>CM071790.1:2525711-3165115 GCA_036559045.1 Platycarya longipes | reverse complement strand
ATCCTTCAAAGGGACTCAAATAATAATTTAAATGATGAATTATCTATAGGCCGACTGATCAACTGATCATATATACGAGGCGTTTCCGCTTGATTTGCATCTGTGGTGCATGTGAGGTACCACCGTACCAAGAAAGAAATTGGCGGCCTCAAGTACGTAGTCATGTGTGTATATGCATATCATGTATATAATATATATATATATATATATATACATATATATAGGTGTTGGGTTTTGATTCATAATGATTCTCCATAACCATTTTGAAGTATTTGGTGATCAGCTTAATAAAGTGCATTAATTATTAATATTTCCTAGTTACATATTTTGTAAATACTATGAGACTGATTAATAAAATGAATGTTTCTTTATGATGGTTATGATCTATGAAGGTCTGGTAATTGTGACCATAAATTGAGTATTAAATCATACTTGTAGCTCGCTAGTGATCATAGCAAATTTGAAACAAGGGCTAATTTTATTTTGCTTCCTTGAACTTTTATTGGTCAATTCATAATGTGCCCCCAAAATTAATAATTTTGTCAAAGTGAACCTGCTTATTAATTCCCCTTTCTGTCTACCAAGCATCAAATACAATGAAAAGTTGACGCATGCTGCTCACGTGCAACTTCTTCACATGTAAAAACAAAATACCCCTAAAGAAAATTTTCACTTTGTATCTTCAAATTTGCATGTGATTCTCAATTTGTCTTGAATATCATATTAAATTAAATTTTTATAGTAAACTAGATTAAATTCTTATAATAAATCTGAATTTAAAAATCTGGGATAAAAGACTAGCAAAAAGATAAATATGTTAACTCAGTAAAATATTAGGATATAATTTTTTGATTTTTTTTATTTTTAAAAATATATTTGAATAACCTATACAAAACACACTAAATATAAATATATATTTATATATACTAAATATGTAATATTAATAAAAATAAAGCTTTGTTCCTCTACCTCATGAATAGTTATTATTCTCATTTTTATTTTTAATCTTGATTAATCACTTGCATTCTTATTTATGGAATATGAGCTATTATTCCTCTTCATAAAATCTCACAAAATTGAAGAAAGAGAATTATTAATATAGACACAACAAAATCTTACATAAGAAAATCCACAAACTGATATGTATGGATTTATATAATATACAGAATTTATCTTTATAATAGTAACTTTACAGTTTAATCTACTATATCAAGCCAGAACAATTTATGAGTTTAATTTGATCAAATCTCTTTTTGTATTTATCCAATATTATGTTACAAATTGAGACAACATCATTGGATTCTCCATTGTAGTAATCATGATCATCAGTATATATATATATATATATATATATATATTTTTATATACGAATGTTGTATTAAATGATCAAGTCTTGGTCTCTTAGTGACATGCATGTATGAATATATATATATATATATATATATATATAGATATATAGATATGATTCGTGAATGCATTCGTAGATTAATTAATCATGCATGCATGAGTTTTTCAACAATCTACGTATGGGTAGTCATTAGAATACCAGATATTATAAATGCATAGATGGACTTATAATAACAATGCTTCTCTTTGAATTAGCAGATTAGCCACGTCAATCGTATACGTATGACTTTGATCAAGACAAATTATATATATATGTGTGTGTGTGTGTGTGTGCATATCAATTGTGATCAATATATTCTTGAGCTCTTCAATGTTAATTCATCATTAATTTTGAAAATATTCTTGCTAGTGTTACAATTATATATATATATATATATATATATATATATATATATCAATTCTGCACAACACGTCACAATTATCAAATTAATATAGCTCCTGAAATATTACTAACATTTCATAACTACAAAAAAGAGTATATATATAGTGAACAGTCCACAGTTTGGTTGTTTAGCATGTAATAGACTATCGATTCCATTAAGGAACATCTTATGATGCTTTTATTTACTGACAACCTTTAGTTTTAGTATAAACAGATATGTATGGTGACATTCCTATTTTTGGAACGAAATTGAGAATCGTGTAAAAGTTCAGGAGGCAAAGTGAAATTTTTTTCCTACAGGTGATTTTGTCTTTACACCAGCTTGTGAAGAAATTGTACGCGTGAGCAGCATGTGCTCAACTTTCAATTCCATTTAACGCTACTAGTAGATGGAAGGGGGGGATTGATAAGTTTTGAAAGTAAGTGGGTCCAGTTTGACGAAATTATTAGTTTCAGGGACACATTGTGAATTGAGTTAAAGTTCGAGGGGATAAAATAAAATTAACTCTTGAAACAACATTTACAGCTAGTTAGAGATTAATGCTCGTGTAAGTTTGAGGGAAGCCTCCACACTCCATAGCCTCAGCTAACTGTAATATTAATTAAAAGAGAAATATTTTAGCCACAAATAAATTACACAAAAATAATCTCACAAATTGATTGTAAAATCATTTTTATTATAAAATAGATCTAATATATTAAATGAGACCATATCAATTTGTGAAAATACTTTTGTGTAATCTCTAAATAGCTATAGCAGTTCTCTAATTATGAACTTAAAATTCCATGCATGTATGCATGCGATTAACAAGTGCAAAGTCTCGTGTCAATATTAGCTAACAAAAAAAATAAGTATTTGTAAAGAGTTACTTGTAATAAGAATGAACTCATTTAAGTAGGAAATTATATTTTCGTAACAAATAATTGATCACAATTCATCATAAGCGTTTTGGTACGTACGTGCTATGTATAATATATACTTGGTTCCATCTGAATCTCTGATATATGTTGAGACTAATTGAGGGAGTTGCTTTTTAATCAAACTACTCCGCATGCATATAATTTATTTGCTGCGCTAACTAATGAACCTATTATATATAATAATAATAATAAATATTTGCTAATCACCAAAGAAACTTATCATGCACGTACGGTATAATTATAAGCGCCGTGCTATTCATCCCTTGATTTTTTTACATAATTTTTTTAATATCTTAAAATTATTTTTAAAAACAGAAAAAAAAATCACAAATTTATTTAAAAACACTTATTTAATATTATAGTAAAAAAAAATTATAAAAAAAAGTCTTATCAAAATCCCAAATAAGAACAAATAGTATTTTTCTAATTATAATAAAAGAAAAATGTATTATACAAATATTTATAAAAATAAATAAAAGAACTTTACCTTCAAAAAATATTTTTAAAAAATCATTCTTTTTTAGTGGAACTACGAATTTTTTTTTTTTTTTACAATAGCGTACATTAGTCTTGTAATCTATTTAAACGTTGTAGCTATAAACATTACTCATATAATAATAGTAGCAGAATTCTGCCAAACCTACGTACGATCGAGCTTAAACGAAGAACTAAGTAGTACTGCATGGATCATTGATGATATATATATATATATATATATATATATATATGGGAAGTTGTACACAACTTTTATAACTTTCATATATCACTATTTTTTAAATTTTTTTTTAAATTTTTAATATTTTTATTTTGAATTTATTCTTTTTAAATTAATTTAATTTATTTTTTTATTTATTATTTATATATCAAATATTTAATAAAAAAATAAAATAAAATAAAATAATATATAATGTATAAAAACTATGTAAATAATAGGAGATTCGAAAATTTTTTCGTAGGAGAATAAGGTCATAAAAGCGCAAAAGCATGCTCCAGAAAGGGGAAGACAAAAGTATTAAAGTGAAGGGCGACAATCGAATATAATCACATGCATGCTGCTGCAAATGCAATATGTACCGTTAACTTCCTCATCTCATGATCATTGTCAACGTCGCAGTACTGAGCCTGCCGACCACACTTCGGAAAGGAAAATATACACACACAATATAAATATATAACACATTTCTAATAAATATTAAATAAGAAATAATTTTGTAAAATATTATATTTATATAAAATATTTTACAAAATTATATATCCCTCATTTAATACTTAATATGAAATATGTTGTATAATTATATTGTATATGTATCATTTTTCGTTGAGAAATTATATTACAAACACTCTCATTGGATTGATCAAATTTTTTTAAAAAATATTACAAATTTATACACGTATCAAAAAAAAATTATCATATTTGATCAAAGTTCAAATTTTAAGGGTTACTATTCATTTTCTAAAATAAAAGGTACTTTTATTTTTTTTTACTTTTTTTCTTCTTATTTTTAATTAAATATAATACAAAAAAATGTAATATATGTATAAATTTATATTTTTTGAAAAAAAAAAATTGATCAATTCAATAAATGTGCTCTAAGATCTGTGCTAGCTTTATCTCGCAAGTCAGCATTTTATGCGTAAGAGTAGTTAAATTTTTTTTTTTTTAAATTATATTTTTTACATAATTTCCTAAAAAATTATGTCATATTTGGTCAATAACTATTAAAAGAATTGTTGAAAAGGGTTAAAAAGTATATTTTATTTTTAAAAGTAAATAGTATAGTGATATTTTGAAGAAAAATGTGACTTTATTATTTACTTTTAAAAATAAAGTATACTTTTTGATTTTTTTAATAATTTTTTTAATAGTTATTGATTAAATATAATATAATTTTTTTAAAAATTATATAAAAAATATAATTTTTTTTTAAAAAAAATTAATCACTCTATTAAAATTTTGTTTAGATTCAAAAAAGAGATGGGTTTAGTTTAATTTTTAATATTATTATTATTTTAGAATTTGTAAATGAATATTGAAATTTTAAAAAAGTATATTGAAATTTGAAAAATATGTATTGAGGTTTAAAAAATTTATATAAAAAATTATATTTTATATAAAATATTATAAAAATATAATAATAAAATAAAAATGAACAACTTACTTCTAAATTTAAACTGGATCTAAAATGCTCTAAGATTTCCTTCAATATTCAGATATGGATCGTAATCATGATCACCTAGACTCCCAGCTTGACCGCGTACTGCATTGGTGAGAGAGCTAGCTATTCCTAGCTACTTCTTTTTTCTTTTTCTGTTTTTTTGTCTTTAGATATGTTATTCATTATAAAATATATATATATATATATGATAAATTATTTACAATAATAATAATAATTTACAATAAGAATATATTTATATGATAAAAAATAATTAATTTAATAAAAAATAATTAGGCACAAATAAATAATTTTCTTATAATAATTATACGTACGTTAGAAATTAAAAGAACAATAAAGTCGGATATGTTATGAAACTTAAAAAAAAGAAACTACTATTGCAAAAGAGAAATAAGAAATTCTCTTTAGAACTCTTAAGAACTGAAACTTTCTTTCTCTCTCTATATTTTCTTATGAATTTCATTACAACTGAAGCTCCTATTTATAGGCTTTAAAATTACTATGCAAGTTACTATGCAAGTCACTATGCGGAATTTAAAATAATAGTGGTGGGGTCATTCACATAATTTTAGTGGTGGGACAGGGGGCGGCTGCCGTTTCGTTCGTTCATTACACTCCCCCTTGAATGACCGCCAATAAGGAATCTGCCTCGTTAAAACCTTGCCAAGTAAAAACCCAGTGGGAAGAAAAACCAATGGCGAAGGAAAAAGAGTACAGTCTTCTTATATATCCACAAGTGCTTTAAGATTGCCTCATTAAAACCTTGCAGAGGAAAACCCAGTGGGACAAAACCTCAGCGAAAGAAAAAGAGTACAATCAGCACATTTACTCCCCCTGAAAAGTGCATGACAAAAGATCTTTAAGTCTTCGCATTCCAATGTTATGCACAATCTTCTTGAATGTGGAAGTTGGTAACGCCTTTGTGAATAAATCTGCCAAATTATCACTAGATCGTATCTGCTTGACATCAATTTCACATTTCTCTTGAAGTTCATGAGTATAAAAGAATTTAGGTGAAATATGTTTGGTTCTGTCACCTTTGATATATCCTCCTCTGATTTGAGTGATACAAGCAGTATTATCTTCATATAAGATTGCTGGGCTATTATTGATCATGGAAAGTCCACACTTTTCCTGGATATGTTGAATAACTGATCTCAACCAAATACACTCTCGACTTGCTTCATGAATAGCAATGATCTCTGAGTGATTTGAAGAAGTAGCAGATAGTGTCTGCTTAACAGATCTCCATGATATGGCAGTATCTCCATAAGTAAATAAATATCCAGTTTGAGATCTACCTCTGTGTGGGTCTGAAAGATAATCTGCATCTGCATACCCAATCAATTCTGGACTTGAACCATGTTGATAAAATAATCCCATATCAACCGTACCATGAAGGTAACGAAGGACATGTTTAATGCCATTCCAATGCCTTCGAGTTGGTGCAGAACTATATCTTGCAAGCAGATTAACTGAGAATGTAATATCTGGTCGAGTGCAATTTGCAAGATACATCAAAGCTCCAATTGCACTGAGATATGGTACTTCAGGACCAAGAATTTCGTCATCGTCATCACAAGGACGGAATGGATCTTTCTTCACATCAAGTGTTCGAACAATCATTGGAGTACTCAGGGGATGAGATTTGTCCATGTAAAAATGCTTTAGGACTTTCTCAGTATACATGGACTGATGAATAAAAATTCCATTTGGCAAGTGGTCAAGCTGCAGGCCGAGACAAAGTTTTGTTTTGCCAAGATCTTTCATTTCAAATTCATTCTTTAAATATATAACGGTTTTTTAGATCTCTTCAGGAGTTCCCACAATATTTAAATCATCAACATAAACCGCAATAATAACAAATCCGGATTCTAATTTCTTAATAAAAACACATGGGCATATAAGATTATTCTCAAATCCTTCTTTCAATAGATATTCGCTTAAGCGATTATACCACATGCGTCCGGATTGCTTCAACCCATATAAAGATCTTTGTAGTCTGATTGAGTACATATTTCTAGATGTACTTGTAGATGCTTCAGGCATCTTATATCCTTCAGGGATTTTCATATATATGTCATGGTCTAAGGATCCATATAAATATGCAGTGACCACATCCATCAACCGCATTTCCAATCCTTTTGTAACAACCAGACTAATCAAAAATCTAAATGTGATTGCATCCATAACTGGAGAGTATGTTTCTTCATAATCAATCCCGGGTTTCTGCAAGAAACCTTGTGCAACAAGCCGTGCTTTGTATCGCACAATTTCATTTTTCTCATTACGTTTTCGTACAAATACCCACTTATATCCAACAGGCATCACACCCTTTGGTGTTTGGACAACAGGTCCAAATACTTCTCGTTTTGCTAGCGAATTTAATTCAATTTCAATAGCTGTTTTCCATTTTGGCCAATCATTTCTACGTCGACATTCTTCGACGCTTTTTGGCTCACTTTCTTCATTACTTCTGGTAATGTCAAGGGCCATTTTATATGAAAATATGTTGTCGACAATAGTTTTATTTCTATCCATAATTTCTCCAGTTTTCATGAAATGTATTGAGATCTCATTATTTTCAGGTACCTGTTCCTCTTCAGGGGAAAACATTTCATGACACACCTCTTTAGGAGGTCCATTTTTAGGAGATTTATACTCTTCAAGAGTTTCCTCTTCAGGAGGTTCTGTAATAGAAGATTTGAGCTCTTTAGGAGCACCAATTATATTTGTGGCCTGTATTGTGGGTACGTGTTCTTCAGGAACACCAAATTCATTTTGTATTCTTTTCCTTCTGGGAATTTTGTCTTTTGCACCAATAGGTCTTCCACGCTTCAGGCGTGTTTTAGATTCACCTATTGCTGCCTTGACAATTTGTCCTTCAGGGACTTCAATCCTTGCTGGAGTATTAACAGCAGGAATATAAGATTTTACTACACCTTTAGTGTCAGTAAATACATCCGGTAACTGATTTGCAACATTTTGCAAATGAATAATCCTTTGAACTTCCCGTTTACATTCATTTGTAGGAGGATCAAAATGAGACAGGGTCTTATTATCCCAAGTAATATCTTGTCGTGCTTCAGGCACCGACTTTTCTTTACCCATTAACGGAAAATTTGATTCGTCAAAATGACAATCTTCAAAACGTGCTTTAAACATATCCCCTGTAAGGGGTTCAAGGTATCTAATAATGGATGGAGAATCAAAACCAACATATATCCCAAGTCTACGTTGAGGGCCCATTTTTGTACGTTGTGGAGGTGCAATTGGAACATATACAGCACATCTAAAAGTACGAAGATGAGAAATATTTGGTTGTTGACCAAATGCAAGCTGTAATGGAGAATATTTATGATATGCAGATGGTCTAATGCGAATTAGAGATGCTGCATGAAGTATAGCATGTCCCCAAACAGAAATAGGTAGTCTTGATTTCATAAGTAAAGGTCTAGCGATTAGTTGAAGCCTTTTTATCAAAAACTCAGCTAATCCGTTTTGTGTGTGTGTATGGACAACAGGATGTTCAACATCTATTCCTATTGACATGCAATAATCATCAAAAACTTGAGATGAAAATTCACCTGCATTATCCAATCGAATGGTCTTAATTGGATACTCAGGAAATTGTGCTCGTAGTTTAATTATCTGAGCAAGAAGTCTAGCAAATGCAACATTTCTAGTGGAAAGAAGACAAACATGTGACCATCGACTAGATGTATCAATTAGAACCATAAAATATCTAAATGGTCCACTTGATGGATGAATAGGCCCACATATATCTCCGTGAATCCTTTGTAAAAAGGATGGAGATTCAACAATGACTTTTAAGGGAGATGGTCTAATAATCAACTTACCTTGAGAACATGCAGAGCACGGAGATTCATTGGGTAGAAATATCTTTTGATTCTTTAAGGGATGCCCATGCGAATTTTCAATAATTCATCTCATCATTATAGAACCCGGATGTCCAAGGCGATCATGCCAAGTCATAAATACTTTAGGATCAATGCACTTCTGGTGCATTACCACATATGATTCAATTGTTCTCATTTTTGTATAATACAATCCAGAACATAGAGCAGGCAGTTTTTCTAATACGAGCTTCTGGCCCGATATTGTTTTAGTAATAAGAAGATGCTCTTTACTGCCTTCATTGGTCGTTTCAATATGGTAATCATTACGACGTATATCTTTGAAACTCAATAAATTTCTTCTGGATTGTGAAGAGAATAGAGCATCATCAATACAAAATTTGGTGCCATTAGGCAATACAATATAAGCTCTTCCGGAGCCCTCAATTAAATCCGATGAACCTGATATGGTATGGACATAGGCTTTACTTAGTATTAGATTTTGAAAATATTTCTTTTCTTTGAGAATTGTGTGAGTTGTAGCACTGTCAGCCAGACATATATCTTTATCATTCAACTCAGAGATAAAAAGCTCATCAATGTGATCCATGGTTCTACAAAATATACAAAACTTTTATTACAGATAGAAAGAAAATACATTAATTGAGTGGAACACTTCCATCTCCAATTAAGTGTTCAATACTACTTTCAGGATGATTAAAGAAATCAGATACATCAAGATGAGTAACGTCTACATCTACTGAATCTAATAAATCATCTGATGGTTCTACTAAATTTGTTTCATGCACTTTATTCTTTCCTTTAATAGAAGCTTGATATAAATCAGCTAAGTGTCTGGCCGTACGACAGGTACGTGACCAATGTCCAGTCATTCCACATCTATGGCACACCTCTTCACTTTTCTTTGAAGAATTATTCTGAGGATTTTTACCCCTTTCTGAATTGTACCACTTCTGGTGATATGGTATATTATAATCCCTTTTAATGTTGTCATTCTTAGGACCAACATTTCTATAATTTCTCCTACCACGTCCATGCCTCCGATTTCTTCTAAAGGATGCATCATTCACTTCTGGGAATGATGCAAACCTATTACCATTCACTTCAGGGAATGATATTGAGCCAATAGGGCGTGACTGGTGGCTTTCTAATAAGAGCTCATTATTCTGCTCAGCTACTAGAGGACATGATATAAGTTCAGAATATTTCTTGAACTTTCTCTCTCGATACTACTGCTGCAGGAGCACATTCGAGGCATGAAATGTAGTAAAAGTCTTCTCTAGCATATCATCATCGGTGATTTTCTCACCGCATAATTTTAATACTGAGCTTATTTTAAAAAGTGCGGAATTATACTCACTAACACTTTTAAAATCTTGCAACCTCAGGTACAACCATTGAGAACGAGCTCTTGGGAGGATGACAGTCTTCTGGTGTTCATACCTCTCCCTTAAATTGTTCCACAAAATATAGGGATCTTTTACTGTGAGATATTCAGTTTTCAATTCTTCGTGAAGATGGTGGCGAAGGAAAATCATTGCTTTAGCACGTTCCTGCAGGGATGCTTGATTTCCTTCTTTAATAGTTTCTCCCAGGTTCATTGCATCAAGATGTATTTCAGCATCAAGTATCCAGGATAAATAATTTTTTCCAGATATATCAAGAGCAACAAATTCCAATTTTGTAAGATTTGCCATTTTCTACACATATAAATAATGAAATAAATATGTGTATCTCATATTTATAAATTCACACAGATAATCATCAATAAAATATATTAAAGACTTCAAATAATATATTGAAAAACTTACAGAGGAATAAGGCCACTATCTTCAGAATTGGTAGAACCGTCGTGCTGATAACGTGTTATGAAACTTAAATAAAAGAAACTACTATTGCAAAAGAGAAATAAGAAATTCTCTTTAGAACTCTTAAGAACTGAAACTTTCTTTCTCTCTCTATATTTTATTATGAATTTCATTACAACTGAAGCCCCTATTTATAGGCTTTGAAATTACTATGCAAGTTACTATACAAGTCACTATGCAAGTCACTATGCGGAATTTAAAATAATAATGGTGGGGTCATTCACATAATTTTAGTGGTGGGACAAGGGGCGGCTGCCGTTTTGTTCGTTCATTACAGGATACTAATAATCAGCGCCTTTAATAAAACACATTAATGAATTTGTATCCACAATTTCTACTCACTACAAATAGAATATAATATATATATATATATATATATAATGCAGACCTCTTAATTACTCTTTAGCATTCCGTTTATGTCAAACCCAAATCATGATCTATGTACGTACTTTATCACTCTTTCGCAAATAATAGAATGCCGTTATCCTCATCCGTGAATGTATACATTAATCTGGCCGAAAGTTTATACACGCGCGTGTTCATTTCTTTATCTGATCTGGTGTTAATAATTTTTTTTATATAGCTCTTTTACGTTGATTGTACTCATCATGTCCACGTGTTGATCATCGTCTTGATGATCATTGGTTTTGAATGATTTTGCACAACACACTTCTCTCGTTCATGTATAAAACTTTGTCAATCTTTTTTGGCCTCTATATCAATGAATCACTTTATATATGATAAAAACAATACGTTAATATCCTTGATCAGCCGATATATGGAACCGTTCAATCTACTTAAACCCGTGTGTATATATATACACAAGAAATGCATGGTATATACAAGAAGAATAAGGATTGTTTGGATGCTTAAAAGGAGTTGTACTGTTTGAGAATAGTGGTTTCATTTTATTTCAAGTTTTTTATCTCATTTCTTTTTCAAACATCACTAAATTACAAATATTTTTCAATTTAAAGTTTTCAACCCTTTTATCTTATTATTACTTCATTATAATCTTTTCAAAATTTCAAACAAAACACAAATAATAATTTAATTTTTCAAATTCTAAAACAAAAATATTTGAACTTCATAATATTTTTGTTTAACTTTTTCCTCTCAGATCCAAAAACCCAACAAATAAATATCCTAACTCAAATCATTTCATTATTGTTCACAAATCATTTTATAACTATTCAAATATTTCTCATCTCATCTGATCTTATTTCATCTCATTTTTCAAATATTTTTCAAAATATCAAAATATCGGTAATGTTTGGAAATGAAATATCTGAAAATATTTGAGAATACATGTATTCCCAAACTCACCCTAGCTATCTATTTGCAAGTATTTTTTAATGGCACACCAATCCGCAATCACTGGTCATGTGGAAGTCTGTTTCTGCATCGATCAATTAATCTAATATGCATTTTACACATGAAATTTATAAATAGCATAACTCATACGAGAATATATATATATATATATATATATACATAGTCACATTAATATATAGTACCATACGCGAATACGACAATATATACATATATAATGTGGAAGTCTGTCACATTAATATATATGAGAATATTAGTGATCATCACTAAAACCCGAGAGAAAATGAATGCATGGAAGATATACATAGTTGAATGTATTACATGAATTTATAAGGACATTCATATTGGAATAAAGGCAGAGCAATCATCAGAAAGAGCAATAATGAAAGAAAATGGAGATCATGCAAAAGGAAAGTTGGCAATATTGCAGGGTGACCATATAATGGTGGACTTTCATGTTTAATTATTGAAGGGCAAGTGGGACTTCCTTATTATAATGAGATCGTGAATCCCACTATATTATATAATAACTCAAAGGTGACCTAATTGCCGGTCCCTATTCCTTTTGATAAGGGTCACTTTTTATGCACCTTATGTTTTGGAAGATTATTGGAATATCTGCTGCTCTCTCAGACCCGTGAATAGTTACCTCCTCTCACATTATATATCAAGATCAATGCATTGCTTTCTTTTTCTTTTTCATCCATTCATGATTCCATTTCCTCATATTTTCCTGCATGCAGGAATATATTAATTAATGTGCCTGTACTCGCAGCTTGAAATGAGAGGTTCCATTATCATACTTTTCAATAATTAAATACATGCATGGCACCAGTTTTTCTAGGAAGAGGAAGTTATTTTGTATTAACGTTGTCGAGAAATGCTCAGACATTTTCTGTTTTTTCTTTTGTTTTTTTTTTTTCTTTGATGTCCAATATGTATATGATGTAATGCTGCCAGAAATCCTCATTAACATAAGTAGCTCATGGTTGTTTACTGGAAAACATCGATCCTGTCATGTCGATGAAAATATGAGTAGATCGCTTTTGAACGGAGGTGGGTGAACGGCTTAGGAATTGAAAAAGAAATCACGATGATTCGAGAACTTAGATCTTGGGGGCCGGTCGATGTTTTGAAGATGGATAAATAGTACTCTAATAATTACAATGTGATTATATATAAAAACAACTTTATAAATTGATGAGATTTGATATATTTTCATATTGTAAAATTATTTTTATTATAAATTAAATCATCTAACAGATCAAATATAAAACTAGAATTATTTTATATTTTATGGATGTAGTAGCATACTTTAAGATGATCAAATCAATTTAAGAATTTGACAAAATGCAAGAGAAAATTGTGATAAAGTGAAAATAAAGAGAAGAGGATGAAGAACTTATCGTGAATTGTGTTAAGATGACTGAATAAATTTATACAAGTGAATTTACATGTATTTATACTGAAATGAAATGAAAAACAGAAATAATTGTCAAGGCTTTCTCTAATTTTTCTTTTTCACGTTTTGACTTTAATTCCCTATTTTCTATTTGTGAAGCTATACTCCAACACCCCTCTCGAGATGAACATGAATATTAAAAATGTTCATCATGCAAAGAGTGGGATAAAAAGGTAAAGAACCAACTGGTTTTGTAAGAATATATACCAACTGTAGTCGAGATGGAATATAGAACAACATGATAAGATTTTCCTGCAACTTTTTTTGAACTAAATGATAGTCAATTTTGATGTGTTTGGTTCTTTCATGTTGAACTGGATTTGTGGCAATAGACATAGCAGATTTGCTATCAGTGTACAACAAAGTTGGTTGGGAATGATTGATCTGCAAATCCTAAAATGCATAAATCAACTATTGGATTTCATAAGTTGTGACTGCAAGGACTTGATATTCTACTTCAGATCAACTTATGGTTTCTTGCTTTTAGACTTCCATGAGATCAATGAATTACCTAAAAATACTGTAAACCATGTGACACTTCTCCTTATATCGATGCACTCTGCGCAATTACTATCTTAAAAAGCCTTGAATTGCAATTCTGAAGATGTGATCGAGAAGAAAAATTTCTGACCTAGTGTAGCTTTCAAGTACCTTAGCACTATAACTGTTGCTTGGTAATGTTTCACAACTAGGTCAGTTCATTCGGGTTCCAAATCTAAAAATTTGGATTCGAATAATGAGTAATTTTCTTGAATTTCTTAACTGAAAATATCAAAACTATTGAAAAAAAAATTGGGATCGGGCCAGGAAAAAATCGGTCTCAATGAACAACCTTATTCATAACAGGTTTAGCAAGAAATTGGCTTAGGACTTAAATTGAGTAAGCATTAAGGCCTGGTCTTGTGAGTATTAAATATAATAGCCTAGCCTTCTGTAAGCTTATGGGTCTTCATATAAATCAAAATCACTAGCTGTACTTAGTTTGAGATTGGTCTCCACTGAAAAGGCAGCAGGCTTTGAACCAATTGTACCCGTGTCTTGTTGAATATATAATGCATATTTCCTTTAACAAAGAGAGATGCCTACTTTGGATCTTGCTATTTCCAAGCCAAGAAAATATTTTAGTGGCCCCAAATCTTTTATGGTGAATTGATTATGCAGAAACTCTTTTAAGAGTTGAATTTCTTGCAAGTTATCACTGGCCAATAACACATTATCAACATATACTAGTAATGCCATGAAAGATGTTGTAGATTTATTTATAAAAAGAGAACAATCAAAATTTCCTTGAAACCATAACTAAGGAAGGTTGTGGACAATTTCTTAAACCATTTTCGAGATGCCTGCTTGAGGCCATAAATACTTCTCAAAAGTCAACAGATTTTATTTTTTGGATTAGGCAATCCAAAGGGCAACTCCATTTAGACCCCCTCTTGCAAATCACCATGCAAGAATGCGTCGTTTACATCCAATTGGTGAAGATGCCGATTTTTAATTGCAACCACAACAAGAAATAGTCTAACAGAAGTCACTTTTGCCACAAGACAAAAAGTATAAAAAAAATCTAAACATTCTTGTTAATTATAGCCATTTGCAACTAATCTGACCTTGTGTCTTTCTATGCTTCTAGCAACTTTATACTTGACTCTAACCACTCATTTACAACCAATGGTATGTTTATTTTTGGTAAAGTAACAAGATTCTAAATTTTGTTTAACTTTAAAGCATCAAGCTCATTTTTCATAGCTTTTTTCCATTTTGGAAATTGTGCAACCTGTTTATAGATTTTGGTTCTAGACAATTTGAAATTGAAGCAAGAAAGGCTTTATATGAATTAGATAGTCTACTAGTAGATAAGAAAGAAGAGGTAGGATATAGAATACCTTTATTAGAACCATCAGTAGAAGAAATGAGAGAAGTTGTATTTGAAGAAACATTGTTGCAATAGTAGTTCTGCAAAGAAAAGTGGGTTTTTGTCTAACTCAAGAGGGTTTTTTGATATTTGGACTATTGTTAGATTGAGCATGAGTTATGGACATGTTTTGATCAGTGTTTGGCACAGGTTCATTAATAGGTAGAAAAGATGATTCATTTTAGTTTGAAATAACAACTAGAGTTGTAGAAGAATATTCTCTGCTATATGAGTTCTCTGATGGAGGAAATTAAAAGGAATGGATGTGAGAATGTGTAGGAACTGCTTTAAAGAGGAAAACACTTTCATGGAATATAACATTCCTAGAAATGAAAATTTTATTGCTATTGAGATCCATGACTTTGTATCCTTTGATATTAGATGGATATCCAAGGAAGATGCATTTTATAGCTTTTAGTTCGAACTTGTGTCTATGATATTACAATGTAAAGACAAAATAAAGGCAGCCAAAAACCTTTAGGTGAGATAGTTTTGGTATTTTGTGAAATAACATTTCATAAAGTGTTTTATTATTAAGAAGCAGGGTGGGAATTCTATTTATTATATGGGCAGTAGCTAGCACACAATTACTCTAAAAAGACAAAGGGATATTAGCTTGAAACATTAAAATTCTAGTTGTGCTAATTAAGTGTTGATCCTTCCTCTCAATTACTCTATTTTTTGTAGATTTTTTACACTAACTCCTTGATGTAAAATTTCATTTTCATGATAAAAATTATTGATGAAGAATTCTGATCCATTATCAGACCTTAGTGTTTTGACAGATGTATCAAACTGAGTTTTTATCATGTTGCAGAAATTTTTTAGTATAAATGACACTTCAAACTTGGTTTTAAGCATATAAATCCAAGTACATCGTGTAAAATCATCAATAATTGTTAATAAAGAATTTATAACCCGAATAAGAAACTATTGCTAATGGACCCTAGATATCACATTGTATCAATTCAAATTTTTTATTAGAACTACTATGAGATACAGCAAATGGTAACTTTCTTTGTTTAGTCAATGGACATACATCACAAACACTTTGACAATTGATAGAAATTGAAGGATATAACTACTTAAGAAGAATCAATCTAAAGGGAGATGCATGACCTAATCTATAGTGCCAAATATCTAGAGAATTTTGTGAAACAATTGAAGCAAAGGGGACTGAGTTAGATTTAAAAGTATTGCAGGAAGAAGCCTGAGGAGCAGCTTGTTGTAAAAGGTAAAGCCCTTGTTTCTTAAATGCAATCCCAATCATTTTCTTCAAGTATTGGTCCTGTAAAAACTAGTGAAAATTAGAGAAAGATAATAAAAGGTTAGAATATTTAGTGAGTTTTAAAACAAATATAAGGTTAATAGAAAAAGAAGGTACATAGAGAATATTTGATAAGGAAATTTGACTAAAAAGGCAAGTTGTGCCAATATGTGTGGAGCTATGTGGCCATTAGGTAGGTTTATTGACTAATTGATAGTTTTGGGAGGAAAGGATTATAAAAGTGGTGAACAGGTCATACAATCTGTTGCACCAGTGTCAAAAATCCAATGATAATTGGATTTTTGAGTAGATGAAGTAGGATTGTAAGATATTTTAACAAAAATTTTGAAATGATGTTACAGATTGCAAGTTGAAGGGATACTCTAAGTTGTTGTAGAAGATTGAGAATTTTTGGCAAGAGCTATGAGTTTATTAATTTCTTCAATAGTTAAAGAAAACTTTGGTTCGTCATTGTTAGTCTGATTGTAGACATCATCAGTTGAAATGGCATTGTGAGTAGAGTAATTTCGTTTTCTTTTCGTCTAGTCCACCCAAAAGGAGAACCATGAAGCTAAAAACATTTCTCAATGGTATGTCCATTGTACCTAGTACAGTATGTACAATAAAGTGAAGCTTTCTTCGATTCTTCTTTTGAGAATTGACATGAAGAAGTTGCTAGATTCGACTATTTTACCTACATTGCATGAGTTTCATGTGAAACTAAGTTACTAAACTGTCTTTGATTTTCTTCCTGAAGCAATAGAGAAAATATTTTGTTTATACTTGGTAATAGAACAGCAAGAAGTAATTGGCTTCTAACAGAAGCATATGAATCATTCAAGCCAACAAGAAACTTCAAAACGTAATCAGATTATTGTCTTTGTAACAAAAAAGTGAAAAGGTCACATGTGCAAGATGATATTTTTCCACAAATACAAGTAGGAAATGGGCTATAGCTAAAATACTCATCCCGAAGTGTTTTGAATGTACTGAGATATTCAATGATAAAGGAAGAACCTTGATTTATGCAGCTTAAGAATTTCTTAAGGTAAAGACTCTTGGTCCATCACTTCTCAAGTATTGAATCTTTAATTCATTCCAAATATCCAAGGCTGAAGCAACATACAACAGGCTATTTCTAATTTCCTTGGAGATGGAATTAATCAATCAAAAAAGCACTAAATTTTTTGCACACAACCAAGCTGTGTGATAAACAATTTGATTAGCAGCAGGAGGGTTGATTGAGCTATCAATAAAGCCCACTTTATTCTTGACCGTCAAAGTTATGATGATCGATTGACTCTAAGCAACGTAATTGTCTTCATTGAAGATATCTAAGACTAGAAGAGCACTTGGATTGTCACTAGGGTAAAGGTACTAAGGGCTGGAAGAGTCTTCTGATGGATTGGTGTTGACAGAATTTGTAGAACTTACAGAAGGCATTTCAAGAATTATCAAGAAGACACAAATTTTGCAGAATTGCGTAAAGAATCACTTCAAGATCTTGAGAAAAGATATTGTAATGCAAAAAACAAAGATAAATCAAGTTCCAGAAAGAAAAGGTTGCAAAATATCTAATATGATACCATGTTAAGAACTTGACCAAATGCAAAAGAAAATTATGATAAATTGAAAAATAGAGAGAAGATGAAAGAAGAGGATGAAGAACTTATTGTGAATTTATTAGGATGACTAAATGATTTGATACAAGTGACTTTACATGTATTTATACTGAAATGAAATAAATAACTGTCAAGGCTTATCCTCAAATTTTCCCTTTTCATATTTTGACTTTAATTTCATATTTTTTATTTGTAAAGCTATACTCCAACAACAAACCCAACTTCTAAAAATATATAAAATAAAGACAATCCAAAGAGGATCAAAACAAACCCAACTTTCAAAAATAAGAATAAGACAAAGCTAGCATGCATAGAAAAGCAAGCAGTGGATAAATCACATGCATTAAGATGTGTATATCTTAAGCCAAAGATTCGCTAAAACCTCTCATTCCTTTCTAGAGAGAGATTCTCTAACTTCTCTCTAAGTCCATTCTTCTGTTGCCTGCCATCGTCGAAGATGAGGGTGGAGCTGCAGCTCTCACCCTCCTCTCTCCTCATTTTCCTCTTCCTTGTTGTATATCCACTCTCTTTATGGTGTTTTTCCTCTCATTCCTCCACTGTCAATTTAGATTTAAGTAGATATGTCGCTTTTCGATCGCCATTCATCAACACACGCCAATCTATTGGGACAAAGCGGAGTCGGGCCTTATATCTCGGCACATTGCCCTCACGCGCAGCTTGTCTTTGCGCATGTTCTCTATGCGCCGTCGCACTCAGATGTCTTAGACGGCAACTCACCATGGACTAATAGCTTCCCCTTGTCAAGATCTTCTAGATTGGGCCTCTCCTTTTTTCATCCCTCAGGTGAGTGGCCTTCACGCGCCATATCAGGAGTGCGTGTCCCCCAATGAATGGAAATGGATTTGTCCTTTCGATGTTATGTTCTCCTTTATGTTATTATTTTTTCTAATCGGTGATCTTGAAGAAATGATCATAGACCTCTTCAATAATCGTCTCAAAACAACAAATAATAGTGCACATGCCACCATAGAGGAGAACACCACTTCTAGTGTTGGTTCCGTCTTCTTAGACAGCGTCCTCTTCATAGGACTATGGGTGGGGATCAAAAAATTGGTCCCAAAAACCCTTTTTTTTCTTTTTTTTTTTCCACTACTTCGCACGGTTGTTTTTGTTTTGGGGTATTTGTAGGGGATTTTCACCCTCTTCTCATTTATCATTTTTTTAGTTTAATAAAGTAAACTTGCTTAGAAAAAAAAAAAGATATGTCTACCTTAGGGTTGAAAGTGTTTCTCCCAACAACTGCCCTCATAGGCCTAGATTGACACGAGAATCGTGTAGAAGCGAAATAATTATGAAGTAACATTGTGATCAAAGTTTGCAACATTTGACGCATGTTTAAGTCTCGTTTGGATTTAGAAACGAAAAGAGATTAGTTGAGATTAATTGAGTTGAGTTTATTTTTTAATATTATTAATATTTTGAAATTTGAGAAAATTGACTTGGAAATTGAAAATACTGTATTGGAATTTGAAAAAATTGTATTGGAATTTGTATTTTATATAAAAATATAAAAAAATATAATGATAAATTTGAGATAAGTTAAGATAAACTCATCTCATCTTCAAATACAAACGGGGCCAATTAGAGTTTTGTAAATAATAATAAAAATATTTGAATAGGAATATTTTATTAAATTTTTGAACATGAGAGAAAGTATTCTAAATAGAAATATTTTTTAAATAAATAATATATTAGAGTTTATGAAAGTGACTAAATAAAATTAAAAATTAGTTTTTTTAATATAATTTTTATTTTAAAGTTTGTAAGAATTTTATTGATTTTTGTGCTTGAGTATGATTCGATAATGATTACATAAAAATATTAAAAATTAAAAATTAAAAAGTATTAGATGATTAGGTCCTGACAATATAGTCACGAGAAGTTTTGAGAATTTTAAAAATTTTGATGTTTGCCAAACATTCCCTTAAACGATAGTTCAACCGAATAAGTCTAGGAATACTAATATTTAGACGATAGTTTTTAGACACTATGATCTGTGCACCAGATATTTATTTTAATCCTATTTAAAAAGTAAAATGTGTAATATCAACGACTCATTCACACAGTAATTATTTTGGGATTTTTGGTATAAAAAAATATATATTTTGGGATTTTGGATCGCCTGTAAAGCTGCAAGTATCAATTCATGGGCCTACATGTTACTATTTCAATTATTATATAGAGATTCCGTGTTTTTTATGTGGTCATAACTGGGCTGGAACGTTATGGGCCGTCTCTCAAAAGCCCCATAACAGAAGCCAGGGCCTTCCTTAATGGGCTAATTGAGAAAGGAAAGGCAGGACTAGTTTCTTAAATAATGTTTGAACATGATAGAAATGATCGTTAAAACGATCGACTTTAAAGTTTAATATCAGCAAACTTCCTAATATGGGCTAATTGACTTTATAAGAAATTTGAGAATGTTTGGATGGACTTGAGTTTTAATTAGAAAAGATAAAGAGTTATAATATTATCATTGATTACACTGTGGATACCTGTTCGGGTGATTCACTTGTCATTATAAGTTAACGCCCTTTCAAGTATTTACTTGAATTTGAAGGCCTTGAATAGGATAGAGATAAATATATAAAATGAGTTCTACAACATTCATTGATGTCTGTATAAATATTTTCGAACAACATTAAATGAGCAATTAAGACAATAGAATCAATTTTATGTGTTTACCTCTCTCCCACTTGAAGCCTTCAAGTTTCGACAAGAAATTGAGGGATATTTTTCCAGCTTTAATGGCTCTTAATTTTGTGAATTATATCATGTTTGCATCTAGACACCAAAATTCTCCTTGCCAAATCTACTTTTCCAAATGTTATCCTTCTGAATGTCATGCAAGCAATATATTAAAGAATATTCAGCAAATAAGATATGGTCAGGTTCTTATGAGTTATAAGTTGGTTGATGAAAGCAAATGTTTCATCCCATCCCATCATACAATACCCGCAACAAGAAATTCACCAACATTAGACCATTCAACACACACCTCACACACTACAGTAGGGTATAGCCAAAGCCCAAAAGAAACAGGAGAAGAGCAGCACCATCACCATGTAACCTGCACAAACCGACATACTGCACAAAACTAACAGCAAGCGTCCACAAATAAAGTTGATAGCCAGCATCTATAAAACTTCAGCTAGATGCCAGTTTCCAGCTGGGGTTGAGAGCCCTGGAATATGGATTAACTGACTGAAGTATTCCTTATAAGTTTGTTTTTACACTTTTCCGGCAGCAACATTCAGCCAAAGTACAAATAAAAGCACTAAGATGACTTACATTCTTGCAACAACTCTCGAATTCAGCAACTAGGAGGGGGAGCCAGAAATCTATGTAGCTTCTATATCAAATAGTTTCACCATTTTTCACCATTCCCCCTTTTGGAGCTTCCAATGTCTATTTGACATCTGCATATTTCTTTGGCTTGGGACATACACAGATTTCATGTCTGCATTATGGTGGGAGATACACTCCTAGTACCTATTTCCCTGAGCCTGCAGTCACAGAAGAGATGAAATCATGAAACAATTTAGTGAATTTATAAGTTTTGCTCCTCCAACTGGCATTAATTACTTCATTTTTTGTGGTTCATAAACAAGTTTTGCAACTTCTGGGTTGTTAATACTCACAGTCACATCATATGCTACAAGAGTTCTGCAGTAGCTTGGATTTGTGAGTATTGTACTGTTGGATCTACACTCACTGTCTTTAAGTGAAACTGCAGATCTGTCAAGCTTGATTGGCCATGGGAATTGGTAGTTGTGAGCAGTTAAACCCAAGTGTGAAGATGATCTCTGCATCCGCACGACTCTTGGGACATTCCTTCCTTCTGTTGATGCCCTACCCCGGCTTGGTTGCCTCTCAAATGAGTCTGGCCTTTGCTTTGGTGCACTCTGGGACCGGACTTTGGCTCTTGAAGATTCTGTGTTGGCCATATAATTTGGGAATAATGGGCAGTCATAGGACATAGGTTCTCCATAATTAGGCCTGGGGAAAGAGAAAGGGACTCTTGATGGATCGGGTTTGGACACGGCGGAGTAGTATTGGGGGCTGCTTTGCGCTGTGTCAAAGGAATTATAGTCCTCATAATGCCCACTGCATGCTCTTGGACTCATGTCAGTCAGTGCTGATGGAGCTGGTGAGGCCTGGCAGTTGTATTGCTTAGAGTATGCACAATGTGCTGTATAATGCATGGAAAATCTAGGCTCTGCTCCTTCAAAATGAGGGCGGCTAGAGTAGCTATTCCTGCTCTTTAAACTTCCTTTTGATGCACCAAGATCCATCTCCACAATCTTAATGTTCTCCTCCAAGCCTTCATCCATTTCCTAGATACACAATAACCAGATCATTGCTGTAGAAAGTACCTATTTTCATCAGTATTTGACTTCTTTGCCAACCCTGGTAATTCGAAAATCTCTACATCTTCCCATTTTATAATGTTGGAGAAGAGCGAAAGAGAAAAATAGCGATCTTCTTAGTACTAAACTACTAATAAAGCTGTTTCATTTCTCAAAGGCAAGGTCAACGGTGTATAAATGACACCTAGTTCTTTTTTCAACATATCTGAAGTGCTACAACAAAACAAGACATATATTCCCAATTGTGGAAGCAATTAGAATGTCCGTTTCTAAAATACTTGGCTGCAATGCACGAAATTTTGTTTTTATAGAAAATAAGATCGTGAATGCCAAAAGTAATGAAAGAAAACAAAGAAACTAACGTGATAGGTGTGTCTGAACCGATTCTCTTGTGTCGATTTTCTGTGAGTAGAATGCCAATAATTAGCAGGCTTTGCTTCTTCCGCTATCCGGATCCTCTCCACAAGAGCTCTAGCTTGTGCCATCGCCAGTGCCTGCATGCACTGAAGTGTAGCCGTGGCCTGTTTCCTCACCAGGTGTCCTCTCACTAATGCCTGCAACTTCACCAGTCCTTTTAAAGCAGACAGTGCTTTCTTTGCCTGTCACAAAACCAATGAAATTATCTCTGTATTTTGTATTTAAGATAGATATATCGGCTACCCAAGTAAAGATATGGAGTTCCAGAGTATCTTACCAAATACGAACGGAAAATGGATTGAATCTTTATGGCAGCAGCATCTTCAACTGCGCGGGTTTTGCCATTGGCAGCTGCTGTGAGTTGGATCACCGCTGCTGCAGCATGTGCAGCAGCCATGGCTGCATCTGCTGCTGCTGCAGTAGCTGCTGCCATTGCTATGGCATGATTTATCTGCTCATTCTCAATGTCAAGCGTGGCCTTTACCGCGGGCGGCGATGTTGCAATTGTTTCAGTAGAATTCAAGGCCTTTGGAGCTGCTGCTGTAGCTGAGGATCTTCGAAAACTCCATCTTCTTTTCTCTGTAGATGTTGTGTTTGGGATGGAAATTGGAGTTGGCGGATTGTTCTCAATGGTAATGGAAGAATTCTGATTACTTGGAAAGTTTCCCTTCTCTTTTTCCTGATCTTTCTTCCATGTCAAGAAGCTTCTAAACCATTTGCCCGTCTTCCCCATACCCGTCAAATCTGTCTAAGCTGTTCTTATATCACAGCAATGGCATAAGTAGAAGAATGCAACTACTGATAATCTAAGATCCCTAAGTCTATATTTGATATGTAGCTTTCAACACTTCAATTTCCCTCAATCGAACTGAACATAAATGCTCTTCTTATGATAGTCTAACTGTACTGTTCTATTATCTCGTCTCATATATTGATATAATATCACTTCATCTATTACCACTACCACCTACAGTTGGCGATCAGGTGTTTGTTTCACTTTCACAAGGGGAGAAGAAGAGACGAAGCTCCCAAATTAGCCACTTGCCACCCACCTAGAAGTTAAATGGTACGAAAATCTTACCTTTTTTTGAGCTTTCTCCTCTACCCATTTTGTCCTTGCAGGTGTTCCTTATTGTGATATGTTTAGCTAGGATGTTATGGTCATTATGTGATTTTGGTTTATGTGGGATGGAGAGGATCAGAAACCATGTGAAAATGGTTCGTGAACATCCAGAATTAGAGTAAAATACTCATATCTGAGCAGGAAGCTGTCCACTTGGGGTCCATTTGGGGTCATGGATATAAGAAATTGGAAGACCTTGTAGGTTTGTGGGGTTCATGCAGAATTGTATTAAGGGGACATTGAGTTCTACACTACAAGTATTGTATTGCATCATAAATTAATGATTTGGGACATGGGTGTTTGCACGTGCTCCTTCTATCCTAGCTCAAGGAGTCAAGTCTAAGCTTTCCAAGTTCCATGATCCAAGCAAGGTCCCCCTGATACCAAGAACGAGGAGGAAGTCATTCTTCCTATATTCCTGAGCTAAAGCCTTTTTTACCTCTTTAACTGGAGACAACCTTTTTTACCCTCGGGAAAAGCATAGCATAGCTTAAATTAAGTGGTTACAAAAATACAAGATTCAATAAAGGAGAATTCCTAACAATCATCCCAAAGCAAGCAAAGCAAACTAGAAAAAATTAAAATTAAAATTAAATTAAAATTAAAATTAAAAAAGCGGGTTCTTTAAGCCAAAAATTTAACTCCAATCCATTCTCACAAGGGAAAGCCATTTTAAAGAAATTTTAACATAGTCTGATAAACAGGCTATAGACTTAATCCTAAAAGCCGCAAATGAGAGAAGTGTCTTGCATTTTTCTAATCTAGTATGGCTAAATGAGACTATCACGACCACTTCACTTAATCATTAGTTAGGAAAAGTGAGAATATAGAAGAATAGCAACCTGAAGATGATTTGATACACCAGCATAGGACGGTCACCGGTCATGGTAACACATTTGGGTCATGCGCCACCGGTCCAGCGCTGCACATATAAATAATTAGGAAGTATTAGATGTAGGGCTGAGAGAAGGGAGAAACTCTTACAGATAGGCAAAAGTGGTAGAAGAAATCATTAAAGCTGTGAAAGAACAAGGGAACTTAATTAGAATACGATCATGATGATAAAAATATAGTCGCCCCATCCCAACAGAGGGAACTTAATTAAGTCCTAACTTAGGCATTTTTATTTTCTTGGATCATTGAATTAAAATGACTGCACTTGATGGTATATCTTTTTCATTTCCACAAAACGTGGGCAACACATTGTAGAAAAGACAAATGATTTTCAAACTGTATTTCTGGATATTATGTTTAGCAACAATACTACGTACGATTGTATGAATCGTGTAAACGTTTTAAAAAAAAGTAGAGTACATTATTAAAAGTTAATTTTTTTCATGTGGGGTCTGTATTTATTCAATTTTTTTAAAATAATTATATGATATTTACGCATTTCATAATTACAAATATCATTTCTATATGTTTTGAAGAGAATAAAGCGGAAGAGTTAAGCCTCAAGAGCCGGTGGTGGTTAATGCATGAACATTGAATTGATGGTTGTGGGACCATCTTACCCATGTACGATTATCTTCTATTATTTTCTTCAACGAGACAATTAGGTGGCAATCACATGGTATGCTCATATGCTCCCCCCTTTGACGTGGTGTTTGGTTCTTGGAAACACTGTTTTGAGATTTTCCCTTTTTTTCCACTTCAGTCAGCATTATCAGCATGAAACTAGAGAAAGAAAAAATGTTGACCAGATAAATGAAATTCTCATTTCAAAAGAGTTAAATTATGACTGAAACACAACCATCCCCCCCCCCCCAAAAAACAAAAAAAAAAAAAAGAAACTTCGGTTGTAACAATCAAATGTGTAATGTATCCAAATCTCTGATCCAGAACATCAGCTAGGGAGACAGAAGAGATAATATTTGTGTGCTCTCACACATTTGATTGTCGGTCATGTGCAAATTAAACAGTAGATATCTCTTCAAGGACATTCTGTTCTTGAGCAATAATATAATCATAGCATATGGAGAGGTTACTATATATATTCATTACATAGTTAAGAGTATATGAAAGAAAATGTAAGGCAAAGGAGATGTTGTAAAAAGAAACACTAGATAAATGATAAATTACTATATAATTACAGAGTGTGTTTTAAGTAATCACATGGGCCAAAATAATAATAATAATCATAATAATAATAATAATATATGCATGTGAAAGATTGCTTTATTGAACGTATACAAAGATCCTCCTTTCTTTTTGTTAGTATGTGCAACTGTTTTCTTTCTTTTTTCAAAGCACATGCTTGATTTGTTGGCTCCATATGGCATATGATTCTTCTTCTTTTTGCTTGTTTCCTAACGCAACACTTCCTCAGATTCAGAGTTGGGCTTTTCTTGTGTTTCCAATCCACTCAAGTAATTTGACATTTCAAACACTAATGCACAGGTAAGAGAACTGAGAAGGGGAAAAGTAATTCAGGAAATGCCACTCGCTATATAAATTTACTTGAAAACTTGTTCAGTGATATAGATTCTCAAACCTACTGTAAACTATGTTTTCTAGAAAAGAGAAAATGAATTTACTTTGTTAAGTGAGAAGTGGGAAAAGGTGGGACATCTTCCAACCCTTTTCCATTTTCATCACCGATGCTCTTGGATCATGTCGGACTTGCTCTCTATTCGTATGTTTATCTTTTATAAGCACAGCTCCCAAAGTTTGCGAGAACTGCCACTGTTTGAACCCCAAAATTAAAACGTTTTCACAGGAACTTGAATCGACCGAACTAAATTTCTTTCTTATAAATTGGCATTATTTTTGTTGTAATTTGCTCACTTTTCTACGAGCATATTGCTAGTAGGCTAGTTTAGTTGTGTGGCCGTCTATCTTTAGACCAAAAGAACACGTGGGGGTTAATGATAGGCTTGGGACCACACTAGTCCCCCCACATAAGCTTTTAGAAAATCCCAGTGAATAGAAGGGCCGAAGGCCCAGGATCAGGCTCTAAGACTCGAGCAACTAACGATGAGGATTGGACAGCTCGGATATGTCAAAAGGTTTAGTAGTCATCTTGTTTGGTCAGTTTGTTGACTTTTTTAGAACGTCCTCGGTTTTGCAAGTTTTATGTAACGTTCATTGTGAAGAGTTGCAAAGTAAATGACAAGAAGTTGTCCACTATGATTGAACAGATCAAAATCGTTTGTTAACCACAAATACGCAGAACTGCGTTCATAATAAAAAGAACCGAGCAAACACAATTCTCATGACCAAAAAAAAATATATAGCAAAAGCTAAAAAGGCAACTTTGTAATCCTACATTCAGGCTCCAACTGGTTCAGCAGGCACCTCCCCCATAGTCTCATCGGCTGGCCTCTCCACCTTGACACCAACATCATCTGAATAGTCACCATGAACCTACACATACGATCATAACAGGCAAGTTAACATCATTGCTTCCATATGTAGAATTCAAAGCTCAAAAGTTTCGGAAATACACGTTAACAAATAAGTGTGACCTTTCTGAAATTATTGATTGGAAAGGCCTCACTTTTATTAACTCTTCGATAATCTCTATAGTGCGCATACAAGAAGAAATAGATATAGATAGATGGAAAATAAATAGACTCACCTCCATCAACTTTCCAAGATCAAATTTTGGAGCCTTCAAAATCTTGACTTTCCGAATAAACACATTTTGTAGAGGGTAGATGCCTGAGGTTGCCTTCTCAATCTCTTTGCCAATTGACTCTGGGATGAACTTGCGAACCAACTCCTTCAGATCACAGGACGATGCTTGGTTGATCATTATCTCCCTCATCTTACGACGGATCTGACATGACCAAAGCATGGCATTCAGTCGACAAGATCAAAATACCAACCACATGGAGTTAGCAACCAATCTTAATGAATAGAAACAGATATCCAGAAAATGAGAGTGCATTACATCTTTTATATTATCTTTCATTGCATTTATCAAGCACTTCCAACAACAAATTGAATCATTTATGCCAGTACGTTATAGAATTTTTCCTCAGTAAGTTATGCTAAACACAAACAGAATACAGAACAAAGCAGGAGAAGTTTTCCAAGATACAATCTTGCTGTCTGATAATAAATAGTTCTATAGGTATCTAGTTAACCAGATAATCTAGTTAGCATCACCTGTCTAATTTGGCTGGACTGGGCATAACAGGTCCTCTTGACTTGATTTTGCCGCCTCTTAGTAAATCCAATGCAGAACATCCTCAAACTGTAACTGTCAGTAGTCTTAACATCCACATGAGCCTCGATCATTGTCTGCCATTTCCTTACCAAAGACCTCAACTTGTCTGTGGTAAAATCCATTCCCTGAAATGTTTGAAAAAATTTAAAAGACAAACGTAAGTTTGGTGTTTTATTAAAAAATAGCATTAACAATTTTGGACACAGATGAAACTAGATTACATGAACATACCCAGAAATTGGTCAGGACATTCTTCCCTTGAACATCCTCAGCTCTCAATCTGATCTTTCTGTATGCATGATCCTCATCATCCTGAAGATCAGCCATTGATACCTCAAAGACTCTATGTTTGAGCCCCTCAGAGGCAATCTGTGAAACAGACAATAGAGGCATAAGTAGGTACACAGATAACATATATTGGCAATTGGCAAATTCTTTTTTTCTTTTTTTGATAAGTACAATTGGCAAATTCTAAGCACGTTAAAAACTTAATGGTTGTGGAAAATAAAAAGTATACTCATCATCAACAAACACAGTAAAGATAACAAAAAAATCACATAAATTCTCATTAGGGAGGAAAAGCACATAAAGGCAAGGATGCCACAACCAGAATCAGTCATAAACTGAAAAATTTTATGTCCTATGGCGTAAAAAGAACAGCAATATACAAGGTGATTAATAAAAAAATAAAAAGTGGAAAGGAAAACATTTTTCTTGAAAAAATAAAATAAAACCAGGATATGCCCAAGCATTCTTACTGTGTAATATCTTTTTTTTCCATAATTTTAAAAATATCATAATTTCCTACTTAATAAACAAAAAAGGAGGTATCATAATTTCTAAAAGGACATAGAAAAGTGCATAAAAAACTTGCAAAATTAATTCAAGATTTAAATAGACAAAGAAAAAATCTAGGTGTTACCCTGCTTAAAATATTACTCAGTACACGAACTCGCATGGAAATGAACGCTCAAAACTACCTAATATAAACTATGAGGACCGTAGGTTGTTAAAAAACATAATAATAAAAGTCTCATTCTATAAGCAAAGAAATCAAACGCCTCCATTGAGCAAATACATGAAATTGACAACGGGATAGCAAGTAGAATTAGAAATCTGGTTTTAACCCTAACTAAACAATATGTTCCCGAGACTTTGATAAGAAAGCGAACAACTGACTTAAATAGAATATAGCACCATTAATCACATCATGTCACATATCAATGAAAAAGGGTTGCTTAACCATCAACCCAATTCGCCAACTAGTTGGCTAAAAAACGCACATAAATTGATTGGACAAGCCACAGCCAAAAACATTAAAAGAAACATTGCATCTTTACAGCAGGTGCCTACGATATAAAGTGGAGAACTCGAAAATCCAGTCCAAAACTTCAACTTTATCCAAAATTTTATCGCAAACCAAACAGCTCAAAACGAATGGAGAAATTTAATGACTAAAAAAGATACCTTGGTACCCTGAGTGCGAGTAACAAGGGTTTTGCCCACATTTTTTACTGCGAACACTGAAGGTGCCTTGATATCGTACCAATCCTTCTTCGCAAACGGATCGGCCCTGATCATATATACAAATATATATCACAAAAATGCTCGAGAAAGAAAAGAAAAGAAAGCGCAAAAAAATAAAAAAGTTAACATCAAATAGGAAGATGACACTCACGCCTTCTTCTTGCCTCCCTTCTTCCCCTTGGAAATCCTCTTATTCTTTCTGTTCCATACAAACACCAAATCTATCAGTGCCTAACAAATTCAAGGACCTTATATCATATGCATAGAATGACAGAAACATTGAAAGTACAGTACCCGACGGCCATATTAGGAGAGGGGATGAGCTTAGTGGGGGAAGCGAGCAAGAGCAAAGACGACCGCTACGCAGAGACAAAACCCTAATCTTGTATGTGAGAGATATATAGGTCGACTTTGCACGCTGGGTATGTCATTTAGGTGGGAATGAATGTAGGAGGATAATTTAGACATTTCCTGAAAGTATGCGACGTCGTTCTGTTTTCTGTTTTCCTTTTTTTCCTTTTAATTAGCATAGGTGTTATTAACTTAATAAGTTATTGTATTTTCAAGCAAATATACTATTCATGCTAATTAAATTATAAGAATTTATTTATAAGATTAAAATTAAAATTTAATTTTTAGGTCAAATTATTATATCTCGTAGCAGTGTGTGATGTAAATGTCTTTTAAAATAACAAAATTCTTCCACAAAGTCGATAGAACTTAGAAGTGGAATGGTAATTTTGTATGTGAAATTAACTTTGTAAATAAGAGGAAGGATTCTTGAATATTTTCTGTCTTTTTTTCTGCTGTTATTTTTTTAAAATCGTATCATTTACAAATTGGTAAGGTAAACTTTTTACTTAGTGTTACAATTATAAAAACAAAAATCATAAATCATAATTATTTTCTAATAAATAATTAAATGAATTATCTAATTTGAACCCGACACCCTAAATTTGTATGGAATACAAATCTTTTATTGAAAAGTTTAATTTCATACAAGTTAGAGCACTAGCATTGATTTAATCAAATGTCAGTGCAAGGGTAAAATCAGAATTTATCATTTGGAGAACGATCAATAAAATATGCGATACGTATAAGTATAAATAATATATGTTTTTTGAACGTAACTATATATAAATTTATAATCAAATTAGAGTGAGACTATGTGTAATCAATCAATTTTAATAATTATATAAATTTATAATCAACTCGAAGTAAAAAAGGAGCAAGCTAACAATTAAAATATGTCTCACAATTCACAAAAAATCTAGCATCAACCAAATTAGCCAATCAACAATTCACCAAATCCAACATCAATACAAAAATTTTAAATAAGAAAAAATTCAAAAAGAAATCTAAAAAGAAAATAAATTGAATTCAATAAGTAAAAATAATACACTTACACAATACTTAAAAAAATAACGCAAACAAGCTATTCTTTCTCAATAGACGAGTCCCACAATACACAAGACCCACAATATCATTATCTCTAGTTTCTACCCTTTTAAATAATAAATATAGGTTATGTAGTGCTTACAAACAGTTAGGAATATTTTTGGATTCTTAACTATTGAGCATCTTCAACATTATTACATATTGATTTATGATAAACAAAAAAAAAAAAAAATTTAATACAATTTTTTAGGTAATATTTTAATCTAATTAAATTTTTCCATGCAAGAACTCTTATAATAAAGACAAAAATGACAAAAAATTCAAACATTTTAATGAAGAACACTCAAAAAAATTCTCGAATTATAAAAGATTTATGATTTCAAGTTTTTAACAAAATAACCGGAGCATTGAGCAAACTAGCAGTTGAAGAAGAAGAAGAACAAGAAAAAAAAATATTGGGATTTGGGGGATAATTTCAATAAAGATTTGGGTGTCAATGAAGTTAAAAATAAGAATAAAAGTAGATGAATATTGAGATTTAGGAGATAATTTTAATAAAAATTTTGGGAGGAGGGCAATTTTTTTTAATCTTATGGAGAATTTTTAATTATATATATAATTATATGTCTATATATTATATAGTTTTTAAAAAAATGGAGAGGTTTAAATAAATATTATTAAGATGCTCATCATAGAGAAAGTTCATACATTAATTTGACTAATGCTAGTTAAACCTAATACAAAAATTAAAGATGTCTTCTTTTGCCAAACACCACATGTCAATCCATATAAAAAAAAAAAAAAGTCGTTGTTAAAATCATTGCGAAAAAAGACTAACATCCTAAATGGATCTAACTTTGAAAGTCTTTGTAGAAAAAACCATTGATTCAATCATTGCGAAAAAAGATAAGCAACAAAAATGGGCTAAACAAGTAAAGTGTTTAGAGGAGACACTTATATATCTTGGCCCTAGCATAAAGTTTGTCTTAAGGTAAATAACAAACTCTTTGGAGCATTTTTTAAATAAAATTCTCATTCAAAAAATGATGATCAAGAGTAAAAGACTTTACATAAAAAATAGAAAATAAATTCATATAAAAAAAAGTTGCTACATTTCATGAGTTACAATTAAGATAATGTATGGTCTTGACTTTATTTTGTGTGTAGTACCTTGATTGAACCTAGATACATCTCTTTATGTTACCTACTTCATTGCCCTTTTAAAAAAAAAAATATTCTGACATGTAAGCATTTTTTTGAGCAAGTTTGTTTCTAAAAAAAAAAAATGGTCAATTTTGGTATTGACAATGCATGAGAGGCATTTTTTTTAGAAACAATGTGAGATCTCAGATTTACGTGTATTTTTATACGTTATTTTATTCTCGGTATTAATTATTTTAATTTATTTTAATAATATTATTAGTCGTGTTTTATTTGTTTAAGATATTTATTCGATCTATTGATTAGTTAATATTAGTTTTATGTTCTTATAATTAAATATTGAGTTACGTTACTTTTCTTAGTAATTTTAATGTGAGGTAATTATTTTAATAATTGGAATTAAATTCTTTTATTTTATTATATGATTTTATTTTGATGTGCTTTCTTAATAATAATTAGTGTTCTCTAATTAAATTGTTCTTTAAATTAAATTGGTTTATTGTTGGGTTTTAAATATTTTATTTTATTTATATTAAATTGTAGTAATATCAGTCGACTTTTATTTAATTTATTGTGTTTTTCTAGTTGGACTCATTTTTTCTTTTTTTTTTCCTTTTTTTCTTTTTTTTTTCTTTTTCTCCTTTCTTCCCCTGCATTCCCCCCTCCCCACCCCCCCCCCCCGGCGCCAGCGCTACTTCTTCTTCCCCTCCCTCCTCTGTTTGGCCGTTCGGCCTTAGACAGCCCAGCCATCCACCACCGCCCACCGCCCATCACCACCCCATGCCCCCCGGCACCCTTACCTTCCGACGACCTCCCTTGCACCGGTGGTGCACCTCCGGCAACCCCCTAGCCGGCGCATGAGGCTTAAACCCGAAATGGGTATTTTCGCTTCTTTTTTATTTTCCGGCCACCACCAACCACCCCTTGGCACCAGCGACCTACCAGCAACCTCCCCACCCTCCGGCGAGCATAATCCACCGCCAAAAACCACCCATCTCCGCCGTTTACCCCTCCACCAAAAATGGGTCTTAAACGGGTTGTTCTTCGCCACGCAGCCGTCCGGCCATCGTAGGCCTCACCACCGCCACCAAAAGACTCCCCTTGTCCAGCCGTTCATCTCCCTAGCTCAGTTTCCCCAACCGTTGCCTCACCTTCTCGGTACAACCTCAAACTTGAAAATGGATTGTCACCATTTTGAAGCCCGATCCGCTACCTTTCGGTAGTTGTGCCACCACACCACCACCTCCATGAAATTCCCCACCTTCTAAAGAATATTTTCCTAAATTTTGGTGTCAAACCGAGCACTTTAGCCTAACGTACAAATGACCGCTACAAGCGCTGCGGAATGACATCTGCTCAAGGATTTACGTTTTAACCGATGTAAGTACTTTCGAAACAAACTTTTAAGATTTAAATATATTTTTGCATTAACATCTATGGGTTGGTTGATGTTGGTATTGTTGGTTGATTGAATTTATTAATTGTTGATATTTGTGCATAGTGTTATGCATTGTGAAATTGCACGGTCATTCATGTGTTGGAAATGAAAACTAGGTTTTAAATTGAGTTTATGAATTTTAATGGTTTTTGGCTTAGTCATAACGGGGATGGCGATACGTAACGCCCGTTGTGATCAGCGTGTGTGTGGATGACATAATGGGGACGGCGATACGTAACGCCCATTATGGTCATTGTGTGTGTCAGTCATAATGGGAACAGCGATACGTAACGCCCATTATGATTGGCAGTGTGTGGATGAAATAACGGGAACGGCGATACGTAACGCCCATTATGATTGGCAGTATGTGGATGACATAACGGGGATAGCGATACGTAACGCCCACTATGAGTGTGTATGAATCATAATGGGGACGGCGATACGTAACGCCCATTATGGTCGGTGATGTGTGTTTATCATATCGGGGACGGCGATACGTAACGCCCGGTATGATTGGTTTTACAGATATTGTTTTCTGGGAAATGATGGATGATTTTTATTAGAATTTTAGCGTGGACTAAAATGAGATTTTGGCGTGTGTTTATTTTATTTATTTTGATAAAGATGTTCTTTTGAGATTCATGCATTTGATGTCGTGTTCATGAGTGATGTTGTCGTTATTGCATGAGTATATTTCTGTCTTTTGGTTTGGTTTGGTTGTACTTACCTGCGATGCCATCTTGGCGTTGTAGTTTTTGGATGCAGATCTCGAAAAGGTTGAGTCTGAGGAGACGGCTCCGCCGTTGATGTGCTGTTATTATAAATGGTTATCTCGGGAAATTATTTTTCCTTTTTATAAATATGTACTTGTTTAATTTGTATTTCGGATGACTATATTAAATCTTCTGTTAGAGAATTTATGTTAAACTGGTTTGTAAAATATTTCTAAAAAATTCTGATACTTAGTTATTGACCTAATATATTCGCTGCTTTTATTTATATATGTCACTTGTGCACACACGTTTTGCACATGTCGTTGGGATGTGTGACCCGTGTTGTCATCATCCTGACACCTCAATTCCCATGTTATTTTAAAAGAAATTTGGGGGCGTCACAAACAATATCTAGGGCTTCTTGAGATTTATATGGTGTGGTCATATCTCAGTAGGAGATAACCAGAGTGCTAATGGTGGGATTTGGTGTCTCTAGTTCTAAGTGTTTAAAAGTGCTAAACTGTGTTTAAATTTCAGTGGAACACCAAGGTGATGTTTGTTATACCAAAAAGTGTTTAAGTCCCAGTAGACTAAACTATGTCTAAGTTATACCAAAAAGTGGTCTCTCTTATAAGAGCTTGTGCCCAGCACGAGATTGATTTCAAACTGAGTCAATACAGTTAGGCACAAGTCCATGGCACGGTTCATATGAAAAATCCAAACACATTTTCGGGTCACTCTCACAAATCCTAGCATCTTGAAATCCTCCATTGCTTGCCCAAACATTCCGTTGTTACTCGTGTTCTTGTTTCGGTCTGCTAATTTCGACACTGATATCTCTGCATCCAAGTAAGTCCTCTTGACTCAAATCCCTAATTTTTTTTTTCTCAAGACTCTAGGGTTCAGCACCATGGTTTGCCGAAATAGATTAGGTCTTGTTTTGGATGTAAAGTTTGGATTTGAATCTTGGTTGGGTTGCGTATGAATCTACGTGGAGTGTCTTGGCACTGATTTGTGCATGTATTAAGGATGATTTTTCATGGGTTCTGAACCAATACAATTTGGATTCTCACAGTTGCACACCATGTGTTTGATATTGTTTCTAAGTCAACTTACATTGCTTATTTGTCTCTCATTTTCTATGGTTCTCTCATTTAGAATGCATGCATATATGTTTGTAATAATTATGAGATAACATTGCTAGATACCAAATCATATAGTTATTTTTTTGGCATTTTTTTTTCTTTTCAATGCATACTCAACCCTCGGGTCCTTCTATGAAGCTAAATTTTTTTATTTTTTTATAACATTTTGGTTGTAAGTGCTCATATGAGAACTATGAAAAAAAATTAAATCTTCCCTCACCCGATTCCTTAAGTGAGGTTGCACTTTCAGTTTATACATGATATTAATTTGACTAAATTGATGACAAAAAGAGGGAGAAAAGTGAGAAGTAAGGGGGCGCAGTAGCACAAGACTAAGGAAGAGAAACATTGATGAAGGGGGAAAAAGCCTGAGTAGGACATGCGAGCTAAACTAGCTGCTGATTTTTTATTTATATATATATATTTTGTCCAACCATAGTGTCATTCTTTTTTGAACAATACTTTCTTTGATGATATATGTGAATGATGAACACTAATGGTAGATTTGAAGTATATAGCTAAATGTGATGTGATATGATTTTCGGTTTTAAATTGATTATTTTATATTTTTTTCATGATTGCAGGAAACACACATTCATTAAAAAAAAAAATTCATCAATCAGCTAAAGGAGAAGATTGTTAATGCAGATTTTGCTGGCTTGGATTAGTGTTGAAGTGTTTGAGTTTGAATATGATAGAATTTTATCTTATCATTAGAGTCTTGATTTTTGGATGAATGTAATTTAAATTATGAGATTTATCCATAGTAATTTGAGTTCATTTAAGAGTCTAGAAAGTCTGTTATAGTTGTTGGAAGATTGAATTTCGAGTTCTAAAATTGCTCAATCAGAAGACAATTCGAAATCAAATGCTGCAGGAATTTTCGGAAGACTGTTAGTAACCTATCAGCAAAAGGACTTTGATGAAGGATGATTTGTTGGCAGATGCAATCCAGCAACACTCTTTTCGACAATTTATTTAAATCAACTTAAATAATACCCTAGTAAGGATTTTCGATCAGAGCTGATATTTAGATATATGTAAGAGCCGTTTGAGAGAAAATTAGTGGAGAATTTTTTTTGTGATTTTTATATACTTGCGAGTGTGATCTTCCTCAAGATTTGAGATGATCATTGATTGGTGTTTGTGATCAACCACTAGAGATTCTAGTAAGAAAGACCAAAGATTGAAAATTGCCAGAGGTTCTCAGTACCTACTACAATAGAAGATAAACGGATCGCGTGTTTTAGGTAAACGGGTTAAGTTACAAAATTTTTGTAATCGTCTTACTTGTAAATATCTTAATCAATAAAATTGATCTTCCTGAATTTGGTTGTCCCGTAGGATTTTATTTTTGAGGAGTTATTTAAAAGGTTTCCTTTTGTATCCAATCGTTGTGTTATACTTGATAATTTATTTATTGCATATTTTTAATTGTTCACACAATTAAAATCTAACAAATTTGATTGAAAAAATTGTTAGATATATTTAGCCATACAAGAATACAAAGGAAATTTCAGGTATAATTGTTTTGCTAAACCTGTACAAATTCAAACAGAATCATGTGTGGATTTGATTTTTATTAAGGGTTAAAACCCTCAATAAATCTTATTTAATTTGTGTTGTTTTGAGTGTTCTTTTTAGGCTGATTATTTTTATTGAGGGTTAAAACCCTAAATTATTTGAAAGGAACGTTTTTTTTTTGGGTTTGCTATCATGTATTTGGGTATAATTGTTTGTGTTGTTTTGAGTGTTTGTTTTGAAGGTGGGTTTGTACAGATTTGTTGAGTATCTGTTTTTAGGGTGAATTTATTTTATGAGTTTGTATAAGTTTGGAAAGGTTCTGTTTGTATCTGGCCTAATTTTTTGTTTTTTTAGTCTATATGTGGGTATAATTGTTTTACTAAACATGTACAAATTCAAACACAATCATGTGTGGGTTTCATTTTTATTAGGGTTAAAACCTTTTTTTTTTTGGTTCTCGATAATTAGTTTTTTCTCGACATCATTTTGTTTGGTTATGTTTATTTATCTTTTGAATCCAGTCATTTATAATAAAAATAAAAATGTTATTTAGTTTTTACTTGCATATTAATTATTGTTGAGATGTGTCTTGAATTGTTGAAAGCACATATTTAGTATGCTCCCTCGACTCTTGCTCGAGCGAGACTCAACCTGTAAGTTCGCTCGACGTCTAGCTCGAGTGAGGCATCAAACAGAGAGTTCGCTTGACCCTCGCTCGACATCCAGCTCGAGCGAGATTCCAAATAAAGATTTTGCTCGACCCTCGCTCGACATCCCACTCGAGCGAGAGTCAGCCCTAGATATTTACTCAAACCTCACTTGATGCTCATTTCGAGCCAATGTTCTATGCTTAGGATTGGCGCCGTTTGGAATAGTATTTTGCTCGAGTGAGAAGAGTCTCGCTCGAGCAAGATTCATTTATATAAGCGGAACGACGTTCATTTGAATGTAGTTCGTGAGGAACTTAGAGTTTCTTTGGTTTAGATTTCTATTTTGAGAGCATTTGTAAAGAAGAAAGGTTGAGAGTGTGTGAGAGAGAGTTTTGCAACTTGTAAGTGAGATTGAGTGATTTTTAGTGTAAGAATCTTGTGATTCAATCTCTATACTCCATCTTTATTTTATAGTGATTCATTGAGACCAACCCAACAGTGGACGTAGGCTTGTGTTAAGCCGAACCACTTCAAATCTTAGTGTTCAAAGTATTTTGTGTGATTGTCTTATTTATCTTTGTTGCATTTTCGCTGCATTACTTCTTATTTATTGTTTGTTAATCGGTCTATTTCCAACAAACTGGTATCAGAGTGTCTGCTCTGTGAAGATCTGAAGAGATGGCCACAGCAAGATTTGAAGTCAAGAAATTTGATGGACAGAACAGCTTCAGTTTATAGCACATCAAGATGAAGGCTCTGTTGCGACTGACAGGTCTATTCAATGTTCTAGAAGAGGTGACTGGTGAGTCTCCTGCACCGTCAAAGAATGAACAAGAAAGGGCTCACAGCACTATTCTATTGTCACTATCAGATAAAGTTTTGATGAAAATTGCTGAGGAGGAGACCGTTGTTAGTCTTTGGGATAAGTTGGAGAGCTTGTACATGAAGAAATTTCTCATTAACCGGTTGTTTTTGAAGCAATAGTTATATACTCTCAAAATGAAATAAAGTACTTTTATTTCTGCATATCTAAATGAATTTAATAAGATTATTATAAATTTGAGGAACGTAGACATTAAGCTTGAAGAGGAAGATCAAGCATTAATTTTTTTGTGTTCATTGCCTATTTCATTTGATAATTTTGTAAACTTAATGTTGTATAGTAGATATACAATCTCTGGTAGATGTTAAGTCTGCTTTAAATTCTGAAGAATTGAGAACAAAACTTGGGGGATTAGGCATGGACAATCAAGCCGATGGTTTGTTTGTAGAAGTTTCCTCTGGTGATAGATCCAGGGAGAGATGTTCAGAAAAGAATAAGGGTAGTTCTAGTAGCTCTAAATCTAACAAGAAAAATGTTAAGTGTTACTACTGCCATAAGTTTGGTCATTACAAAAGTGGGTGTCCTAGACTGAAAAATATGGAGAAAGAGGAAGTTCATCTAATGTAGTTAGCATTGAAGATCAGTCTAACTACTCTGATATCGTCTTAGCAGTCAACAACCATAGTGGTTGTTTTGGTGACAAGTGGATCATGGATTCAACTTGTACGTTCTATATGTGCTCTAGGATAGATTAGTTCACTAACTATGAATCAATCAACGTTGATTCCGTTCTGATTGGAAATTATATGACTTGTGATATTGTTGGGATTGATTCAGTCAAGATTGAGATGTATGAGGAGACCGTTAGAACTTCGTCTAACATTAGGCATATTCCGTTTGTGAAGAAGAATCACATATCTTTGGGTACTCTAGATTCCTTTGGTTATCAGTTTTCAGTTGAAGGTGGAGTTTTTCGAGTCTTCAAGGACTTTTTGGTAGTGATGACAGTGAAGAATAGGACATATAGTCTTTACTTCCATGATGACAGTACAGTAATTGGAAAAGTATCTTCACATGTTTCAGATTCATATATTACTCGCATGCAGCACATGTGAGTGTGCTAGACGGTGTGGTCATTTATGAGTCGGTATCTTTTACTTGGTGTGATGAAAAGACGGTAATCTTGATTTTTTATTTGCATTGTGTTCTTGAGAAAGAGTGTAAAATCAGGTTTTTTGCAGTTGTTTATTTTTGATTAGGATACATCTTGTGTACGGTTGTGCTTTGTTATACTCGTATTTATTTTATGACCATTTGAGAAAGAGTTTGGTTTTGTTTATCTATTTTTTGTAATGTGTTTGATGTGTTCAAACACTTGAGAAGACAAGGGATCTACAGACAAGAAGGTAGAGCATTGCTTAGACTATACAGTTGGGTTTCACTCCACAGAAATGGAGTAGCTGAATGGAATGAGGTGGGCTCGTGTTTCAGAGTCTACAGTTTACTTTGGATTTGTCAGGCTTGTCTACAGATTGTGGGTGAAGCGGACAACACAACTTGCTATTGGATAAACTTTCTCTCCTTTTTTTCCACAAGAAATGAGAACAAAGTTATAACAAGAAAGTGGAGTTGTTGAGAGAGCTTCACAACAGAGTCCAGGTAGTACTCTAGATTATACTTCGAGATTAAGTATGACTTTGACTTTGTTTATTGACATTCGTGCACAGTGAGAGCAGGTCTACAGTTGTTAGATAGAGGAGACAATTTGGCCACCTTTGGGATATGCTCATGCAGGCATTGTGAGATTCTTACTTTGGTAGAGAATATTTGTTGGTTGTTTTCGTCTGTATTCAGAAGTCGTTGTTCAAGTAAGCAATCTGTATAGTGGTGCATTGTCATTTGTGTGAAGATGTTGATTCTTCATTAGGATCAAGCCTATGATTTGGTCAAGTTGTTTATGGTGTTGAAAACTTTTGTGTGGAAAGTGAGTTCTTCAAAGATAGACTTTGTGTTTTAGTTGGGTATTTCCTTTTATGATATGATTTAGGGATTTGTGGGTCTTTTGTAAAGAATGAATTTTGTAAGGCTTGTGACAATTCAAGCCAAAGTAAAGATTTGTTGAGATGTGTTTTAAATTGTTGAAAGCATATCTTCAGTGTGCTCGCTCGAGCGAGACTCAACCTATAAGTTCGCTCAATCCTCGCTCGAAGTCCAACTCGACCGAGGTATCAAACAGAAAGTTCGCTTGACTCTCGTTCGACATTCAAATCAAGCGATATTCCAGACAGAGACTTTGCTTGACTCTCGCTCGACATCCCGCTTGAGCGAGTGTTAACCCTAGACATTTGCTCAAGTCTCGCTTGATGCTCGCTTCGAGCTAATATTTTGTGCTTAGGGTTGGCTCCGTTTGGAATAGTGTTTCACTCGAACGAGAAGAGTCTCACTCGAGCGAGAAGAGTCTCGCTCGAGCGAGATTCACTTATATAAGTGGAACGGCATTCATTTGAACGCGGTTCGTGAGGAAATAAGATTTTCTCTGGTTTAGATTTCTGTTTTGAGAGCATTTGTAAAGAAGAAAGGTTGAAAGTGTGTGAGAGTGAGTTTTGCAACTTGTAAGTGAGATTGAATGATTTCTAGTATAAGAATTTTGCGAGTCAATTTTTTTACTCCATCTTTATTTTATAATGATTTATTGAGACCAACCCAACAGTGGATGTAAGCTTGTGTTAAGTCGAACCACTTTAAATGTTGATGTCCAAAGTGTTATGTGTGATTGTCTTATTTCTCTTTGTTGCATTTTTGCTACATTATTTCTTATTTGTTGTTTGTTAACCGATCTATTCCTAACAATTATAAATCTTATTTAATTTTTATTTCATTTATTTCGTTTGTATTATTTTGAGTGTTTGTTTTGAGAGTGGTTGATTTTTGTTGAGGGTTAAAAACTCTAAATTATTTTTGGTTCTCGATAAATGTTCTTTTTCTGGCATCATTTTGTTTGGTTATGTATATTTCTCTTTTGATTCCAGTCGTAGTCTAACACAATTTATTGGTTAAGATGAGGTAATAATGTTAAAATAAATGTTGCATGTTCATTATAAATCATATTTACTTTGTGTTGTTTTGGGTGTTTGTCTTGCGGGTGAACTTGTACAAATTTTTGAGTGTTTGTTTGAGGGTGAATATGTACAAATTTGAAATGAAAGTATTTTTCTTGGCTTTCTGTCGTGTATTGTTTTGTCTATATAAAGGTATATTTTTTAATTTATTTTGCTTGACCTGAACAATCACAAATTCAAACAAAATCAAGTGTGGGTTTGATTTTTATTTCATGCGCATGCATGTGATGTAGTTAATTAGTCTGCAAGAATTAAATTGTCTTGCAATTAGAAAGAAATGATTTTTGGAATATTGAAACCAAAAATAAAAAATAAAAAAATGCATTTTTTATAGGGTTTAGGAAAAAAAATATCGTATTAAATCTTACATTATTGTATTTTCTTCCGTTTTGCTTCATTCATTCTTTAAGATTATTTTGCTCTCTTATACTTAAGATATATCGAATCAAGTGTATTAACTTTTTTAAGTTAACTTCTTCTAATTTTTCTTTCTTTTGCAGTTAATTACCTATGAAATTTGTTAAGAAATATTTTGAAGGGTTTAAATCTATCCAGTATCATACATATAATGGTACTTGGTCTATCAAATCTAATGGTATTGTATTCATGGCATCTATTATTGTTTTAGTTCATATTTTGTTCTTTTAAGTTGAGGCCTGGTTTACTTATAGAGATAAATCAGAGATCAAAAATTCAAACTTTATCTCAAACACATCATTATATTTTTTTAAATTTTCATATAAAATATAATAAAAAATTCAACTTTTTTAAATTCTAAAACATATTTTTCAAATTTTAAAATAAAATTAATATTAAAAAAATATATTATAACAATATTTTTTTTAAAATTTTTATCTCATCTCATCTCTTCTCTAAAAATAAACTAAAAGTTTATGCATCTTAATAGAGATTCAATAAATGTTAAAAGAGATGTGATCCTTGATATCAAATTTTAACTATATATAAATGTAATGATTGAAATCTTATTATGCTGGTTTATATTTTTTTTGTTATACTTAATTTTAAGTTAAGTTGTTATACGTGATTGAGCAATTTAATCAAATTTGTCAAAGAAAAACTGGAAGTGCTATACTTCAATTTTATGACTGGAATCAAAAGAAAAATAAACATAATCCATGAAAAATGATGCCGGGAAAAATAAAACAAACCAAAAATAATTTATAAAACCCTCAATAAAAATGAAACAAACACTAAGAATACTCTTAATGGAGTAACTAAATACTTATTTTTTATACAATTTAATTTAAATTTAGTTAAAAGGTCAAAAATCACACTCTAATATAATAGTTAAAATGAGATTTTTTTTTAAAGGATAAACAGTATTTGCGCTATATGTAGTGCAATACTGTTCATCCTTCAAATATTATTTTATTATTTTTTTGTTTATCTGCTGCAGGTGGTCTTTAACGGTTGTGGTGATCTCAGCTAGGTTTGACCCACCGCCGGCCAAGGTTTGAGACACCGCCAGAATCAGACGATGCTGGCGACCAAACCCCTGGCGATCCCAGCTCCGACCGACCTCCAGTAGCCTCCCACACGCAGATCGAAATCCAAAATAGGTTTCGGACTATTTGAAACCCGTTTGACCCACCGTCGGCTGTTAATGGCTACACTGCTGACATTGTCAAACTTGCCTCACTCCGGCGACCAACTTCGTAAAATTTTATCTTTGGCAACGGTGTTTTTATTTTTTAATTTGTAAAATAAATATTATTTAAATAAAATATAAATATTTTAAAAGATATAAAAGAAAAAATAAAAATTCTGATGGATGGTGTGTTGTAAAAATGAATAACTAAAATTAAAAAAAAAAAAAGGTAAGTTTTTTACTCTTTAAAATAAATAAAAATTAGCTACTCCATTAAAAATGATCTAATAAAGTACTAGGTATTCGAGTCTTGCACGTAACACCTTCAACTATTACAATGAATAATTTATGATTATTTAAAGTAAAAATTTGAATCAAATAGAATAATCAAAGCTAAATTTATCTCCTATTAGCTAAAAATTAGATTTGAATTTGGTTAATTCATTGACAGTGTTCTTCCTATTTATCGTGAAGTTTCTTATAATTTAGCTAAAAAGTATATTTTCTAATTTTTTTTTCTTAAATTTTACCCATTTTTTAAAAATCCCCTATATCCAATTAATTTAAATGATATTTTGTGGATATGATAATATTTTTAAAACTTTTTTTTTTTTATATTTTCGTAATTAATTCAATTATTATTTGAAACTATAATAAATATATTATATGAATATGAGAGAAAGTATAGATTATTGGAAGAAGAGTTTATTTTATTTATTATAATAAGATATTAATAAAAAATAGTTTAAAAGATGAATAGTAATTTCCTATATTTGGATAATTATTGTTCATCCTCCAGACTTTTTCTCTAAAATGAGAATTCAGATATAGGAAATATTTTGATCGAAACCATAAAATAAAATTCAAACGATAAGAAAAGCAGCCGAGATCAGATAGTTTAGTAGTCATCTTGTTTGGTTAGTTTGTTGAATTTTTGGTAACGTCTTCGATTTCGTAAGTTTAATGTAACATTCATTTTGAAGAGTTGCAAAGTGATGATACCCACATGCATCATCGGATTGACCAAAACCCGTCTCTGCTATGCCAATGAGATCAATAAACCGAGATTACAGCCGGTTCGAACGCGAAGATGAGCCGAATAAATTGATCATAACATTGAGACACAGATCGATCCGTTCATTCTTCAAGGCCTTAAATTATGAGAATATTTCCACGCGTTAAATTAAACACTCATTAAAGGTTATACAGAGTAATAATAAATATACTGAAGAAGAGAATTCAAACCCCAAACTTTCAACTACTCACTGTAGACATGTAAGATATTATACCTCAGCCACCATACTTGATTGCTTAATTCCCACTGTATTTAAAGAGTAAACATCCGATTTTCTTCTCTTGCGGCTATTCCCTTAAGACACAACATCTCACGAGGGCGCTTTCCATCCTCTCTCTCTCTCTCTCTCTCTCGTTTGGCCGTGATTGAAAGAGATGGCTAATTCCGCCAGGGTCATTGCCTTTCTTGCAGTTGTACTTGTTCTCCTCCCTCGGATTTCTCTAGGAGACTTTTTATCCCCTGTTCTGTCTCCTGTCTTTGGTTTGTTATCGATCTTATACACTTTGTTTGCCTCGTCTGGGGTTATCATGATCATTAAGCTCATATATATATATATATATATATACATATATATTTGATTGTCTCTCTGTTTGTTTTGGGAGCTGGTCATTGCATTTATTATTGGTTTTCTTTGTGAACACAGATGATGTGTGCAAAGAAGTGGAATGTGGAAAGGGAAGTTGCAAGCCATCTATTAATAGCACTTTCTTCTATGAATGTGAATGCGATCCCGGCTGGAATCGGACTAATTCTGATCTTGATGATAAACTCAAGTTCCTTCCTTGCGTGGTTCCCAATTGTAAGATATGTATCTCTATCTGTGTCTCTGTTTTCTCTCTGTTTTGGCTGATGCTAATTAGCTTGGGATTTTTTCAGGTACCCTTAATTACTCCTGCGCAAAACCCCCGTCACCCGTTCAAGAGAAGGAACACAAACCTAATGAATCTATCTTTGATCGTAATGCACTATAGTTTTAACCTTAAATATTGTTGTTATATAGACATTTTTCTACTGTTATTGATAATGATAATTGATGGATAATGGATTAATTTTGTTGTTTTGATCGTATAGCTTGCTACTGGACTGACTGTGGAGGTGGTTTCTGCAACAAGACATCAATTTTGACATACTCTTGTGTGTGTGTGGAGGGTTATCATAATCTTCTCAATGCTACTGCCTTCGCATGTTTTGAAGAATGTAAGAGCACATAAAGAAAGGGAAATAATACATAAAAGAAAGGAACTCATGATCTGAGTTTGTCTGTATTTCAGGTGCAATTGGGATGGATTGTCCGAACCTTGGAATTCCACTTACAAACAAATCTACTGCTCCCACTGGAGCAGTGGCTGATAAAGGAACGAGTCCAGGTGAGGCTGGAATTAGTTCATTACTTCTTTTTGTTTTTTCTTTTTTTGCCAAAGCAAATAGAGGAATTAAAAAAATAAAAATAAAAAAAACTTCTTTCTTCTTCTTCTTCTTCTTTACAAGTGTTGTGATTTCTTGTTTGCAATCCCATATAAAATGGGACTATTCTTCTGTTAGAATTTAAGCCCTTAGGCCTTAAGAACTTCTTTACTGATGGAGCTTGTTAATTCAACATAAACACCAATTATTTTGGGTTATTATCATTATTGATGTTTGGCTTGTTTTCTCTTTTACAGCTACTTCAATTCTACAAGGAATTTCATTGTGGTTGATGATCATGATGATTATTGGGGCTATGGTTCCGCAAAAATAGGGTATGATTATTTATGAGCACATGCTACAACATAGTTTCTGGCCCTGAACTCTGCTTTTATTCAGGTCTTATACACATAAATTACCACAAATTCCGGGAAGAGTCTATTGATCGATTCGTATTACAAGGCATTTGTATGTATAAATATATATATATATATATATAGAGGTCTTATAAATAATTTAATATGCATTCTATAATGCCTACTACTTGTTATTTTTTTAGCATTTTGTAACTTAAGTGCACTTGCTCATATATTTGGACAAGGTACCCTTCCTAAATAAAATAACATAAAAAACCTTAAACCCATAAAAAAATATATATATAAAAATCAATCATTTAACGTATTCCATAATTTTGGACATTTGAGCGATAGCAATGTGCCAAACTTGGTCCTGAATTTTGAGTTAGTTGAAGAGTGGGTGGGTGAATAGGAACTAAGATCCTTTACATCTTTTTTGACTTAACACCTTTACAAATCGAAGATAAACAGGCGAGGTCGATGGATTTCATGAACACGATTTTGGAAGGGACGCATAATGAGAGAGAGAGAGAGAGAGAGAGAGTTCAAACTTCAGGCTAAGGCTGTTCCTACTAGATGCAGTACCAGACTATATGTGTAGGCCCATGTATCCTAGTTGTGGGTTTTGGGCCGATATATGCGCAGATTTAACCCAAAAGGAATTCTGGAATTTTGGCAGCAAGTATAAGAGGCATTCTCATATGATTGTTTAAAATTATCATTTGAAAAATATGAATTTATATATTTATTAAAAAAATTTGATCATATTTGATCAAAGTTGGGAGATAATAGTGAAAAAAGAAAATAAGAATATTTTTTGTAAATAATAAAGTTAAGTGCATGTTTAAGATTGTAGTAAAAAATATCACTCTTAACTTAAGGCTTATAGTTAAAATTTAATGTAATAAGTTCTATTATTAAAAAATTATTTACTGTTTGAGATTTATATGTCTAAAATATTTTTAGAATTAGTTATGGTAATTTTTTAAAAATATTAAACAATTAAAGCACTTTTAATAAAATTATTAAACATGTTATTTTTTTAAAATTTTTTTAATTGCTTAAAAGTATTTTTTTGAATCTCGAAATGATCTTAAATATGCTCTAAAACTTTGTTGGACAAAGTTTTAATAATCTCTCTTCAATCTATATTACTGATCACAGAAACCATGGAGGCTAGGCCAATGGAAGATGCAGTGCTGTTTTTTCTTCTATAGTTTGGGTTTTACTAATTAGGAGACCATCTCTATGCAATGGTTGTATTAATAATCTAATATTGCTGTTTTTATTGTTATTATTATTATTTTTAATTTTTGTTAAATAAAATTTTAGTTTTACCATTTATAAAAAATATTTTTATATTTTTTTCACTATGACCTCTAAACTTTTGATCAAATATTACTAAAATTTTTTGATAAATATATAAATTTATATTTTTTAAACGATAATTTTAAACAATTTAATAAGAAAATTCTAATAATGTTATATACCCTCGTTGAGGGTTTAAATGTCATAAATTTCTTTTAAAAAGAGAGAGTTTATTATTAAAAAAAGTTTATTATTATTTTTTAATGTAAAATTTGCATTTAATATTTTTTAAGCTCTTGTTTGAATTTAAAAATAAGATAAGTTGAGATGATTTTTGTGACTTAAATAAATTATTATTAATCATTATTTTTTAAATATTATTATTATTTTAAAATATAAAAAATTAAATTTTGTAAAAATTAAATTATTTACTATATTTTATATATAAATTAAAAATATATGATAATAAATTAAAAATAAATTAAGATGAGATAAATTTATCTTATTATTCAAATTGACACTAAGATTTTATTTGAATTTAAAATTAAGATGAGATTAATTGAAATGAATTTTAAGAATTAAAAAAAATAATATTTTTATTTTAAAATTTAAAAAATTTATATTAAAATTTATATTTTATATATAAATTAAGATTCTGTTTGTATTCGTGATTTACTTCAATTCATCTTAATTTATTTTTATTTTATTATTATATTATTATAATTTTTTATTAAAAAAAATAAAAATTTATTATATATATTTTAAATTTTAATACATATTTTTTAATTTTTAAAATAATAATAATATTAAAAAATAAATTTATTTTATTTTTACCTCATCTTATTTTCAAATTTAAAGAGAGACCTCATCCCGAATTCAAACCACCTAAGTGACCGTGCTACGTTTGCCTATCCTACTACTGAAAATATAATTTCGTCACCCCAAACGAAGGTGTTGCAGGTTAAGCTGTCCCATCTACTTGATAATAAATAAATAAACAACTCTAACCTCAACTCTCTCACAACCACATCTCAATAAGTTACGGCGCCACTCTATCGGCGGCGTACGGCCCACTTTGATAGATAGAATTAATAGACATTGGATTGATTTGATCCGGGACCTCCTAATTAATAATTATGCTCCTCTCTTACTTTTTTCTGTTATATTTGTAGGCTCCGTAGTTTTATTTATGAATAATAATTATATTTTATAGATTATATTAAAAATATTTTTAGAAATATCAGATAAATTAATATTTTTTATATAAAAAAAAATGATAAGTTTCATCTGTAGCTGGTTTAGAATAAAAATATTATTTTTATTTTTATTTTTATTTTTATATTTTTTAATATTTTAATTGATGTAACATACTAACAATAATATCACATTACCGATTCATAAAAGATATACAGAACTATGTAATCCTTAAGATCACTCGATTTAAAATAAATTGAAAAATTGAAATCACTCAAAACTAAAAATAGTCGTGACCTTATGCTCACAACTGCGCCACTGCTTTCTCCCTTCACTCTTTATATTTTTTCGAGTTTCTTGTGTGAATTATAGGTTGCTTTTCCACAGTCTCGAACTTCGTTTCCGTCAAAAGCTTTCCCTTCTGGTTTTATCGATCTCTGGCATTTACTATTTGATCACTTTGTCATCACCTTCCTTCCTTTTTCTTTTCCCTTTCTCTAAGTATCGTTTCTTTTGCTGAAATTATAGTACCAAACTTACTAACTACTCTTCGTTTTTTCTTTTATGAATTTTGGTATCCGTAAAATAAAATAAAATAACATTTTTTTTAATGAATTCTTGTATTCATTTTTTGTTTTTCTTTATTATTTTTCTCTTAGTCTTTTTCAATTGGTCCTTTTGTTTGGACTTTAGAGCATGATGTGCCACTTTTGTCGTCAGATCGCAGTAAAATTTGGAACACAGGATTCATCTTGATTGTCTTTGGAAATTGGAGCTACAGATCTATGTTTCTTGTTTATTAGTCAGGCTCTTTTCTCAAAAAATAGACAAAAACATACGTGGCTAAATTATTCAAGGGCTCTATTTTTTTCCCTAAATGAGTAAATTAATAATATTGATGAAGGAATAAATAGTCGAGATGGTGGCATTCTTAGGTGAGGTGAGGCCCACGGTGCACTTCATTAATATGTTAATCATCATGATCAATCTTATACCATGAATTTAAAAAATGCAAGGTTTATGATTTGGGAATTGGTATTATTTTAAAGGTAACATCATTGCCAAGCATGTGTACGTACCTCAGCTTAATCTATCCTAGGCTCTAGCTATCCAGTCGCATTTTTAGTATGTGCTCGTGTGGGACTGTCGTCACCCACTAAATACAAGGAATATCCTTTGATTACTTGAATAAGGACACTCAAACTCTCATATAATATATTTATTATTATATATTTTTTAAATTTTTATATAAAATAAAATTAATAATTTAATATTTTTAAGATTTATAAATTTTTTTAAAAAAATTTTAAAATAAAGTGTACCAAACATCATTTTTCAAAGGAATAATGGGACGTATAAATCCTAAATAAATAAATTAATAATGCTTAAGCCCCTTTTTATCAAAAGGTAATATTTGGTCTATGTACAATGAAAGAATAAAAGGAGACGACTTCAAACAAAAATAAACATATCCACTGTCGCGCGCAGACATCCCATTAGCAGCTCTCTTCGTAGTCGGTTAGATTCTTTAGCCGCTTAGCGACTGTGGTGCCTTCAGCACCGATTTAAATAGCAATGATAAATTATAATTTTATAATATATTTTATAATATTTTATTTAATATATATTATAAAGTAAAAGTATTTTTTATAAAACAATATTAATTTTATAAAATAATTGATAAAAACACTTTTACTTTATAATATATAATATAAAATATTATAAAATGTATTATATGAATCTCTTTTCAATTACAATATAGGCAGCAGTACTGCAGTGAAGGGCCGGGACGGAGAGAATCCTCAGTCTTTTACGGGGGAGTGGGACCTGAATAAGGATAGGATAGGCTAGCTCTTTAAGATAGGTTGAGAGGGTCTCTTCAGTGGTACACCGTACACGTAGCATCCGAGTCTTAATGATGAAAATGAGATCTTTCTGTCCACCAACCCCATCCACCCCCCACACTTGCCACTCCAAATAATTTCTTTAGTAATCACCCATTATGTGCAGAAAAAGGTACTAAACCAAGTAGGAATTAAACTTAAATCAAATCAAGTTTTCTTAATCACAACAATAATTAAAAAATGATTGTTTTTTTTTTTTAATAAACAACACTATCACCTCAAGCCTTTCGAATTTCGAAGAAGAAAATAAATACAGCAGTTGAAAGCGACAGAAATGCCGGCCGGCCATTATATTTGGAAGTGAGAGTTATAGAAACGTTGAATTTGGGGGAATGTACGTCCCATTACATGAATGCTTTCCCTATCTAATTTAGTCTGAGCAGTGAGATGCAACATCAATCTAGCAAGCCCTTGTTGATAGATATATATAGTCATAGACAAGATGATAAAAGCAGTATCTGGAGTTAATGGAGAGAATCCTTTGTAAATCTTGGAGTCCAAATGCATTTTAAATCACAATCAATGTGCATGATTACCAAAGATGAAACCAACCCCAAGTGGCATCCCTCTAATTATTATGCAATATTCCCAATTATTCCACGCATGCATATATTTTGGATATTGGATGGGACTGGATAGAATGGAACCCCGAGCAAGGTCAAGGATTTAAGGCCACAACTTGCCGGTGCGCGTGGTACTGGTGTCATCAGGGACAATTTCTGTAATAGATCAGAATATGTGGATCGTCAAGGTTCTTCTTGGCTGCACATGCCGAATCCGTACACATTATTTTAATACTAGATCTCCTCCTTATACACATCATGGTTTTCGCTTCCAACACAAAGCTCTATAAACATGTCTGAATCTGGGACAGATTTTCATATATATATATATATATTAAATTGTTTGATAACGTACAAAGGGTTGATATTTTGATGAAAAAAAGGTCAAACATTCTCTTGGATTTCAAGATTTCAAAGCAGAGTGCAGTCCCACAATATAAGCACACAGCTCCATACCTTCGACCATAATGACACCCTTGTGTTTTCCACACTAGAGACCAGCTAGCGTCTCCATTGACAACGTATTTCAGTACGTGTGTATGTGTATATATATATATATATACACACATATATATTCTGCTCTCTCTAATACGAGTTTAGTACGTTCTAAATTTGTTATTTATCCGTGCAATTCCTGCAGAAAAAAAAAATTGTTCATATTAAAAAAAAAGTGATACATACAATATTATATATAATATTTTATACAATATTTTATAAAAATAAAAATATTTTTATTTTTATAAAATATTATATATAGTATTTTGTGTATATTATTTCTCTTAAAAAGAGGGGGTAAAAAGGGCAGTCGCGATTTAAATTTTGGTCCGATCGAGAGAAGAATGTACGAACTCGAGAGAGAAGTTTGTAGCAGACGTCCTTTACCGTAGGGCAACAAATTATTGAAACAGAGACCACCAAAAAAGAATGGAAATGCTAATGGAATCGATTATGCATGGATATTTGATCGATGATTTTTTTATATTTTTGTTTAACGATTAAAAAAAACATTATTTAATATATATTTTTTATCATAAAAAATGTTTAAAAAATAGTTAAAAATAAATAAATACACTACAATCGGCCACTTGTCGGTTGAGACTTCGGTCCCAGTAGTACTGCCTAAGAGTATATCACGTAAGAAAGATATTAGGATCAGTCAGGCTGTCTCAAACTAAAAACAATCTCTTAATTAAAATATAATAAATTTTTTTATTAAAATATAATAAAATAAAAAATACAATAAAAAATATAATTAAAATAATAAAATAATAAAAAACATAATAAAAATAATAATATAATAAAAAATATAATAAAAAAATAAAATGAAGATTAATTTAAGAGAGGATTCGGCCTCAACCTAGACAATGTCGGCGCCGATGGCGGTGGGCGACACTGCCCACCCCGTACGAGTCCTAAACGGGTCTAAAGTTGCGTGAGGCACACCAGAAGTCGCTGGGAGTTGCTGTTGCTGGGTTAGGGTCACTGGACACCGACGGTCACGATGGGATGGGCGGTGTCGCCCACCGCCAAGGAGATGCCGACGTCCATTTTTCAAAGAGATCGGATGAACCGATCCCTAGATATTCCCTACCACATAATATCGCTGAAGAGACATTAGAACAGAAGGGAAATTAGGTGAGCTTGTGAGAACTCGGTACCTCTCTTACATTTACAAGTGGAATACAAATAAGGAAAAATGATAAGCTCATCATTCTATTATATTTAAAAAAGTTATTTTATTTAATAATTAAAAAAAAAACATTATTAATAAAATTGTATATTTTTTTAAAAAAATTTAAGAAATAAATATGTTATAAAATACTTTAAAAAATAAATATATTAAAAATAATAATAAAATGATAATTGTATCACCATCCTACAAATAATACTTAAGTTGTACGTAGCTAGGTTTTGTCTTACGTGCATCACGATGTATATAAGATAAACATCCGTATACTTAACTAATGCTAGATGTTTGATGAATTTTGATCCACTTTTAATAAAATTCAATAGTTTTATTGAATTAATATTTTTCTATAGGCCAATTTGTAGAAGACAAACATCCGTATATAAGATAAGGCTGCAAGGCATGCACCTGACTAGGAGTACCTGAACATTCATGCATGTTTTAGCGTGTGACATGTCCAAAGTTGCTACTTCCAAATGTTGCAACAATTGTTTCATCGTCCTAAAATTTTTTATTATCAAATTGGTGTATAGAACATATCTAATAAAACTTTTACATTATATGATAACCTATTTTAAAAAATAAAATTTAAAATTTATATCTTACAATTTAAGTTGTGTATTATGTAAATTACATGATCGATTAGTTTAAAATTAGAATAACTTTATTTGTTATTTAATTTTTTCTTCTCTTTCAAATGTAAATAGTCATATAAGACATTAATGGGTTGGCATCTCTAATAAGAATTCATCAAAATTAGCATAGTGTCCAGCCATAACGAATAGGTTTATGCATGAGCTTCTTCTTTGGGCGAGGACCAGAGTATTGTCAATAGACTGATCGAGTATATGGTAGGACTAAAAACACTCTACGCCACAGATCCGAGAATTGACATGCATAAATGGACTGCATATCTTCCAATAATAAACTCCAATTTATTGGAGCACGGACCAGGTCAAGTGGCTTGCCTGCCTTCCAAGGCTATTAATTCATTCGGTAGCATGATTTACGTCGAAAAACAGGCATACATATTACATCTCCATTTCAATTTCAATATTTTATAATTAAATATACATGCAGCCTGCAGGTAGGCTCCATTGAATTAATAGAGATATTTGTGTATATATATATATATATATTATACACGTCTCATGATCTTCACAATATTTGCATGTCTCACCACACGTTTGAAAATCTTTTGAACTCGTTGCCTTTTGCATATATAATCAGAACCAATTGCCAGGCTTCTAATTAAGTGCATTCGATTGGAATTAATTGCTAGTAGTTGCACGTGGGGACCAATAACCAATAACCAATTAAAAAAAGTGATACATGACGATTTTAACAGGTAGGTACTACATCACTCTCACGTAAAAATAAAATAAATAAATAAATAAAAAATGATCCAATCTCTTTCTATATATATATTTTAAATAATATATAAATGATAAGCTGCTTTGACTCAGATAATTAGTTTAGTCGATCCCATATATTTATTAATTTTGAAGGCTCAACAATAATAAACTTCAATATGAACCAAGAGGTCACCGGGTCAGTCAGGAAGGTTATTCATGTTAGCCGGGGTGGTAATTTGTGTTTATAAACAGTATTCATATCGTAGGTGTCAAATTATAGATATTCGATTATATGAGTAAATTTAAACACAACCTATTAATTAAATTAAATGAGTCAGACTTTCAAATTCTAATATGATTCATTTAAATAACGGGTCGTATCATGTCACTCATTTTGATCTGTTTAATAATTAATTGTAATAAATATATCAACTAATTTTAATCTATTTCATAAAAATTATATATCTATTAACAAAAAATACCCATACTTTTCAAATTCTAACCTATGATAAAATCAATATTATATAAATTATAAATATGAACATACGATTAGGGTTACAATTACAACAATAGAACTAAAAGTATATTGATCAGAAATATCAATATTACAACCAAGTTGACAAGTTATTGATCATCAGTTTATTAATTAAGTAAACTTATTTTAACCTAAATCTATTTATAATATCAAAGCTAATTAAATCAGAAGCTAGTTTCATATCTATTCGTATTTAATTCACAAATCATATCACGTATTACTACCTCTAGACAGAAAGTTGAATGCCTACTTATATTCTTCAATTATAGTCAATATCGAATGAGTTGCACTAATTTTGACCGAGTTATTGAACTTGAAAAATATCTCTCGCTCCATAATCTTCAACAAGAGAATTATTCGAAGCTGAGACAAGATATATGATTATGTAATATAACAGAGTTTTTCTATTCATTTTTTTGTCTGAAGGTACTGAGACGTGATATATTGATAAAAAGCATCCAGATACATTATTCATTATTCATTATTCATTATTCATATGCTACAATTTTTTCATTTTTTTTTAATATATTTTTTCTTAACATATTTGTAATATTGTATGCATCATATATAATGAGAACAAGAACTCAAAAAATAGTATATGCAGGAATAAAGTGTAGAATCACTAAAGCCTAAATAAGAAGGAATGAACGCATGCATGCATCACATAGATAAGAAGGAATCTGATCCACTTAACTTATATGATAGATTGAATGAGTGCACAACTCAGGTCCTTAGAATGAAGACAGACAGAGACAGAGGTTGTTATGGTACGGCCTATCTTGGGATTTGTCTACCCCTCCATTATCTTTGACTCCGAATAAACTTGACAAGGGTTCTCCAATTTTAAGGTGGGTGAATAGGACAAAGTCTGATGTCTCGAATTTAAGATTTTGCCTTCATATTCCTAAAATTATCGAACTAAACAACTCAAAATTAGTCAGTTTTTTTGTTTCTAGATACTCGATTTCAATATGATAAAAAATAGAAAAATTACTAAATTTTAAACATCCAAAAGGTTATTATTTAAAATGTATAAGTTATTTTATAACTGATCATTGAAATATAACTTTATTAGTAAGACATGCATGTCTCGAAGGAGCCTAATAATTTAAGTGGAGGGTCATGCATGGTGAAATGGTGGCTACCAATCATTTAGCTACACGCAATGATGGCTTACCTTCCTTCGCAGGTTATCCACGGCCATACGTACAGCTGGCCCCTGTCATTTAATTCTCCTTGTGATCCAGTTTCCTCCCTTCGTTTTTTTCAGGTCCGTGTGGGTCCAACTGCCAGCTATAATTCCCTTCCACACCCATTCCAATAATAATGTCTAAGGTTCGTCAAATTCTTTATTATATTTTTTAATATTTTAATATAAAATATAATTTTTTTAAATTTTAATATAATTTTTTTAAATATTTAATTTAATTTTTAAAATTTATATTAACTCATTTTATCTTAATTTTAAATTCAAATAAAATCTAAATTTTTGAATTTCCATTTTTTTTTCCTTTTAGATTTCTGTTGTGTTTATGCGTAAGATATTTTGGAAAATAACTATAATTTGATCAAAATCAAATTGGTGGAATCGAATAACATAATTTATAAAAATAATGACAAATGTCATTTTACTTTTAGGCCACCTTCATTTTTATAATTATGTTTATTTTATTTAATTATTATATTTTGTAAAATTTTTACACATAATAAATAATTTTTTAAATTTTAAAATAAAAATAATATTAAAATATATATTCTAATAATTTTTTAATTATTTTTTAACTTTTATTTCAACTCATTTTATTTTAACCTTATTTCATTTGCAAAGATAATGAAATACTAATTTGTTGCAAAGTTATATGTAAGATCATGTTTTCATAAAAATTTCTTATTAAAGTAATTCTGCTGTAAAGATTATATACAAGAAATTTTAAATTAAAAATTAAAAATTTTAACAAAATTTTTCCTCAATAACCTTGAGCCGGTCCAAAATCCCATAATTTTCCATGTGAGTGTGTGTGCTTGAGTGTGGTTGCTCTTAATTATTTTTCTTTTCCATATTATTGTCTTTGCGAGGATAGGTGGTGCGTACTATTTTGTTTGCCATTGGAATAAGTCCAGAATATTTTGTATCACGATGGCTTGATGGGTTTAGCCCTCTCTCTTTCCTTCAAAGTGTCGACTATTCGGATATTTTTAAATCATATATATATATATAGAATAATGATACAAGTAAAATCATTTTTATAATTATTTATATAATTATGTATTAAAATGAGAATATTTATATAAAATAATATTATTTTTATAAATTACTTTACAAAAATATCCCTCATTTAAAACATAATTATACAAAAATAATTATAAAAAGTATTGTATCTCAATCATTTTTCATATAATATAACTGTTATAAAATTAAACAAAATAGTATGAAAATTTTAAGATTACAATATCTCAAATTAATTTTTCAAGAATTAAGTATTATTTTTTTTAACTTTTTTCTTGTAAGTCTATTATAAATGCTCTTTAAGACACATTTTTTATAGGCATGGATGATACATGATATTAAATGAGTACATAAACTTTGAGAATGATAATATATGAATTAAATGAATACATGAATATGGAAAATAGGAATATATGAATATGGGATAATTCTAACGGCTATTCATCAAATATACTTCATGTATTTACAGTACTTTCCATTAGATGACCATATACAAGAGAATTTGGTTTGTTAAAATCTTGCCAAAGACCTAGCAGAAAACATTTATGGCAAAAGAAAAATAGTACAACATTTTAATGTGTCTTTGAATACTTTATGATTGCCTCATTAAAAACTTGCAAAAGAAAACCCTATAGAAAAAACTTTGGCAAAATAAAATAGTACAATGATTCAGATGATAATTGACTTCCCCTAATAAGCATTCAAATATTCAATTATTCATGTTGAAAGATCCTTGAGCCGTCGCATTCTAATATTGTGTACCAACTTATTAAATGTTGGAGTTGGTAAAGTTCTAGTGAATAAATCTGTCAAATTATCACTTGACTGTATTTTCATTACATCAATGTCATTGCCCTTTTAAAACTCGTGTGTATAAAAGAATTTTGGTGAAATATATTTGGTCTTGTGATCTTTGATGTAGCCGCTTCTTATTTGCATAATACGTGCCACATTTTCTTCATATAATATAGTTGGACTGCCTTTGATTATGAGTAAACCATATTTTTCTTGAATATACTGAATTACTGACTTTAACCAAATGCATTCTCAACTTATTTCATATATTGCAATAATTTGTGAGTGATTGAAAAAAGTGGCTACATTGTTAGTTTGATAGACTTCCATGAAATAATCATACCTCCATATATAAAAATGCATCCTATTTGATGCCCTTTTATGCGGATCAAATAAATAACCTGCATTTGCATATTCAATTAATTGTGTGCTTGATTCTTTTGGATAAAATAATTATATGTCAATTGTACCATGAAGGTAACATAGAACATGTTTGACTCTATTCCAATGTCTTTGAGTTTGTGCAAAATTATATATTACTAGTAAGTTAACTGAAAATATAATTCAAAGTCTTATATAATTTGCAAAATACATTAAAGTATCAATTGCACTAAGATATAGTATTTTAGGTCCAAGAATTCTTTTATCATCCCCTCAAGGTCGAAAATGGTCTTTTTTAACATCAAGTGATCTAACAACTATTGGAATGCTCAAAGGGTGAGCTTTATCCATATAAAAGTGCTTCAAGACTTTTTATGTATATGTAGATTGATGAACTAAGATTCTATTTGGAAGATATTCAATTTTTAAATCAAAACAAAATCTGGTCTTTTCAAAATATTTTATTTCAAATTCATTTTTTAAATAATTTACAATTTTTGTGAGCTAGTCTAGAGTTCCAACGAGATTTAAATCGTCTACATATATTATAATAATTGCAAATGTGGACCATGACTTCTTAATGAAAACACATTGACAAATTGGATTACTTTTAAATCCATTATTCAACAGATATTCACTAAAATGATTATACCACATGCGTCCGGATTGTTTTAAACCATATAATGATTTTTGTAACTTGATAGAATAAATACTTCTTGTTTTTTAATCATATCTTAATATCTTTCTATCACTATCGAGTTAATAAGAATTGTGAAGAATATATTTCTTGAAAATTAATACCAAGTTTCTATGAGAAATTTTGTGCCACAAATCTTATTTTATATCTCATGATTTCATTTTTTTATTACGTTTTCGTAAAAATAATTACTTATATTCAACATGCATAATATCTTTCGGTGTTTGGACTATAGATCCAAATATTTCACGGTTTGAAAGTGAACTCAATTATACATAAATTGCAGTTTTTCATTTTGGTCAATCATTTCTACATTGACATTCTTTGATGGTTTGTGGTTCAATTTCATTATTATTTCTGGTAATGTCATGAGTTGTAACTTTAAATGGAAATATATTGTCAGCAATAATTTTATTTTTATCCCATAATTGTATTTATATAATTTATTGACATCTCATTATTTTTAGGTATCTGTTTTCTTCAGGAGATATCTCTTCAGAAAATTCCTCTTTAGGATAAATTTTTTTAGAAGATTCATTTTCAAGAGAATTTGGTGTTGAAAGTTTGGATGGATCATTTGATTTTGTTGCCTGTTTTGTGGGTTTGGTTTCTTTTGGAATACCAATTTATTTTTCATTCGCTTTTCTCTTTCGAATAATTTTGTCATTTGTACCAAAAGATTTTCCACGCTTCAAGCATGTCTTAAATTCATTTACTACTTGATTTATAGATTATCCTACAGGAACTTCAATCATTGCAAAAATATTAGCAGCTGAAATATGAGATTTTATTATTTTCTACATGCTTAAATTCATTTGCTACTTGATTTATAGATTATCCTACAAGAACTTCAATCCTTGCAAAGATATTAGCAGCTGGAATATGAGATTTTATTATTTTCTTACTATAAGTAAATACATCTAATAATTAATTCATAGTATATTGTAAATAAATAATCTTCTGAACTTCCAGTTTATATTGTTTTGTATGGGGATAAATATGAGATAATAACGAAGCATTTCATGCTATTTTCTTTTTGTGCTTCAAGCACATCTACTTTTTCTAATGGTGGAAAAATTGTTTCATCAAAATGAGCATTTTCAAAACGTGTCTTAAAAATATCACCAATTAAAGTATTAAAGCATCTAATAATAGAAAAAGAATCAAAACTAACATAAATATCAAGTATTCATTGAGGAACCATCTTAGTACGTTTGGAAGGCACAATTAGAACATAAACAGCACAACCAAAAATTCAAAGATAAAAAATATTTAGTGGTTGACTAAAAGCAAGTTGCAATATAGAGTACTTATTATGGCCAGTTGATCTAATCCGAACTAATGGTGCAGTATGTAAAATCACAAATCTCCAAGTAGGAACAGGTAGTTTTACTTTCATAAGCAAATGTTTAGTAATTAATTGAAGTCGTTTGATAAACGATTCAGCCAAACTATCTTGAGTATGTACATAGGCAATTGAATATTCAACATAAATTCTTATTGACATGCAATAATTATTAAATACTTGATATGTAAATTATGTTGCATTATTCAATCTAATAGACTTAATTGGATAATTAGAAAAATGTGCTCATAATCTAATAATTTGTGTAAAAAATCTAACAAATACAACATTACGAGTAAAGAGTAAACAAACATGTGATTACCTAGTTGATGCATCTATTAAAACCATATAATATCTAAATAATCCACATGACGGATGTATTAGCCCACATATGTTCCCATGAATCCTTTCTAAAAATGATGGTGAAATAATATAATCCCAAAAAGAAAGCTGCTAGTTTTTCTAATATGTGATTCTGCCCGAAATCATGGAAGTAATATAAAGATATTCATTATTGCTTTCATTGATGATTTCAACATAATAACTATTACGACGAATATCTTTAAAATTTAGTAAACTTCTTTTAAATTTTGAAGAATATCGTTAATATACAATTTTTTGTTCCTTCTGGTAACATTATATTTGCTCTTTTGAAACATTCAATTAGATTTGAAGAACCATATATGGTAATGATATTAGCTCTATTCAATGTTAAATATTGAAAATATTTTTTATGTTTAAGAATTATGTGATGCAACTGTCTGTGAGACATACATCTCATCAATTTTTTTTAAATTGATCAATTGATCAATAAAATTCATGCTTCAGTGATTAGATCAATCTCACAAATAGCTTTCAACGTCAAAGAACACGACATTTGTTTAGAGTTTCGTGTTGATAACGTGTTATATAATTAAAGAAAATATTAAGAGAATTTAAAGATCACAACATCTTAAATTAGTTTTTCAAGAATGAAGTATTATTTCTCTTAACTTCCTTCTTATAAGTCTACTATAAATGTTCTTCAAGATGTCATTTTATAGGTATGGAAGATACATAATATTAAATGAGTACATGAACTTTGAAAATAACAATACATGAATTAAAGGGATACATAAATATAAAAAATAGGAATACAATATGGAAGAATTCTAATGGTCATCCATCAAATACACTGCATTATTGATGCATCACCAGAGTCTCATTCCGTATTAATAATTATATAGTCATAGAGACCACTCTGCATTTAAGAGACATTGACAGAAGAATGATACAAAGGATAGTTACCCACAAGGATGGACGCAATCTGCTCCCTACAGACTTCGAGTAAAAATAACGGACTTTAAAACGCTCTCTAGTACATTTTTTTCCTTAAGAAGCTTATAACAATACTTATTGATTTAAGTATCAAAGACTATTCAGCCCCCAGGCCATCTTATCCTTTTCTTTTACATTGTCTTGCAGATCTGCCTTAGAAGATTCAAGCCGCTAGAATTTAGACAATATGTACGCGAAACACAACATTAACAATAAATATAGATTAGTTATGAACCAACATTTTAGAAAAAAAGGAAAAAGAATTTACAACCCAATTTTCCATTACGCCTTATTAAAAGAAATTTCCATCACTGGGCAAGGAAGAGTAGAGATGAAGCTTTTTCCTCCCACCCCAACAATGGCAGCAGTGATTTGGGACGGAGGCTTTTGATGAGTTCTTCATCCGTTCGGGATCGAAGGGAGCAAACGAGGTTTTATTTTAATAATCATACTCATTATTATAATTTTTATCATGTTTTTATAATTATTTTATAATATGATATTAGATAATAGAGTATTATTTATTATATTTTATTTGTAAATTTATCATGTAATATTATATTATAAGATGATAAAAAAAAAAAGAAAAAAGATAATCAATGTTATTTTTTAAAGTATCACTTTCTTATTTGAACTGAACGTTAAGCATTATTCCGTCATTTGAATAAAATTAAAAAGATAAAAGTTAAAAGATAAAAGAAAGAGCAAAGTTTTTTTTAGAAGATCAAAGTTTTGTAATGGCTCAAACCATATTTTATTTTTTAAAATAGATGTAGAGGGTATCAAGGGGTGAGAAAATACAACAGTGCAAACAAACACAAAACTAATTAAATATACAACAACATTCTAATTTCTATCACACTCCATATAATAAGCAAGCAGGGACTCCCCAAATTAGCTATAAGCCATTGCCCATTTATGAAACCATACCTGCATTATCTGTGATGATATAATTTTTTATTCAAGTAGTTTCAAATAAATGAATTTGTTTCTTTATAAGAGTATATTAATCTTTAATTCTTTCTTATATTTTACAATTTAATTTTTTTTTGTCTAATAATTTAAAACTTTTATACAATATATTATATATATTATTGTCGAATTATTTAAATATTTATATGTTTTATTTCCACTGATTCAGTATTGAGTATGCTATGAATAAATGTTCTAAGCACTCATTTTGTGAGAGAGAAGGTCGTCCAATCATAATATTGAGGTCAAAATTAAAACGAAATAAGATAAAAGTTAAATAAAATCTTATTTTTTAATATTATTATTATTTAATTTTGTTTTTAAAAAAATTACTTATTATATTTTTATAAAAATATAAAAAATTATTATAATAAAATAAAATAAATCACTTGTTATATCTAATTCCAAACATAACTACTTATGAGAAGACATTGCGAACAGCTTTCATATTTTTATCATAACATAATTTGATTAATGAAAAATAAAATAAAATGAATTTAGATATCTTTACATTAACAATGGAAGGCGTATTCACTTATAAAATTTACTTTTTTTAGTTAAATGCTGGAGAGCTTTCAATTAGACTGACATCTCCGCCGCTTTGTCTCTTTCTCACAGGTGCACACGAAGCCACTCGCGTCTATAAAGCGGCGACAGTCATCTCACCCCTCGGAAACTCCCTTGACCCACGCACTCTTTCACACACACAGACAGTCACGGAGTCTGAGAGACGCTGTCATGGACAAGGCCGTTCAGGATCCATGGCGACCCAACCCGCTGCTCCCGCCACCAGAGACCCCTCGGGAGCCCATGGAGTTTCTCTCCCGGTCGTGGAGCGTTTCGGCGCTGGAGGTCTCAAAGGTTCTCGCCCCACCACAAATGGTGGCATTATCGAAGACCTCCAGTGGTGTTGGTGCTGCTGTTAATGGCGAAACTATACTCGAGGACTTGGCCGGAGAGTTGGAGGAGAGTGTTACCGTCTCCGGGAACCCCTTTTCTTTTGCTTCGTCTGAGACCTCTCAGATGGTCATGGACAGGATTATGTCTCAGTCGGTGAGTGTTTGCGGTATTGTTTTGCGACTGGAAAACCAACACCGAGCTTGTGTGGACAACTTATGGGAATTTTGGGTTGTTGGGGCTGATCGAAACTTTTGTTTTAGCTTGGTCGTTTATTTTATATTTTTTGCTTTTTTGTTCTCTTTCGCTTTATAGTTTATATCTTATTCCAGATTCTCCCCTCTTATTTTGACTGATGGGAGTCTTATTTTGTTTGCTCTGCCGTTGTTTTATCCCGGTGTTTGTTTCTGAATTTGGGCAGTTCATAGTTGCCCGCCCATTCCTGCCTTTCTCGATCTTTAATTTATGTTGCTCTCTTGTCTCCATTAGACTTCTGGGTTATAACGAACTATGTGTTTTACAACCCCAACAGAGGTTTCATGGATTAATGTTCCGCCTCTGACCCTTTATTTGAGTTAAGAGTTTCTCTAACACGCTCTGCGATCAATTTGTCTATTTTTGGGGTCCTAACATCTGATCTCTCTATCGCTAATCTTATAGCGGCATTTGAAATTCAACGATTCCTCTCCCTTTCTCAATCATTCTCATGCAATTAATTCTAATCCAAATACATACCCTGATCTTCCTTTCCCTGTTTTCAGCAGGAAGTATCACCACGCACCTCAGGCAGGCTCTCGCATAGCAGTGGCCCTCTCAACGGCTCCTTGACCGACAGCCCACCTGTCTCCCCCTCCGAAATGGATGACGTAAAGGTTTCTTTCGTACTCTATCGCCGACGAAAACTGTTTACGGTCACCGGAATCTAGTAAAACATAAATCACACACCCAGAGAGACCGGCATGGAAGTCGATCGTCCTTGTTTCACTTCTGTTTTCCTAGTTTTCGATACAAAGCACGAATACTAGGTCTGTTTTATTTTTTTTGTTACGGAATTGACCAGTCTCAGAGCGAGCATGGTCCAGGCTTGCTCTGTAACCAACTTCAGAATTTCTCAGAGCGACCAAATTCTGATTCTCTTCAAGAATTTGTAGCAGTTCAATCTTAAAATAATTTTTGTTGTCATTTGTATAACTCTCGTTCAAATCAATGAAATATTAAAAATTGCATCACATATGGATAACAGTAATGTTAAATATTTGTGGTATTTTGTTTTGTTAACGTTTATGAGGTGAGTTGTATATAGACACGCATGATGCCAATTTGTAGTGACCCACACAACACGTACTTCATCTTGTGAATTCCTCTGAATCTCTGATGCAGTTTACCCGCTCAACCAATCCTCTCAACACCCAATACCGAACCGCTGCCACGCCTGGCGGAGCTGGGGGCGGAGGCAAGACCGTGGGGAGGTGGCTGAAGGACAGGAAAGAAAAGAAAAAGGAAGAGACCAGGGCCTACAATGCCCAGGTTCATGCTGCTGTTTCGGTGGCTGGGGTGGCGGCCGCCATGGCCGCTATAGCTGCTGCCACCGCAGCATCCTCAGGGGCAGGGAAGGACGATCAATTGGCAAAGACAGACATGGCGGTGGCGTCAGCTGCTACATTGGTTGCCGCCCAATGCGTCGAGGCAGCGGAGGCCATGGGAGCGGAGCGGGAGCACCTTGCTTCGGTGGTAAGCTCCGCCGTGAACGTCAGGTCGCCTGGGGATATAATGACATTAACAGCCGCGGCTGCAACAGGTAAATTTCTTCTAAAACCGTCTGGGGGCATTGGTGGAATGTGTAATTTCAATATTTACTGACTTAACCGAACCACAGCTTTACGTGGGGCGGCCACACTGAAGGCAAGGGCATTGAAGGATGTATGGAATATAGCAGCTGTTATACCGGTGGACAAGGGAATTGGAGCTGGGGGTAACGGTAACAACGGTGGTAACGGTAATTCCAATGGTAGCTTCAGTGGTGAGCTTGTTCCTGAAGAAAATTTTCTGGGAATCTGCAGTAGAGAATTACTTGCTCGAGGAGGTGAGCTGCTCAAGCGCACCCGCAAAGGTAAAAAGTTCTCTTGATGTCATTCTACTGATAAATATCTTAAATTTGATTTTCTTGTATGTTTGGTTATATGGAAACGTCTCGATTCTTATGCAATGTGAAAATGAATCAATAATTATGGAAAGAGAATTTGATTGCGCCATTGTTGTGATGAACGCAGGTGATCTTCACGGGAAAATAGTGTCTGTTTACATTAACAAAATGAATCAGGTAACCTTTCTGTGCCAAAAACTGTTTGATTTTCCTCAGAAATTAGAATCAAAGTATCAATTGGACTTTTTGGTCATATGGGTGATGTGTAAAAGTTAAGAAAACTGAGCATGATGAAATGAATGAAGATCTACTTTCTGTTTTGTCTTGCCTTGGAATCTTTTTCATCTGTGAGGCCTCTTTATGTGCAGGTTATGCTGAAGATGAAGAGCAGGTTTGCTGGGACCATCACAAAGAAGAAAAAGAGTAAGTAATTGCTTTTGTCTTTCTCTAATAATTTGAACAGAATTGGAGGTGGCTCTTCTCGTATGTATAGGGATTTGTGAAAGCAATTGGCACTAACGGGGATAGAAAGATCAAAAGGCTGCTTCTTTAACACCATATATTCCTTCCTTTTGAATTTACAGATGTGGTGTTGGAAGTGATTAAAGATATGCCAGCATGGCCCGGCCGCCACTTGCTGGAAGGTGGCGAGCACCGCCGATATTTTGGATTGAAGACGGTGATGCGCGGTGTGGTCGAATTTGAGTGCAGGAACCAGAGAGAGTATGATATCTGGACTCAAGGAGTCTCAAGGCTCCTCGCCATTTCTGCTGAAAAGAATAACAGGAAGAGGGTGTGAAGAAATGAGCAAATTTACATAAAGGGGAATTTCTGGGGAAATGGCCAAAGTTGAGACTCTTGGTTTTTTGGCTCCCTCTGAACATAATAGGGTGTATTTTGCAGTTTGGTGGGGGCTGTTTCTTGGTGTAAAAAGGAGTGAGTGATTGAGGTTTATCCAAATGGGTCACTTAGATATTGGGGGAATGTGGAGCATTCCTTTTTGTTTTTGAATGGAAAAGTAAAGTGATTTAAATCAACTTAACACCATGTGATCCGAGTCTGTTCTGCTGTTCATGGAAAGAGCAGGAGTATATTGGACTGTCGCAGTCCAGTCAAAAAGCGAAGGAAAGGATCTCATTGTGTAAAGCACAATATTTAGTAGAGAAGACATGCTTTTATTTTATGAATGTGGGTTTGGTTGTCTATTCTTTGTTTCTGGCACCCAGTTTAGTTGTTGTCCAGACCCTGTTTGCATATTATAAAAAACTTTTTGAGAGTTTCTGGGGAAAATTTTGTGGCCTGGTTTTAGTGAATTGTGTGAGAATATGCTCTAAAAACGATTGAAAAAGTACTTTGGGGGTTAAAACAAACACATTTCTGCCGAAAGTTTTATGTTCTGGTGGAAAATGATTGTCCTTCTAAATTAACATTTTTTTATTGGGATTAAGAAACCAAGCTGTGCCATAATATTCTATTCAGTGAGAAGCAGAGAACAGCCAAATTGTCAGAGAGATGTGTGAATTACTTCTTCTAACTTTCAATACTTGCACCAGTTTCCAGACAGTACTTTACAACCTGGACAGCATCGCAAGGTAGCATCTTCAAAACTTGGTTGTCGGTTCGATGAAATATACGAGCACTGCAGTCATTCTTTCCAAAATAGTAGAATACCACAACAAATTTTACTATACATATTTTTTAAATGATATAGGGATACTCTCGTTAAATAATCTAATTATTTTGTCATGTAAATACTGTATATGATAATATATCATTATTTAAATTATATACGGAGAAATAAAGAAAAAGCAATTATGGGGTATAGGAAAGCAAAGCATATCTTGTTTCTCTTTCTGTAAGTTAGATTTAAATGAAGTTAATGTGAAGCAAGCATTGGCATTAGTTATATTAAAGTGTAAGTGTGATAGAAAATCAATATTTTTATATTCATAATTATACATTATATTTATTAAAATAATAATATAATATATAATTTATGAAATTGGTAAAGTACATTTATAATTTATTCATCTAATAAATATATTGAATAGTAATAAAAAATATTTTGATGGGTGGATAATTAATTTTTAAATATGATAAATGATGTTAAAGTATTATAACTCAAAATTTGAGTTGGTAAATTTTGATGAGTTTAATGTAAAATTATTTTAAATAAAATTATTAAATTTATATTTGATGAGTTTAATGATAAATTTAATGATGTCAATGTTTTAACAACTACTCCAAAAAAAAAAATAATAATAAATAAATACCCTGTCAATTGGATATACAGGCTTACTGTACCACCTTACAGTAGTGAAAAAAGGTTCAAGGTTTCTGTGAAAAACAAAACCCTAGACTTTTGACAAACTGAAGAAGGAAAGACACGAGACACACAGAGAGGAGAAAACTGAAGACTTTTAGTTGTCCACAATGTTGAAAATAGTGAGGAGGCTAAGAAAGAGGTTGACAATATCTAGATAAAGGGAAGACAGAAGCCCAGACATAATCATCGTAGCTGAAGCGCTTGATCAGATTATCGGTCAGTATAATTTTTTTATAAATTTTATAAATTTTTTATTTATTAAAATTGCTAGTTTATTATTATATCTTTTTATTTGATTTTGATTTGTATTTTTCTTACTTTTTTGTGTTAAAAGGAATGAGAAGGAATTACTCCATTGTGGGCCTTGACGAGTGTTGCATTTTAATCTCAACGTGAATTTATTATTCAGGGCTCACGGCACTTTATCTTATTCATGGGCTCATGCATGCTTGCACATACTAAGAGGTATGGCAATTTACCAAAACGTGCACCTGCACTTCGACTAAAAGGAGCCGTAACTCATTTTCTCGATTGGCCCTATGCATAGCTATGCATTCCACTTCAAAGCGCCACTTCATCTCATTCAATAATATTGGTCCACTTGCAATTTGATCAATGCACGGCAATTCAATTAGAATTTAAAGAAAGTTAATGTGAGTAAGAGAATTAATATTAGATATATTAAAGTATAAGTTTGATAAAAAATCAATATCTTCGTATTCATAATTTTATATTAGATTTATCAAAATAATAATATAATATACAATTTATGAAACTATTAAACATATTTATAATTTATTTATTTAATAAATATATTAAATGGTAATAAAAAAAATGTTTTGATGGGTGAATAATAAATTTTTAAATATGAAAGATGATATTAAAATACTGTAATTCAAAATTTGAGTTAGTAAATTTTGATAAGTTTAATATAAGATTATTTAAATAAAAATATCAAATTTACTTTTGATGAACCCAATGATAAATTCAATGTTAATACTCTAATAACTACTCTAGAATAAGGATCACGTGTCTTTGATCCCCCAACACCAAAAAAAAAAAAAAACAAACAAACAAATACCCTATCAATTGGATATACATGCTTGTACTCCCTTACAGTAGTGAAAAAAGGTTCAAGGTTTCTGTGACAAATTTTGACAAACTGAAGAAGGCAAGAAACGAGACACGTAGAGGAGAAAACTGGAGACTTTTAGTTGTCCACAATGTTGAGAATAGTGAGGAGGCTAAGAAACAGGTTGACAATATCTAGATAAAGGGAGACAGAAGCCCAAACATAATCATCGTAGCTGAAGCGCTTGATCAGATTATCGGTGTCATATACAATGTAACCACAGAATATGAGCGCTGCCAATCCACTATAGATTGCCACTGTTATTTTCCCCAGAGGGAAGAATATCTGTTCATTCATAAAATTAGACCCTCGATTAGTCCAAATCTGTATGTGGAGAGAGAGAAGAAGAAGAAGTTGGAAATGATCAAAATCCACGTGTACCTGAATGAGGCCAAAAGCTATAAGTACCAGGAGAGAAGCGAACAGAAAGGGGCCTAGAAAACTGAAATCACGACCTCTCTTGACTGCCCAGAATGTATAGAGGGTTAGGCTAACAACCACTACAGAAGTGAGAATAGCAGCCTCCAAGATGATCTTCCCTGTTGTCCACAGTGAACAAACATCAGTTCAAATCATGATTATGTGAGTATCATAAATATGCAGTAGCAATCCAGTGATAATGAGTTATGCAATTGTGCATTGGTGTTCATGGCACCCGATTTTACTACTTTGATAAGTTTAATTCATCTATGGCTATATATTAAAGGAGCAATACTATTCACCATCCCGTTTCTTAGCATCTCATGATGTGGCATTAGATGATAGGTTTATAAGTGTAATATTATAAAGTCTCCAATATCTAATGCCAGATGATGCGTGAGGAGTAAAATTGCTCTATGTTAAAAGGACTGATCAAGTCTCAACTAATGCCAGCTTTAACATTTGCATGTCTGCAGTCTGCTGATGCATGAATTATACATGCTATCATGCTGATACCATGAAAGAACTTTAGGAAACAGATGTGATTGAAGGTGAAGAGGTCAACTTGCCTTTCGGATCCTTTTCATTCCATTTAAACAATACAAGCTTTATAGGGGAAATACATTGAAAACGAGGATTAAAGAGGAGATCAGGTCACGTTGGCTGCATAGGAAAGTTCATGAATGTGATTTTCATTTTCGGATCAATCCAGGGTCAATGGTGACTGAGGGAACACAATCGAATCACTCGAGAATTTTAAGGAAAACGAGGATTAAGCTGGCTCTTTCAAAAAACCTTTTCTTAACAAAATCCTGTTTATTTTAAGAGCTAAAATTATATGAGATAAGATAAAAATAAAAATAAAATAAAATTTTATTATAAGATATTATTTTAATATTAATTTTATATAAGAATTTAAAAAAATAGTATTAGAATTTAAAAAAATTATATTTTTATTATATTTTATATAAAAATCTAAAAATTTATAAAATTAAATTTAAAATATATTTTAAATTTTTTATCCCATTCCAAAACAAATAAGGTTGTGTTTTGCTTTCAATATACCATCACATCTGTCAAATCTCACAGACGCACAAGAAAAATCTCTCCAACGGCAAGAATTTTATCTGTCCTGAAAAACATTACACTCTGATTTTGTTTTGGTGGGCAATACAAAACTAGGGGGTCTGTTTCGTTAGGTCTGTTTGGTTGATGGGAAATTATTGTAACTTTTTTCCTGTTACTCCAAAACGAACAGAGAATAACAGTTTCGTTCAAGATTCATACATCCAACTCCAAATCTTAGAAAAAATCTGAGTTGATTCCATTATATTGCCTCCCGAATTAAATAATTAAATTCTTATCTATTCATCGGCCTAAACTTTTACAGCAACGTTTTTTGAGAAGTGAAGTTTTAGAACTATTTATACGTTTTTCGTTCATTGCATGAAACAAAATAAAGAATTAGAGATAACAAGAAAAAAGAAAAACAAAAGAGAAGAAAATTGAATTAATGAAATCCCGACCAAAACCGTTCGCAGGGGAAGAAAAAACTGAAGGAAACGATTCATACACAAACCAATATTATATATATAGAGAGAGAGAGAGAGAGAGAGAGAGAGAGAGAGAGAGAGAGAGAGAGAGAGAGAAGGAGATACCTTTGGTAAAAGCACAAGCAAGTCCCACGATTAATGCAATCGAGATCGTGAACAGCATCAGAAGGAACATGTTCAGCGGGTGACGGTTGTGGTAACAATACAAGGGGCATAAAACTGCATACAATAGAAAGCATTTCAAAGAAAACTTTCAACCAACAATGAATTTATTGAAAAAAGAGGGAAGGATATATAAGAGAATTGAGAAAGTTACGTATGAAAGGAAGAATGCAGATGACGATGTAGACGGCAAGGCCAGCGGAAGTGTGGGCGATGAACTCGGGTATTGGCCGGACGAAGACAACGACGGCGGCGACGGCAGTGGTGAGAAGCATTTGCAAGCACAAAATAGTGTAGACTTTGCGGATGAAAGCCCAGCGAAGCTGGGGGCTCTCAAGCATCATGGGGTAGAGTTGGTTGGCGTTGTTGTTTTCCCCACCAGACTCAATGTCACCTTTCATGTTTGTGATCACAAAATGGGAGATGTCGTAGGGAATGAGGCAATATGGCCAGGTTCTGGGTTTTGTTTGGGAGGAGAGCAAGTGCGGGAATGGGAGGGAAAATGTGTATAGAAGATGGGCGGAGCGTTTGATCGAAATGTCTTGGTTTTGGGGTTCTAGAGGCGGGAGAGAGGAAACGTGGGAGTGGCACGTGCGCTTGGAGTAGCATGTGTGTGATGAGTTGGAAGGTTGTATATATAATGGGCGTAGCGAGTTTCATGGCCCCTCTCTTCCCCATGGTTCTGCGTTTCTCCGTCAGCACAGAGAGAGAGAGAGAGATCTGTTTTTAGAGTTCGTTATGATTTTGAAATAAACGGCCTAAATAGGCGGGGGCAAATGAATTATAATATAGCAACGCTAGGAACAAATATGAGGGACAAACGTCATATAATTATCCATTGATATAATATAATAAATAAAATATTTATTATTTTTAGGTTTAGATTTATTTATTCATTTTTTAACTCATAAATATTATATAATATATAACAAATACCAAACACTTAGTTAAATATTTATCTGACATTTGTTCCGATATTTATCCGTAGCATTTGTTTATTATAGTTTACAAGAACTTGGGCAATTAAGCCCAGAAAAACCAGCTTGTAAAAGCAAAAGCCCAGATACATGCACGATCCACTACTTATATTGGGCTAAACTTGAACCGCCGATCAAAAGGGTTTTTGGGCCCTGGTAACCAAAAAAAATATCTGTTTTTGCCTTTCAAAAATATGTGCAGCAGTCGGTGTGCTGCACACTGAAAAAGAAGGAAAAAAAAAAAAAAAAATTATCTGAAGGTGTTGTGCCGCGTGTGCAGCATAGCATGCCCTTGCCTCCTGAGCCGAGCGACAAAGGCCACACAAAATTTACTTTATCCTAAAAAAGACAGGAAACTGTGAGAATAGCAGAGCACCTTCATTCACAGAGTGATGCCGCGTTCTTCGGATGCTGGTTCTGCTTCTGCTAAAGCTACAAATGTTTTTGAAATAGGGAAGTACAGGACGGTGCTGCAAACAGTGGAAGCTGATAATTGCAGGGCAAAGTCAAAGCTTCAAATCCCACCGCCGAAACCGCTGTTGGTTGGGATGCCATGTGAAGCTGGAGAATTCCCTCTACTCGTCTTCCTCCATGGTTACCTTCTCTATAACTCTTTTTACTCTCAGCTTCTCCAACACATCGCTTCCCATGGATTCATCGTCGTCGCCCCTCAGGCTCGTCTCTCTCTCTCTCTCTCTCACACACACACACACACATTACCTGCTATCTCAGTACAATTGTTTTGATTTTGGTCCGGATACGAATCAATCTATCATTCTCTTTTCTAGGCAATTAGATTATGATTCACGCTGTGTATTGAGTTATCCTGATTGCATCTTTGATTACCTTTGATATTTGTGCCTTGCAAACGAAGCAATTGGATTTGTATGGCTTACAATTGAGGCAATCGAATAATCTAAGAACTTACTTCACATTCATGACCAAAAATAGCGCATCATGCTCACATATTCTTAAGAGCCTTTACTTATCAATATAGCAAATTTTTTGAAAAGTTTTTGAATCCGGCCTAAATATTTCTAAGATAATGTTTTAACTAGCCATTTGACTATATTTATGCAGAAAAAATCATAATATTTTTTTACAAAAATTAAAAGGAATTCTTTAAAAATATATTTTAATAACTTTTAAAGTTTACTTATCTATCTCCACATATTTCATTGCAAACAAACTTAATTTTTGCAACTTCTCATGTTTTTTATGTACTTTTTGCAAAATTTAATAGATATTTGAAAACTACGCCTCAGTTTTTTTTAACCAAATATAGTAATAAGACGAAAGATTTCTTTTCCTATCTCTTTGATTGCCTTAAAATATTCCGGATGTTCATAATCATAGTAGAGGTTTTACGCCCCTTTGTTGGGCACTTGCAAAACCAGTGAGTATGGACCTTCCAGTTTCGCTACAGGAATAAATTATTCAGCTCCATGATATCTATCTCATGGCGTGTTTTTTATTGGTCATGATCGAATTTCAAATGCCTGGCCACTCCATATTTCAGAGCTACATGCTCTGCTTTCTTCCCCCTTATCCTTGAAATCCATGTTGCGGATGATTTGTCCTTTATTTACCTGCTAGAAACGTTACATTGTCATATATCACATGATGCACCCTCTCTCTCTCTCTCTCTTTCATAAAAAAATTTCTGCTTGGAGGTGAATATTTTTTAAAGAGTAATGCTAGGTATAAGTCTCAAATATACCGGTCTTGTATAAGTTTTTTGTTGTAATGTGGGCTCCATCAAAAAAAAGTAAGTCACACTTTTCATAGTGGAGTTCACTTTCTTATAAAGGGATTGCATGAGGTTTGTGCGTTTGAGACTTTTATATATCATTTTTCTATTCTAAAAGCATGAAGCACCTTGAATTTCATTAGGCCTTCTCTTTTCTTTTCTTTTACTCGGATGAATGTGTGAGATATGTAGTTGAAGCATTTGAATCATACATATCTCATATTCCTAAAGAAATTTCTTTGCAATTCAATAGTTATACACCGTGGCTGGCGCAGATGCAACAGGTGACATCAAATCCACAGCAGCAACAACAAAATGGTTATCTGAAGGACTCCAAAACGTGCTTCCACCAAATGTTCGACCAAATTTAAGAAAGCTAGGACTTGCTGGCCATAGCCGTGGAGGCAAGGCCGCTTTTGCACTTGCCCTTGAGAAAACAGAGACTTCTCTAAACTTCTCTGCCTTGATAGGCATCGACCCAGTCGATGGAATGGACAAAGGAAAGCAAACCCATCCACCAGTACTCACCTATGTTCCTCGTTCATTCGAGCTTGATATGGCTGTGATGGTTATCGGCACGGGCTTGGGTGAGATGAGAAGGAATCCTCTATTGCCTGCTTGTGCTCCCAAGGGTGTTAATCATGAGGATTTCTTTAATGAGTGTCGAGCACCAGCTTGTTATTTTGTTGCCAAGGACTATGGTCACCTTGATATGCTGGATGATGACACCCCCGGGATTAGAGGGAAAGCTTCCTACTGTTTGTGTAAGAATGGGGAGTCGAGGGAACCCATGAGGAGGTTTGTTGCAGGAAATGTGGTTGCATTCATGAAAGCTTATCTGCTGGATGATAATGGTGACTTGATGGCTATAAGAGATAGGCCTGAGACTGCACCGGTGGAGCTCAGAAATATTGAATTTCTTGGGTCGAATTTAAAGGAGAAAATGAGAAGTGTCCGGAGTCATTCTTAGAGGGAAAAAAAATGGGGCTGCCACTGACATTCCCGGGGCTGAGATTGAGTAGCTTCGTTTGGTGCCATGGGAGTTGTGGTTTCGATGGAATGCTCCAGATAAAGCGTTATGTGTTTTCATCCCAGTTAAAAGATCTAGTGCGTTTCTTGGATAACGGACAAATTGTTTTTGGTAAAATCTAGCACGTAGCTAGATGTTGAAAAGTTGGGTGATTTATTTATAATCTCAATTCAACAGTTGAATGACTGCAAAATTATACATTTACGTTACATTGAGAATGGTCTCGTTTGGAATTTGGATTCAACTAAGTTTAGGCTGATTTTAAACTTAATATTCAAACACTTAACTTTGAAATCGTTAAATATCTTTCAACTCAAAATCTCTTTAGGATCTATAATTTCTCGCAAGCCATTATAGATATGATCAGAAAGGAAAAGCGGGAAAGAAAGGGAAGAGAAAGAAAACAAACTGACTGACACATGCAAACTCAGACTTGTCTGATCACAGTAGATCAATGCACGCCACCAAAGAGTCCTATAAAAGACATCAGACAGATGAATGGAAAAAACACTAACTCTCCTCCAACTCCTCTCATTCAGTTTCACCTCCTTCTCGGAAGGCATCCAGGACCTCCAGATAGTAGGATTTTATTCATAGATGTTATACTTTCCTTTATATAGTGAGATATTAAAGACTGTAAGATATATATTATAGTGGATCCAGCCCCTCAAAATGCTCGTGAACGTAGGCATTATGCCGAATCATGTAAATCTTGTGTCCATGTATATTTATTTAATCTATTACGTGGTACACACGTCATCGTACAGCCGCATCGAAACACTGTCGGGGGCCCCAAATGACACTGAACGAAACTCAAATCGTCTCAGTGGGCCGAGAATGACTCTTTCTCTTACCCTGGTCTGTTGACCGATATTTACGTCATCAATAGTAGCGTCGTCTGTAGGATCTGAACACTTTCTAAGCCGAAGGTGGAAAAATGATGATTTTCTGACACATTGAACAACTTACCAGACAAGCAATGAGCGCCTCTTAGATGAGAATCCTCCACCTTTTCTTAATTTTTGCATTCGTAAAAATGCATAGACGCTGAAGAAACGTTAAGTTTTCTCACACTCGGGAGAGGGACCAAATTGCTTGCCATACATCTAGGCCGCTCTCCTAAGAAAAGAATTTTATGTTTCGAAACACACTGCTCAATAATGTTGTATTCCTGAACACCACATGGGCGAGTATGGTGAACTTAATGCACAATCCCATTTGGAATAGGCCACAGTCACAGATACAACGTGGGAAAGATACTCCCACTTACATTCACTGTTCATGGCATGTAAAGTGCCATGCAAAACACAACCCACGTGTGTGGTGTCTCCGTCGTGAGTCTCGTCTCCCCATCGGCATTCCCCACTGGGATTGTTGGTAATTTCTATCTCGCCACCGCGATCCACCGTCATGGGGGACCGTGAACAATGGGCGATTGCGCATTCACCGTGCGCATGGAAGTGACAATGTGGCCCAGCCACGCTATGAGAACGGACGATGACGGCATCCACTGTGTGGCTCATCGGCATCTTCTGTCTTTGAAGGGACCATTGTCGATCGGCAACATCGTCAGCAACATTCCTATCACGCCCGTACCTCCTGAACGGTAAAAGCCTCATGGCCCAAGCCTGCCGCGGCACGAACGGACCCCTGGTGACCACCCAAATGGTCACTAGCTTTGTCTGTTTCTGCCAGAGTATCACCAACCTCCAACTTGGCAAAAGTCTCTCCAAGCGGCCATGTGCATGGGAACGCACGTAGCGAAGCACACAGGGCCCATTCAGTTCGCAACTCGAGGGGATGTCAGCGATCACCAGTTGACCTACCGATGAGTTCTATCCCTCCTGAGCTGGTCACCATCGTGGGAGCCATCACTATTAAGGGTAGTGGACGAGCTCCCCCCCCCCCCCTCCCTCCCCCTCTTTTTCGTTTGCAGGATTCCACCTCTCGGGAAGGCCTGTTCAGGACTCGCCATTCGGTATCAACCAAAATCTGGGAGCCTTATGAGCTCGAGACCCTTCAACGTTCAAGATGGGACCCTTCAACATTCGAGAACTTCGTGAGTTCAAGAACTTCATAGCTCAGAAACTCTTTACCACTCGGGAACGGATCAAAGTTTGGGGCTCAGACGAAGCCCAACAATGGGCTCGGTACCATGGGTGCAAGGCTAAACCATGGAAGCTCGAGACACGATCACTAGTACTTCAAGGTCAACCTCTCGAGGACACCATCAACTAGGGAAAGAAACTCTAAACCCCTTTGCACGAGACGAATTTAATGGAACGTAGCAAGCTCATCTCCCTCATGTGGGCTCAACTCAGCCTCAGCGTGGACTCGAGGACTGATTTGCCACGTAGTAGTCAGGAACCCGAGACTCGAGATTTCCGCATAACCAACTCGAAACTTTGCATGAGAATAGATCACCTACATGACATAAGGGAGAAATTTGGGAGCCACTTGCCCAAACCTCACTAGCTCGGGATCGTTTGACGAGCTACAGCTCGGGACCTACCCTAGCACGAGAACTCCATCACTCGGGAACTCTTCACCATTCAAGAACTCTCCACAACTTAGAAACCAAGGTCTCAAATCACTCAACGTTCGGGGACTCGCGACATGGGATTCGCCTCAGCTTTGACCTCATTCAACTTGGGAAGTATGGCCCAAAGGACATCCTCAACTCGGGACCTAGTCAACCCACACTATTCGAGAATCGCAGCTCAGAACCATGGGCTCAGGAAGCCTCTACCTAGCACCTCACCCTCCCCAAACTGTGCAAAAATGACAAGTTTGACTTGGACAAAGCACACTCGATTCAGGCTCGGCATGTGCAGGCGGGGGCACAACCATCATGGATTTGCAAAAATCAACTACGATGCCTAAAAAGGTCTCCAGCTTGCCTTACTCAACATGTGAATTCATTTCCTACTAACAAAGTTATTTTCTGTATGGCCTTTCGCTCCAGCAGAGTCACACGGTCCGGACAAACATCTCTAATGAAGTGCCAGTTTGGAGTGCCAACGAATCGCGGGGTCAAAGCTCGGCTAGGGCCCTAGCCCGAGCAAACTCGTAAGCCCTCGCATCTCCATTGAATCGCTAGCTCTGAGCGCTAACAAATTGTAGGGTCGAGGCTCGGGTTAGGGCTCTAGCTCGAGCACACTTGTAAACCCCTGCATTGTCATCGCCAGCTCGAAGCACCAACAACTCGCAGGGTCGAGACTTGGACTCTAGTCTACACTACCTTATAAACCCTCTGCATCGCCATTGAATCGCCAACTTGGAGTGCCAATGACTAGTGGGGTCGAGGCCCGGACTCTAGCCCGCACTACCTTGTAAACCTCCACATCGCCATCGGATCACCACCTTTGAGCTCCGCGCTTCCACGCTTATGGTCAAGCCTATCTCCCACCACCCTTGAGCTCCGCACTCCCACGTTTGCGGTTGAGCTCATCTCCCGCCACTCTTGAACTCCCTACTCCCACATATGCAGTCAAGCTGATCTCTCACAACCTTTGAGCTCTGCATTCCCACGTTTACAGTCAAGCCCATCTCCCGCCACCCTTGAGCTCCACGCTCCCACGTTTGCGGTCGAGCCCAACTCCCGCCACCCTTGAGCTTTGCGCTCCCAAGTATGCGGTCGAGCCCATCTCCCGTCACTTATGAGTCACGTGCTCCCACGCAACCCCTTGAGCTTTGGCTCCCACGCTCGCTGTCGAGTCCATCTCCCACCACCCTTAAGCCTTGCATTCCCACTTTCATGGTCGAGTCTATCTCTTACCTTAGCCAAGCCCCGCACATGCACCCTATGCTATCAGAATTTTTGAAATACCAGCACATTACTGCATTTTTTTGATAATTATTTGTTACACGTTTTTATTCTTGAGGTTCTCGAGGTTACCTTGGACTCGGGAGACGAACTGCCACCTTCCCAGAGTTTGGGGTACGAGATGTAGAAACATAATTTTCACCACCTTCTCAATGGAAGAAGGGCTTCAAGAGAATTCCCACCAAAGTACCTTTGCTAAGAATTTGCGAGGTACTATGAGAAGGGAAAGGTACAAGTAGGGCCCAACCATCATTAAGGTATTGAAATGCATGAAATGACATGAGGGAGGGGTGGCAGATACATGGGTTAAGGAATAAAGGGTGTAAGGGTATAAGTACGCGATCAGAAAGGAAAAACGACAAAGAAAAGGAAGAGAAAGAAAGCAAACCAGCTACACACGCAAACCCAGACTTGTCTCATTACAACAGACCAATGCATGCTACCAAAGAGTCCTATAAAAGGCCTTAGACAAATGAATGGAAAAAACATTGACTCTCCTCCAACTCCTTTCCTTCAGTTTCTCTTCCTTCTCAGAAGCCATCTGGGAGCTCTAGTTAGTAAGATTTTATTCATATATGTTATACTTTTTTTTGTACACTGAGATATGAGAAATTGTAAAATATTTATTACAGTGGATCCTCCTCTCTCCCAAAATATCCGTGGACGTAGGTATTATGCCGAACTACAAAAATCCTGTATCCATGTCTATTTATTTAATCTATTATGCGGTACGCATCGTCACCGTACAGCTGCACCGGAACACTATCGGGAGTCTTAAACGACACCAAACGAAACTCAAATCGCCACATTGAGCTGGGATTAACTCTTTCTCTCATTTCGGCCTGTTGACCGATTTTTACGACATCAACAGAAATAATTCATTCTCTACACCCTTTGTGAAGCCGAGAGGAAACAATTGAACATCTCTTTTCCAAGTGTATCTACTCAAAAATCTCATGGAGACTTCTCAGCTTAACCTCTAGATATCTCTCTTTGGTAACCAACCCTTTCATGAGTGGACAAGAATAATATTAAACCCTAAACTCCTAAACCTCCACAAAGATGAGACTACTTCAAACTATTTGCTATCATAACAATAGACTCTCTATAGTTTTCAAAACCTAGTCTGGATCATTCACAAACAACCAAGCCAAACTCTCATAATGTCATCAAACTCTGATAAAAATTTTCATAGAAGACCACAATTGATATGGACCACTAAAAACAATCCATCGTCCAAAACTCCAAAGTGGATATTGTTGAGAATTCAAGACTAACGTCGGCTATGTTTTCTTGAAAAAGAAGAAAACTGATGAAATGGGAACAGAAGCTTCTTAAAGAAGAAGTTGGAAAACTTGTTGGAAACGGTGCTAGGACAACATGTAAGAAGCTAGAAACTGGTGAAAATGGGCACCGATGGAAGAAGCTGGAAGAACAACCTGGAAAGACAGCTATGAACAACTGGAAGTGGTGCCGGAATTCTTCACCACTGTTGCCCCTCTACAGCTCAAAAATCGACTTAGTTTTCTCTATAAATATATGTAGCGTTTGCGTGTGATTCTGGTGAGGGTTAAGCACAATTCATAGACGTTGTGTTGAGAGAGTTGAGAGAGAAACTTTGTTGTAACATTTGGTTTGATAAATCAAATAAACAATCTCCTCTCGATTAAATCTTGGTCCTCATATTATTTGTGAGCGTCCACTGGTACCTAACAAGTTGTATTTTGTAGGTGGCTGAAAATTTTATTTTTTTAATTGGGCCCATTTTTAAACTACAAAATAAAATTTGAAGGGTACCATCAGATTCCTTACCTCAAGAAGAGATTTTCGGTGAAAATTTCGTCTCAAACGAACCTCAGACACCTCCGCACGCACCGACAAACCTCCGACAAGAGTCTCCATGCGCTCCAGAGGTTGAAAACAACCAGATTTGGCCTGCTGAGTCGGACCACTTGACTAGTGACCCGATCCTGACCCGCTTCTTGACCAAGGTTTGCTGGACCCATTACTGGAGGGAATATTTTGTTTGAATATTTTGGTGACGGCGAAAATATTCCGTTTATGAGAGGATTATTCCAGATTTCATTTTTTACACATTTTGGTGTAATTTTGATCGTTTTGGGACCAGACCAGAGTCATTGAAATTAAGCTCTGAATGTCGATAAAAGTCCATTCAAAGCACAAATTAAGTTCAAATCAATGGATGATTCAGGATAAGGTGCGATGATCAAGCTAACAGAAACGAATTACGCAGATAATGTAGAAGGTCTTCTAAACTGTAAGAATTTGTTTTACCTAATAGAAGAAAAATGAGAAAAACCAGATAATGTAGTGGAGAATGATTGGAACAAGATGCACAAGAAGACTTTGTCAAATTTGGCAATGGATTGACCATAGTGTTTTTCATCATGTTGCACAGAAAACAGATGCCAACCTGTTATGGCAAAAACTGGAAAATATGTATCAGGCAAAAACTGCCCGAAATAAGGCATTCTTGATGAGTCGCATTGTCAACCTAAAGCTAAAAAGTGGCATCTTGCGGTGATCAGTGAAAGAAAAAGGAAAAATACTTTTACTGTGGTATAGAAAGTCACTTCAGAAAAGAATGTCGAAAGCTACAATGAGAGTAAAATCAGTCCAACAATCAAGAAAAATAGGAAGATGGTGAAGCCTGAGTGACACTTCCTAGAGATTATGCGTTTCTTTCCACCGATGAAGAATCTTACCTACACGTTGCAAGTTAGGAGACAGAGTGGGTAGTAGATATAACAGCTTCTTACCATGCCATTTCTTGTAAAGATTTCTTCTGCACTTACAAATCTAGAGACTTTAGCACAGTCATGCTAGGTAATTCAAGCTTCTCAAAGATTGTGGGAATCAAAAATGTCAATATAAAGACCAACGTTGGTTGTACCATGGTATTAAAAGATATTCGGCACGTACCTGATCTCTGGCTCAATTTGATATCCGAGAGAATTCTTGATCAATAGTGTTACAAAAGTATCTTCGGCAACAGTACTTGAAAGATGAAGAAATGAGCAATGATTATTGCTCGTGGACATATCTGCGGCACTTCATACAAATCTAGGGCAAAGATATCTGCTAATAGCCTCAATGTAGATTAATACGAGGCATCACCAAATCTATGGCGCAAGAGACTCGGCCACATGGGGGAGAAAATGTTGTTTATGCTGGCAAAGAGAGCGTGTATTGAAATAAACAAAGATATTGTAATCAACCATGGTGAATTCTGTTTGTTTGGCAAACAACATAGTGTCTCGTTCCAGACATCTACTGGAAAAATATCAGAGTTATTGAGCCTGGTATATTTTGATGTTTGTAGTCCCTTTGAAGTCGAATCACTAGGTGGTAACAAATATTACGTTACTTTTGTTGATGATGTTTCACAAAAAGTGTAGGTGTTTCTCTTGAAGAGGAATGATCAAATTCTTGATTAGTTCAAAAGCTTCCATGTCATAGTAGAAAGAGAAACAGGCAAAAAGTTAAAATATCTCAGGATAGATAATGGATGAGAATACACTTCTCGAGAGTACAGAGAATATTGCTCCAGTCATGACATCAGATATGAAAAAACTATCTCTTATACCCATAGCACAATGGTGTGGCCAAGCAAATGAACGAGACCATCGTGGAAAGAACCAGATGCATGTTGAGTATAGTTAAGTTGCCTAAGTCATTCTGGGATGAACCATCACGAACAACCGGTTACCTGATTAACGGAATACCATCAGTTTCACTACAATTTGAAGTCCCAGATATGATATGGACAAACCGCAAGATATCATACTCTCATTTGAAAGTATTTGGGTGCAAAACATTTGCACATGTATCTAAGGAAAAAAGACAAAACTCGTCTTAAGTCCACTCCATTTATTTTCATAGGCTATGGAAATGAAGAATTTGGATATAGATTATGAGATCCTGAAGCAAAGAAGGTCATCAAAAGTAGAGATATTATGTTCCATGAAGACCAATTGTATGGAAACGTTACAGGATCAGAAGAAAGAACTTCAAGTGATCCAAAAGCAGCCTTTAATGCCCCACCACTTCAGTCTGCCTCAAACATTGAAGACAGACAGAAAGACTCCTTAGAAGAAGAAGAGGGAGCTGACAATGAAGGAATGAATACTGAGCAGAGGGAGCAGTTATTTACTTCACCAGAAACTGTAGAACATCACAGTTATTAGGTGATCCTCCAGATAATGAGACTCAACATGACAGATTTTCTAGAGGTCGATTATTAATTCTGTCTCGAAGATATCCAGATTCAAAATATATTCTTCTTACAGATGAGAAAGAGTCAGATAATCCAGCAGATATAATGACAAATGTGGTCACACGTAAAAAACTTGAGTTTTGTAAAGACATAGCTGGGTTAGATATCTTAAATTAAAAAGATGTTAGAATATCTTTTATTTAATGTTGAGGGGGAGAATTGTTGAAAATTCAACACTAACGCCAGCTACACTCTCTTGAAGAAGAAGAAGATAATCATATTTCTTTATCTTATGATGTGGTTGTTGGGAACAAACAATGGAGATAATCATATTTTTGACTACTCAAAATCTATCAATCGTACTTTTGAAGAAGCAATGGCTGTGGAGCTAGCCATGGAGGAAGCTATTTGATCCAATCTCACAAACATAATCATTGAAGGAGATAGTCACGTGGTCATCAATGCAATACCATGCCCTTCATCTTCACTAGACTGGCATATCGATAACATTCTCACTGATATCACAGTCCTTCTAAAGTCATTCAAGACACAGAAAATCTATAGATATCAAAATAGATGGTCACATCAACTGGTGATTTTTGCTATTGATTCAAATACCTCAATGTTTATTAGAGCATTGGTATTGAATCCATTAAATGATCCATCAAACATAAATCTGATGATTTTTGCTAAAAAATCTCTACATTAGATCCATCAAACCTCTTAATGTGTAACTTTGAGTTACAGTAAATTTTCGCACTCCTTCATATTTGAAGAACTACTATTCACACTCTAAACACATACTTTAATATATTTTATTTTCCTACTTTAATTTTCTCATTTTCTCTTTCTTATTTTCTGATTTGGTTGAAAAATAATTATTTAGGTAATTATTTGATTGAAAATTTTGGTTGAAAAAAATTAATTTTTTAACAAGGAATTAAAAAATATTTTTTCAAAATTTGGTTGAAAAATAATTATTTAAGTATCAGATTATATTATTAATATACATATAATTAGTGTAATTACAAAATATAAAAAAATATTTAAATATGTTGAATCCAGGTTTCAAATTTCGTATCTACGTGTAGATTTTGATGATAACAAATAAATTCAAATCTCAAACTCAAATTATTTAAGCAATGGAGCGAAGCGCACATCAAGCATAAAAGAATAAGTCTACAAACGAAACTCATAGATTATTTTTGTACATCTCTTGATAAAATTTGAAATTGGATTAAGGCTCTAAATTACTCATTTTTCTCATAAAACATCAAATTACTTTTTTCACATATGCAAAACATATTTAAATGTCTTAATTTTAAAAATTATGTTTTTCACATGTGCTTATAACATCATCAAACAATATAATTTCGAAAATTATATTTTTTTATATAAAAATTTGAATTTGTAAAATGATTGATTATCATATTTGACATGTGCATATTTTGTTTGAAAGTCTTGAAGAGTGGTTGTGTATTTTTTTGACAAATGCAAAAGGTAGATGATTTTGTTTGAAAATCTTAAACGGTGGTTGTGTGTTTTTTTGGCATATGCAAAAAGAAGATGATTTGGTTTGAAAAATAAATCATGTTCATTTTGTCATGTATGAAAAACAAATGATTTGATTTGATTTCTTTGAAAAATGAATGAAGTTATCTTTGACAAATGTAAAAAGGAAATACTTTTATTTGAATTTTTTGAAAAGTGAATAGTGCTCTTATTTGACATGTGAATCTTTTCAAATTTGAAATTGAAGACTCATTTGCCTATAAATAGCTCAATTGAGTTTTACAAAAATCACAACAAGAGCTTATACATCTATTGCTAAGTTTTGCATCATTCTTTCAAAACTCTCATTCTCTCTTTTCTAAAGTTTTGAACCTTAATTCTTGTTCTTTTTTAGAGAGATATAGGTTACGTTGTATTGTTTTCATCTCACTTATTGAGGAGTGTACTTTGATAGTCTACCAATTCTTGTATTTGTAAGAGGGTGCGTATAACCCTTTTGTATGTAGAAGGTGTTCTACACGGGGAATAGTTAAATCACCAAGTGTGAGGTAATTGAAAGTGTAGAGGGTATTCTACACGGATTCTTTAGAGCGGTGCTGTTCAAAGGTGTAATATGTTTCTATCTCCACCTAAAGGAGATTGAATAGTGAATTTGGGATCCTCAAGGGGTAGCTTGAGACGAGGACGTAGGCAGTGAAGCTGAACCTCGTAAAAATACTGAGTTTGCTTCTTCTTACCCTACTATTTACATTTCTTGTTGCTTTATATTCTGTTTATATTTTATATTGTATATTTGATTTAAAAGTGTTAATTTTTATAATATAAACTAATTCACCCCCTCTTGTGTTAGTCATCTGGGTAATAAAATATATTTTTATTAAAAAAATATTATTATATTATTATTTTGATATATCTAATGATGAATCCAATGTGGAGTTATAAATTTAGATATTTGATGGATCCATCAAAGTTGTACTTTCCTTCAAATTTTAAAAGATTATTTAGTGGATCTAATGTCAATGCTCTTAAATTTTCATAGGGCAAAGATCCACCTTTTAAAAATTTGGACTGATTAATCTCTAGATCTCTTTATGTAATATTTGTTTTAATATATGAATATTAACTTGACGAGAAAAAAAAAATGAGTCTTCCAACATTGAGTGGGTATTTAATGTTTTCTATAAAGTTCCCACGTACAATTATAAATGTGGATATAAGAAAATGAAGTAAGAAAGTCAAAATCAGGTTGATTCAGATATAAAAATGTAAAAGGGACACAAAGACAAATAGGAGTCGAATGCTCTAAAAGTAAAGGAGACCTCTATAACAAAGGGGATCTGTACTAATCTATAGACTTCTCCATAATCAAAAAATGATGAGCTTTCTCTTCAAATTTTTGGGTCCTCTTAATTTTTAAATTTTAAATAAATTTATTTATCATTTTTTTTAATCATTTTATGCGTAATATTAAATAATAGTCTCATAAATAAAATATAATAAATCTTCTTTAGTCATCTAATACTACATTATAAAATGATAAAAAAATAATAATAAATAACATTGCTCTTAAATCATCTATTGTGATTGTTATAAATAAATAAATTATTTATAACAAAAATAATTATTTTAATTATAGTTAATTGATTATATATATATATATCTATTTTTATTATAATGAGTGACTTTTGCCGCCAAATGACTTGTGAAAGTAGTCATTTATGCCGATCTACCTAAATATCTCTCTCTCTTATTTAGAGTTTATATGCTTTATATATCATTTATTTAATATACGAGTATCTGACATTAATCATATCAATGCATAAGCCATCATTGCGGGCGATTTAACAGCAATATTGGTGGACTCCGGCATGTCGGAAAAAATGCATCAATACATGGGTCCGATTTTTTTAAAGGTGACATAGGTAAGTAACTTTTATGACATTGAATTTTACTTAAAACACGCGTCTAACGGTCAATAACATTAGTGTAGAGAAATGTAAATGCAAACTAAGATTTAGCTAATAACAAACGCATTTTATCTCTTACAAGCTACAATAAATCTACATATAATATAATTTAAAGGGGACCATTCCCCATCATTGAATATTTTATGAGTTATTTGGCAAAAAAAGATAGTTGGCAAATAATAATTTAATTATAAATTAACTTATTAATTAATAGATGGTCATATAATTGTAAAATATGAAAAAAAATTAGGAAAAAAACTATGATTATTAGATTAATAATATTTTTTTATTAGTTTGATTAACAGAGGAATAATTCAAAGTGAGAATCTCTCTTAAATAAAATAGGAGAAAAATAATATATATATATATTAGTCAAATTTTGTCTTTACCTATACTTTTTTTTTATATCCCTCATTTGTATTATTTATGAATTAACTGTATACAAACTATGTACTTCTAGTGGAACACTCTCCATCCAAATCCTTTCTTCAACTATATATAGAAAAAGAAGTTTTTGCAAGCTTATGTACAACTTGGTTACATTCCCTAAAAGTATGTTGTACTTTCCATCTTGGTCTGTTCTTGAGCACTCCTTTTATTTCTTCAACCATTTATCAACTCATTCTCAATTTTCCTTTTCAGTATTTACAATCTTCACAACAATTAAAGCATCTTCTTAAAAAATTACTCTCTCAAAGTTTAGTTCTGCACATAGCCTCATTACTCTCCACAAGGCATAAAGCTTAGCTACAATTGAACTGCAACAACCTCCATTTCTCCCTTCTCTTCCTTCCTACCTCTAGGTGATAGGCATGTCTCACACTGAATAACCCATCTTTTATAGGACCACAGATCTTCTTGTCAAGCATACTGGATTGACTAATGGGTAGGCTGAAAACCACCATAGCTTCATCCCCATCAAATACCTCTCTTATTAACTCTTCCTTCCATACCCCTATGCTAGAATCAATAAATTCATTCACTCTCGCATCACTACTAAGAACAACAATGGGAGATTGAACACAATGAGCTGAAAGGAGTTAGGAACCATTTATCACCCAAACTTTTATGTTATGTCTAGTACCAACTCTCCATACCAAACTCTCATGAGCCCAAAGCGCTCCAACAACTTGTCCAAATCAGAGATGGTTTGTGGCCTAACTTTGCATGGAGTAAATCAGAATGTCTGAAATACTTGTCTTTTAAAATCATTGCTGCCAAGGATTGAGGATTAGTGAACAACCTGTAACATTGTTTAACTAGTAGAGCAGTATTAAAACTCTCTAGCTCTTTAAACCCCTAACCCCCCTCAGCCTTTGACACCCTTATTTTGGACCAACTTTTCCACTGAGTCTTTTGTTATTGTCCTTGTAACCCCGCCAAAATTTAGCCATAATAGCTGTTAATTCCTTGTACAACTTCCTTGGTAACTTGAATACATTCATATGGTAATTAGGTACAACTTGAATAACAGCTTTCAAGAGTACTTCTTTTCCAGTAGGAGACATGACCTTGTTCTTCTAGTTATTCACCATTTGCCACACCCTGTCCTTAATACCTCTGAAATATTAATTGTAGCGTGTTCTGCCAACTGTAATTGGCAAGCCTAGGTACTTCTCATAGTTTGTAATCAACTTGGCCAAGCACATTTAGAACACCTTCCCTCACAACTGACTTTGCATTAGGACTGCAAAAAATTGTAGTCTTATGCTTATTCAAATTTTGACTCAAGGTCTTTTTATACAGCTCCAAGATACCCATTATCTTCCTCCACTCAGCCCAACTTGCTCTACCAAAGATAATGCAGTCATCTGCAAACAATAACTGGGTCAGGGTCACTCTTGTTCCACCCCTAGCCACAGCCACACCCTTCAGTTCCTTCTATTTCTTTGCCTGATTATGCATGAGACTCAACCCTTTAGCACACAAGAGAAAGAGGTAGAGAGAGAGAGGATCTCCTTGCCTCAATCCCCTACTAGGTTTGATCATCTCACATAGGCTTCCATTAGTCAAAACTGCATAGAAAACACTAGACACACATTCCATGATAATGTCGCCTATCTATCACAGAATCCCAACTTTCTCATGACCACTCTAAGAAAATACTATTCTACTTTGTCATATGTCTTAGAAATATCCAATTTTAGAGCCATGCTTCCCACCTTATGCTTTTGCCTTGTTTGCATAGAATGCAAGACTTCATATGCAGTGACAATGTTGTCAGTGATAAACCTTTCAAGAACAAAGACGTTTTAGTTTCTTGAGATGACATCATTCAACACTCTCTTCAATTTGTTAGCAAGGCATTTAGCAATGACTTTATACATCATATTGAAGAGACTGATAGGTTTAAAATCATTTACAGATTTTGGCTCTATTAATTTGGGAATTAAGGCAACAAAAGTATGATTTAGGCCATTATCCATCCTTCCCCCATCTAGAGATTTCAAAGCAACTTCACCCATATCATCCCTTACAATGCCTAAATATGACTGATAAAAACATGCTCCATACTTGACTTGAGGGGGGCCCAACATTTTTAAGGCTTCTACCAATTTGTCCCTTGTAAAAGTCTTTTGCAAGTAATTTTTCATCTCTTCTATAACTCGACCCTTCACTGCATTCAAACAGGTTTCAATAGTGCTGCTTGATGGACTAGTAGCAGTTGTATAAACTTCAGACAAATAAACTCTAAAAGCTTCAGCAATCATTTATTGATCCAACCTCCAATTAGACTTTGAATCCATCACTGATAGAATCTGATTCTTTTTCTTCTCTGGTTAGCACATGCATGGAAGAACTTTGTGTTCTTTTACGTCTCCATGCAGTACCAACTCTTCTTTGTTCGTTGCTTCCACTTTAAGTACTCATGCTCTAGCTAACAGAACCAGCCCCACATTTTTCTGAAAGATTACGAGTTCCTCTACATTCTGTGGCTATTCTTGTTCATGCAACTCTTGGATTCTTTAGTCAGCATGAGCTCTATGTCCTTAACCCTGTGACCTGTCTTTATCTCTTTTTCTTATCCATCCCACAAGGTACCCCCCTACACGCCTCCAACAGGACTTTGATTCTCTTCATAGGATATTCTGCTATAAGGCCCTCTCTATTCCACCATTGCCTAATCTTTACCTTTACTTAAACTAATGCTAATGCTCTAAAAAATTGTTAACTAGATTTTAGCCTGCATATTACTTACGTTTGGCTAACGTGAATACTGTAAAATGGGAGGGGAATGCAAAAGCGTAATCTTGTCAAAAGGAAGCCCCCCCACACAATGAGCTGCTTGGGGAAATGAATGACCGACGTACAACAATACTAGTACTACTCCAGACAAGTTCAGAAGCTGAGATCGTAGAGTCTATATATATATATATATATATTCGGATTCCTTGCATACGGCAAGCTTTCAGCAATTAATCGCTCTTTCAAGCTGCATTAAAACAAAAACAAAACGAGTGATTGGAAATTAAAGTGAGAGGGGGCCGGCGGGCCGGGGCATGCATAAATGCGAGCCCACTGCCCCCCCGGCATCCCTATCACATTGATTGGAATAGGCAACCCTGATAGGGAGCACACCTGCTCTACTAAATAGCGTGTAATCTGCACACTACGATCTCTCACTTTGGTTGTATGAATTTGTCAGATGATTGGGGCAGCCAATTTTGGGACATCCACACCCAGCACGCCGCACGCGCTAAAATCAATTATCTATCTGTGCCATGCACCGAGCATCTCATGATTACCACGCCAAGAAATTATACATCATTCCGTAAGAAATCATCCATTTCTCATATATAGTACTAGACCTTAGGCTTTGAAATTACGATTTTTTTGGTGCCACCGGTTTACCCTTCTCTTTTTTTGTTTTTGTAATTTTTTTAGGGTCATGGTCATTGGTCAAGAAGTTTGAACATCCAACAATGGAGTCAATAGTCCCTAGCAAGCTAAAAGACCATGTGCAGTTGCACGTTGCTATCCGGCTAGAAGGCTGTCGACATAATCTTTTATTTACGTACCCTTCTCATCTGTTTCTTAAAGTTAGCTGACCCAATTACTGAGAAAGATTGATCACACGCTTTTAAAAAATTGATTTTTGAGCGAGATACTAGCTAGGAATTAACATCCATTTCATTATTATGACTACATTTTGCGAAGTACCAGATTAATTTAGAGAATTTGTTGGCTGTTTAAAGGCAGTATGTGTCTGGTCGCTACTAGAGTACTTAATATTCATGGAAATGGAGATCAGAGCTGCAGCTCTATGCATGAGATCTCGTCGAAACAAGAAGTACTCCGGTCATGCTAACAAATGAAGGAAAGATACAGGCCAAGGTAAGAGAACCTTCTATCAGGATCCTGAAGAAGAACGAAATAAACAAGCTTATGTTCATTAATGTTTGTTGCTGTTTCACATGTCATTTTGCAGCGTTTCGACGTCGGGATGTTTATTTCAGATATATAATTCGCTCAAAATCACGTCACCCCTTGGAAATACATGACTTAAAATGCGGAAGAAGTGATCAGTGCAGAGTACTGCAGTAATAATTCATGCCTAGTACAGGGGTAGAACTAAGATTTAGTGTTTGGGAAGAGCGATCAATAAAATATATGGTATGTATAAATATAAATAATATATATTTTTTATACGTAACTATATATAAAGATAATAATCATATATTATAAAATTATATTTATAATAATCTCATAATTATATAAATTAGAGTGAGATTAAATAAATATAATCAATTAATTTTGACAATTATAAAAATTGATAATCAATTCAAAGTAACAAATGAGCAAGTTAATTATTAAAAAATATCTCATAATTCATAAATGTCATGACCAACAAAAGAAGTGAAATTAGTCAATTTGAAATTCAAAAATCCAAACATCAACACAAAACAATTAAATAAAACTTCAAAAAAATAAAACATCAGAAAAAAAAATTTGAGAGCTTAGTCTATTTGTTTAGTAAAAATTTAGTGAAAATTGTTGAGGTCACAATTTTATTTTATTTTATAATTAGATGGAGCAATTTTAATTATATATATAAATAATTGCACATATTTATATATATATATATATTTTTTTTTTTTTTCTGAAAAATTTTGGGGGCGGTAGCCCCCAACTTATAACATAGTTCCGCCCCTGCCTAGTACGACATGTCACATGCATGCACCATAATGAGAAATATTAAGGATAAAATCTCAGGTACTAATTCAATTAATGGTACGAGGTGAGACAATGGCCGAAAGCTCTTATTATTTAACTAATTAATTGTTCCCCATGGCAAACCTAGGCATGCAGACGGCCTTGACTTGAGCTAAAGCTTGTCATCATGTATATCATTTGGAGATAGCGATGAAGATGAAGATGAAGATGAAGATGAAGATGAAGATGAAGTGTAGATCACTTCAATATATATGCAACGTCGTACGTACTTAATTTGTTTAATTAACAACTGCCATATCTAATAGAAGTACAGTTTTAACGTCCATCGTATCAATGCGATCAGTCCAACCATGCACAAGGCTAAAAATACCATGATATCTAATTCAACTACTAGAACCAGAAACAGAGAGACATTAGGTTCCTCGATCTCCGTAATATAATTATACGAAACCTAACTTCTTACGCGAGTTCGCAACGAATCAACGATCCCTCCCCCTTGGCCCTCGCGGATCTAGAGAAGAAAAACAAGGTAATAAAAACGGCAACACTAAAAGATGAACCTGAAACTAGAGAACCGGTAATGAATGCTGGCCGGTAGCCCACGACCATGACCGTTAAAACTATTTACTAAAATTCATGATATTTACTTGTTTCTCTGCGTGCAGTGCATGTGCTTTCTTTTAAGGCATAAAGAGCTTATTCCCGCACTGGCATCGCCAAGCTTCAGGGTAGTACTCCAGCGGAGTGCTCAGACTAGGTTGAATGGGCACTCGCACAGGCGAGCACGGCCAACACCTCCCGCACTTGGATCGGCACGTAGGCGGTGATGACCCGAAGCCCAGAGACCTACGACTCGGGACAAACCGCTCAAATCTCGCTGACCCCGATCCTGCTAGTCGGTTCTCTCCTTTCATGACGGCTTGAGTATCGGTGTTGAGAATGTTGATCATAAGTGTTGGTGTGGTTTTTGAGATGGCTGTGGTGGAGGCAAAGATAAGAAATGTGAAGGCTGTGAGAGTTTGCAGAGTGCGACAACAGAGAAGATGGTGGTGGTGGCGGCGCAGTACGCCCATTGCAGGTATGAGAGACGGGCAGGTTAGCGACCAGCCTCCTGAGGAAAAATAAATGCGGCTCAGGAGCTAGGGAGGATAGATTGGATTCTTGAAAAAAGAGTCAAAAATAGAGTGACGTTACCATTGCAGATTTTGCGTGTAATCGTGTGTCTCTTCTAGACTATAGTGTCGCAAGTAAGTCAAAGATACTAAGAGAGAGAGAGAGAGAGTTGTACCGGCCGACATTGTAGGGGCTGGGGGAGCTTGGGAGGTGGACCTCCTACACTCTGTACGCCCTGAATATGATTGTGATGGCCTTCATGATCAGGATGAATACAGGCCGTAGACACCATGATGGTTAACGCCATTTTGATAACCAGCGCCTGCTAAGATCATGGATTGGTAAAATACATTTTTAATTAGAAAAATGAAAGGAAACAGTCGGAGTCTGCACATCGGCTGGTTGAAGAAAAAAATAATTATAAAAAAAAAATACATGTAAGGGGGTATACAGTAATATAGTGGCGACTGTCAATTACCTCCAATATAATTAATTAATATAATTTTATTTTAACTTTTAATTATTTTATTTATATAAATCTTTACATTAAAATAACTATATTTTTTAAAATATAATAATAAAATAATATAACTAACTTCTTACTTTGACTATTCTTATTAAATCTCTATTTAGATTGTTTATTTATGAAGATATTTAATAATGAGTAATTAATAATTAATTTTTTTAATTATTAAATTAATTAATTTTATCATATTTGATTATTTTATCTATTATATGTTAATTAATAATCATATTTTAATTAAATTATGAGTTTGAAAAAATAATTAGTAATCATATTATATTTAAATTAAATTACTAATCGATATTTAAAAAAATTTATTTTTATTTATTTCTTATCCAATTATATTTTTTTACTGTTACTAACTTAATTTTCTCTATCCAAAAACTATAAAAAGAGAGAGTAAAATAAGAAAGGGAAAGAAAAAAGAATAATAAAATAAAAATTTAGTTATTATCCTTGATGGACCATATTTGATTTTTGATTTGAGTTTATTATTTACAAAAGTCAAATTATTTAATTTTTAAATAATTTAATATAGACTTAAAATGAGTTTTAATATCTAGATTCTCATTAAAATTGACTTTTAGCCAATCTAATGAGAATTTTAACTAAAAATTAATATATGTTCGTTACAGAAAAAAAAAAATCTTTAAGCTCTTATGCAGATTTATGGGTCCCAAGTACTTTTTAGTGAAGGAGATAAATACGTATATGATTTTGAGTACTACTCGGCTTCACACAAATTCAAATTAAGCACTTGAAATCCTCCAACTTTGATTAAAATTGTAAAGTTTTTTAATCTTTAATCAAATGACAAACTGACAGAAATTTAAATCTCGAGTTAAAAAGGGTACTGGAGTAGATCGATCAATGAAAAGGATCAGAACATCTGAGTGCTGGAGTAGATCGATGATCGATGAACGAAATGGATCAGAACATCTGAGTCAAGTCTCTGAAGATGACTAGTTGAGACGGACCCCCGGCCCCCAACCCAATATCAATATCGCTTTCGAGTTTTTCCCCTAACGTGGCGTGTCCCATGCCCTTATTAAATTTTCCATACAGAGTGGGGGACCCACTTTTTCTGTTCTGGTTTCTTTTCAGATTAGTTATTGGAACAGATCAAAAAACTGTATCTAGTTATATTATATATATACTGTATCTAGGGTAGGGGGGGAGGGGGTTTCATTAAATGAGGCCGTCGGCCGCATGTTGTTTCCGCGGAGTGCTGGGCCTTGTGGGGTTTCGGGGTTGGGTAGCATTTAAAACGACCTCTTGACTCGGATCTCTCTTTCCATTCTTCATTATCTTAATCTGATCATCTCACCGTTTCAAAATTAATCGTACACGATCATGTTATCACAAGTTTTACCCAAAAACTTTGTACTAATTGACAAGATTATTTATCAGTCCATGCACCGTCATCCATGTTGGAGTTCTTTCTCATCTTTACAAGTAAAAAGAAAACCTTTAGACTGGCTCTATTTGGATGCTGTATGTTATAAGTATTTCGGATTATAATTTCTAAATAATAATAAAATAATTTATTATTTATAATAAAAATAATAAATAATAATGAAATGTTTGTAAATAATAATCTAAAAACAGTTATGTTGACAAAAATACGTGCCGTTAATATACATGGAAGAAATAGTAAAATTAATATTTACCCAAAAGTTTAAAAACATAATAATTTGAACAATATGTATATTGAATAATAGTCTATAATTATTAATTAATCAAATAAAATATAAATTTGAAATTCGAACCCCGTTTGAATTTGAAATTAAAATAAAATGAATTGAAATAAATTTTGAAAATTGAATAAAATATTATTATTATTCTTTTAAAATTTAAAAAAAAATTAAATTGAGATTTGAAAAAATTATATTAAAATTTGTATTTTATACAAAAAATTTAAAAATGTATAATAATAAATTTGAGATAAATTGAGATAAACTCAACTTGTCTCTAAATTTAAAGGAAGCTCAATATTCCTTACTTTAGTATAAGATGAATAAAAATAAATTATAAATTTAACTATTTGTATAATTTACCTTATTTCAAGCTTTTTAATTAATACAAAGGATAATTACCTAGCTACATTGAGGAGAAGGGCCATATGGATGTCCAGGCAAGTCTAGAGGTAGCATATGAAGCTTAGGACTTAGGAGTAGGTGGTAGGCAACTGTATGTAAAACCAGAACAGCAAGCAACCATTATTTGTTCGTTTCTTAGAAAGCGACACCACGGTTGGGCTTGAATCTACACTTCTATCTGCATGCATGCTCCCTATACGACAAATAAAATCCCCCCTTCGATTCGAATTTATTGCGTGAACAATTTTAAGGTTGTTTTTATTTTCCTATGTAAATAATCTTATATTAAACAAAAAGAATTCATGGGCTGATTACTCCCGGCCTATTACATCTACCAAATCCTAATATATTCAAGGTGTTAAGGCCTCTTAATGGCCCCATCAAAGGTTTCTATTTAGAGAAATGCCTTTTTCATCCAACAAAATCTCCCGAAATTTTCTCCCAACTGAGAAACTCCCTTCTGAACTACTCTACGTTAGAAGGCTTCTTCAGAAACTCCAGACTGAACTTCTCTGCATTAAAGGGGTTAGATTGTAGGTTATGGACGATACCGATTGAGGCTCAAGGTGCCATCTTAAACCAATAATGATTATTTCTCTTATCCCGACTCGTGGAGAGATTTAAGTCCTTAACACTATAAATTAACAAGGTTTTATATGATACATTCAATCTAGTTTATGATAAAAGTAATTTTATAATCTAATATATTACGACGTGACTTCATATGAGTTTATTTTTATGAAATTCTTTTATTTTTAAAATATTTATTTTATTAATATATTTTAAATAATTTCGTTAATAGTGTAAGATTACCCTTTTTTCTAAAAGCGAAATATTTGATTAATAAGATTAAAAAAAAAAATAGAGCCATGATTCAAACTCAAAATATAAAATTATTATTTATAATAAAATTTTAAATTAATAAAAAAATAAGAAAATTAATTATTTATATTATGTTATTGACTTGGGAAATGCTAGGTTGCCTATGGTTTGGACTGTTAATGCATATTTTTATATTTTAATGTTAAAAAATTTAAAATACACTAGTGGTCAGAACTATAGAGAAAATCAATGGTCCTTGTAGCAGGACCTGATTGAGACTCCGTTTCGATACTAAGAACAGTAATGATATACATTAACATACAATTATTTTTATTATTATATATATAATTATGTATTAAGATGAAGATATTTAAGTAAATTGATGTTACTTTTATTAAGTTATATTATAAAAATGTCTCTCATTTTAATACATAATTGTAATAAAGATGGTAAAAATAGTTGTATTTCAAATCGCAAATAATAATGAATTAATTATTAAATAATAAAAAATATTAATAAACTGTTTGTAAATAGAAACAAATTGTTTATAAATAACACTTAAATTTACCATGCATTATTTTAACATTACAATTTTTTAAATTTCTATATAAAATTTAATAAATAATTTTACTTTTTTAAAATTTTAAATAATAAAAATATTAAAAAAATAATATTTTAATCAACTTTTAACTTTTATCCCATTTTTACATCTACAACCGATGAGCTGGTAGCTGCCAACGTTTGGTTCAACAAAATTACAAAATGAGAGGCGTGGAGGTTGGGGTTGAAGAAAGTGGTATTTACTGGGCCGAACAGAGAATTGATGGACTGAAGGAAGTAACGAGACAACAAAAGTCTGGCCCATATTAAATGTAACATTTTAGGGGTTCTCTTTGACAACTCCTCTCCACAAAACAAAGTCAGGACTGCGTACGGTACGTCATGTCATAATCTCGTGAGTAAGCTGGAAGAGACATTAATAAAAGAATATTTCTATTTATTATTCTTATTATATTATATATCATATTTTTTTATTAAATATATATTATATAGATCATGAGTAAAAAAAAAAATACTAATTTTCAAAGAATAAATATTTTAAAATTTCAATTTTAAAAAATAAAAAATAATAAAAAATATGATAAATAACTAAATTCCTAATAAAAAATTCGACAAACTGTTTGCGGCGGGAGGTTTAATAATTATTTTTTATTATTATTAACAGAAATGGCAGTAAAGACTTCAAAATAATTATTATAGCTAAATAATCATACCTCAAAACAATTACTATCCCTAAAACCAATAGTCAACTCATTGCTGCCCTACAGTACAATGACCGTTGTGTCCCCCAGTCAACTCGGGAGGTATTGCTAAATAGTAAATACTGTACGCCGCCGTAAGAGTATTGTCAATGATGTAGCTAAGTTTCAAAGCCTAGCTAAAATTTCATTTTTTAGAGTGCTTCTAGGCTTACAAATAGGGGGGTTTATCTTGATCGATTTTTTTTTTCGGTTCGGTTTATAACTCGAATATCCGGATACCCAGTTTCGATTTTCAACCTATATTAAATTAGATCCGGAACCTATATTAAAAGCGGTTTGGACTCCAACCCGGATTCACCCGGGTTGAAATCCGGATTCACCCGGGTTGAAATCCGGATTGGACCCGGGTTTAAATCCAGATTGGACCCGGAAATCCGATTTTCGGATTTTAAACCGTTTTTTTTTTTAGTTTGTATTATTATTTTTATTGTTGAGAAATTTTTTGATAATAAAATAAAAGTTTTTTTATAAATATTTTCAAAACAAATTTCTCAAAAAAAAGTAATAATACCGATTTTATAAATTTTAAAAAAAAAAAACAGTTTGAAATCCGAAAACTGGATTTTCGAATCTAACCCGAATTTCAACCTAGATCCAACCCGGATTTCAACCCGGGTGAATCCGGGTTGGAGTCCAAACTAGTTTTAGATATTTGGTTCCGGGCTGGGTTGACCCTGATTTCCGGTCCGGAACCCGCTTGAACACTCCTACTTACAGACGCAGGATCCCAGCCGCCATTTAGGTTGAGGTTTCGTTTGGATTGAAATTTTTATTTTATATAAAAATTTAAAAATGTATAATAATAATTTTGAGATAAATTAAGACAAGTTTAACTTGTCTCTAAATTCAAACAGGACTCAATATTCCCGACTTTAGTATAAGATGTATCAAAATAAATTATAAATTTAACTATTTGTATAATTTATCTTATTTCAAGCTTTTTAATTAGAGTAATGCTAGGGAGCATTCAATACTCATTGCACACACTCATATGAACAGTGCATATAAAGTTTATGTGAGTGTGTGTAATGAATGTTGGATGCTCCCAATATTTTCTCTTTTAATTAATACAAAGGATAATTGCCTAGTTACATTGAGGAGAAGGGCCATATGGATGTCCAGGCAAGTCTAGCGGTAGCATATGAAGCTCAGGACTTAGGAGGAGGTGGTAGGCAAGTGTATGTAAAACCAGAACAGCAAGCAACCATTATTTGTTTGTTTCTTAGAAAGCGACAGCACGGCTGGGCTTTGAATCTACACTTCTATCTGCATGCGTGCTCCCTATACGACAAATAAAATCCCTCACCCACCCCCCCGTCCTTTTCCTTCTTCTCGATTCGAATTTATTGCGTGAACAGTTTTAAGGTTGTTTTAATTTTCCTATGTAAATAATCTTACATTAAACAAAAAGAGTTCATGGGCTGATTACTCCCGGCCTATTACATCTAACAAATCCAAATATATTCAAGGTGTAAAGGCCTCTTAATGGCCCCATCAAAGGTTTCTATTTAGAGAAATGCCTTTTTCATCCAACAAAATCTCCCGAAATTTTCTCCCAACTGAGAAACTCCCTTCTGAACTTCTCTACGTTACATGGCTTCTTCAAGCTCCAGACTGGAAATTCCATGCTGAACTTCTCTGCATTAAAGAGGTTAGATTGTAGGTTATGGACGACACCGATTGAGGCTCGAGGTGCCATCTTAAATCAAGAATAATTTTTTCTCTCATTCCGACACGGAGAGAGATTTACATCCTTAACATTACAAATTAACAAAATTTTATGTGATATGTTCAATCTAGTTTATGATAAAAGTAGTTTTATAATCTAATATATCACGACGTGGCTTCATATGAGTTTATTTTAATAGAATTTCTTTATGTCTAAAATATTTATTTTATTAATATATTTTAAATAATTTTGTTAATATTGTAAGATTACCCTTTTTTCTAAAAGTGAAATATTTAATTAATAAGATAAAAAATAGAGTCATGATTCAACCTCAAAATATAAAATTATTATTTATAATAAAATTTTAAATTAATAAAAAAAAATAAGAAAATTAATTATTTATATTATGTTATTGACTTGGGAAATGCTAGGTTGCCTCTGGTTTTGACTGTTAATGCATATTTTTATATTTTAATGTTAAAAAATTTAAAATACACTAGTGGTCAGAACTATAGAGCAAATCAATGGTCCTTGTAGCAGGACCTGATTGAGACTCCGTTTCGATACTAAGAACAGTAATGATATACATTAACATACAATTATTTTATTATTATATATATAATTATGTATTAAGATGAAGGTATTTATGTAAATTAATGTTACTTTTATAAGTTATTTTATAAAAATGTCTCTCATTTAATACATGATTGTAATAAAGATTGAAAAAATAGTTGTATTTCAAATCGTAAATAATAATGAATTAATTATTAAATAATAAAAAATAGTAATGAATTGTTTGTAAATAGCAACAAATTGGTTATAAATAACAGTTAAATTTACCATGCTTTATTTTCACATTACAAATTTCTAAATTTCTATATAAAATTTAATAAATAATTTTACTTTTTTTTAATTTTAAATAATAATAATATTAAAAAAATAATATTTTAATCAACTCTCAATTTTTATCTCTTTTTCACATCTACAGCCGATGAGCTGGCAGCTGCCAACGGTTGGCTCAACAAAAATACAAAATGAGAGGCGTAGAGGTTGGGGTTGAAGAAAGTGGTATTTACTGGGCCGAACAGAGAATTGATGGACTGAAGGAAGTAACGAGACAACAAAAGTCTGGCCCATATTAAATGTAACATTTTAGGGGTTCTCTTTGACAACTCCTCTCCACAAAACAAAGTCAGGACTACGTACGGTACGTCATGTCATAATCTCGTGAGTAAGCTGGAAGAGACATTAATAAAAGAATATTTTTATTTGTTATTCTTATTATATTATATATCATATTTTTTTATTAAATATATATTATATAGATCATGAGTAAAAAAAAAAATACTAATTTTCAAAGAATAAATATTTTAAAATTTCGATTTTAAAAAATAAAAAATAAAAAATAAAAAAATATAGGCCCCACTTGGATTCGGAGATGAGATGAATTGAGATGAGTTTGGTTTATTTTTTAATATTATTATTATTTTATGATTTGAAAAATGTGTGTTGGAATTTGAAAAATGTGTATTGAGATTTGAAAAAGGTGTATAGAAATTTGTGTTTTGTATAAAAAATTATAAAAATATAATGATGAAATGGAAGTGAGTTGAGATGAACTCAACCCACTTCCGAATCCAAGCAGCCTCATAATATATGATAAATAACTAAATTCCTGATAAATAACTAAATTCCTAATAAAAAGTTCGACAAACTGTTTGCGGCGGGAGGTTTAATAATTATTTATTATTACTATTAACAGAAATGGCAGTAAAGACTTCAAAATAATTATTATAGCTAAATAATCATACCTCAAAACAATTACTATCCCTAAAAGCCAATAGTCAACTCATTGCTGCCCTACTGTACAATGACCGTTGTGTCCCCCAGTCAACTCGGGAGGTATTGCTAAATAGTAAATACTGTACGCCGCCGTAAGAGTATTGTCAATGATGTAGCTAAGTTTCAAAGCCTAGCTAAAATTTCACTTTTTAGAGTGCTTCTAGGCTTACAGACGCGGGATCCCAGCCGTCGTTTAGGTTGAGGTTTGGTTTGGATTGAAAAATGAATTAAGCGTTATTTTAATTTATTATTATATTTTTAAAATTTTTTATATAAAATATAAATTTTAATGTATACTTTTTTTATTTTAATAAATATTTTTTAAATCTCAATTCAATTTTTTTAAATTTTAAAATAATAATAATATTAACAATTAAATTAAATTCATCTCATCTTTTAATTCAAACGGAGTCTAAATCTTTTTTTTTTTTTACTTTTCCATCATATATTTTTTAAAATTTTTACATATTTTAAAAAAATAAAAAAATTATTAAAAAAATATATTATTAATCATTAAATTAAACAAATAATAATAAAGAAAATTAAAAATTTACTGACAAAATTTCCAATCGAAAACTCCATATGTAAGTTTAGTATTTCTCTTTTAGTTATAGCATAAAATTTTAGTTAGATAAATTTATATTGAATTAGCCATGTTAAAAGTAAAATAATAATATACTATTATATATTTTAATAACTTTTTATAAAAGTTTTTATATTTTATAAGTACACTTCATATATTAATTAATAATTAAATAAAATATTTATTTTACTTATAAAAAAAATAATTTATAATTTATAATACTTTTATTGTTGTTTAAAAAATCAATTTCATGAAACTACTAATCCAAAAACAATATAATGTGAAAAATCATAAATAAATAATTAAGTTATTTAAAATATGAACAAGAAAACAACATAATCATATCAGGTAGATGCATAAAATAAACATATTGGACAAGTGATAAAATACAATGAACGGAAGTAATTAATCACAAAATAGTATAGTGTAACATGTGATCACTAACTTTCTAATTTTGGAGAGTATTCAAAAATTAGTGTAGCTAAATGTGTTAAAGTTTTGACTTTTGGTTAGTGCAAAGTAGAGAATTTTTTTCACATCTAACTAAAATTTGGATTGATATTGACATTTGATTAAACTATTGTCAATGCTCTAAGCTGCTACAAAAATCTATTACACGTGCACTCTTAATGTCACTATTCATCAGGTTTAGGGGTGTAAATAGTCCGGTCCGGTCCGGGAAATTTATGGACCGATTTCATTCGATCCAAAAATTCTCTCACCCTGGATCGCACCAAACTCCTATTCGGTCCATTCCGGTCCGGTCCAATTCGGTCCAGGGGCGGTCCAGTCTGGTCCAGGGGTACCCCTATATAATTTGATAAGCAAATTTTAATCTAAAATTCTGAAATGATTAATTTTTTTTTCACCTAAATTTATTATTTTCAGCCTAATTTACATATTCATCGCATATTTAAATAAAAAAATATTTAAAAATTTTACTTTTAATAAAATAGCAAAAGAAAAATAATCTTAATAAAAAAAAGGAAAAAAATTAGTCCTTAAAAATCCAAATAAAATAAAAAATAAATTAACCCTTAAGACTTGAGACTTAAGAGTCCTTAAGAGTTAAGAGTCCAAATAAATAAAAAATAATAATCAGTCCTTAAGAGTCCTGACTCCTTAAGAGTCCTGACTCCTTAAGAGTCTACACAATAGATTCCAAATTTACTAAAGAGTTCAAATAAAATAAAAAAGAAATTAAAATAATCCAAAAATAAAATGGCATTCCAAAATCATTCAAATTAAAACATCTCTCAAGCCTCAGCATTGTAATTTGCATCTAGATGACCCTTCCTTTTTTTATGCTTCCAAATCTCAACCGACAATCAATCATTCTGCAAAAAGAGATTGAGTGAATTAAATTAAATTAAGTTAAAAGAGATTTGACAATTAAACTACAATCACGTAATAAAACTCTTATGATCAAAACTATATAATATATATACACTCATTTTGAAAGAAATCATGTAAAAATAAAATATTTAGAAATCACATTGACTTACCCTTCAATCATTACTTTGGGCATGTAGGTGTTGAATTTGACGCCTCCATAGAAATAGAATCACCACACTCCCCAACAATTTCTAGACATAAAAATTTAAAAGATAAGTTAAAAAAATTTACAACATAACATAGAAGATAAAACAAAATAAATCATAAAAACTAACAAGCGAATTAAATTTACTTACCTGTACCTTCCAGCTGCTTCTCAAAATCTTCCACATCATCCATTAAAGTCCTAAGACTTATTGGAGTCGAAGAAGATCGAAGCCAATTTTGTGCACATATGAGAGCCTCAGCTATTCTTGGACTTAAACTACTTCGAAAAGGGTCAATTACACGACCCGTTGTGCTAAATGTAGATTCAGAGGCCACAGTAGATAATGGTATTGCAAGTACGTTGCGTGCAATCTTTAAAAGTATGCGATATCTAACTGAATTGGTTTTCCACCAAATTAGAAGGTTGAAATTATCATCTCGACCCTCACATTTGTCAGCTAGATATCTATCAACCTCTGATTTGCTTTCCAAAGAATTTTCTGACTGTAAATGTTGCTCAAATTCATCCTCCATATAGGCCTTATCATCCGATTCCATTCTCTTGAGTCTCTTGGAAGTTGAAGGACTTACATTTTTACTTGGAGAACTTGCAGGCTCATGAGAAGTAACTATATCATCTTCCATGTATGCCTCATACAAGCGGATAAATGCATTTTTTGCCTTCCAACTCAAATCAATGGCCTTCGTAGAATTATCTTTATACATTTTAGTCAAAGCAAAATCAAGATATCTCATTTTGTACCGAGGATCAAGAATAAGCCCAACATACAGCAACATATTTTGATTATCCAAGTTCTCCCAATACTTTTCAAATTTTTTCTTCATATTTTTTGCCATTACTCCCACCACGGGGTTTTCTTCTTCACACACCTTGTTAATATCACTTTGAATCTTCACCAACTCACGGAAAAAAACATTGCAAGTTATATATTCACCGCCTGAGAAGCGTACAGTTGCATCATGAAACAATTGAAGAAATTTCATAAATACCTTTACCTTTTCCCAGTCAGTTGCATTGGGAGGCCCTAACTTCTTTGACTTTCTCCTATTCACCACATCATCTTCATCATCGTCATCATCTTCATCTCCAATACTACCAAGGAAGCCCGGATCTTCTTCCTCCAACCGATCAAAAGCCTTTCTAAATGTTAAAGCCCTCTCTAACATAAGATAGGTGGAGTTCCACCTAGTCTGTACATCTAGGCAAACAGATCCCTTGGATTGAATTTCTTCATCCTCCACACATTTTTTAAATGTGCTTAACCTTTGAGGAGATGATTTAACAAACTTCACAACTCCCCTCACCTTCGCAATAGACTCTTCAAAGTCTTTCAACCCATCACGGACGATTAAGTTTAAAATGTGGGCACAACATCGAACATGTAAAAATTCATACTCCAAAATCGTATCCCTCCTAAACTTGGTTTTTTTTCTAATATAAGAAATAGCCCCATTATTAGAACTTGCATTATCAACAGTGATTGCAAGAATTTTCGGTCGCCCCCAATCATGCAAGCAACACTCTATGCCCTTACCAAGTGTCTCACCCTTGTGGTTTTCAACCAAAGAAAATAAAAGAATCCTTTTGTATAACTTCCAATCATCATCAATAAAGTGTGCTGTGAGACACATATAGTTGAGATTTTGCACGGATGTCCATGTATCCGTGGTGAGGGAAATTCGTTGCCCTTGAAGAGCATTTTTCAACTTCTTTTTTTCTTCATTAAACACATTATAGCAATCCAAGACAATCGTAACACGGGATGGAATTCCTAGCCATCTAGGACAAACCACAAGCATAAATTGTTTGAAACCCTCCCCTTCAACAAATCTAAAGGGCAACTCATCAAGAATAATCATCTTTGCCAAGGCTTGTCGACAAGCCTCAACACTAAAAGCAACATTGACAAGTCCCCCACTACTTGAACCTCCATCAACTTTAAACCCTAGAATCGTTTGGCCCGGACCCATGATCTTCCTACCCGGAAATTTCTTACATTGTTTCTCAAGGTGATACTTCAAGCACTTCGTACCGTTTTTATTTGAATCACATGCATACGTTGCTCCACAATAATTACATGCAGCCCTAGGTTTGGTGGGATCACCACCTTCTACAATTTGAAAGTGCTCCCATACGTATGACCTACATTTACCTTTATGTGACCCAGATTGAATACTTATATCAGATGAGATTGGATTTAAGGGTGGAGGCATTTCCTGGACCGATTCTGATTGTGTTGATTGAGGCTCTCGCACCTCATTTGTAGAAGCCTCTATCTACAGAATAAATAAACCAACAACAACACTACAACAGTCAATAAAAGAAATTAAAAATTCTGTAAAATGGGTCAACTATCCAAAAAATTCCAAAAAATAAAAAATTCTATAGAATGAAGAATCGGTCAACTCTCAAGCCCAAACTCTTGCATAAACATTAACCACAGACCATCTAGCAATTCCCAACATTCAAAAATATTATTAGAAACTTGATCATAAGAAATTAAGAATGACATTTCTCGGATTGCTACAGAGTACAGCCTACGGCTACACGAACTCGAAACCACATATAATATATATACGATGGAATTCCAATTTCCAAGCACAATCTCACTAACACATTTACAACTTACACAAATAATAATTATTATTTCATTTGTAGAGAATCTAGTGAACAACGGATGAGGATCGGACATGGATTTGCGATGGGCTAACAAGTAAGAAGTTAACAAATAAGTTAATAACAACGGAAGAGTTCAAGAGATGGATTAGGAAAATAAAATATCTGTGCTTCGATTTGAGACCGGACGGAAGGAGATTAGCGATGGACACCCGACGGCCAAGGGATGGACGGGTCACGGGATGGAGTCACGACGGCCAAAGGATGGACGGGATGGACTCGCGACGGCAAATGGATGAGACACCGGATGGGATGGGGGCACTGGGTTCGACTTCCTGGAGGCTGGAGGGCTGGAGGTGGTGAGAACTGAAAATCGAAGAAGAAGAAGAAGAAATGAAGAAGAAGAAGGCGCGGGTTGCTGGGGACCTGGGGTTTTAGGTTTAGGTTAAGTTGTTTACCAAAACGGCGCCGTTTTACTCAAAGTTTGAGTAAAACGACACCGTTTTACTCAATTTGCACGGCACTTAACCCATAATTTGGAGCTAAACAGCACCGTTTAGCTCCAATTAAATTTTTTTTAATTTTTTTATATTTTTGGGCATTTGTCAGTTGGCACATAAATTAATAAAAAAATATTTAAATTGGTAATAAAATATATTAATATAGTTATAAATTTTAGTCTATAGATTTAATAAATTAATACTTATAATCTTGTACTATAAGCTATATTAATTTATTAAATAATAATAAATAGTGATAAATTAGTAATAATATATTAAATAATAATAATACACTTATTACTTATATATTAATATTATAAGAATATATATTAATTATTATATATTAATATGTTAGTATATATTATATATTAAGTATGTTAATAAACTATAACTAATAGTCTAATAGTCTAATAGTCTAATAATACTATTATATTAGTATATTATATATTTATATGTTAGTAAATAGTGATAAATTAGTAATAATATATTAAATAATAATAATATACTTATTATTTATATTTTTATATTATAAGAGTATATATTATTTATTAATATGTTAGTCTATATTATATATTAAGCATGTTAGTCTAATAGTCTAATAATACTATTACATTAGTATATCATATATGTTAATAAACTATAACTAATCAATAATAACACTAATACACTATTACAATTTACATTAGTATATTATATATTTATATGTTAGTAAATAGTGATAAATTAGTAATAATATATTAAATAATAATAATATACTTATTATTTATATTTTTATATTATAAGAGTATATATTAATATGTTAGTCTATATTATATATTAAGCATGTTAGTCTAATAGTCTAATAATACTATTACATTAGTATATCATATATGTTAATAAACTATAACTAATAAATAATAACACTAATACACTATTACAATTTACATTAGTATATTATATATTTATATGTTAGTAAATAGTGATAAATTATTAATAATATATTAAATAATAATAATAATATACTTATTATTTATATTTTTATATTATAAGAGTATGTATTAATATGTTAGTCTATATTATATATTAAGCATGTTAGTCTAATAGTCTAATAATACTATTACATTAGTATATCATATATGTTAATAAACCATAACTAATAAATAATAACACTAATACACTATTACAATTTACATTAGTATATTATATATTTATATGTTAGTAAATAGTGATAAATTAGTAATAATATATTAAATAATAATAATATACTTATTATTTATATTTTTATATTATAAGAGTATATATTAATATGTTAGTCTATATTATATATTAAGCATGTTAGTCTAATAGTCTAATAATACTATTACATTAGTATATCATATATGTTAATAAACTATAACTAATAAATAATAACACTAATACACTATTACAATTTACATTAGTATATTATATATTTATATGTTAGTAAATAGTGATAAATTAGTAATAATATATTAAATAATAATAATATACTTATTATTTATATTTTTATATTATAAGAGTATATATTAATATGTTAGTCTATATTATATATTAAGCATGTTAGTCTAATAGTCTAATAATACTATTACATTAGTATATCATATATGTTAATAAACTATAACTAATAAATAATAACACTAATACACTATTACAATTTACATTAGTATATTATATATTTATATGTTAGTAAATAGTGATAAATTAGTAATAATATATTAAATAATACTAATATACTTATTATTTATAAATTATTACTAATACTTTATCTAGATATACTATAATTTATATTTTTATATTATAACTAGTCAACTACTAGTCTACTATAAATCATAATATGTTAATATTATAATAATATATATTATATATTAATATTAATATTAATATTAAAATTTATATATTATTATTTATATATTTATATATACATATATTTAAAAAAAAAAAAAAAACCTGTAGAGATTCGGTCCGGTCCAGGGGGGTGAACTCCCTGGACCGGGACCGGACCGAAATTTTTCGGTCCATATCTTTTTTGGACCGGACCGGACCGGACCTCAACCGGTCCGGGAGAACCGGTCCGGTCCGGTTCGGTCCTTTTACACCCATAATCAGGTTAAAGTTGCATTTCCTATTTTTTTTTATTAGAGCATTCTTATTAAATTAATTATTGTTATAGTATAAATTTAGTTAATGTAACTTAAATATTAGCTTTTAATCATTCTATTTACATAAGTTCTGACTATTTTTTTAAATTATAATTATAAAATGATATAACTAAATTTTAACTTTGATTATTTACATTGAATTTTTACATTAAATTATCTATTTATGAAGATACATAATAATGAATAATAAATAATTCTTATTTTTTTGATTATTTGCAATTATGAAATTAATTAATTTTATTAATTTGACTATTCTATCTATTATATGTTAATTAATAATCATATTTTAATTAAATTATGAGTTTAAAAAATAAAAAATAAAAAATAATTATATTATATTTAAATTAAATTAGTAATCGATATTTAAAAAATAAAATTTTTTACTTATTCCTCATCCAATTAATTTTTTTTACTAACTTAATAATAAAAGGAAGAGAGAGTAGAGTAAAAAAGAAAAATAAAAAAATAAAAAAATAGAGATTTGGCAATCTCGAAACTTGTTATATTTGACATTATTTTTATTTTACTATTTACTATAGCTAAAAGATTTAATTTTTAGCTAATTCAATATAAGATAAAAATAAGATTGATTGTTAAAATTTTTATTAGATTTAACTTTTAGCTAAAAGATTTTGTATATTTTTTCAGAGAGTCTTTTGAAGGCTTTTGTACATCGGTCATCGGTATTAGAGTCCTGTTATTGGCTTAGGACATTTTCTATATTTGAAAGAATATAGTTAAAATGAAATATAATGAAATTTCTAAAATAATGAACATTTTAAATATAAGTTGCAGCATTTTTAAATTTATTTTATATTTGAAGTGTACCTTTTATCTTAAAAAATAATATTTTATTTCAAAATATCATACCCAACTATCCCATTACATTCTTCATGTTTTTATCATCAAAAGTGATATTTATTATTTAATCCAAAATATCATACCCGCGTTTCCTACAATAGTTTAAGTAAAATTTAATGATCAATTAACATATGATTAGTATAGTTATAAAATATAAAAAATATTATTATATTATTATTTTGACTAACCAATAAGTTATTGCTAAAATAGTTTAATATTTATGAAAAATGTGTATTTTAACTAAATTTTGAAGATGATTTTGATGAAATTAATGCTAATATTCTTAGACCCTTAAATAGTAAATACTCAATTTAAAAAGAAAATTATATATAGCATTATTTGATATAATATATTAGATTGTAAAGTTTATGTTATTATGAAGTAGATTTAATGTAACAAATTATATCATATTAAATTTTATTTTTTATTTTTTAGTTTTTTTTTCTAAATCATACTTCTTCCTAAATCACATAAATTACTTATATAAGAACTCTAAAATTAAGCATCCAAATATTACCAACATTGTGATCAACTAAAAGCCATCACACCTTCTATTCGACTTGACAATGTATAGACTCCTTATATTTGTTACCAAATATTATTAAAATCTAAGTTGCATTCCTTTTCTAGTAAATATATATGTTGATCTCCATAAATATTTAACAGAAATACCATTATTCATTTAAAATTCTTTCTTCTATCTATTGTTACAAGTAATGTCATTTATTTAAAATCTGTCACAGCACCATTATTCATAATTGTGTATAAAGCGGCTCTACAATCACACATGAAAATCTCAATTGATATCTCTTCAATATAGTTTTTATTTTTATTTTTATTTTTTATATATTTATTTTTATAATTTTGAATATTTTGAAAAATTATAATATCATTAAAAAAATCATCCTTAATTATTAAATAAAAAAAATTACAAAAATAAAAATCCAAGATCAAAATCTATATTCGAGATTCCCATTTGTCTGTTTAGCATTTCACTTTAGGATAATAAAAAGGAAACGATATATAAAAGTACTAAATATGTAAGTATTACATAAGTCTTTTATAAAAAAATTAATTCTATTATAAAAAAGTAAAAAATGCTTATTATTATTATTATTTTTTTAATGGAATCCACATTTTTACAAAGAAAAATGACAAGGGGCCGTTTTGGGGTCTGTTCCTTTTTTTTTTTTTTTTACTGAATGATTAAAAAAATATTTTTTAATAATATTATGAATTTTTTTTTTTAAAAATTATTTAAGAGTGTTTAAAAAATAATATAAAAATAAATAAAAAGCAAAAGAAAAAAAAAGTACTTAAGTAAACACAAAAAGGGGACTCTTCATTAGGCTTCCTAACATCTCCTTTTTACAAAATACTTGTACATTTAGAGTACATTTAAAATTTGTACCTAATATTATTTTAACAAAATTCATGATAGAAAAAATTATTATTTAACATTTATTCTAAAGTTTTTTGCACTCTATATTATATCTTCAATTTACTTTGTAGATTTAAATTAGTGTTGAGTATAAAAAAATGTTAGAATTACAATGCCCTACTTTCGACTCTCACTCCAGCTCCAATTTTGTTAGAGGGTGAATTTGATCTCCAACTTCATTCCGATTTGTATAGGAGACGGATTTAGACTTCTGTATTAAGTTTTTTCTTAGTTCATTTGAACTTTTCATTTGACAAATTTGAACTCTTACTAATTAGATTTAGGCTTTTAGATTTTTTTTTTTCAAAAAAGTTTTGCAATTTTAATTTCATTAAAACATAAAAAAAGAGTTAAAAAAAATCATTGTATAAATTAATGTTATTATATATTAGTATTATATGTTAATGTTTATGTATTAGCATTACATGTTATTATCAATTTATATATTTGTGTTTATACATAATATAATAATATAAAATATTATTATACATTAGTTATTATATAATTAATATTTCATGCTACTATACATTAGTGTTTATATATTAGTTGTTATTATACACTAGTGTTACGTGATGATAATAGTGAATTCGGTCTATTTATATATAGTATAAATATATTATTTTATAATAATTTGCTCATAATAATATATTATGAATTTAAGTAATTATATAAATTATAGTTGTACAAAATGTATATAAATAATATCTAAAATATATATCTATATATTTTTATAAAAATATGCACAATATCATGTCGAAAGACAAAGTCAAATAATTAGAATCAGTATAACGCTCCCATGAAAAATCGAAATCACGTGATCTATATTTTAAAATAATTAGTCAATGATACAATTAGAACTTTATTGAAACCTTATAAGAAGCAATAACTTTTCAATCTTGAGTAATGTTGATTTTTTTTTTTATATAATTTATCGTTATCCTTATCGTATAGGATATCATAATTAATACATTTAAATTTTTTACTTTCTCGTTAACTAGGGCAGAACTAGCTCATAGGTAGTAAGGTCTTTTTTAAATTACTATAAAATGTAAATAATTATAGTTTTTCTTTATATTATTAAAATTATTCCTTAATATTTTGGCTTTTAAATTTTTTATTGAAACTATTCTCTCAAGTTGCAATACTCATGTAATCTCACTCTAAATTTTGATTTCATCTCACTTGACACCTAAATCGTCAATTGCTCTTACTAATAACTCGTTTAATATTAACTCTTAATATTTTTACTACTATAATTAAGCAAATATTGTCTATAATGAAATTTATAAAATTAAATTACCTACTTGAACAAAATATGAGTTTTTTGCTGATTATTTATTAATTTGTATTGAGAAAAAAATTATTAAAAATCTCATTTCAAAGATGATAATAGATTAATTTTATTCTATAAAATATCGTCGTTGAACTTAATTAGAAAGAAAAATATCCTAAATTGATATTTCAATTTTTTTTTATTTTTTTAATAATATCTAGAAAATTATAGAAATCTTAAGAAAATTTATCTTGTAAGATAATTTATAGTTATGTATTTTTTGTATACAATTTTATGACGTGTGATTATTATTTTTTTAGGACTACTATAGTCACAAAGAGATTCTATAAAATCAATCCCACAAATTAATGTGATTTCATATGATCTGTCAGACTATTTTACAATAAAACTAATTTTACAATCTGACGAATCATATGAAACCACATTAGTTTGTGAGATTTATTTTGTAAGATTTTTTTGTGGCTAAAGCATTGCTCTTATTTTTTATATAGTCACGTATAAAAAACACATATTACTCATAATCATACATACCACATACTTTGTCAATCGCCATCCTAAACACCAAATTCTAATTCCGCTTTTGCTCGTCGGGTTAGTGCATCTTAGGAGGCATGCCAATTTTTACATTTCTAGTTGTGATATATTCTAATATAATTTGTAACATTTTAATAAAAGATCCAAATTATATAATCTATATTTTAAAAAAATTTGTCAATAATATAATTGACAACTAAGTGATGGTGACATAAGTCGAGGGAGGGAGGGGTAATAGTACATCTTAGGAGGCATGGTGACATAGGCGCGTGACTCGTCGGGTTAGTTTATCTTAAGAGGCATGACTTAAGTCTCATATCTTTGGTTAGACAATATTCTAATATCATTTGTAACATCTTAATAAGAAGTTCAAATCACATGATTTATACTTTCAAAAAAATTAGTTAATGATACAATTAAAATCTCATTAATACTTTATAAATAATAAAAACTCTTCATTTCTAAATATTTGAGATTTTATATATCACGTACCTTATAATATAAGTATTACAATTGGAGTTTGAAACCAAGTTAAAATTGATATATTGTTAATTCTAGCTCTAATAGTAAGGTTTTGTTTGAATTGAGAGTTGAGATCAATTCATCTTATCTCACAATTGAACTATTTTAAATTTTAAAATATTAATAATATTAAAAAATATTACCTTGATAATATTTTATTTAATTTTTAAAATTTTTCTCAATTCATTATCTAAATCATAATTAAATCGAAATTGGAACAAAATAAGAATAAAATCGATACAGAATTAAATTTTTCTCAGCCCTGATTTAAAAGAAAAAAAAAGTACAATACCACTGTTCCTCGTAGGATAAAAAGAAGAAAGAAATAAAAAGCTGGAGGGAATTAAATAATGTAAAATAAAATAAAATAATAGAAGAGGATAATTAGTTTAGACAATAATAATTAAGACAAGGCAGTACGTGGCAGGCTAGGGTGCATCCTAGATTGTAAAAAGTCCCTAGCAAAGAGGAGAGTCTCCGCCGCGCCTACTCTTTCTTTCTCCAAACTCACCCACCACCGCACGCACTCTCTGTCGCACGCTCTCTTCCCCCCTTCCCTTCCCTCTTCCTCCAACACATTTAACCCATACCCACCTCAAATTTACGACAACAGTACAGATCACCCGCGGCGGATTCCTCGCCATGAACGCCGCTGCAACAACGACGACGACGACAACGACAACTTGCCGGTCCATACTCGACAAACCCCTCAACCAGCTCACGGAGGAGGACATTTCCCAGCTCACCCGCGAAGACTGTCGCAAATTCCTCAAAGATAAAGGTTTCTCCCACAAACCCCCATCCTCCCCTATTCCCGATTTGCCCCTCCCCGTGTTTCCCGCTCCCTGAAAATCTGTGGGAGGCTGCTACACCCCCTCTCCTCCCCTCCCTCTTCGTATAAATGTGTAACTTGTTTAAAAAATGAATAAAAATAATGACACGTGTCCGTACAGGAATGCGCAGACCCTCGTGGAACAAATCGCAGGCGATCCAGCAGGTGATTTCCCTCAAGGCTCTGCTCGAGCCGAGCGTCGACGATTCTGCCTCCGGAGTTCTCAGGAAGGCCGTCGTTTCTCTTCCGCGCGTGAGTCTCACCCGCTCTTACCCTCTCCCCTCCCCGTTTGGTTCCCCAGAAAATCGACGAAAGAAAGTATTTTTTTTTTTATATTTGCTTATTAATCCTTTGTGTCTGTGTTTTTCTTTTCCTTTGTGGGGGGAGGGGACAGTTAGTGGCGGCTTTAGTTCGATCAAAAGTAGTAGAAGTTTGACCCAAATGTTGAAAAAAGGCTGACTTGAACTTTGCTCTCTTTTATTAGTGATATCTAATCCTTTCCAAACTACCGAACAAAGCCTCACTTTTCTTTTTTGTTCAATTTTCGTTTGTTTTACATGTTTTGAAAACTTATTTAACATGTTTCTTTTGAATGCATTAATTATATATTTGTAGGCGACTTCAAACTCGGTCGATTCGGTTAAGGAACCGAGTCCGGATGTCCAAGTTTCATTATCGGCAGAAGAATCACAAGGAAGAAAGGATCCGCCCAAATCGGCTCCTTCTGGGGATCGATCGGCTGATATGGATAACAATGCCGTTAGTCCCAGGTCTAGCCTTTAACATTACGTTTCTGGTTATGCCCTTATACTTAATGTGCTTTGACTTTTTTAATCGGTATTATTATGCTGTGATTAGCTATGGAAGTTTTTAACCAGGAAATTATTGAATGGTTTTAATTTAGTATCTGTCTTTGATTCTTTAAGATTGTTTTGAATATTTTTTAGTGTTTGGTTGCTAATTTTTGTTTGCTGAGGCATGTTCCTTTAGGACCTTTACACAGAAAACATTCTCTAAAATATTCTTTCAATTTTTTAGCGGCCGAAATTGTTTGGCTGCTATGTTGGGGATTGGTCGGTGTTGGTGTCTTTGATGGCATGGGGGATTGTTTAAACTCAAGCAATATGGTTGGCTGATATTGAATGACATTGACGAGGTGTTTTGCTTGAACAAGATGAACTCAGTAAAGACTGAACTAGAAGGACAGAGATATATGCTGATGGTGGATGCCCTTGCTGGTTAAGTTTCTTCATGGAGAAGCTGGTGTCGATTGGTTAGTGTTGAGTATTGGGTAGGGTGAAATCAAAGTTGCTGAAACAAGATTTACCTTGCTATATACAAATTATTTTCAAACACTTTCTGGAAGTAAGTATAGCTAGAAGGTGAGCAAGAGCAACTGTAGGTATAAAAAGCTACTAGGCTAACTTGTATTTTTGGGCTTAATTGGAAGGAATCTAGAAAATGGAGGACTAAAATGGGGCTGCGGAATGATGTGGCAGAATCATTGAACAGGCTAACTTTATAGCACTGGATTGACACCCCCCCTCCCCCCCAAAAAAAAAGTATGCACCCCTACCATGCATGGAATGTTTTGTGCCATGTAACTGATATCAATCTGTTATCTGGTGAGTAGGCTTGGCAATGTATTGAAAAAGCCATAGCATGAAGAGGTACCTAACCAACAGTTAATTGTGCAGATTTTTTCCGGAAACTTCATTTTTATTGACCAGACACTTTTCTAACATGAGAGATGCACTTTTAATTTGAAAAGAAAAAAAAAAACTCGACTTGGTGTCGTTTAAGTTTGCATACCATCCTAATTAGTGAGATATTGACCCATCTTCAATTCCTTATCTGAATGCCATATTTTGGATTATGTTATATTTCTGCTAGAGAATGGTTTGTAGTTGGATTTTGTAATGTGGCCTGGGTTTCATGCCACAATGAGAGTTTTCAATGAACCAAAGTGATCACACACACGCGCACGAACCAGAGAGTAGGCTTGGATTCCATTCTCATCCTGCATCCTATTGCAAATCTCTATTCGCCAAATATTGTGCAATTTTAGAACCAATGCTTTTATCTTTTAGTGCTGAATTTCAGGACAGATAAAAGCAAATGATTTTCAATTTTCTCTTTCTGCTTCTTGATATTTTGGACATTAATGAAAGCGATGTAAGTTTAAAATTTAAAGTCACCTGTTGATTATCTGGCAGGATGTGAAAACACCAGATCAGAAATCACCTTGTCTAGAACTTGATGAGCAGAATGTAATTATAAACAGTGCTTTGCACTTTTAAATGTCATATTTTTTTTCTTTAATGGAATTTTTTTCCTTAAAACAAGTGCAAATTCCATGGCTACTTACTGTAAAGAAGTGGCATATCATGTCCATCCACACATTTGAATAAGTTTTATTTATTTTTTGATGAGTCGTTTGAATAAGTTTTGAGTAAGTCATTTCAATTTATAAAACATTTGAATAAGTTTGATAAATTGAAGTATCTGACAATATGGGCACAGGAGTCCTTGTGCTACAAATTCTTCAGTGGGGCAAATGACGATATTCTATTGTGGCAAGGTGAATGTGTATGATGGAGTGCCAACCGATAAGGTAATGATACTTGGATACCTGGTGGTAACTCCAGTCACGTGTTGGTCTTACAATACAACCTATCTGAATTCACAGGCACAAGCAATCATGCATCTTGCTGCAAGTCCGATCCACTTACCTCAGGATGATGCACTTTGTGGAGCTGCAGCTCTTTGGTCTCCTTGCCATTTACAGATATCAAGTGACAAAGATCACCTTATTCCGCCTTATAACAATATCTCGCACAACATGCAAACAGGTAACTTTTTCAAAACAATTTTGTAGCTTATTGTTTGATCGCTGTTGGAAGGCTATGCATCAGTTTTTCTCATGATTGCTTCAGCTGTACTTGAAACTGTGTTAAAGGCACATTAAGTGAACATAGAAGTAGATCTGCCATATGCTCTAAGCACTTCTTTCATTTTTGCAAATGGATGACATCACTAATTTATATCTTCCCTTTCTTTTAGATAATTTTACTATTGAAAATGAAAAGTATTTCACTGATTTATTTTATGTGAAATTAACCTGCTGCACTTGTCTTGTTTATTGCTTATTTTCAAATGTGGTAACCAGTTTTTTTTTTTTTTTTTTTGATTTCTCAGAGAAGATGGCAGAACATGCCCAGCAGTTTAGGGACAAAGGAAGCATTCCTCGTGACCCTGGTAAGAAATTTCAGTTTGCATATAATTGTTGGGAGGGGGGGATTTAACTATGTTTACAGTTTTGCATGAAGAAATTCATGAAGGAACTCTTATCACATAAATATTAAGGTGGCCAAGGACATTCTCAGTGATATACTTGTATGGGTAAATGCTAAGCATGTGCATGCTTAAATGGTGTATATCCAAATAAATAAATAAATGAATAACAAAAACTTGGGGTTCTTTTGTTAAGTGCTGAGGGGCAATGTGATGACCGCACATATGCTCCTGCTTTTCACTGTATGCCATACTCTGCTATTTGAAACTTCCTATCTTCCTCAGCCATGATCGGCAAAGAACTAAACACATTACTTTGACTGATACTTTTAGAATCACATCTAAGCTTTTCACTTAATGAGACCTCTGTGCATGCTATGAGGGGCTGATGATGGGATTTTAGGGAATTAATTAGTCAAAGGAGCTCCCAACCATCTAATATATGAAAATTACCTTTTGAACTTTTGGTGGTCTTCTTAAGATGTAGAGGGTCAGGCGAACAGAAAGGTCTCACTGCAGAGATATCTGGAAAAGCGGAAAGACAGGTATCTAATCTGGATAAATTCTGTGCTGGGATTGTTTTCAAGTCTTCAATCTCACCACATATCGTTTTCTGCTCACGTTCCTTAAAGGGGAAGGTTAAAGACCAAGAAAAATATGGGATCGACAACTTCAAGTATGGAGATGTACTTTAACCATCAAGTGAGGACACATGCCCCAAATGGGAAATCAAGCCGGAGTAGCACGAACTCTCCACCGCAGCATGGACTACCACAAACCTTGGCTAGTTCTGTCGACAATCAGCTAAAGAATGCTGGTCTTGCTGTTGATCTCAATGACAAAGGTAAGCTTGATAGTCATTTGTCACATGTATTGATGGAAAAATAATGACAAAACAAATGGCTTCAATATGAGTATTAAGAAATGGTTATCAAACAAAACTAATTCCTCTGTGAACTGGTCGTCAGTCATTTATGGAGTACTTGTTGGCTGTATTGCAGATGTCCAAGACTGCTGAATTGGAACCACTGTTTAGGTCAGACGGTGTTTGGAGTTAAATTGAGAGCCGTACTTAGATAATCACTAGGCTAAATATAAAAGGGGGAAGATGAAACCAATGCGACAGCCCCCTCCATGGCCTGCCTTTTGCATGATTTGTGCCGGCTCTACGGACAGTCTTGTAATGTCTATTTCTGGAGAAGCTGCTTAGGAGAATTGTCTGTTCTGAATTGGGAGAGCCAGTTCGCACTAACCTGATCAATTTTGTAATGCCAACAACATTTTTCCATCTTTAGGAATCTCTTTCTCGAGGGTAAGATTTCTTGGTTGAGATTTAGAGCCGGAAGCAGCCTTTTTCCGTTCATTATGTAAATGTATGCTTTATGTTGCTATGTTATTGCTAATGGCTTATTCTACAAGTTGAAGTAGTTTTATTTTATTCATTTCACATGGTTAGGGTAACAGATGGTAGTAGTGGCCATGGTGCCCTCAGTTAGAGCATTGGTATTAGTTCTATAGTTTATTTTAAAATTTGATAGAAAGTATAAGTTTGATGAAAAGTTAATATCTCCATATTCATAATTCTATCTTGGATTTTTCATTGAATTTTATCAAAATAATAATATAATATATAATTTATAAAAGTAATAAACACAGTTATAATATATTTATTTAACAAACATATTAAAAGATAATAAAAAATTATTTTGATGGATGAATAGTAAGTATTTATATTTGAAGGATGAAATAAAATTATTGTAATTCAGAGATTTTAATGATTTTATTTGATGGATTTAATGTAGAGATATTTTAAATAAATATATTAAATTTGTATTTGTATTAGTTTTTGATGGAGTTAATGTTAATACTCGGTGAGATAATATAAGATGAATTGATATGGTTTATGAATAGAGATGCTGGTGATCGGTCGGGCTGTCTCTACCGTCAAAAGCAGTCCAACTATTGTTGGGCTGCTTTTTGATGATAAATGCATCAAAATAAAATAGAACACAATAAAAAATAATAAAAAAATACAATAGAAAATATAATAAAAAATAAAATAAAATAAATATAATGAAAAATATAATAAAAAATACAAAAAAATGTAACAAAAAACACAACAAAAAATAAAATAAAGATGAATTTTAAGGAGGTTCAGCTCTTAGCCGAATGGAGCTGTCGGAGGCAGTGGTGGGCGACACCGCCGGTACCATTGGAATCGGCGGGCTTCGGCGAGTCCACCCCTGCGACGGTAACCCACGATGACTTCCGACGAAGTCCCGGCAGCTTTAAACTCGAAATGGGTCCTAGACTGCCGATCTCGATGGTATCGGCGGTGTTGCACACCGCCGCCTCCGTTAACGGGTTGCTTTTAATAGATGGTCGGTCTGATTGACTTCCAGCTTTTTCCTTATGAATAATAATGAGATTATTAAATTAATTAAAAGAATTGATATTTAAATCTAAGTGCACGGTTAAGGAGCAATAATATTTAAAATATTCATTTTTATATAAATAATAATATTTATGATTTATATTATTATTTATGTAAAGGTGAATGTTATGAAGTGACTCTTTTCAATTATTATTTTTAAATCTAAATGGATTGAAAGAGATAATGATGGATAGTGATATGGTGCCGGTGGCATCATCAGCCATGGGGATGGGGGCTCGAAGTTGGGTGCTTTACACCCTACGTTTTACTCTTCTTTTTTATAGTTTTGGTGACTCAGACGTCTTGTCGTTTCCATTCATGTTCCCAAAATTTTCACAAATGACTACTAATCGTTTTTTCTAGTTGTGGGCTCCCATGACCACTTTGCAGGGCTATTATTGCATTCCCAAAACTGGTTTTCTGGGCAGTGGCAGTTAAAATGTCTTAACGCGAAATGTGACAGAAAAATCGATTGTTTATCGCAATTGAATTCGATCGAAGTCGAATACCTCTGGCCCCCACCTCACTGTTTTTTAAGGTTTCCTTTAGAATTTGGATTGGATTGAAATTTAATTTAATTTTAAGTTGAATTTAAGATTTAAATATTTAATTTTTAAAATTTTAAATTTATTTTAATTCAATCTCTTTTTATATGTGAGATTTATAATTTTTTTAATTCAATATTTATTTACATGAGATTTATATATATATATATTTTATAAATACATCTAAATTTATTTTAATACTTAAATATATTTAAATTTATTTTAAATAGATCTTATAAAATTTATTCTATTATTTCAATTTATTATTATTAATAAAAAAAATTCAATTCATCTTAACTCAATTCAACATCTAAATAAAAATAGACTTCATTTAGAATTAACCTAAGAGCTTTTCATTTAAAAGTGAGATAACCATTTGCAATACAATTATGATCATCTTTTATTGATTGAAAAAGGCTTTTGTTCTCCTGTTTAACTTCCCTTTCCATTTCGACTTACGAATAAATACATAATATGCTGATTTCATTTTGTGTATTATTTGAGTTAAAAAACAATAATTTTAATTATCCATTATTATTTTTTTTAAAAGTGACTGAGTAATATAAGATTATGAAAAATGATACACATAAAAATTCTCACAATATTTAAACAAGCTTATTTTAAATGAGTAGTATTTTCTTGAAAAGTTATATTGCTTTATAGAAATCATCTTAATTTAAAATATAGTTGTATTAAGATTATATTTTAAATAAAGAATTGTAAAAAAAAATGGTTATACGTTATAGAATATAGAATAGAGGACATTATTTTTTATGGCGTTTAAAATTTGTGTATTTTTATTTGTAATATTTAAAATTTAAAATAATATATTTAAAATTAAATTATCTCATAGAAATAATTTGTAATGTAGAAATTTTAGAATAAAATTATAAATATTGTTAGAAAGAAGTGATACTCAATACACTTATTTTCATATGAATAATAATATATTACTGTTTAATGAAGGTTATATTTTGAATATGGCTTCTTTTAATTATTTTACTAAAATTATTTATTAGAAAAAGTAACAATGACTCGAATGGTATAGGATGCATCGTAGGATGATATTTTATTTTGTTTTGTTTTGTTTTTAATAGTAGTTAGAGCCACACACCACAAACGCAAGTAGAGAAAATTAAACAGTACACGTGGCGCACGCTGGCACGAAACGGACGTTCGAGAACGATAACAATAATCTGAATAAATTCTAATATAAAACCCTGAAAGATACGCCTACCACTCCCTCAGTCCCTCGTCTTCGCCATTTCTCAAAGTTCGTTTGGAAGAAGCTGAGTCACTCCGAGACCAAGGGTGAGTCAATGGCAATCGAGGTGAGTTTCTACTTCTACCGAGCTTGATCATTAGTAATGCTTCCTAGTTTCGCTATCTAAATCGGAGTATAACATTAACGTTTACTCTATTACATTATTAAAAATTTCGTAGTTGTAGTCCTGCTGTTTTTTATTTTTTTATTTTTTATAATAAACCTAATAATTAACGAAAAAACAGGCTTGGTTCATGGACGAGAGCGATGAGGATCCGAGGCTTCCGCACCATCGTATTCCTAAAGAGTTCGTTCCATCGGACCACTTGGCTGGTCAGAACTGGCGCTTTTTTTTTTTTTTTTTTGGGTTCTGTTTTGAACTTATTGCTTATGAGAACGGGTGACTATGCAGACTTGGGAGTGTTGTATTGGCACTTGAATCCGAAAGACTACGAGAAAGATGAGGAATTGCAGAGAATCAGAGAAACAAGAGGGTACAATTACATGGTAGTACACTCTAGTTATTATTTTCTGCTCCTTTTCTTCTTCCTAGTGTTATATGATTCGAGGCAACTCTTTGCTTATCGCTATCTATTTATCTCAATATCTTAACACGGGGGGATTACAACTTCAAAAATAGATATAATTTATTAATCAATACAAGTTTGGGATGAAATCATGTCTTCCCTTTTCTTGGCTGTCTACAGAAACGATTACCGGGTTTTTTTCTTCCAGTATCCTCAGTGAAAAATCTATATTTTGCTTTGTAGTGGGGAAGAAGAAAATATATGTGACACACGTTGTAGTGCTATAAAATATATAAGTAAGAGTGAAAATATTATATTCCTTATTGATTGGATCCTTGTACTGAACGAGTAATGAAAGAAAGTCATGCCCGTTTGTCAAATGCTTGTTGTAATGGGTTTGTGGGTTCTTCTACCAAGTGCAGATTTTTATTTTGGCTGACCCGATCATTTATATTATTCAATATGTTGAAGGATTTGCTTGATTTATGCCCGGAGAAAGTGGTCAACTACGAAGAGAAGCTGAAGAACTTCTACACAGAGCATATACATGCTGACGAAGAGATACGCTACTGTTTGGAAGGAAGCGGGTACTTTGATGTTCGAGACAAAGATGACCGTTGGATTCGCATCTGGATCAAGGCTGGTGATCTTATCATCTTGCCAGCAGGAATCTACCACCGCTTCACTCTTGACACCAATAACTATACCAAGGTAATTAATAACTTTTCTCAAACTGTATCTGAAAATCAGGATTTTCTAGTCATTTTGCTGCTTATCAACAATGCTATGGAGGACTACCTTCAAGTCGTTGGTAATGGATTTTGCCAGACATTCATAGAATTTTTCTTCATAGATAGTGTTGCAACAAGAAACAAGCCTATTCCTCTTAACCTGAGTGGGGTTTGGGACATTAGGAACCAAAGTACTGATCGTGGTTTTTTACCTCCTCCAGAAGTCATTCCGAAAGAAAGGGATTTAACACCCCAAACTACTGAATTCACAACAATTTCCCAACCCTTTTTTAAGAACAAGGCATTAAAACCATCTGGTCGAGAGGCCTTATCATCTTTGATAGAGTAAAAGACATCTCCAATCTCCTCATCTCCTCATCAGATACATGTTTAGCAAGATACTCGACATTGACGTTGGGATATACTTCTCGGTAAAGCCTTTAGCAAGGTGTCCAGAACGCGAGAGGTGAGAACATTTTTAAAGAAATACACATTTTTAGACTTTACCTCACGAGGGTCTTCAAGTTTGGTTCCATCACTGTTTACAAATCGAAATAACTTTACTGCCTACCATGGAGGCTATAAAAAAGTGTTTTGGTCACTTTTCTGAATCTGTTGCACTATATTGCAGGTTTTTGCCCAAGGAAACTTTTCTCTTCTCCGAAAAAAAATTTCTGACATCTTATAATTTTGATTGGTGTATTATCTTGATTTGATCTTATCTATGAAATTCTTGATTATTTGTTACCTTTGTATCAGTTGTCTGGGTGGTAGCCCTGGATGAGTATTACTTTAATTATGGTCAAGGTAGTAGATTGAAACAAACTATTTATAGCACTGTATATAAGAGAAACTACTCCTATAGAGGATTACCTTCTCTAGATTTCCCTTTCTTTCCAGTCTTTTATTTTTTTCCAAGAAAAAATAGGATTTCACCGATGAACAAAATAACTTTACAGCACCTAAATATGTTGGTTTTGATTGTTTTCAAATTGACTTGTAATATTAAAGGTTTTGCTGGTTGGGTGCCTAATTGGCGTGAGTTGGTGTTGGACAGTTGATGAGGTTATTTCTTGGAGAGCCAGTGTGGACTGCATATAATCGGCCACAGGAGGATCACCCGGCCAGAAAGGAGTACATCAAGAGTGTGATTGAGAAAGTGGGAGTGCCATTGCAAGCTCACTAAGCTTTATGTATAATGCATGAACCGATATGAGAGTGCCACCTTGAAGCTGGTTGAATTTATTGAGATTAGGGCTCGAAAGTTATATATATGTATTGGTGTTGCAAGGTCTCTTGACTATGTACCATGTTGGTAGATATTATTAAGCTGAACTTTACGTGCATAGGCTATTATATGAGATGGAGAAAACTCTATTTGATAAGATAGCGTTGCGTATTAATTATTAATTTTGTGATATTAATTTAGGGGGGAAAGGGAAGGTCTTCTCTAAGGCCCAACCCAAGGTTTAAACCCGAATCCTGACCTTTGGAGCCCAATTTTTCTGTTTGGACATCCTCGACCACAGTTGTGTTCTTCTTCTTCTTCTGTTTTTTTTTTTTTTGGATATCCTAATATCAAGGAGGCGAGAAATGGTAAAGTACTACTTGATCACAATTTTTAGGTTAAATTTGATGGGAGGGTTGCTCCCCAGTCGGTCATTGTTGGTTGGGCTTGGGCAAGATAGAGAAGCCTCTCTCAACTCGGACTTTAATCTCCGTCCACCTTGGAGTCTCCCAAAGGGCCCAATCTTGTAAGTTCTATCAGATTAAAAGAGTCCATAATGCGGGAAACTAGTCCATATTTCCCTCTTGCCCAATGTCCTTACAAACTTTTGGAGCAACCCAACGTCCCAGCAAACTTCTTTAACAACCCAACATCAGGTAACACCATCATCAATCCCATAAACTCCATTTCCCAGACCCAATACTCCTTCCAAACTCATTCCCTGCCAATCAGCACTACTCCTCGTTGACTCTGCTGCCAAGCTCCTCTCGAAAAGCTCCACCAATTGCTTAAACATTACTTGTGTATGCTTCCCACAGCTCGAACCACCTTATTTCTTTGAAGCAGTCACGATTTCCAGACCATTTATGCCGAAATGACTGCACGGCTCACCCATTGTCGAAATTACCTAAGAAGTTACGCTGCATTAAAAGTGTTGCCTCAAAAACTACGCTGCATTAAAAGCTCTACCACAGACCATTAAATCACATAAATACCTAGATTAAAATAGCTACAGGCAGGATTGCTAAACCTTGATATTAGCTACGAAATGTTCCTCTCTGAAATCTCATATAAAATTTACATTTCAAGTAGAAAGAACTCACTTTGAATTGTATTATTAGCAAAAATGAATACTCTAAATACGTGATACTAATTTAAGTATCAATAAGGGTGTAAAAATAAATTGAAAAGTCAGAAAATTGGCCCAGACCGGTTGGTTGGTCTGAACCCGATTCCTTCATTTTAAAAACCGGTCAAATTCGATCCAAAATTGGTTTTACGTTTTCTAGCACTGAATTGGATTGGATTGGTTCACATATTATATATATTTATTTTTATTAATTCTAAATATTATACATAATATATTATACATAATTTTTTTATATATAGTATATACAATTATGTATGAAATAATGCATTATAATGTATAACATAACATTTTAGTCTTAAGCATGAATATTTATTTGATCATATGTTTTAAATATAATATATAGATGTATATTAAATACATTTTATTGCCTAATAAATTTTTAACATATTTCTTTTGATAAATACATTAGTAGTACTAATATACTTAATATATTAAAATCAGACTGAACTAGACTAAAATCGGTAAAATTGAAAGTATCGATTTAGGGAGGTAATAGTGCGCAATTGGTTTTAGAAACTGCAAATCCGGTGTTACTGATTCGATCCTAGATTTTGTCTAAAATCAGATTAAACTGGATCAGTTATACTCCTAAGCATTAGAGGTTTTTTGGATTAGTTTGAGTCCACTTTTGCTTTGTGTTTCCAAGTGAAGATCGTGATATGAGATGTTGAAATCTTATCTGGACATACAAAGCATGACGTTAACATTTGGCATGGACTTTGAATCGTTTAACTTGTGGGCTTGCTTTGCTTAGTTGTTTCGTAAGCAAAAAATGTTATAGATACACAAGGATCTATTACATATATATATATAAATATTATATTATTAAATATATATCTGTGTGGGTTAAAAGAAAAGTGTATGTGTGGGGGTACTAATAAAAAAGGGAGCTGCTATAGATACATAAGAATCCCACAAACGGATGCGGTATAAGTGCCACAATAGTTCTTATTTTTGTTTCATTATTTTTTTATTTTAGAAAGTGACTAGGAGACACTCCAGCTCTACCATGTGTCCATTCCATTTCACATATTTTCCTCTTGCCCAATGTCCTTACAAACTTTTGGAGCAACCCAACGTCCCTGCAAACTTCTTTAACAACCCAACATCAGGTAACACCATCATCAATCCCATAAACTCCATTTCCCAGACCCAATACTCATTCCAAACTCATTCCCTGCCAATCAGCACTACTCCTCATTGACTTTGCTGCCAAGCCCCTCTTGAAAAGCTCCACCAATTGCTTAAACATTACTTGTGTCTACTTCCCACAGTTCGAACCACCTTATTTCTTTGATGCAGTCACGATTTCCAGACCATTTATGCCGAAAATCGCGTTCTTGTTTGGCACAATCAAGTTCTAAAAAGACACCACCCAAGCTTGTGTTTTTTCAAACACCCGTGAGGACGAGTAGTCCATAGTACCATTGGCCCATTTTCGGATTGAAGGCATGGACGAGTTCAACTTCTTGTCTTGGAGGCCGATGCCCTAGAGAGAAGCCAGCTTGAGGGCCAAGGGGCACTTGGAGAACCCTTCAATCAGGTCGTGGTTGTGTGAGGTCAACAAGGAGTAGCTGTCGTGGACATATGAGTTGCACTCCTCGCACAACAAATTGTCCGTGGCGTAGCAACTCGAGACCGGCTTCGAGCTACAATTATCCATATTTGAGAAAGTGAGGAGAGAGAGACAGAGGGATGGGAGGTGGTTTGTGGGTGACGTCAATGGCTACTGGTTATGATTGTGCGCTGGAAGAGAAAGGGAGGAGGGAGATGAAAAGATGGAGAGAAGGGATTCAAAGAAAAAAGAAAAGGAAACTAATGGGAGAAAGAGGGAGAGTAGGGGAGGGGAATTTTAGAGGGAAAAAAAAAGATTTTTCCTTTGTAGAATTTCTTTATATCTCTAGTATTATCCAATCAAAAAATAAAGATAATGGACAATCCATCGAGAATGCCAAACAAATGCAAAATGGACATGTGTGTTTTTTGTTTCGTATAATTCATATAAATATTAAAAAAGAAGAAGAAGAGAAATGCTAAACATACTAATGAAAAACGTAGGTTTTTTTATGTACTGGCATGACAAAGGGCACAAATGTCGATTTTCTCTTAAAGAGGCCCATTTCCTTCTACCATCTATCTCCTTCTACCTACTCTCATTCTATACATTCTCCATGGAAAATGTTATTTTTCTAATCTCCTTCTACTATTATTTTTGTGCCTCTTCTCCATGGAAAATATCATGTCTCTATACCTTTTCTTATGCCTCTTCATCTTCTTCCATCTGATTTTTTTTTTCTTCAAAAAAACCTAGACATGGTGGTAGCAGCTCTCATGAAAAAAAAATCATATACATTCTTGGAGAAACCCATGCCAAGTTACAGCATTCTTGGAGAAATCTTGGAGAAATCCATGTCAAGTTCTCTAATCATTCAATTGAGAAGAAAAAAATCGAAAGCTCAGTTTGTATCTCATGCATTGTATTATCCTATTTCTTTGTCAATGGCTTTTGAGATTATGATTTAGAATTTATGTTCCAGTTTTAATTTTGAGATATTTATCATCTTTTTTTTGAAATTTTGGATTTGGGTATTGAGGAAACTCGGATGAGCTTGACGTCTTTATGCCGGAATTTGATAAGAAAGATGCAAAGTTACTGCATAAAGGCACTTTCTATCTCTTTCTTTAATTTTATATTTTTTTATAATAATGACACGTCAGTATGTGTTGGAAACCACGTGAAAGCACGTTTTCTTTACGTACGGGTAGCGTACCTACCAAAAAAGCCCCCCTCTTCTCTTAAGTTTTAACCCACACTCCTACAATAATCATTTGAAATGTTCACTATTCTTTTGAAAGTAAAGCAAGAATATTAAAAAGTTATGAGTCCATCAATTCATGAATTCAATATCGACGATCATTATTTGTTGGGGTCTTGCGATTTGTTTTGAATTTTTAAAACCCATTCTACCGACCTTTCATGGTTTCATGAACGAAAATTGACTATTTGATGGTGGATAAAGTCTGTCACTTCAACAACCTGATTTACTTCAAGGTCCATTGCATTTTTTTAATCTTTTTTTATTTCCATTAACTGCTTTGTCAGTTTAGTTTATTCTCAGTAAATCCATCGCTTTGGGTGAATTACTTGGGAATGTTTGTTGATTTAACTTGACTTATTTGTAAAGTTTGGTTGGTGTTTGTAGATGCAGTGATCTAAGGGTAGTGGGGATCTACAAACTGGTGAATTTATTCAGTTTTGTTTTCTGTTTGAATATTTTTATCTGGGGGGTTTCTGGTTCACGATGGCAGATAATTTACATGATTTGTACCAATGATTATCACTTACGAATTTGGAAAAATATAATGTGGTGGCTGCAAAGGGGAAACTTGATGATTCAATTTGGAGTGATGGCAAGTGTTGGTTTATGTCTCTCCTTACGGAAAAGCATTATAATTGAGAGAGTTTCAAGAGTACAATGAAGAAGGCATGGCACCCTATTTGTGATGTTTTCAGGAAATCAACTCAACCTTGTTCCTAGGGGAATTTGAGGATTCTCGTGACAAGAATAGGGTGATTACTGCGGGACGTTGGTCTTTTGATAAGCATCTGGTTATGATGATGGAAGTTGATGGCAACATGCAGGTTAATGACATTAAACTCACTGAGGCGTATTTCTATATTCGTCTCCAGGGTCTTCCTTTTTGGGCAGAGAATGAATATGTTGGTAACCTGATTGGTGCTAAAATTGGCAAGGTTGATGAAATGGATGTGGAAAAAGATGGAGTGGCCTTAGGCAACATTTCTACGGGTTCGGGTCTTAATGGATGTCACCAAATCCCTAATGCAAGGCACCCGTTTCTCCATGGGGCAAGATGATCCTATCTGGGTCCATTTCTCTTATGAGCGCTTGTCGATCTTTTGTTATCAGTGTGGGATCCTTGGGCATAGTGAGAAGGACCGTGTTTCTTGTAATGATGCAACAGAATGGTTAACTAAGCCTTATGGGGATTGGGTGCGGGCTTTTTCTTTTGGTGATGGCAACCGTACTGTAAAATCCTCCTCTGATCAATCCCCCTCGGGTCGAAAGCTCAAAGGTGAGAGTTTGATTCCTAAGTTTTATCAAAACGCACCCGTTTCGCCCAAAATGATAAGTCCTACTCAAGCCTCAAACCACATACTTACTTTCACAGAAGCAAAAAACTTAAGGGACCGAAGGTTGAAGCTTTATTTGGACAAAACCCTTTTACTACTCATTTACAACTTTTAGTGTATTCAATTTTTTATTTTTAAAATTTTTTCATCATTTTTTAAAGTTTTTTTAATATTATTAATCATTAAGAAAAAAAAATATAACTTTATTAATATTCACATTCTTAATCACTAAGTAAAATTATAAATTAAAAAAAAAATAAATACAAAAAAATTTGTATAATAGTTGTAGAATAGTTGTAAGTCTATCATTTCTCAAGTTGGAATGCTCGTTGGCTTGAGAACCCATAGGACATTTGAGCCATCTTCGATCTCGTGAAGAGGGAAGCTCTCAACATCTTATTTCTCCAAAAAACAAGATTAATAATCCGTGAATTTAATGTATGTAAATTTCGGTTGGGCTTTTATCGTTGTTTAGCAATTGGGTGTATTGGTCGGAAAGGAGGACTTACTTTACTATGGAACCATGATGTCATACTTACTTTTTTGAATTATTCAAATAATCATGTTTATGCTGCTGTTGATGATAATTTGGGAAGGGGTCTCTGGTATTTAACTGGTGTATACGGTCATCCTGTTGTCCAAGACAGATTCAAAACTTGGGATTTAATGCGAAGGGTGTGCTGTAACACTAAAGAACCATGGCTTGTCTTGGGTGACTTTAATGAATTACTGTTTCATCATGAGAAAATAGGGAAAACATGAGACCTAATTGGCAATTGGCAGCATTTCAGGGGGTTGTGGATGACTGTCACTTTAGAGACTTAGGGTATAGAAGTCACAAGTTTACTTGGTGTAATTATAGGGAGGGATTTGGCTGTGTGTATGAGAGGCTTGATAGGGCGCTGGGTAATGGCTCGATTAATAGATTCCCTCTTGCCAATGTCACACATGGTCTAGCTGCATGCTCTAACCATGTTCCCATATGGGTAAATATTGAGGGAGAAGATCAGCCTTGTAGAACTAGAAAACTCTTTCGATTTGAGCCTATGTGGGTGGGTGAGCAGGTCTGTGAAAGTGTGATTCAAAATGTCTAGATCAGGTTTGCTAAAGGAAATAATATGGGGGATATTTTGAAGAAGATAAAGGACCGTGGGGGTGAATTAAATATGTGGAACAAAAACTGTTTTGGAAATGTACAAAAGAAACTGAACTCAGCCAGAAAGCACATGGAGAGGGTCTAGGGACAGATTATGGTGGGAGATAATTCTAAGGAATTAAATGCGGCTCGAGATGATGTTCAAAAATGGATCGAGAAGGATAAACTAATGTAGAAACAAAGGTCAAGAGTGCAGTGGTTGAAAGAATGGGACAACAATTCAAAGTATTTTCATATGAAGGCATCTCCAAGACGAAGAAAGAATTTTCTAGGAAAAAATTAAAGATGATTATGGAAATTGGCAATATAGGGAGCAGAAATTAGAATTATTCTTGATTATTTTAAGGCTTTATTCACTAGTTCTAGACCTGAAGGTTCTATTGAATTTTTTAGCTCCTTGGTTAATAAAGTCAAAACCAATTATGAATGAAGATTTGGCACGACCATACATAGCAGAGGAATTTATAACAATGTTATCTCAAATGCATTCAAGTAAAGAACCTGGACTAGATGGTTTCTCAGCACTGTTTTACTTGAAGTTTTGGAGTACTATGGACCCACAAGTCGCTAAAGTAGTGTTGCATTCTCTAAGCTTAGGTGTTTTTCCCTCCATTCTTAATCACACTTTTATTACTTTTATTCTCAAGAAAAAGTCCCCTGAAAAAGTGTGTGATTCTAGACCGATAAGTTTGTGTAATGTGGCATATAAGCTTATTGCTAAAGTTATTTCTAATAGATTGAGAACTATTTTACCTACTGTCATTGAGGAAAGCCAAAGTTCTTTTGTCTCAGGTCGATCAATGACTGACAATGTCTTTATTGCTTATGAATTAGTTCACTATCTCAAGCATAAGTGAAAAGGAAAAAAGGGCCATATGTCTATTAAATTAGACATGAGTAAGGCGTATATGTCTATTAAATTAGACATGAGTAAGGCGTATGATTGAATTGAGTGGAGCTTCATTTATACTGTTATGACAGTGATGGGTTTTAATAAAAAATTCATTGATTTGATCATGTTGTGTGTTAGTTCCACGTCTTTCTTAGTTGTGGTAAATGGTGAACCTCAAGAACCGATTATACCCTCTAGCGGATTGAGACAAAGGGATCCATTATCCCCTTACCTTTTTCTCCTATGCACAAAAGGGTTAATAGCACTTCTAAAAGTAGCTGATCAAAATATATAGAATTTTGGCATACAAATATGTCGAGGGGCCCTTAATATGAATCACTTGTTATTTGCCAATGATAGCATCGTTTTTTGTTAAGCTGATGTAAGGGAGAATAGAAGGCTCTAGCACCTGTTGGCTGTGTATGAGAGGATTTTTGGGCAGCAAATCAATATGGAAAAGACAACCATAATTCTTAGTAGAAATGTGACTAGTGAGACTAAGGCTGAAATTTGCTCTATTTGGGGAAGTGGTGAGGTTTCTCAATATGAGAAATATTTTGGATTGCCCCTATAGTAGGCAGGTCAAAAAAGAGAGCTTTTCAGCCTATTATAGCACGTGTTTGGCAAAAACTACAAGGTTGGAAGGAGAAGTTGCTTTTTCAAGGGGGTAAAAAAGTGTTATTGAAAGCTGTGACCCTTTCCATTCCAACTTATACCATGAGTTATTTTTTCTTGCCTGCTGGTTTGTGTGCTGAATTGGAAGGTCTCATGTCTAAATTTTGGTGGGGCCAAAAAAAGAAGAAGAGAGAAGGATACACTGGTTAGGTTGGGAAATAATGTGTGAGAGGAAATCAAGAGGAGGCTTAGGCTTGAAATATTTGAGAATTTTCAATATGGCCTTATTAGCAAAGCAAGGGTGGAGATTGCTAAATGATGATACTTCCTTGATTTATAAATTGTACAAGGCCAAATATTTTAAGGAAATCGATCTGTTTTCAGCTGAGTTGGGTCTTAATCTGTTTTACATATGGAAAGAGATATGGGAAGTTATGAAGTGGTCGAAAGAGGGTTGTCGATGGAGAATCGGTAATGGAAATAAAGCACACTTATGGATTGAGAGATGGATTCTAGGACATCAAGCATTAGTGGCTGAAGGCTATTCAATTCCAGAGATTAACATGAATGAGCATGTGGCTTCCTTATTTGATGAGACAGCTGGTTGGTGGGATCTATCAAGGATAAGAGCTCTCTTCACTCCAAATGTTGTCTCATATTTGTTAAAAGTTGCTGTCTATCTAGGTTCTGTTGAAGATAGATGGATATGAAATTATGAGGGATTTGGATCCTTCACCATGAAGTCATGTTATAATTTCTTTGCTGGTAGAATGAATTTACACAATGTTGAATCTTCTAACACATCAACAGGTCTTTTGGAAGCTTCTTTGGAAGATGCCTGTGCCAAATAAAGTTAAACATTTTGCCTGGAGAGCTTGAAAAACATGTTGCCTTCTAAAGATAATTTGCTGCAGAAAAGAGTGATAGTGGAGGGGAAGTGTATTTTCTATTCACACCATCTAGAAGACCTTACTCGTGCTTTAATTGGTTGTATGCAACCTTAAGATATATGGAAGCAATTTTTGCCTAATTTGGTGATTCCATCAAATGCAACAGTGATGGATATAACAATGCATCTAAGCAAAGGTCAGTTGAAAGATAAGTTAACATTGTTCTTCTCACTAGCTTGGGGATTATGGTTTAGGCGCAACCAAATGGAGTTTGAGCAGACGGTGATAGCCCCAAAACAGATTGCTGGTTCTGTTTTTAATACTATGAAGCATTATAAGGAGATGATGGGGCTTAATACAACACAATTACGATCCCATCTCAAATGGCAACTACCTTCTATAGATACTGTAGAACCCAATGTTTCAAGTTTCGTATCTACATATAGATTTTGATGATAACAAATAAATTCCAGACTCAAACTCAAGTTGTCTACGCATGAAGAGAGCTAAGCACATCAAGAAATCAAGTATGAGCAAAAAGAAGATCAAATCTACAAATGAAACTCATAGAGTAATTTTGTATATCTCTTAAAATTTGAAATTGGATTAAGACTCAAAATTAATATTGTCTCATAAAGTATCAAATTGCATTTTTTTTTTACATTTGCATAATTTTATTAAAATATTTAATTTCAAAAATTATTATTATTTTTCCACATATGCATAAAGATTTGAATTTGTAAGATGATTGATTGTCATCTTTAATATGTGCATGTGTTGTTTGAAAATCTTGAATGGTGGTTGTGTATTTTTTTGACAAATGCAAAAGATAGATGATTTTGTTTGAAAATCTTGAAGGCTGGTTGTGTGTTTTTTTGACAAATGCAAAAGATATATGATTTGTTTGAAAATCTTGAAAGGTGGTTGTATGTCTTTTTTGATATATGCAAAAAGAAAATGATTTGATTTGACAAATAAATCATACTCATTTTGTCATGTATGAAAAATAAAAGATTAGGTTTGATTTCTTTGAAAAATGAATGGAGTTGTCTTTGACAAATATAAAAATGAGATGTTTTTATTTAAATCTTTTGAAAAGTGAATAGTGCTCGTATTTGACATGTGAACCTTTTCAAATTTGAATATGAAGACTCATTTGCCTATAAATAACCCACTTGAGTTTTGCAAAAAGAACAACAAGAGCTTACATATTAATTGCTAAGTTTTGCATAATTCTTTCAAAACCCTCATTCTCTCTTATTTAAGTTTTGTGCCTTAATCCTTATTCATTTTGAAAGAGATATATAAGTTGCACTGTATTGTTTTTATCTCACTCATTGAGGAGTGTATTCTGATAACCTACCCATTATCAGCTTTTGTATTTGTAAGAGGGAGCGTATAACCCTTGTGTGTGTAGAAGGTGTTCTACACAGGGAATAATTGAATCACCAAATGTGAGGTGATTGCAAGTGTAGAGGGTGTTCTATATGGATTCTTTGTAGCAGTGTTGTTCAAAAGTGTAATAAGTTTCTATCTCCACCTGAAGGAGATTGAATAGTGAATTTGGGATCCTCAATAGGTAGCTTGAGGCGAGGACGTAACCAGTGAGGCTGAACCTCGTTTAAATACCGAGTTTGCTTCTTCTTGCCCTTATTTTTTATATTTGTTGCTGCTTCGTATTTTATTTATATTTTATATTATGTATTTGGTTTATAAGTGTTAAATTTTTTTATAATCCAATTCACCCCCCCTCTTGTGTTAGTCATCTGGGCAATAATTGCTATCAGAGTAAGGGCTCTATTATAAGATTAATTATTTATTGAGTTAAGATCATATGTCTAACATTGCAGCTACATTCGCCGAAGGTCAATCTAGTAGTAGACCTCCGCTATTTTGTGGAGACAATTATACTTTTTGAAAATCTAAAATGAGAATATTTCTTCAGTCTCAAGGTCGAGAAATATGGAAATGTATTGTAAATGAGTATTATATTCCAACAAAAATTGTTGATGGAATAAAGGTCAACAAGGAAGAAGAAGAGTTTGATCGTGAAAATGATAGACGTTATACAATGAATATAATGGCTATGAATTTTCTGTATAATGCTCTCAATGACAATGAATTTAACAGAATAATGATTTGCAGGACGACAAAGGAAATTTGAGAAAATTTGGAAGTAACTTATAAAAGAATTTCGCAAGTCAAAGAATCAAAAATTTATGTTCTTACGCATGAATATGAAATGTTCAAAATGAACGATGATGAATCTATCTCTTTTATGTATACTCGTTTTACTAATATTATAAATAGTTTGATATCTCTTGGTAAAGTTTATTCCAGCTTGGAGATAGTAAGAAAATTCTCAACTCTCTACCAAAACGTTGGGAATAAAAAATGACGGCGATTTTTGAAGTTAGAGATCTTAAAAACCTCGAAGTAAATGAATTTATTGGGTCACTTATTACTCATGAGTACACATTGAAAAGAGGAGAAGAAGAAGGAAAGCAAAAAAAGAGCTGAGCACTCAAAGCTATTTTTCATGAAAGTGAAAGCGATGAAGATGGAGAAAGCAATAAGAAAAATGAAGAAATTGCAATGATCACAAGGAGATTTAAGAGGTTCTTAAAAAATAAAGGTCCTCCGAAAAAATCTTTCAAAAAGTTTTTCAACAAAAATACAGGTAAAAATGACTTATTAATTTGTTATAAATGTAAAAAGTCTGGACATATTAAAGCAGATTGTCCCTTGCTAAAGAAAGATCAATACAAATACAAGAAAATAATGAAAACTACATGGGATGATGATTCAAGTAGCTCAGACAGCGATACAAATAATGAAGAATCTTCAAATTTTTGTCTTATGCCTAAAGATAATCTTGAGGTAACAAATTTTGAAAATATTAAAAATCCTTCTTACGAAGAATTGCAAAATGTTTTGGAAGAGGTATATGAGGAATTTGAAAAATTGGTTATCAAGTACACCACTTTGAAAAAGAAAAATTCTTCTTTAATAAATGAAAATGATGTTTTAATAAAAGAAAACATTGTTTTGAAAGATGAAAATCATGAGTTGAAAAAGAATGTAATTGATTTAGAAAAAATTGTTGAAAACTTTACCAATGGAAAAAAAAACTTTGAAAAATTTTTTGGTAGTCAAAGATGTGTTTTTGATAAAGTAGGATTGTGATACATTTCAAAAGAAAAACTTAAACTCTATAATTTTTTTTTGATAAACCGACTAAATCAAAATCAGATTTTCAAAATTCTTTTCATAAAAAGATATTTTTCAATGAAAAACATTATTACAATCATTCAAGATTTTCAAATATGTCATATGCTATTTCTAATTTTTGCAATAAAAATGGTTATAACTATCATGTTTGTCCTATTAGAAGAAAACATATAATGACTATTAGGGCCATATGGGTACCAAAGAATCTTATTTCTTCTAATACTAATAAATAAAGGACCAAAAGAATTTGGGTACCAAGAATTTTTTTAATTGCTTTTGTAAGTATGCACGAAGTCCTCCATAGGTAAAAGTAAATGACTTTTAGACAGCGGATGCTCAAGACACATGACAGAAGACAAAACTAAATTCATTGACCTCACTTCTAAAGAAGAAGGACACGTGACATTTGGAGACAATTCAAAAGGGAATATCATGGGAATATGTAAAGTTGGTAAGAAATATTCTCTCATAATTGAAGATGTTCTACTTGTTGATGGTCTAAAATATAATCTTTTGAGTATAAGTCAATTATGTGATAAAGGATTTACAGTTACTTTCGAAAAGAAAAAGTGCATTATTTTGAATAATCATGATTGCAATGTTTGTTTTATTACTTTTAGAAATAATAATGTATATACAATTGAATTTGAAGAAATTGCCTCATAAGATGCTATTTGTTTATCAGCTCAACATGAAAATAATTGGTTATGGCATAGAAGATTAGGTTATGCAAACATGGAACTTATTTTCAAACTTTTAAAAAATGATCTTGTGAGAGATTTGTCAAAAGCAAACTTTTTTAAAAACAAAATCTGTGATGCATGCCAGTTTGGTAAACAAACAAAAACTTCTTTCAAAACCAAGAACTATATTTCCACTATTAGACTTTTACAACTAATACACATGGACTTTTTTGGACCAAATAGGGTTGCAAGTTAGGGAGGAAAATATTATGCATTTGTTATTGTTGATGATTTCTCTAGATATACTTGGGTCATCTTTCTCGCTCATAAAAATGAGGTACATAATGTCTTTACCAAATTATGCAAGAGAATTCAAAATGAAAATGGCTATACTATTTCAAACATCCGAACTGACAGGGGGAAAGAGTTTGTCAATAAAAATATTGAATCTTTTTGTGATGAAAATGATTTTTAGTATAATTTCTCTGTTCCTTGAACTCTTCAACAAAATGAGATAGTAGAGAGAAAGAATAGATATCTTCAAGAAATGGCAAGAACAATACTTAATGAAAATAGTTTACCTAGTTATTTTTGGGCCGAAGCGATAAGTACTTCATTTTATGTTATAAATAGAGATATGTTAAGGTCTAAATTAGATAAAACCCCTTATGAGTTTTGGAATGAGAAAAAGTTCAACAATGGTTACTTTCATGTATTTGGATGCCAATATTTTATACTCAATGACAGAGATAATTTAGGAAAGTTTGATGTAAAATCTGATGAATGTATCTTTCTTGGGTATTCAACAAATAGTAAAGCTTATAGAGTATTTAATAAAAAGATTTTGACTGTACAAGAATCTATGCATGTAGTATTTGATGAATCTAACCCTTTATTCTCCAAGAAATCTATAGATAAAGAATCAAAAGGTATAAATAACACAAATAGTCTCAATCTCAACAAAGAGAATACAATGAAAGAAGTCCAACATGGAGATATCAGGAAAGATCATTAAGACTTAGTACAAGATGCAACCAAATAGTGGAAACATGTGAAAGATCATCCAGTGGAACAAATTCTAGTAGAACTTTTACGAGGTGTAAGTACTCGATCATTTCTTAGAAATATTTGTAGTCACACTACTTTTCTATCTCAAATTGAACCCAAAAATATTGATGAAACACTTATTGATGAATCATGGATTCTAGTTATGCAAGAAGAGCTAAATCAATTTGAAAGAAATAATGTATGGACACTTGTTCCTAGACTCAAAAATCATGCTGTTATTGGAACAAAATAGATTTTTAGAAATAAGAAAGATGAGTCTGGAATCATCACTAGAAACAAGGCTCGACTTGTTGCTCAATGTTTCAATCAAGAGGAAAGAATCGATTATGATGAAACGTATGCACCTTGTCGCAAGATTAGAAGCTATTCGAATGTTATTTGCATATGCATGTTATAAAAATTTCAAACTTTTTCAAATGGATGTTAAAAGTGTTTTCTTAAATGGTTTTATAAATGAACAGGTATATATTGAGCAACCTCAAAGTTTTGAAAATCATATTTCTTCTAATCATGTTTTTAAGCTCACAAAAGTATTATATGGACTCAAACAAACTCCTAGAGCTTGGTATGAGAGGCTTAATGGTTTTTTGATTGAAAAAGGTTTTTCAAGAGGAAAGATCGATACAACTTTTTTTTATCAAATATGAACAGCATGATATTCTTCTAATTCAAATTTATGTGGATGATATAATATTTGGTGCTACTAATGAAAATATGTGCCAAGATTTTGCTAAGAGTATGTAGAAAGAATTTGAAATGAGCATGTTGGGAGAATTTAATTTCTTTCTCGGATTGCAAATCAAACAAGTAAAAAGTGAAACATTTATTAATCAGTCAAAATATATCAAAGAGTTACTCAAAAAATTTAAGATGGAATGTGCAAATGTAATTGGAACACCAACGAGTCTAACCACCAAATTTGATAAAGATGAAAGCGGTAAACCAGTTGACTCAAAGGTTTATCAAGATATGATTAGTAGTTTATTATATTTGACAGCTAGTAGACCTGATATTATATTCAGTGTATATTTATGTGTACGTTTTCAATTATCTCCAAAGCAATATCATTTGATTGCAGTCAAACGTATTTTTAGATATCTTTCCGGTACCATTGACCTAGGGTCATAGTATCTTAAGCACACTTCTTTCGATCTTATTAGTTATTCAGATGCAGATTATACTGGTTGTAAAGTTGATCGAAAAAGCACTAGTGGAATATATCATTTCTTAGGTCATGCACTTGTTTCATAATTTAGTAAAAAATAAAATTCTATTGCATTATCTACTGCTGAGGTAGAGTATATTGCTGGAGGTAGTTGTTGTGCTCAAGTTCTTTACATGAAGTAACAACTTGAGGATTTTAAACTTATGTACAATCATATTCCTATTAAATGTGATAATACTAGTACTATAAATCTTTTAAAGAATCTAATACAACATTCTAGAACTAAGCATATTGAAATTAGATATCATTTTCTTAGAGATCATGTGCAGAAAGGTGATATTGTACTAGAATTCATAAGTACACATAATCAATTGATGAACATTTTCACAAAATCTCTACCAGAAGATAGATTATACATGATTATAATAGAAATAGGAATGATGCATGTCATGAATATCTGTTAAACATTTTTATTCCATTATCTCAAATGACTTACAAAAACTTGAAACTTTTAACCTCAACTTTCAACTTCATTTTCTCTTCATAGATCGACATGTTATTTTTATCTAAAGTATTAGGTAGTTGAAATGAAAAGGTAAGGAAGGATTTTAAATCTTTATTCTGTTACTTTAACTCTACTATTTTTTTGTTTGACTCATAAACAAGTCGTTGAAGTACAGAGACAGTCTCGCTAAGCTTCTCAATTTCGCGAGTTTTGGACTGCAACTGAGTGAAAAAAGCAACAATGGATGATGAGTATCGAGTCCCGAGACCCACAAGCTCATAAATGATGTCATGATTTGATTTATTAGCTAAATCAGTCTCTTATTGTTTTATGGCACCTACGATAGAAGCAGAAATAGATTGATCACGATAAGTACTGATGGAAAATTGACGAGCCATTAAAAATTTGTAGAATGAGAATGCAGGCGAATTGCAAAAATGAGAAGAAGATTTGATGCAAATTAGATAAAATTAAGGATTGTTCCTATAGAGACATAAATAAGAATAAGACACACTATCATCTCTTCAAATCTTATTTAGTCAAACTTACAAGATATGCTGGATGAGACGGGAGAGATGACTGATTGAGACGGTTCTTGGTTTAAATCCGGAAGATTACCAGAAGAAATTTTCTCCGCCATTCTATCATTTTGGATAAACAGATACTTGATCAATGAGGAATGAGAGAGTTTTCTTGTGAGTATTCGATGGGTGAAAATAGTCATTTAAACAGAAATCGAAAACTTTTAAACTTTACAAAATCTCGTTTGTTAACAACGTCAAGCGGATTTGAATCTCCTTTCACACCGAATTGCCAGAGCTAGGCTTGTAGCTTTTGCAACCTTTGTTGGACACGGATGACTCCACTTATTCAACTTCAAATATCTGCAACATCTAATTCGTCAACAACATCAAGCGTATTTAAATCTTCTTCCGCACCGAGACGATAAAGTTAGGCCTCAGCCTTTGTAGCTTTTGTCGGAAACGGATGGCTCTAATTATTTAACTCTCTATAGTTTTTACTAACGCACCGTTTTATTTGGTTATTGGTTATTGCGGGAAGAAGTTTTATTGAAACCAATTGCGATTCCTTTTTAATGATGCCAAAAGGGGGAGAAGACTTATACTAATATTATACTACTATGTTATATATGCTAGAATCATGTTTATATTTTACTTGAAAAACTAACGCATATTTTCAGGGGGAGCTTAAGTATTACTGCAGGTCGCAGATTTCTATTAAGTATTTGTCATCATAAAAAATGGGGAGATTGTAGAACCCAAGGTTCCAAATCTCGTATCTACGTATAGATTTTGATGATAACAAACAAATTCAAGACTCAAGTTCAAGTTGTCTACGCATGAAGAGAGCTAAGCACATCAAGAAATCAAGCATGCGTAAAAAAAAGATTAAATCTACAAATGAAACTCATAGAGTAATTTTGTACATCTCTTAAAATTTGAAATTGGATTAAGGTTCAAAATTAATATTTTCTCATAAAGTATTAAATTGTATTTTTTTACATTTGCATAACTTTATTAAAATATTTAATTTCAAAAATTATTATTATTTTTCCACATATGCATAAAAAATTTGAATTTGTAAGATGATTGATTATCATTTTTAACATGTGCATGTGTTGTTTGAAAATCTTAAAGGGGGGTTGTGTGTTTTTTTGACAAATGCAAAAGATAGATGATTTTGTTTGAAAATCTTGAAGGGTGATTGTGTGTTTTTTTGACAAATGCAAAAGATAGATGATTTGTTTGAAAATCTTGAAAAGTGGTTGTGTATTTTTTTGACATATGTAAAAAGAAAATGATTTGATTTGAAAAATAAATCATGCTCATTTTGTCATGTATGAAAAGTAAAAGATTAGATTTGATTTCTTTGAAAAATGAATGGAGTTGTCTTTGACAAATATAAAAATGAGATTTTTTATTTGAATCTTTTGAAAAGTGAATAGTACTCTTATTTGACATGTGAACCTTTTCAACTTTGAATATGAAAACTCAATTGCTTATAAATAGCTTACTTGAGTTTTGCAAAAAAAAAAAACAAGAGCTTACACATCAATTGCTAAGTTTTGCAAATTCTTTCAAAACCCTCATTCTCTTTTCTCTAAGTTTTGTGCCTTAATCCTTGTTTATTTTGAGAGAGATATAAGTTGCACTGTATTGTTTTTATCTTATTCATTGATGAGTGTATTCTGATAACCTACCTATTATCAGCTTTTGTATTTGTGAGAGGGAGCGTATAACCCTTGTGTGTGTAGAAGAATTTCTGCACAGGGAATAGTTGAATTACCAAGTGTGAGGTGATTGCAAGTGTAGAGGGTGTTCTATACGGATTCTTTGTAGTGGTGTTGCTGAAAGGTGTAATAGGTTTCTATCTCCACCTGAAGGAGATTGAATAGTGAATTTGGGATCCTTAAGGGGTAGTTTGAGGCAAAAACGTAGGCAGTGGGATTGAATCTCGTTAAAATACTGATTTTGCTTCTTCTTGCCCTTATTCTTTATATTTTTTGCTGCTTCGTATTTTTTTTTTTTATATTTTATATTGTGTATTTGGTTTATAAGTGTTAAATTTTTTTATAACTCAATTCACTCACCTCTTATGTTAGTCATCTGGGCAATAGATACTTTAAAGTTTAATACTAATGGGGCTCTATTTGCTGACATACAAAAGGCTGGAATTGGTTGTATCCTTCGGGATTCCAAGGGCGAAGTACTAATGGCAGCAAGCAAGATAGAGTTTGATGTGGAAAATCCTGAAGCTATAGAGCTATTAGCAACTTTTCGTGGGCTACAATTATGTGCTAGCAGAGATATTCCAAAGATTGTGGTGGAGTTTGACTCACTTCTGGTGGTGGAATTTTTTAGAAGAAAAACATGTTTGATTCTGCCTTAAATGCTCTTTTTGTTGAAGTGATGAAGCTGATGGGCTGTTTTAACTCTTGTTCTTTTATCCATGCCTATAAAGAATGTAATAGAACAACTCATTTTCTTGCTAGGTATGTTTGGAATGTTGTTGATTGTGAGATTTGAGAATAATGTATTCCAGACTTTATGTCTCAAATAATATGGTTTGAGAAATATTTGTAATCTTTCATTTTTTAATAAAGTTTGATCTTCTTATATATATATATATATATATATAATTAGTAACAGATTGAGAAGCAGTGAAGATTTAATTTTTGTAAAGAAAAATCTTATTCTCATTCTCACATCATATTATACACAGTTTTTTAATATTTTAATTGTTTTCTCTTACCAAATATATAGTATATATTAATGAGTAGAAGAACTTAATTAGTTTAATAAGAATAAAAAATAAAAAATAAAAAATAAAAAATATATATGTGTTGTGCAAAAATGATGAATACTAAAGCTCTTTTGTAAAACCCTTTTCTTAATCACATGATTGAAATCAAAAAGTTAAAATTATTGAAAAGATTAACATGAAGAGTAGTGTTATATGTACTTATAATTCTGCTTACATGACTCATTTTGTTATTTATTTTTTAAATTCTAAATTTTGTGGTTATCAACATTTCAATAACTGACATGTAAAAAAAGTAAGTGTTTATTATTATTATTATTATTTTATATGTATATAAATTTTTCTTAATTATATTTAATACTTTCTTGCGTGAATGTCTTATATTTATTTATTTGTTTATTTTTTGAGCAAATAAAATTCATTAAACTAAAAAGGGTAATACAAGAGAAAAGGGTAGGGTTCCCCGATAATCACCTCAAAATAAAAAATTACGGTGCAAAAAAGATGGATAATGGGCTTATTTGGACCCAATAATTTGATCCATATCGTTGTACTACCAGAAGACACTATCTTATCTAAAAAAAGGAATTAAATATTATAAATGCAAACAAAATAACCACAGCATAGAGCGGTGGTATCTTTGCACAGGGCGGAGAAGGAGGCGGGTGCATTGTCACTTGATATCTTGAAGTATTTGTTGGAGAAATCCACAATCATTTTTTCAAGATCACCGATTAGAGAAAATGGTAACATAGATGAAAAACCCACATCTATGCCAAGTCGTCGATGCAGGACCCACGACAGTGGTGGCGCATGCACCATATGCGCCACCAAAAAAGATGAACCGGCGGTTAGATTCAAGAGATCTGGGGTTGCTGAAGCTATTAGAGTTGCGCGTGGTCTTCAAAGTCACGCCAAAACGCTGTTGCACGTGAGTAATGCGCACGACCAGAGTTGTGCATTGACCACACGCGCTTATCGAAAATGCAAAGTCCTCCTCTTGACTTGTAGATCGGTGTCTATAGAGGCGTTGGAGGTGGTATGTGTTGATCCCAGATTGCCGACAAATAGAAGACTGACAAGATGAGGCTTGGAAATGAAAAACAAACAAAAACCGGATGGAAAACCATTTAATATGACCGAAAAACTACCAAAGGCAAACAAAAAAGTAAGCGAAAATATAAATGGGAAGAGGATGAGGTGGTCCGATCCCCTCCCCCCCCTTTTCTTAGAGAAAGGAGAAAAATTCTTGGATGGGTTCTCGGAGTTCACCTGGGGAGAGAGCTAATAATGTGTGTGTGTTTGTGTGTGAGAGAGAATGTTTTATCTGACTTAAAGCACTAGTATTGGACTCATAAAAAATTTCCTTCAAGTCTTTGATAAAATGTACAAGTTAGATGGAAAGTCAATGCCAAAATAATTATATATCGGACTCATAAAAGTTGTTTTCTTCATATTTGATAAAAAATGAGGAAAAAAATGGAGAATAAAATAAAAGTACTTTTAGTTTGACTTTTGAATAATAATCTTTCATAATATAGGATTATTTTAGCATTGTCTTTCCATCAAATTTGTATTTTTCATCAAATTTTGAAGAAAAGTTTTGATGAGTCCAATACTAGTGCTTTATATGAGCATCTCCATCTCACTCTTCAAAAATTTCCACCATCTCACTCTTCAAAATTTTCCTCAAATTTTAACTAAAAACTTCAATTCCTACAATTTTTTCTTTTAATTTTACCCATCTTCAAAAAATCTCCTACATTTCATTCCATATATATTTTTTCTCGTTTATTACAACAACATTATTATATTATTTTTTTATTATTTTTCTATTACTTTATTTTACATCATAATATTATTCTTAATAAAATACAATAAATATATTATTTCTTTATTATTTTTTTATTACTTTATTTCACATCATAATATTATTTCTAATAAAATATAATAAATAAATATATAAACAGTATTTTTAGAATGAATATAAATAATTTTTTTAATAAATTTATAGAGCTATTATTCACATTTAATCTAAGATGTCAAAATAAAAATTCGGATGAAGAGATGATTTTGAGTAAAATTTCAAAATACCCCCTCATAATATGAGCATTGGGTGGCGGTGCTCTTTAGTAGATCAATTTTCACCTGTTTATTTGCACGCAGAAAATGAAAACCGGAGAAACATACAAAACATGCGGCGTGACTCTTTGCACGCCAAAAGGCACTATTCAGCAACATTCACTCGTAACGAGAAGGGTGGTTTCGTCTTTCTATTTCCCACATTGAAATATATATTCGTTGAATCGTATCGGGCTCTATCGTCAAACGGATCAGAGCTTTTTGTCTCTGTGAGTCTCCACAGCCAACGGAAGCCAACGATGGGTGCCCCGGAGAAGGTATGGGGGTTGTACGAATCTCTCTTCCCGTTTGTTTATCGGTAAAATATTCCCCGCGTAAATCTTTCCGAGGTTTTTTTTTTTTTTTTTTCAGTTGGTAGTATCTCCGTAATCTCTTTGAAGCTTAATCAAGAAGAATATGTTTGTAACGTTATTATACGAGTTACTTGAATGACGCAAGACCAATTGAGTTTTAGGTGCTAATGCCAATTTTCGTGATTGATTAATGGTACATCATTCATGGTGGTTTATACGTACTGTTCGAGTATTTTACTTAATTTCAACTTAATTAGTACTCCATGGAAGTACGTTTTATTTGGAAAAATTACTATCTTATTGAAGGTTGGGATTTTTCTTCTTGATTCTGGGATAGTATCGAATAAACAGCTTCGTTCAGTTTTATTGGATGATGGTAAGAAGAGCATAACTTGATATAGAAGTCACTTTGATGGACCACGCTTTGATTAGTTCCTTGGAATAGATTTAAAAAATTAATTTCTTGTAATATCAAGCAAAAAATCGTTACTTTCAGAGGCAAGCGTGTTGTATTCTGGGCTGATTTTTCAACAATTTCTTTCATCTTTATTTAGGAACTCATTTCCTATCAGGAAGTCCTGGGTTTGATTCAATAGAGAAACCTGGGCGTAGTTGCATAGGATTTTTTTTTGGTTCCTTTTTCATCTACTTATGTTTTTCAAGCACTTGAACCTGTTTTGTTCTCTGTAGTTAACCAGCCCTGAATCGGTTGAATTAAACCCACCATAAGTTAGTGTTACCAAGATTCTTATTTTATCAAAACGTGTCCTTAGCCTCTAGCTTCTAATATGTACAGGATCCTAGAGAGGAAGTTGTTCAAGCATGGTACATGGATGACAGTGATGAAGATCAGAGACTCCCCCATCACCGGGAACCAAAGGAGTTTGTATCCCTAGATCAACTTACTGGTGAGCATTTTTAAAGAACATGCTAGTTTAATTAGATATGTAAATGTTTGGATCTCTGACCTCATATGAGCCATGATGTCAACTTGTAGAACTTGGAGTACTCAGTTGGAAACTGGATGCTGATAACTATGAAACTGATGAGGAATTAAAGAAGATTCGTGAAGATCGTGGTTATTCCTACATGGTTTGTCAGTAAACATTATTGGTGTACTAGTTATGTTTGTAACACTGACATACACTTCTAATTTCTTCTGCTAAACGGTCTTGCAAGACGAGATTTGGCTGATTATTCTAGTGGCTTGTAACACCAACTTGTGAAGTAAAAACAAGGAAATTCTCTTGATGATATAAAACATGATAGAGTATATGAATCTGTCGGGGCTTATGACTCATGAACTATTGATCAAATGACACCTCCTTTTTCTGTGTAGATAAGATGGAGGGTGAGATCTTGAGTTCAAAACTTAGCAATTAAAGGATAATATGTTGGATATAGAAAGAGAAGTAAATCATGCTTCTCCCGTAATCTTAATAAGATGCATCTTTCTTCAGGACTTCTGTGAAGTTTGCCCAGAAAAGCTGCCTAATTATGAAGAGAAGATCAAGAACTTTTTTGAGGAACACCTTCACACTGATGAGGAGATACGCTACTGTGTGGCAGGAAGTGGTGAAATTAGATACACTTTTTATTTTACTGCGTCACTTTCTCAAAAAGAAAACGATCAGGTTGTTAACTGCTTGATTTTGTTGAAGGTTATTTTGATGTCAGGGATCAGAACGACAAGTGGATTCGTGTTTGGTTAAAGAAGGGGGGAATGATTGTTTTGCCTGCTGGAATATATCACCGCTTTACTCTGGATACAAACAACTACATCAAGGTATTGATGTCATACATGCATGCGCACAAAAGCAGCTTGTGCACATGTTTGACAAAAAAAATAGGAAAGGAAAAACTTTGAAAGATTTTCGTTCCACAACCACCAAGAACACTCATTCCTGATTATTACCTTCTTCATTCCACAGCCATCAACCATCAAGCACGCTTGTCTCTTTCACTTCCTAAGTTATGCTCGAATTATCATCTGTTTTAATTCTGCACTAATACTTGTGATATGCACAATAGTTGCCAATATATCGACACATCTGTCAAGAGACATTTGCCTTACATGTCGAGGACTTCTGTGGAGAGGACTCCTCGTCATAATGAGACATTACTTCTTATACTTCCCTGTCTTGTTGCTATATGGCAATTCAAATTTGGCACAAGTAGTGTTGGTAGCGCAATTCGCTGTTGATATAAACTATGCTGCTCGTAATCTAAGGAGCACGTACATGACTACACGATGAATATGTGCACATGCTAGGCATGTCTTAGACCTGTTCAATTACAATAATTTTACTTTGGAACCCTCAGACTTTAGTTTCACATGCCTTGGAGACGTTAACATGCTTAAGATGCCTGTCACCATGAGTGCAATCTTCTTTTCAAGAAGGCTCACCAGCTCTTAGTATCCTTTTATATCTTTACCTAAGAGATGTTTATCATAAATTTATTTATTTAGGCAATGCGGCTGTTTGTTGGTGATCCAGTCTGGACTCCATTTAATCGTCCTCATGATCATCTGCCTGCAAGGTATATTTTTTGCCATACTCTCTCTATATCGGACGTCAGTTGTCTATTTTCTTTTCTTATCTTAATAGGGAATACTTGTCTATTTTTAAACCTATTTTATAGCTATCTTCCTTGAGTTTTATAGAGGTTTTTCTTTCTTGTAGGAAGGAGTATATTAAAGCTTTTGTGGAGAAGGAAGTTGGCGATCATGCTGTTAATGCTGTAGCCTGAATTCTGTATTGACTTCTAAAATTGGACTTAAAAATAAAAATGAAAATATTCTACTACGGTTTCCTGTGCTTGTATGTCGCGTCTCTTTCTCTTTGCTAGCGGCCTGTTTCCGTACTATTCCTACACTTATATCGTCCAATTTTCTGTACATGAATGCACGCTTTTAAATATGGAATAAGCTTTTTGTAACCTGGTTGTATTATAATGCATGCACTTCTTGCATATATAGAGACCCCTAAGTATGGAGTCCCTCTTTCTCTTGAGAGAATAGTTAGGGTTCCTAGTGCCGTTGTCCATGGACAATCGACTTAGTCTCACTGGCAGTGAGATCGTTTCTTTCTCAAGCTTCTCAACAACGATAGAAGATGATTTAACAAAACGCTGGGAAAGATTAAAGCTATTTGCGGAAGAAACCTTTATTGCGAGCTTCAACTCCACTACCTAGAATGAAAACCCCCAGAATAAGAAAGTATGCATCGTGGGTAAGGTGCTCACCAAAAAGGGGATCAACAATGAGGCTTTTCGCTCTACCATATCCTAGGTATGGCGTTTGTCTGGTTGGATGAAATTTAAAGATCTAAAAGAATATTGTTTCCTTATTGAGTTCCAAATGATCGAAGATAGGGAGTGAGTTCTTGGGGGAAGACTCTCGTTTTTTGATAGGAACATAGTAGCCATTCAAGAAGTGGATGAAACACTGTCCATTAACGGAATACAGTTTAGGTATGAGCCTTTCTAGATTTAGTGCCATAATTTTTCACTGGCAGCCATGAATGATGATATAGGGGGGAAATATGGGGATTCATTAGGCCATGTGATTCGCGTAGATGTCGTCTCGGCATGGGAGAGGTGCTTTCGTATACGAATGGCTGTGGACCTTAACAAACCACTTCTGAGAGGGAAATGGTTGGAATTCGATAAACAAAGATATTGGATATCTTTCAAGTATAAAAGATTCCAAAGTTTCCGTTTTCACTGTGGGATCTTGTACCATAAAGGGAAAGCGTGCACTCATCCTAGCCATGACCCTCAGTCTAAGGAGAAAAACCCCTTGGCTTTTGGTCCCTGACTAAGAGCACAGCCTATGAACACATCAATCTTTGACTACTGTAAATATGGGGCAACAAAGAGAATCCCACAAGGGATGAGACCAAACAAGACAGCTTAGAGAATAAAGGAGAATACCAGTCAAAGGAGAGGGCATCAAAGACCCTTGTGACCCACCATGTGACTCGAGAGAATTTCCCGTCCAACCCAAACAGCTTTGAAAGCAAAAAAAGTTTCCCTAGCACTGCAACACCCCAGGAAATAATCTAATTACAGACCTTTCTCTCTTCTAAGTCTCCATTGGGAGGAATATGCAGAAGTGCTTTATGAAGGTGAACCCAATGTGTGGAGTAGGGATGATTTTACGCCCTAGAAAGGTTGACATCCTTGAGGAACAGAAACAGTCCAAGAATGGTTGTATGGGGTTTCAAAATCATCACGTGGACACATCAAACTTCTTCATTTAACCAAACAGTTTAAAGGAAGGGACACAAATTGGTAGGTGGAAAAGAAAAGTTAGAGTTAAGGCTTCCCAAGAAAATGTGCTAGCTGATATTACTAACCTATCCAGACTTTTTGGAGCAAAGAGGAACAATACCAAAAGTGAAAAGGAGCTACCCACTGTGGTAAAGAAATGCAAGTCAGAGAAACTCACCTACAGTACCAATGAGCAAGTGGCAGGGGCTGGTGAACAACCCTGCCATCACCAATGAGTGTAATCTCATGGAATTGTTGAGAGCTTAGGTCCCCTCGAGAAATTAGAATCCTTAGTAAACTTATTAAGGACAAGCAGCCCCATTTAGTTTTCCTAATGGAAACTAAGTGCAATAAGAGGAAGATGGATACAGTTAGAAGATTACTGAAGTTTGACTACTGTTTTAACATTCATAGCCTTGGCTCAAAAGGTGGGATTACATTGCTATGGAAAGAAGAATGAGATGTGAACATAACCAGCTACTCTAGATGGCACATTAATGTCATGGTGAAAAAAGATCACAACAGCCCCTAATGGCAGTTCACTGAGTTTTATGGTCACCCGGAGACCTGCAAAAGAAAAGGTAGTTGGGAATCACTCAAGGCTCTAATACCTAGTGGCTCAACGCCTTGGCTATGTGCATGAGACTATAATGAAGTGCTTCATCGAAAGGAAAAAATATGGGGTGCTCACAGGCCTTACAAGCAGATTGAAGAATTTAGAGTAGCCCTAGAAGTCTGTTGTTTGAAAGCCATGCACTACAAAGGTGCACAGTTCACATGGTCCAGTTGTAAAAGTGGTAGAGGGTTCACAAAAGAGAAGATAGATAGGGCAATGGTCAACAGGAAATGGCTGGATCTGTTCAACACATCCACTTGTGAAGTTTTAGCTGTAGTCAGATCCGATCATTGCCCTCTCAATGTCAAGTTGCAGAATAGAGGTATTGTATAGCAGAGAGGCCCTTTTATTTTCAGATATGAGGTTGCCTAGACAAAAAGGGATGGACATGAAGGAACAGTCAAACAAGCATGGGGCAGAGGGGTGTCTAGGAGCTACCAGGCCAGGGAAATGAGGTCGAAACTCAAAGCATGCCAAGCTGGTCTCACCTCATGGAGACAAAAGTTTCAATCTTAGGACACCAACCAATGGAACAGAACTTAGCAAGAATCAGACAACTGCAAAACAGTGGGGATGGGTCCCATATAGACCAGCTGAAAAAGATCCAATAGGAAGTGGAAACAACATTTGCGAAACTGGACCTAAAGTGGCGCCAAAGGACAAAACAACATTGGCTCAAGGGAGGGGACAAAAACACCCAATTTTTCCACAAACAAGCATCACAGAAGAAGATAACCAACTCCATTTCTGCTGTCACTAATTCCTCTGGCAACATGGTTCATGATCAGGAACACATTGGGCCAATTTTCACAGGTTTCTTCTCGAACCTTTTCACTACTTCTTTTCCTTCTTAGCTACACTTTTGTTTACAACATGTGGAAACAAAAATCACTTTAAGTATGCATGAGTTTTTAATGAGACCTTTTGATAGAGAGGAGGTTAGACAGTCAGTTTTCCAAATGAACCCCCTCAGGGCCCCTGGACTCGATGGGTTTCCTGCATTGTTCTTCCAGAAAAATTGGGATTTAGTTGGTGAGGATGTCACTAAGAAGGGGGCTCCATTCAAGACATTAATGATACTTACATTTCCCTAATACCGAAAATGAAGAACCCTGTAAAAGTGGCAGACTTTAGGACCTATAAGCCTGTGTAATGTCCTATACGAAATGGTGTCCAAAGCCCTTGCCAATAGACTAAAAGGGATCCTCCCTTTTATTATCTCTGATAACTAGAGCGCATTTGTCTCTGATAGATTGATTTCAGACAACACTTTAGTGGCATATGAGGTCCTACACTCTATGTCCACTAGGATGAAAGGTCAATAAGGGTTTATGGCATTAAAGATTGACATGAGCAAGGCCTATGACATGGTAGAATGAACTTTTGTGGAGGCAATGATGACCATGTTTGGTTTTCCTAGCAAGTGGGTTGAATTGATTCAAAGATGCTTGAAGTCAGTGTTCTTCTCTATATTGGTCAATGGTATTCCCCAATAATCTTTTAAGGATTCTAGAGGGCTAAGACAGGGGGACCACATATCTCCTTATATTTTCATTTTGTGTGCTAAAGTGCTTACCACCATGCTTAATAAAGCTCAAGAGAGAGGGGAGATTACTAGTGCACCTATTGGCTGTGGTCCCACAAGGGTTAGTCATTTGTTCTTTGCAGATGACAACCTCATTTTTAGCTAATCTTCCCTTGCTGAGTTGAACAGAACCCTGGACATCCACTCAATCTATGAAAGGCATCGGGCCAAGTCTTTAATAAGGAGAAATCCTCCATTTTTTTCCAGCAAAAACACCAAACTTGCCACTCAGTCACAACTCCTCCATTTAGCTGGGATTAAGGCCATGAGTACCATAAAAAAGTACTTGGGCCTTCTAGCTATCCTTGGGAGGGGTAAAATTGCAGCCTTCCATTCCCTCATCGATAAAACCTAGGCTAGAGTAGTGAACTAGAGCACTAAATAACTTTACACAACTGGGAAAGAACACTCCTAAAGGTTGTCCTTCAAGCCATCCTGTGAAAGGAAAATCTGCCAGTGGGTCTTAGGCCAACCATTTATTGTATTAAAAGATAAGAATAGAAAGAGAGGTGATGGTGCAAAAAGCAGGGGGTGGTTAGGAAGAAGAGAGGGGTGGCAGGCGCATGAGGTAGAGTAAAAGGAGTCAGGGCATGGTACGCAGACAAGGATAACAAGAAAGAAAGGGAAGAAAGGAAAGCAGACTCACTGACACACGCAAGCCAAAGACTCCTATAAAAAGGTAGCAATCAGATGAAAAAGGGATCCACTCTCTCTCTTTCAAACAAACCCACGGTCTCCTCTCTAGTATCGTCTTTTTGGTCTTCTAAGATGGACTCAAGAGCTCCAACCAGTGGATTTTATTTATAGATTTATGTATAGTTTTTCTTGCATGGTAAGCCATGAGAGACTGTCAAATATTCATTATAGTGAATTTTCCTCTCCAAACATTCGTGGACGCAGGCCTTATGCCAAACCACATAAATATTGTGTCTATGTCTATTTATTTTATCTGCTATCAACGTACGTGCCAGCAACACTAGAACCTCGTCGGGGGCTCCAAACGATACCGAATGAAGCCTAACTCGCACTAGTGGGCTGTGAATGACTTTTTCTTCTGCCTTGGCCTGTTGATCGATTTTTTCAATATCAACAATGGCGCCGTCTGTGGGATCTAAACACTTTCTAAGCCGGAGGTGGGCAAAGGATAATTTATCGGCGCATTGGAAAACTTGCCAGATGCGCAAATAGTGCCCCCAGATAATTATTTTTAGTTTTGTTATTTTTATAGAAAATCGGGCAAAGGCGAGAAAAGATCTCGCCTAGAAGAGAGGCCTACCACTCTCCCCGTCTCCTTCTTATACAAAGCGTCTAAGAAACTGGGCTCACCCATTAGAGTGTACACATGGCCCTCTTGAGACAGCACTGTGCACTTAAGTGCACAATGCACATCCACTGTGCACTTAAGTGCACAACACACATCCACTATGCATGCATGTCCATTATGCATGCACTATACGTGCATGCACAGTGCTCGGGCCCAGGCTGAAGGGCATTTGAGCCCCCTGATCCTGCGTGCCGAGCTCGGGACAGCTGCCGGTCGTCACCTTCATGACGATCGACAGTTTTTGTCTTGCCAGAAACCACGGCCCCCTGCAAAGGGGCCGTGTACAATGCTCCAAGGTGGTCGCCCCCTCTTTTCGAAGCTGGCAGCACCATGCCGCAACCCTGTGGGCCTACCGATGGTCACCTTCATGATTGTCGGTAGTTTTTGTCTTGTCCCTACGGTCCCTCGTTGGAGGGGGGACCGTGGATAGGGGTGGTGGTGCATTCACCCTGCGCATGAAGCCAACAAATGTGGCCTGCCACGTCGCGGCAACAGACAACGCTGGCGTCCACCAAGTGGCTCACCGGCATCTTCTGTCGTTGGTAAGACCACTGCCAATTGGTAGTGGCACATGAGGCATCTCCTCCACGCCCGTACCTCTTGAGCGGCTGGAATACACGTTCCTGCCTCTACGTGGCACCGTTGAGCTACCCATTGCCACATAAGGCTTTGTCGGTGACGTCTGCCGCCTCTAGGGTGGTCGCTAACCTCCTAGGTTAACTGGACTCCCTTCGCCAACGGGACTATGGTCTCGGCACTCCCCTCGCCTTCACCCACGAGACTATGGTCTCGACACTTGTCCCACACTCAGGACATCATCCCTTGGGATCTCACCACTCACACGGGTAAGTCACTCGCCTTCTAGTTATGATTAATCCACTCAGGACTTACTTCATGGACTCCCCACCTCTTTCACGAGAGGTCGGGACTCGCCTCACCCACTCGGAAATGCCCTCGCCACACGGGAAGCACACTCACCTTCACGCTTGGGACACTCTCTCGCTTGCTTCACTTGGGACGTACCTCCCTCGCCATGCACACGCGGAACAGCTCACACTCACAGCTTACACTCACAAACCACCTCACGAGCACGCTCGGGGTATCACTCTTCACATGCTTGAAGTACACCTACACCTACTCGGGACCCACTCCCGAGCATGGTACCACGTACAGACTCGCCCCCACGGGACCAACCATCCAACACACTCACTCGGGAGCTCTACATATGTGGACCTCACTGATCATTATACTCACACTTGGGACCCACTCACGCCACGCACGGGCTCACCTATCGAACCTATATACGAAATGCGTCTCCCGCTCGGGACGTTTCTACCAAGTCTCCCTTTTAGGACTCGCCTGCTTCTCCATTTTTTCATTTGCTTGAACAAGTTACTCATCACCTCGGATTACGGGAAATCAAACTCGGCAACTTAACAGGCTTGATTTTGACAAACCTTACGCTGCAGCTATGCATGCACGGACTCGGGCTAGCAACGCACTCAAAACAGACTTAGCATACCCAGGCTCGGGCATAACAATCACAAGTTCACGAAAATCAACTACGACGACTTCAAATCTCTAGTTCATATCACTCATAGCATGTGAATTTATTTTTCTACTAATGAAGTTATTTTCTGCAGCATGAAACGACAACACTTCTCCCCCAACAGAACGAGCTTCGTGCTCTTGTCACACACGTGGGACGCCATCGAATCACGGGGTCGAGTCTGGGCTCTCGCCTACTCCTAAACCCCAACACCATGATTCGCCATGAGGCCGAGACTCTAGGGCCCCAGTCGAGCATACTCATAAAATCCTCTCCATCTTCGTCAGCAAAATGTCAGCGAATCGCAAGGTCGAGTTTAGGGCCCTCGCCCACCAAGATGCCAACGAATTACCCGGGGGGGAGTATAGGTCCATTGCCCGCTCGTAAACCCTCACACACCAATTCGCTTGTCTCTATCTCCCTCAGCATTGGGACTTCGCGCTCTCACGCTTGCGGTCGAGTCCACATCACGTCATGCTCGCGCTTCGCGTTCTCACGCTCATAGTCGAGTCCAGCTCCCGCTTTGCTTACGCTTCGCATTTCACGCTTGCGATCGAGTTCGTCTCCCACCTCGTTTGCACTTTGCATTTTCACGCTCGTGGTCGAGTCCATCTTCCACCACGCTCATAATCGAGTCCATCTCTCCCCTCGCTCGCACTTCGTGTTTTCACGCTTGCGGTTGAGTCCATCTCCCACCATGCTTACGCTTCGCGTAGCCTATCTCCCACCTTAAACAAGCCTCGTGCTTGCACTTTACGCCATCGAAAGTTTTGAAATTTTAGCGCATTATGGCATTCTCCTGATAATTACTTATTTGTTGCATGTTTTAGTTCTTTCTTACCTTGTGCCTAGGAGTTGAGCCACCGCCATCTCAAAATCCAAATAGTAGGTTTTTTCAAGAAATTCCCACCAAAATATCTTTGTTGAGAATTCGCGGGGTCTGTGAAGGGAAAATCTGCCAGTGGGTCCCAGGCCAAAGAGTGTCAGGGTATGGTATGCAGACAAGGAAAGCAAGAAAGAAATGGAAGAAATGAAAGCAGACTGTCTGACAGACGCAAGCCAAGGACTCCTATAAAAAGGTAGCAATCAGATGAAAAATGGATCGACTCTCTCTCTCTCTTAGACCAACCCACGGTCTCCTCTCCAGTATCATCTTCTCATAAGGACTCGAGAGCTTTAATCAGTGGATTTTATTTATAGATTTATGTATATTTGTTCTTGTACAGTGAGCCATGAGATACTGTAAAATATTCATTATAGTGGATTCTCTTTTCCAAATGCCTATGGACCTACGCCTTACGCCGAATTATGTAAATATTATGTGTCTATTTATTTTATCTGTTATCAACGTACGTGCCAGCCATACTGGAATCTCGCTAGGGGCCCCAACCTACACCAAATGAAACCCAACTCGCATCAGTAGGTCGTGAATGACTATTTCTCATGCCCCGTCCTGTTGATCGATTTCTCCAACACCAACACATCCCAACCTACTCTATGAGTATCTTCCTCCTCCCCCTTTCCATAACCCAAAAGCTTAACTAACTTTTGTGAAAATTTTGGTGGGGATACAATGAGGATCACACTGAAATTCAATGGGTGTCCTGGGATCAGAATAGCTTTTCTAAGTTTGAGGGTGGTCTTGGTTTCAAAGATCTTAGGGCCTTTAATCTTGCCATTTTAGCCAAACAGGGATAAAGAATCATTCAAGAGCCTTCTCTCTTGTGTCTAGAGTCCTAAAAGAAAGATATTTCCCTACAAAAGACCTCATTGACTCCAACCTAGGATCTGGTCCTTCCTTTGCTTAGAGAAGTTTTCATACTAGCCTACACATTCTCAAATTGGACCGACTGTGGAGAGTAGGAAATGACAAGCAGATCAATATATGGTCTGATAAATCTCCCTACTCTAATTCCAAAAAGTGGTATATCAAAGGACAGAGAATTGCTAGTGTTAGAAAAAATGGAAAAATGAAATGATGAAGGAAATGTTCTCTAAAATGGAAATAGTTGCTATTGAAAGTATTCCCATTAGTTTGGGGGGTAAAGCAGATAGGATCATCTGGCAATATAGAAATAAAGGGCTATACACAGTAAGAAGCAGGTATCATCAACTAAAGGCTTTGGAAAGCAACTTGGAAAGAGAATCATCAAGCAAGAGGGCTGAGTCAAATGTCTGGAAATGCATATGAAAGATCAAAGTAGCCCCAACTGTCAAATATTTTATTTGGATAGAATGTAGTGAGGCACTTCCCATCCTTGCTAACCTGAAAAGAAGGAAAATAGCGGAGGATAATACATGGCCAATCTGTCGGCTGGAACCACAAACCTAGGGCTGTAGCGCTTCTAATAAAATTTGGAATTATAGGATTACCAAGATACAAAAAATGTCAATCTTTTTTGACCATTTCATGAAAATCTGGACAAGTTTAACTAGAGGTGTAAGTTTAAACCAGAAAATCGGCCCAGACCAAGATGAACCAGACCGGAATTTTCGATTTTGAATCGGTTCGATCCGGTGCCGGTTTCAAAAAACGAAAAACCGATTTGGGTTCGGTTCTAGCCATTTTAGCAACGAACCGGACTGGTTCTATTTACTTTATTTTTAGAATTATTATTATATATAATAATATAAGTTATAATTAGATATAAAATAATGTTGTAATAATTTATAAATCACACCAATATTTTGTTGTAATAATTTATAAAATGAAATTGTAATCTTAATTGAAATTGATAAATCACACAAATATTTTTTTATCATTTAAAATCAGTTTTAGAATTGAAAAAATAATCCTAGATAATAAGTATCAATAGATTTGAATTTATTTACTAAAGTTGTAAATAAGACCACTAAAATATTATTTACCAAAGAAGAAAATTACTCAAATATTATTATAAAATTTTTATGAACAAAATTGTAATTTCTCAATATATTCTTTATACTTATATTAATAGTCTAATATTAATACTATTATATAGTCTAATATAGACTATAGTTATATGTATACTAATATAGTTATACTTATACTAATAGTCTAATATTAATATTATTATATAGGCTAATATAGACTATAGTTATAGGTATACTAATATAGTTATACATACACTAATACAGTTATACTTATACAGTTATACTAATACTTTAATATTAATACTATTATATAGTCTAAATATAGACTATAGTTACTAATATAGATACTAATAATTTAATACTAATACTATTAATAATAGTATTAGATAGTTATATAGTCTAAATATAACTATCTAATATAGATATAGACTATATTTATACTAGTATAGATATTATATACTAATATAGTCTAATATAGATATTATATAATATAGACTATATTTATACTAATACAGATATTAGATACTTATACTATTAATAATAGTATTAGATAGTTTTATAGTCTAATATAGTTATAGTCGAATAGTATTGATAATAATCTATTATATGTCTAAGATATAGTTATACAAATATAGTTATACCAATATTCTAATACTACTATTATATAGTCTAATATAGACTATAGTTCTTGTCTAAAAATATACAGACTATAGTTATAACTTATACTAATAGTTTAATACTAATACTATTATGTAGTCTAAATATAGACTATAGTTCTTGTCTAAAAAAAAATATAGACTATAGTTATACTTATACTAATATGGATACTAAAAGTTTAATACTAATAGTTTAATACTAATACTATTAATAATAGTATTAGATAGTTATATAGGCTAAATATAACTATCTAATATAGATATAGACTATATTTATACTAATATAGATATTAGATACTAATACTATTAATAATAGCATTAGATGGTTATATAGCCTAAGATGGTTATAGTCTATTATATAGTCTAATATAGATTATATTTATATTTTTAAAACTAAATATGATCAATCTTGTACTAATAGCCAAATAGTCTAAATCACTATAAGTCTATACAAATATATAGTTAGTATCAATATATTATTATACCCCTATATTATATAAATATTAAACAAAATGGCATTGACTAAGTCCTTAGAATTTTCACAGCCACCCCTTATAATTTTTTACTTTTCACTTTTTGCCTTTTGGTTTCAAATGTCTCTAGGGTTATTGACTTAAGTCCTTAGGTTTTCACTTCTCACTGTTTCTTTCCCTGCCTTGGTCTCAAATGACGACGCCACTGGGTTAAACTCAATCCGTTGACGACTATAAGCACTAAGCAGCCGCCGCACCATCTCACACCCTCATGCTGCCCCTCACACCGCCCCTTACGACGACATGCAGCCCCTCACGTTGACACGGTAAAATACTAACTTTTTTCCGTTGTTTGATTTCATTTCACTGATTTAAGTTATTATGGATTATTTGAATCGTATAGGAAGCTGTTTTCATGCGCACGACCAATGGTTAAAATGATTTTACATGGCTTTGATTCTTGAAGACAAGAGGAAGTCAGCAACTGAAATCATTTCAATGAAATGGAAGGAGTCTGGAGAGACCGATCAAAGGCCATTCAACGAAGGGGAAGGGGATTTAGGGTTTCTCATGGGCCGTGGGCTATGAATTATTTCTCTAGTGGTTTGTTTCTCATCAATCGTGGAAAAGGGATTTAGGATTTATTTTTGCAGAAAGCCCATATGATATATCTTCATAGTGGTTGACTGGTTTCTCATGATCATGGTCCATGGATGATGGGACGATATTCCATCCGTCTCGATTCGCACTTTATAAAAAATATATTTTTATTTTTGAGATGTTTAAATTTTTCGCACTTATTTAAAATAAAATAACTAAATATAATAATTTTAATAATTTTCTTAACGATGAATTTCACTCAGTTAAAATATATATATTTTTTACAGATGGATCCTTCAAATGAAACAAAAGCACCCGACAAGGTTCAACCTTTAAATGAAAAGACCATGGAATCAACAGTGACTAATGATCCAAAACTTCCTAAATCTAATGTAAGCCACCTACTGGTTTTGGAAGCGGTAGGAAAAGATCTATAGTTTGTGAATATTTTACAAAGATCCAAACTCAGGATAACTCAAAACCTAGGGCTGCATGTAACCTTTGTGGGACAACTTTTACTTGTGATCCTAATATAAACGGCACAAGATCAATGTTACAACACTTTGAAAAAACATGTAAGAAGTCTCCACTTAAGAAAGTGGATAGAAACCAATCTGTCTTAGCTTTCAAGTCTGGAGAAAATAGTGGGAGGCTTATATCAGTTGCTTTTAGTGTTGAGGCTTGTAGAGAAGCTTTAGCAGAAATATTGGTTATTGATGATTTTTCTTTTAGATTTGTAGAAGGGGATGGTTTTAAGAAATTTATACTCATTGTGCAACCTAGATGAGATGAGATTCCATCACGCATAACAGTTGCAAAATATATCCACAAGTTTTATTTGAGAGAGAAAGACAAGTTGAGAAGTGCTCTTAAAGGAAAACGCATTTGTCTAACCATGAATACATGGACATTCGTGCAAAATTATAACTATATGTGTCTCACCGCACATTTTATTGATGAAGATTGGAACATCCACAAAAGAATTATCAATTTTTGTAAAGTGGAAAACCATAAGGGTGAAACCTTGGATAAAAAAATCGAAATGTGTTTGCTTGAGTGGAGGAGGCCCAAAATATTTACCATTACACTCAATAATGCAAGTGCAAATAATTGGGCAGTTTCCTATATCAAAAGAAAGATAAAGAATCGAAATGATACAATTTTTGAACATTAGTTCTTGCATATGAGATGTTGTGCTCATATCTTGAACTTGATTGTTCGGGATGGGTTAAAAGATCATGATTAATCAATTGCACGAATTAGGGGGGCTGTGAAGTATGTAAAATCTTCTCCACAAAGGTGAAACACATTCAGACAATGTTGTGATAGTGAAGATATAAGTATTAAAAATGGTGTATGCTTAGATGTAACAACTCGTAGGAACTCCACTTATTTGATGTTGGATAGGGTTGAAAAGTTTCAAAAAGCATTTCAATGACTAAAGGATGAAGATATGTGATATGTTAAGAGCGTTGGGGAAGATGATAGTGAGGATGATGATGATGTTAGTGAGTTGGGTAAAGGCGGGGCATCTAAGTTAGGGCCTCCACCAAGAATGATTGGAATAAGAGTAGGTTGTTTGTAAAATTTTTAAGACTTTTTTATGATGCAACCTTACATTTCTCAGGAGTCAATCATGTCGCTTGTAATTCTTTTGTAATTAAGCTAGAGTGTAAGGAAGAGCCTCATAATTTGAGGACAATGGAATCTAATATGAAATCTAATTGTGAGAAGTATTGGAGAAATCTTGAAAAAATGAATCTTTTATTGTATGTTAGATTGGTTTTTGATTCACGATTTAAATTGCACTGTCTAGCATTTCATTTTGAAGCATTATATGATGATGATAGTGAGAAAGTTCTTATGTCAGTGGATTGGGTTAAAGATGTGTTGACTCGTTTATACGATAATCATTGTAAAAATGACGAAGTGGTTGGGACACAAAATCAAACTACGAGCCAATCAAGTGAGGTAGGGGTTAGTACTACAAGTTCAATTACTTCTATAGGTCAAGGTGATGTTAGTTCATTTAAAATGAATTTTAAGAAGTGTTTGGAGTCGGAGAACTCTTTAGAGAGTAAATCTGAGGTGGAGAGATATTTATATGAAAAAGGTGAAGAAGATTATCCAAAATTTGACTTGTTGAATTGGTGGAAACTTAACTCCATTAGATATCGCGTGCTTGTAAGAGTTTCTCAGGATGTTCTTGTAGTTTCGATATCTACAGTGGCATCTGAGTCAATTTTTAGCACAACAGGTCGAGTACTTGATCCTTCACAGTAGCCTATCTCCACTTATGGTAGAAGCCCTTATTTATACACAAAATTGACTTCGTTCTTCTTTTATCCCGATTAACCTTCCCACTTTAATGGATGATGTTGAGGAGTTTGAGAATCTCGACATAGGTATATAATATCATTTACCTTTTCTTTTATTGTCTCTAAAGTGTATATCATATTTATAATTTGTTTTAATTATTTTGCTTCTTTAAAAAAAAAAAATTATGTGTAGAGCTCAGGGAATATCTAGAGAATTTTTTCAAGGCCTACTTTGGTTGGAGAAGATTAAATTTAAGATATGTCATCTTCTTTTTTTTTAATCTTTTCTCAAGGTTTTTTTTCATTTAATGTAATTACTAATTAGTAAAGTTTTACTAGAATTAAATTTTTGATTTATTTTTATATAATTGCAAGGTTTGTTGAAATGACTATTGGAGCTAGTGGCTTAGAGTTTGTGCATAGCTAGTTGGTGTAGTCGTAATTGGAACTTTTAATTTGACCTTGTAATTGGAACTTTTATTTTGAACTTGTAATTTCTAATTTAGACTTTTGGACTTGTGATTTAGACTTTTTAAATTTGGACATTGGACTTGTAGTTTGTTGGGTTTTTGGAATAGTTGTTTTTAAAATTTTTGGAATTTAGACTTTAATTTTTGGGACTATTGGAATTGTAAAAGCAGTCTTTTTAAAAAAAAAAAATTGGATTTTTATTGTAGTTTATTTTTAAAGAGCATTTTTTATTTAATAGCAACTTTTTAATATAGATTTTTTTTTAATATATAACATATTTTTTTACTAAAATAGATTTTTTAAACCAGTTTTTTTTTTTTAAAAAAAAAAACAGATTTGGTTTTTATAAAATTACATTTTATTAAAACCAAAAAATCGGATCGGACCCAGATTGGAACCGATAAAATCGGTACTACCGATTTAGGGGTATAAGTGCAGCGTAATCGGTTTTAAGAATTGCAAAATCGGTGGTACCGATTCGGGTATGGACCGAACCGGATCGGTTACACCCATAAATCTAACTTAGAGATTAACCCATTCTAAGATGGAGGAAGCTGTAGTCACCCTTAGAGGGATTTGGACCAGAAGAGACAATTACATCCATAGCAAGAGTTTTACCCCTGCTGAAGTTGCACAGCGAGCCAAAGAGGAATACCAAGCCTACAAAGACACTAACTCTAAGGACCAAGCCACTGCGCAGAGCACCTAGAGGACCAACAGATGGAAAGCTTCTATGGTGGACACTACAAGGCCAACTGGGATGTGACTGTTAATTGAAGCATGGGAAAGCTAGGGATGAGAGTTTTTATCCGGGACCACCATGGCCAGGTGATGGGTATCCTCAGAGCTAATAGACCCTTCCCAGGAAGTGTATTCATTGGGGAGGCATACGGTCTACTCTTAGCAGCCACTATTTGTAAGGAACTGAAGCTCAACTAGATCCATCTCGAAGGGGACTCAAATCTAGTCATTGACCAACCATTCCAACCTACACAGAATTGGAGCCTAGGTGGATTGATCATTGAAGACACTAAGGAATTTTTAGCAAGTCACTACAATTGGGTAGCTTCTCATGCTTTTAGGGAGGCAAATCAAGCGGCCCACACACTTGCACAATTCATACTTTGTATTTCAAAGAATTTATATGACATTGAGAAATGCTTAGCTTGTATTCTCAGCTTGTATTCTCTCTATTGTAAACTCTGAGTTTGTTGCATGAATATATGGATTAATTTTTTTTAAAAAAAGACCCCTAAATATGTACGGTCAGTTTGTTGACCACTACTGACCTTAATTCTGTTGGTATACTCCTGCTGTAAATTTAATTGAAAGAGAACTTTTACATACACAAAGTTATTATATAAAATAAATTTATAAACTGATGAAATTTTATAAGATTTGTTAGATTTACTGTACAATAAAAATAATTTTATAATGCTGTATCATATCAACTTACATCAATTTATTAATTCATTTTTGTATAATTTATTTTTATCTAAAATATTTAACTTATTGAAAGGAGGTTCAACTTGAGATGTATTATTGGTAAGACTAATTCTATTTGTCAGTTTTATGCACTATACACTATCAATTTTATTCTATTTTTTATTTTATTTTATAATAAATATGTGATATATAAATACTAAGTAAAGTAATTTAATTAGTTTAATAATAATAAAATTAAATTAAAATTAAAAAAAAATTCTAAAATAAAAATCTTAAAATATATAAAATATGTAATATAAAATAATGAATAGTATTCTTCGATTGATAAACAAATGGCAGAAATCATAAACAAATGGCAGAGATCTGACCTATGATGCTTTGCAAATCTCGAGCGGGATAATTTGCTCAAAAAGTACCAATACGATGGCCCCCAAAAGAGAGAGAAATGAGGTCATTACTGGACAAAGTATTTGTAAATTTCAGCAATCACTCTTTTTCAAGTCCTGTCTCCTTTTTGCAATTTTGTTTTTGTCTGGCATATTCGGGTCTGGTTCTACACTCTTCCTGAAGCCTCTTAAAATATTAAATATTAATGCATACACTTTAGGGTCAAGTGCTAGTAATGAGCATTGCACAGCCTCCAATGTGATGCTCGGCCTGCTTACTGTACCATTTGAAGTACCACTTTTTGGTCCCATTTTTCTGATTAATGATATATGTGTGCTGGAGTGCGCTCTCATAAAATTTATTGTTAAAAAATTTTATTTTTTTTAATTTTATATATTTACTATATTTTTAAAAATAATTATATATTAATTATGCATTCGTGATTTTAATTATCATTTTTTTTTCATTTTTCTTGATAAATTTTACACCAAGACACAATCACCACTTGTTGAATGGTAAGTAAATAATAATTATAGAGACATGTTAGGAAGAAGTCACATTTAAAAGTACTTACTCAGATAAATAGTGATATAAATAATAAATATTATTGTTCATGTGAGTAAGTGCTCTTGGATGTAGCTTCTCCCTATCATTTTTAATAATTATAAGATACTATGAGCCAAACTTTTGTCCCTGGAAGGAATGTTGCTTATATCTCACCCAATTAAAATTGCTATTATTAAACAGTGTAAATCAGAGTATTAATTGTAGTAGAAATTAGATATTATGTCTATACTGTTAAAATTAGTAAAAATACTTAAATAAAAAAAATTATAAACAATAAGAAATACCTGTCATGTTTGGACGTATAAATGGTGGAACTCTTATTATTCTGCCTTGTGAGAATATTCTGTTCTATTTATGTTTTACTTTTTTTTTTTTTAACCACAATTTGAATCATGGTGAATTGAAATCAGCACGCAAACATCCAAATGGGTTATGTGCAATTATTCCATTTCAAATGCACTTAATCATCATCAATGCATCATCAAATCGTTAGATGACGTTACACGCACTGAATAGTTATTCCAGATTTGGTTACATCAGTCGAAGATAAATGTATATATGTTGTAAACTTCACGTTCAAACAATGTTTGCTTTGCCTTGTAGAATTGGATTAATTTCATATTCATTGATTTGCATTGTTTATACAGTGTTCAACTTATAGAGAAGAATGTTGAGGTTAGTTCAGGCATTTCATCAGACGAATGGTGTGCTGGCACATTTGCACAGCAATGTGATTCGGTTATAATCCAATGAGTGGCCTCAAATACAATCAAAAAAATATAAGAAAACAATACAGAAAATTCTAGTGATTCCTAACTAATTGATGAAGCAACAATTTCAAATTGTTCAGTTGATGTGGCCGATTGAGTTTGCTTGACATTCATTTGAGGTGGCTAAGCATTCATGCATGGAGCAGAGGTGGGGTTTTGTGTGTCTTGAATTCTGTCACCCTCTTGCGAGTCCAACATGGGTATATGGTGAGACTTGATCTAAGAGTGAGAAACTGAGCAAATAACAAAGGCTTTGTGAACAAATCCACCAATTGATCTTGATATGAGATAAATGCAATATGCAAAGTTTTGGAAGCAATTCTATCATGAACGAAATGGAAGTCAATCTCCATGTGCTTTGTCTAAGAGTGAAGAACAAGATTTGCAGAAATGTATGTGGCTCTAAGATTATTACATCATAGAGTTAGTGGTTGTTTAATGAAAACACCAAATTCTTTTAGTAGTAATTGGAGCCATAACAGCCCGGCAATTGAGTTGGCTAAGGACTTGTATTCCGCTTTAGTATAGGAACGAGCAACAGTGTGTTGCTTTTTGGAACTCCATGATACAAGGTATTCAAAGACACATAGAAACCTCTAGTTGAATGCCAATCATTTGGGTAGCCAACCCAATCAACGTCGAAAAAATTATGCAGAGAATAATTTGGCGATGATTGAATATGTTGAAATGAGCAGTATGCTTGAGATATCTTAAAATTCTTTTTACATCTTGCTAATAAGGAAGCTTTGAGGCATGTATAAATTGACACACCTTATTCACGGCAAAGACAATGTTAGGTCGTGTGAGAGATATGTACTAGAGGCTGCCAACAGTGCTGCGATAAAGAGTTGGATCCGAAAAGGTTGGGCCATCAGAATTTGAGAGATGAGTGGAGGTAGCCATAAGGGTTTTGACGAGTTTAGCTAAATCCATTTGAGTGTTTTTGAGTAAGTAATAGACATATTTTGTTTGAGACAGACGAAGGCCAAAGGAAATGAGTGTGATCTCGAGAGCAAGAAGGAACCTGAGGGGGCCGAGATCCTTCACAAGAAATGTTTGATTGAGAGATGCTAAAATAGAGTGTAAGGCATCAGAATTAGAGCCTGTTAGGATATATCGTCTATATAGATAAGAAAATAAATAATAACATAAGCATGATTATACAAATAGGGAAGGATCAGCAACCGAAGGAGTAAACCCAAGTTCAAGCAACTGAGTACTTAGCTTGTGATACTAAGCACGTTGCACTTGTTTGAGACCATAGATGGCTTTGTTCAAGTGACACACATGATGAGGAAAATTTGGATTGATGAAGCCGATTGGTTGTGCCATGTATACTTGTTCTTGGATGTCCCCATGAAGGAAGACATTGTTGATGTCCAATTGCCAAAGTCCCCAACCTTCTATAACAGAATTTGAAAGGATGGTGCAAATGGTCGTGGGTTTGACAACAGGGTTAAAAGTTTCAGAGAAATCCACCCCTTCCTGTTGATGAAAGCTTTTGGCTACCAAATGGGCTTTGCGCCGCTTGAAAGAACTATCAGAACATTGTTTGGTTCTAAAAACCCACATGCATCCAACCAAGTTAATTTCAATGAGAGGAACAAGAGTCCAAGTATGGGTCTGGAGAAGAGCTTGAAATTTAGAGAACATGGCCTTTTGCCATTCCTGGTGCTTAGAGGCTCTGGTATAGGAGCATGGTTCTCCAAGAATTGGGAATGAGGTGGCTGTAATGGTAAGAAAGCTACGAGGTGGAGGCTGGAGGATGTGCCATCATGGAATTTTCGAGGTTGAAGAGAATAAGTTTAAGACTTGGTGATGATAGGTCTCGAGGTAGAAGGCTATTCAGGTAAAATATTTGAGAGGGAGGGTGAGGTAGGGGATGGGCTAGCTGGGTTAACAAGCCGAGAGATATTAGAAGGGGAGGGCGCAGTGGGATCAATAGAGAGTGGAGTTAGGCTAAGGAGAGTAGTGGGTTGAGATTGAGGTGGATTAGTAGGAGGACTGAGCGTGGGAGAAGAGTTGGATGAAATATGAGTTGGAGAGCTATGTGGCCGAGTAAGAGGTACTGGGCCAAAGAGTGCCGAAAGACATGCAAAAGTGGGTTTAGAGGAAAAAACAGAGTTATTAGGAAGTGTTTGCATATGGAAATAGGTTCTAATCAAAGATCATATCCCGAGAGCTATAGAGCCATCCAAAAGGAACATGGAGACAAAGGTAACCCTTGTGAGATTCACTATAACTAAGAAATAAACACTGAGTAGAATGTAGATCTAGTTTGTGGTGATTATATGGCCTGGGAATGAGGCCAACATACAGTGCCAAAAACCTTAAGGAAACTATAGTCAAGTGACTTGGAGAAGAGTTTTTCATATGGAGATGAATTATTGAGAACCTAAGTTGGTAATTAGGGCTGAACAAATTGACCGCTTACCCGAACTGACCCGTTAGACCAAAATATTCCGATCCGAAATTCCAACTCGATAACGCATAGGATCGGAAGCGGGTATTCCATTACCCGATTAAAACCCCCAAAACTTGTTCGACCTCACCAAATCGAGAACATTTCGACTTGTTCTTCCTCCTCTGATTTCTTCTCATTGTCATTTAATAGCCTCAAAGAGTCAAGACCATGGTTCAAAACTTGCTTGGTCGATTCAATCTCCACAGAGATCACAAGTCCATTCACATCCACAGACTCCCTAGTTCAAATCGTGTTCGCCCTCTCGTGTTCACATCTGCATCGCACAAGTTCAAATTATGTTTGCCCTCCTATTTTTCGATCATCAGAAACATTTTAGATATAAGGCTTCCTAGCTTTAGAGTCATCAGATCTACATAAGTTTTGGAGAGCTTCATGAGAATTTGGTGCAGTTTGTTGCCCAAGATTCAAGATGTTCCTGATGATCGAAAATAGACTTGAAGGTTCGTCTATCTCTTCTGGGTCGTTTCTTATAAAATCCGCCATTGTTCTATAAGAAGATCGATTTGCCTATTTCCATGTTTTTGCTTTTGCCGCATGGTTTGTTTTGAATATTTTTCCTTGATTTTGTTGAGATATTTGCTTTTGTTGCTCGAATTCTACTTCTGGTTTAGTTCGATGGTTTGGTTCGAGGTTGGGAAAGAGAATATGGGGGTATCGGGTAATCGACCAAACGAGTATCGGATAAGCGAAATGGTTTTATAATCGGGTCAGGTCGAAAAATGAGCTTATCGGTTCGGGTTGGATTGGATGAACAACCTTATTGGTAATTGATTGATAAGGTAGACCCCAGTGTGAAAAGCATCAACCCAATAAATTTGAGGTAAAGAGGCATGGGCCATAAGGACTAAACCAATTTCAACAATGTGTTAGTATTTCTTTTCCACAGCACCATTTTATTGATGTGTGTGTGGATAAGAAACACAGTGAGAAATTATTGATGGTATAAAAGGAGTAGAATTTCGTCTCCAATCACCTTGCAAAGAAATTATTTTGGAATTGAACAGTAAATCAACATTTTTCTGAAATTGAAAGAAGACAGATGAAAAATTAGATTTTTTGATTAATGAAAACCACCACATATATCTAGAAAAGTCATCTAAAAAGGAAATATAAAATTGAAAACCATCTCATGAACTAATAGGGCATAACCCCATACATCAGAATAAACAAGCTATAATAACATGGTGGAGTGCTGATGAAGAGCACGAAGGGGTTATTGTGAAGTCTTGGCTTGAAAACAAGAAGAATAATACAGAAGATTCAAGTGATTCGTAACTAATTGGTGAAGCAACAATTCCAAAATGTTCAGCTGACATGGCTGACTGAGTTGGCTTGAGATTCATCTGAAGTGGCTAAGCATCCATGCGTGGAGCAGAGGTGGAGTTTTGTGTATCTTGAATTTTGTCAGTCCTCTACTAGTCTACTTTTTTTTTTGGCCAAAAGGAGGCGGTACCTTCGGCACTTTATTAATAACCTCACTTATGACGGAGGAAAATCGTAGTTATAACCAATAACCAACTTATAGAAACCCACCAAACAATTACTAACAATCTTACCCAGCACCCAAGCATCAACAAACTCCTCTATGTATAGTATATTAAGTTCCCATTCTATCCAACCTGTACAACCCTTCTCACAGAACAAGATAAATGGGCAACATTAGAAATAAAACAATCCTCACCAAAAGCACCACTTCTAACTAACTCATCCGCTACTTTATTACCTTTTTTATACAAATGAGAAATAGAAAAATTAAAATCCTCTAAAAGAGATAACAAGAGCTTCCAAAAATCCCAAAGATATCAATTGTACAATGTTTACCCACCAACCAGTTAACCATAATTAAAGAATCACATTCTATATCAATGCAAAAATAAACAAGCTCTTGACAATATTTTATTCCTTCCACAATTGCATGTAACTCAGCTTCATTATTAATAACATATCCAAAAAATTGAGAAAACAAAAATTAATCTCCCCTCATGATCACGCAAAATCCCCCCACCTCCAGCCTTACCTGAATTATGGAGACAACTTCCATCTAGATTAAGTTTCAGCTTTCGTAATGGAGGTTTTAGCCATTGAACAACTTGCAAAAGAGTAGATTTTTTCATTCTACTTGGAACTTCAAGATTATCCAATACACGCAAGTCCCCATGTTTCTTTCCATCAAACCCAGCCACAATCGGAGTGACCCAAAAATTAATAGATATCCAAACTTCCCTCACACTTTTAGATTTTCCATCCATCATTGCTACACAGCGGCGCCTCCACAACCTCCAAACTAATAGACTAGGAATTAATCCTAACAACGAGCCACTCTCTGAATTGCTACTGGCTCTATTAATCCACAATTGAGTCCACTCCCTCCAATTTTAACTTTTTCGGAATGGTATTTTTAGTTCAACCGAGCACTTCCTCCATATAGCATTAGCAAAATCTCCCTTACCCAAAATATGTTCCAAATTCTCTTCCTTGCCCAGTACACAACAATCATAGCGCGATATCATTGGGATTCTTAATTTTCGCACTTGATCATTCACACTAAGGCAATTAAAAATCGTTTTCTACATACAAATGAATATTTTTTTGGTAACCATTTATTCCAAATCTAGTTTGCCCATGGAGCTTCAGGCATTCTAATTTTAATAAATTCCTATGCGAATTTTGATGAAAAAATCCATTTCTTTCTGGTTTCCAAACTAACAAATATTTTGCCTCTCTCAAATTCCCTACTTTTGCCATCATCTCACAAGCTCTTTCGGCTCCCAATAATTCTTGGAGTCTATTAACATCCCAAACATTATTAACAACAAAGTCTCGAACCATTGTTGTCTTCTCTTCTTCCGTAACAACCACTTCATCACAAAAAGGACCTGATCCCATAAAATTATCATACCATAGAGACATCCGACCAAGGAGTTATTCAACAAATTAGACAAAGCAACCATTGTCCTTCGCCAGAAAATTGAACCGGTACCATCACTAGAACACAAAAAAAAAAAATGCTTATTTTTGACATATTTGTCTTCTCTAATAGTCTACTTAATTGTGATTTTCCGACCCATATATCTAAAAATCCGACCCAAAGTCCGCCCCAAGCTGGAATCTGAGACGCCCGCAGCAAACAAAAGGGAAAGCCAATTCATTCACCAGTGCCATAGAAATTCAAGCATCTTCTAACAATCTCAATGGATTATTATTTTGTTTTATAAAAAAAAAAAAAATCATATTGGAAGCTATTGGGACAAAGTACTACAGCCCGCATTAGATTATACAAAGCATTTGAACAGTTGGTTTTTACTTTTGCTCCCATATATCTGAAACAAAGTCATATTTGATATGTACATGAGTAGATGAATTAAAAATTTTTATTATTACTTTTGGAACACACTCTCTCTTCTCTTAATATTTCCTATCACAAACGAAAAATCTTAATAAAAATTTGAATTGTAATATATTTGGATAGAAAAAAAAAAAAATTGATTTATAATTAAGATCATATTTATATTGAGTTTTAAGTGAGTTTAATTAGATATTTGTGATTATTAGTATTAAAGGATCATTGAATATATGAATTTTTAATCAATAATTTAATTAGAATATGATTAGTAATTAACATATAATTAATAAATTGGTAAAATATGACAAAATAAATAAGTTATAAAATAAAATAGTAATTATTTTATTATCATATAATAAATAAATAGATAATTTAATATAAAAATTAGATGTAAATAAATAAATAAATAATAATAAACTCGTGTTAGATTTATTAAAATGTATATATATTTTGACTATTCCAACTAGAGTGAACTTCTAAAAATCAATTTATTTTATAATTTTAAATATCGTATCATACTAATCAGAATTTTAAAAATATGCTGTATCAATCATGTAGTTGATACACAAAATGTTGCATTTTATTTCGCTCTATCTTCCAGCCGCTTCAATCGAAATATGGAATTTTGGCCGGGTATTATATTATAGTAGACATTTTGTTTTATTTTGTTTTATGTAATTTTTAAAGTAGATTTGTATTTTTTTTTCTTTTTTGTATATATGAAATGTATATTTTATTTGGATGAAGCACAAATTAAGTAGTAATTTTATATTTTTATAATTTATACGTATGTATATAAATTATTTCAAAAGAATAATAATATAAAAATATTTCGTTTTAATATTTTAACAAAATACCAACTTTAATACAATATTTAAAATATTGATATATTCCTTGCAGAATTGCTCTAGAACTTTCTCATATTTTTTTATTCGCCCGCTCTCGAACTTTCTGAAAGATTTGAAACCCATACCCCTGCAAATTAATTAGTACTTTTCTTTTGTCCGTCCGCTTTTTGATCAGTACTTCATACAAATAATTGCATTAGCTACCCCACACTCCACAACCCTTCCCTGTCTTGTAAATATGGACAAATATTTAAGCTTTCCCAAATCAGAAAAGAATCAAAGAATTGAAGGGGAGAGGGGGAGAGACAAATATCTCAATGCCATTTAGGTTTTCTTGGCACCGGCCGTCACCCTCTCAAGTTTCGACTAATCAAATTTCCCCAACAATAAAAAGAGAAAAATTAAGATTAAAAAACAAGGAAAAAGAAAACCAAAACCAACTATTTATAACTTGGAGATACCATTTTCATATCTACCTCTTCATATTGTTTAGTTCTTCCAAGTTTCAAGCTCCTGGCCTAATCCCTTTCTTGTTCGTGTTAATGCTGGGCAAGGTGATCGGTTGTATCAGATCATTTGATCTGTTTCTTGTTCATGTTTATAATGTTTGATTATTATTCTGTGGTCAACGCTTGTCCATAGTATAGAGTTTCTAATTACTTTTCTTGTTTTCTACTTTCATTCCCAGAACCCATTTGGAGAAATTACATCCTATTTTCAATCATAATAGCTTTTCATCGATACATAGTTGAAGTTTCAACGGCATTGTTGTGGCGTAGCCTGCATATATAGCCAAGAGACACCTTATCTTCTTTTTTGTGCACTTTTTATTTGCAAACATGATTAATCCTCAAGGCCGAGTGCAGGAGGGGTTTCCAGAAGCAAGTTCGTCCTTTTCTTCGGGCACGTCGTCATCTTTGAAAATCCCTCCTCCTCAACCGATGGAGGGACTCCAAGAAACAGGCCCTCCACCGTTCCTTACCAAAACCTATGACATCGTCGACGATCAGACCACTGACCATATTGTTTCTTGGACTGGAGGGAACAACAGCTTTGTTGTTTGGGATCCCCAGGCCTTTTCCACGAGTCTTCTCCCCAGATATTTCAAGCACAACAATTTCTCAAGCTTTGTCCGGCAGCTCAACACCTATGTAAGATCTTTTTTACTTCATTCTTTTGGTAAGTGATTTATAAGCTAGACTTCCATCTGATCATTCCAAGAGTAATGAAAAATTTTCGTTTTTTTAAACAAATCTAGAACTTGTTTCATGTAAATGAAACACCTCATGAATCGAATCAATAAATATATGCTATCCTGCTTTGTTCGCATTTGTTTTTAATTTGTTTTTTGTTTTTTTTATGTTTTTGTTTTCGTATACAAGTTGGTTAATGTTCTCTCCCTTTACTATTTGTATAGTGATTGTGAATACATTTTTGTTCATTTAACGGATTGAAAAGGGAAGTGCAAAGATTAGAACATATAAATATATATGGAATATATATTATATATATATATTCCATATATATTTAATACAATATTCAGATGTTTCAGTCTTATATATTTTGTGTTGCTTTTTTAGGTGTTATAATTATAATATGGCTTTCAAAATTCAAATACTCAAAATATTGTTACACTCATGAGTGTCTAATTAATGTATGTGATCGTGAAGAAGGAATTTGATTAATGTTAGGGCTTTAGGAAGGTTGATCCAGATAGGTGGGAGTTTGGCAATGAAGGGTTTCTTAGAGGACGAAAGCATCTTCTAAAGAGTATTAGGAGGAGGAAAACGCCTCAACCTCAGGCTTCACAGCAGGCTCAGGACACTTGTATTGAAGTTGGACGGTTTGGATTAGAAGGAGAAGTTGATTGGTTGAGGCGAGACAAGCAGGTTCTAATGGCAGAACTGGTGAAGCTTAGACATCAGCAACAGGATGATAAAACTTACCTGAAAGAAATGGAGGATAGAGTTCGGAAGACAGAACTGAAACAGAAACAGATGGTGAGTTTCCTGGCAAGAGCAACGCAGAACCCCAACTTTATACAACAACTAGTTCAGCAGAAGGAAGCGACAACTAAGAAGAGAAGAAGACCACTTGATCAAGGGCCTATTAACCTTGAAGTTGAAGAATTAATAGTCCGCCAAGGTGGAGAAAGCTTTGTTAAAATTGAACCTCAGGATCTTGGTCATGACATGTCCGAGTTTGAAGTTTCAGTGCTGGACAGACTTGTTATGAACCCAGACGAAGAACATATAGAGGAAGGAGAGAAACATGAAAGGAGAGATAAGGAGCTTGACGAGGGATATTACTTCTGGGAAGCTTTGTTGAATGATGGTTGTATCGAAGAAGAAATTGGTATAGCGGGTGTTGATCAAGAAGAAGATGAAGAAGATCAGGTGGATGTGTTGGCTGAGCAGCTTGGTTTACTGGCCTCTACTCCTAAATAGATCAGAAGAGCGCTTACCAACCCTTGTTTTAGTTTCCATGCTTTTGTTAATGCTTCAATTATGAGCTAGGTTGGACCCTCCTACACTATTTTGACGGCCCAATTATCTGTTTGTTTATTTGCTTTTGTTGTTGTTTCTTTATTTTGATCACGAGTTAATCTGGGTGAATGTTCTTGATGTCAAAACCTGGGCCATGAAAGGAATTCGAACAAGCTGCTGAAATACATGATGAACCATATGCGGCATTTGTATTACTCCAACAGTAATTAAGCAGATCATGTACAAGATACAATCAATTATAATAATGTCAAAGCAACATTACATATAGCTCAGGTGGAATTACTCAGTATTTTATCTCATCTAGTTCATTTGATAAAAGGTGGCGCCCTTGAATATCTTGGTGTGTTGTTACGTACGTATTAATTATTAGTACTGCAGATTTCCATCGCCTTTCATCTATTTTTCTGGATCTAATCACCAGTTTGTTTTACAAATTGGATTTTATTATTCACAATTTATTTTGTACTTTCAACTCATTTCAATCACTTATTTTAAATTTTAATTTATCTCAATCACTTATTTTATTATTATTTATAATTCATTTCATTTCATCTCTAAATTCATACAGACTCTAAATTGATTGCTGGCAGTGATCTTGTGTGTTGGAATAATTTTTATATCTCGATATGCATGCATGCAGTGTCATTTATGAATTGTCCCCAACTCTTTTAACTGATTGTAATTATTACATCTTATGTTAGGGATGGGAGTGAATATATGTTCATATATGCAACTGTATTTGCGTGGAATTCCTTTGTAGGACTCCTCTCTCTCTCTCTCTCTATATATATATATATCTAGGCCTCCAAATATTCGAATCAAATTAAGGCGGAAAACATGCAGATTTCAGATCACGTCGCTGCTGCAATTTGTCTAGCTAGGCAGTGTTGTCGGTAATATTGGCTGTAGTACTTTTGCAATAATTTGGCATATAATGTTCGATTATTTGAGATTAAAATAAGATTATTTTAATAAAAAATAGATATTTTTACAGAAAATAATTAATCACAAATAAACAAAAAAAAAACAAAATTGTAGCATCGGTTTCTCGGCTAGATCAGTCTGTGGATTATATGTGGCGGTCTCATCACCTATTAAAATGATTAAAATCTTAAAAATCATTTCTCATCTTAAAAATCTGATTGGCATTCCTAGCACACGGAAGAAGACATTGAGCTAATTATTTCAAGTACTGTATATGGTGAAATGTAGCGTTTTTAGACCACAGTACTTATGACTAGTTTGGGGTGTGACATGATATATATATATTGATAATTTTATGAATAGTAGTAATAAATTTTATAAATAGTAACGAGATAGTTTGAATTTATAAGTAATTTTTAAATTTTGAAAAATGACAAAGAAAAGGGGGGATAAAAAATATTATAATATTATAAGAATATTATTTTATATTATTTTTATTTTAAAATTTGAAGAAGTTGAAGTTGTTTTTTATTTAAAAGTTTAAAAAAATTATAATAATTAATTTAAAAATCTTGTATTTAAATTATGATTGGAAAGAAAATGATGTGAGAATTTTGTGTCTCATCTAAGATACCAAACCTATCCTTAATAGTGCCTATAATTAGAATAGATTTTATTTTTCAAACAAAAAAAGAATTTGAAATCACCAATTATGAATTGAGATAAAAATTAAAAATAATATAAAATAATATAAATATATATTTTTAATAATATTATTATTTTAGAATTGAAAAAAATTTAATTTTTTATTTTATTTTATATAAAAAATTATAATAATTAAATTAGATAGAATGTGTAATTATTTTAGACTTGATTTTAGAGGGCAGTACATAAAAGCTGCAGCAATCCAAGCCACTGGCATTTATAGAAGAAAAAGTGAGGGGAGTAGCCAACACTCAGCGCACTCCCCTCACATGAACAGTGCCATGAACAGTGCATGGTACTGTTCATGTGAGGGGAGTGCGCCGAGTGTTGGCTGCTCCCCAGACATGCTTTTTGTAGAAAGGATGGGCAGGATGCTGCTTCCCTGCTTCTTCTCTGTGTGCGCGGTAGCGCGCGCTACATGGGCTGGCATTTTAATGCAAATTACTCCTCAGCGTTATTTTCGAGGCCTTTTTCAGAGAGTAAAATGATAGATGTGTCCCGCTTGGATTCGGAGATGAGTTGAGATGAATTAAGATGAGTTTAATTTATTTTTTAATATTATTATTATTTTAAGATTTGAAAAATATGTATTGGGATTTGAAAAAGGTATATTAAGATTTGAAAAATGTGTATAGGAATTTGTATTTTATATAAAAAATTATAAAAATATAATAATAAAATGAAGATGAGTTGAGATGAGTTGAATTCATCTTCGAATACAAATGGGGCCGTAGTCACAGAGTTACAAGTGGCGTGCATTCACTTTAAAAAAAAGTAAATATATATGAGATGCATATAAAAAAAGTTAACTTTTTTCTAAAATGACTATACGCCGTTTGCAATTCTATGACTATATATAATATTACTCACCAGAGAGTAAATACTAGAGATCATTCTGTATCTGTCAAATAGAAGGGAGAGAGGGTTAGCAGCATAGGTTTATTATTGGAGTTTTTACATTTTGATAGTAGATTTCGGATATTTTTTTTTTTTGTTTTGATTCAACATGTTGCAGATTGGAGGTAGTCTGTTGGCCAAAATCCACCACGTGTCTCGATACCATTCTCTCCATCTGCCGATCTTATCGTCGATCGGAGTTTTTATCAAATAGAGCGGTACGTACACCAAACGCGCAAGGTCTAAATGAGTACAAGCTCCACACTCCTCGCTATCTAAGGAATCCTCTTTGCCGTACGCAGCTCCTTGTGGATCCAAGGTTTTCAGGGTACTCCGACTTGTGGGTGATTCCCTCATAGAGTGGTGCATGTAGCCCACGCGCTACCACTGTCGATTTTTATTTTGAGTTGTTTTTTGTTTGTTATTTGGTTGGTTTTGTTTTGTTTGTATAGAAAAAATATGATAGAAAAATAGTCTCTTAAACTGTTATATGTAGAGTTGTAGTTCTCTCGTCTTGTAGAGGAAAAGAATTTAATTAACCGCCTTTAGATAGTAAATAGTTTCTCAAATATTTTGTCTACAGAGTTTTAGAAATTTGTGCTCTAAGTACTTTTAGTTTTAGTTGACTTATATGTTGAGTATTTCTCAGTTAATATAAGTCATATTATGTATACTTCAAATTTCATGGCTTTAGTGAAATTAAACCTATTTCTCTTAAAATAATAATAACAATAATAACAATAATAATCATTAGCGTCATTTGTGAATTAGGAGGCCAAGGTTAGGATGGCACAGCCCGTAAACATTGAACTGCATGTCAAGGCAAAATTAGGATTTGGTATTTGCAATGTGATTGATAAAGTGTAGTATGTATAAATATAAGTAACATATATTTTTTTATATGTAATTATATAAAAAAAATAATTATATATTATAAAATTATATAAAAAAAATATCTAGTTATAAATTATTTTATAAAATAATTTTTTTTTTAATTTTTATAATGAGACTAAATAAATATTGAGATTTTGAAAAATAATTTCAGTTAAAATTTTAGCGGTATGAATATTAGGGGGAGTTTTTTTATATATATAATTTAAGAAGATAATTTTAATTATATGGAAAAAGATTATAAATATATACTATATATAATATTTTGAAAAACATTTGTGGGGCAGCCCCCTACCATACGTGTGGTCCCACCTCTGACTGGATATGATCGAACATGATGTGTGTCAGCTTTTAAAAGATGTTTGGCAAGTGGTAATGCTTTTCGTCTTTTATGGGCAAAAACGGAATAAAAGAAAAAACTGAAATATTTGTTTTTAATATTTTAAATATTGTATTAATTAATATATTAATTAAAGTATTAAAATAAAATATTTCAATATTAAAATCATTTTGTATATAATTTTAAAATAATTTATACATAAAAAAATTATATATATAAATTATACTTTAAAATAATAGTCAATATAAATAAATTATATATATAAATATATATATATATGTAAATAATCTAGTCTAAATTAAGATAAAAAAATAACAAAAAAAAAAATCTCGAAATCCAGTATAAGTCGGTACACATTACTGGTACGGCTGAAATACCGACTAGTACAGGCCGGTACGGTCGAAATTTAGACTGGTACAAAACAGACCTAATTTTTATACCGGCCACTTGTACCGGCCGTACTGGCAAGTACGGTACGAAATTTAAAACTATGTTTGCTTCAAATGTTTTAAATACCATACCGGTGAGAGTATCGGTCAATGTACTGGAACGAAATATTTCGATACCAGTACCGTTTCGTATATCATTTCAGAATAGTCTATACATAAAAAAAATTATATATATAAATACATGTATAAATTATATTTCAAAATAATAGTCAATATATGAATAAATTATATATATATAAATATATATGTAAATAATTTAGTCTAAATTAAAATAAAAAAATAACAAAAAAAGATTAACAAAAAAATTGAAATATCGAAATTCGGTACAGACTGATACACATGGTCGATACGCTCAAAATATCGACCGATACAGCCGGTTCAGGTCGATATGGCCGAAATTTAGATCGGTATAAAATAAACCTAATTTTTATATCGATCACTATTTTAATACGACATATTCCGACCAAACCAATCAATACCATACGAAATTCAAGACTATTTATTTCCTTTGACCACAGGAATTTAATGGTGTGACCGCCAAAATTGAGTAACATCTCAAAGCACGCATGTTGCACTATGATCTGTTGAACAGTTGAAGTGATAAGGTTGCACATGCTGTGCATGCGTACCTTAAAAAGGCTGTGCTGTCCATATTGCTCGATGAAATACAGGGAATTTTTCTTGTAGCAACTCAGATATCTCATGAATACCGATCGAGCTAAAAGGCAAATATTTATTTGTACGAACAAAAAATTTAAATTTTAAGTTGTTTTAAAATAATATATTAGCAATACGGAAGTACGTCTTTCATATCTGCTATTATATATAATTAAATAAAAATATTAAATTTAATTATATTGAAAAATTAAGTGATAACACGATAATATTTTTTTACAAAAATAAATATAAAAATAATCTAACATATTATATCTAACTAATTATTTCTTTTTTAATAGATCATTTATCTTTCTTGAAACCTGTGCATGCTCCTTCTCATGATTCCGAGTGAATCCTATTAATGAGATATTAGCACAGTCTGGATATAAAAAAAAAAAAAAAAAAGATGAGAAATCATAGTTCTACAAATGAGATTTTTGATTGAAAATTTTGATTGTGGGATTGACATTTTTTTTATTTTTTTATTTTTACATAATAATTAAAAATATCTAGTTTTATAATATTTTAATTTTTTGTATTTTTTATAATCATTAAAAAATACTTAGAAAATGTATAAAAAAAAATGCAAAACAAAGAAGTCTCAACACTAGGTGAAATCCCCCAGGAGTAAGAGTAGCAATACTCTAAAAAGATCTCCAATTCATCTTAATTTATTTACATTAATAATTATAATTATTTTAAATTTTTATATAAAATATAATATAATATAATATTTTAATATTAAAATAATAATAATATCAAAAATAATATTTTTTTATTTTTTATTTTAACACATCTTATCTTAATTCATTGTCGAAACTCTCATGGATCTGATGCCAACGGTTTCATCAATTCAAAGGCAAACTAGAGCCTTGGAGGCGACAATAGTACTATTTTTCGCACGATGAGTCGTTCATATCTTGAGAATAATTTAAGAGAAATGCTACACAAAATCGAGAATAAGGGGACTCGAGTGGAGTCGGTGATGTGGCACCCTGATTTTTTAAAAAAAATAATATTTTAATGACAAACACATTAAAACGTGGCACCTTGATTTCATTTCTCTTTCTCAAATTTGAAGCTCCCGCGAACCTCAGATCCTTCTGTCGACCAAGTTTCGGCCATTCCCTCCGTCGACTCTCTCCGGCCATTCCAATCGATCTTTCCATCACAAATGTTGAAGATGTTGTTTCTCTTTCTCCTTTTCTTTCTCACTGCATTTGCTCGTACTGGTAACCATTACCATAATCTGAACTCCTCAGTTCCAATAATACGCTCCATTTTTTATGTCATTCTTCTTCTTCTTTTGCTATCTTTGAACCAAGACTACCTTAATCTCTGTTTTCTCTTTTGCAGGTGCAGGTGCAGGTAAAGAACTCGTTGCGTTTTTAAACCTATATAACACAATCCCAGATGTCTTTCAAGCATCCTCTCACTCTACTCTTCCAATAGCTATTTCTATGGGTGACGAAAGCCTCTTTGAGGTCTCAAGTAGTGTTTTATTGGCTGAAACATGGCTCAGGTCCAATGTTTTAGCTCGCTACCCAGCAACCAAAAACACCACCATTGTTGTGGGTGACACCGTGCTTTGCAACAGAGACCAAGAACACAAGCTGCATTTGGTCCTTCCATCTCTTAACAACCTTTATCGGTCTCTGATAAGGTGGGGTTTGGAAAAAGAAATCAAAGTTTCTACTGCTTTCTCTTCCAACTATTTGTTGCTCCCATACTCTGCTTCATACAGAGACTATTTAACTGAGAAAGTTATCAAACCTCTACTAGAGTTTCTATGGAGTACCAGCTTAACCTACTCAGTCAACCCATATCCAAAATTCTCATCTTTGTCAGATCAACCCGAGAGCTTGGTGTCTTATCACTCTGGGTCCATGGGAAAGCTGGGATTTGTTGAGTGTTGGGAATGGCCTGAGGGAATGGCTGGAGGGAGTCGACGGTGGGAATGGCCGAAACTTGGTTGACGGAGGGATCTGGGGTTCGCGGGAGCTTCAAATTTGAGAAAGAGAACTGAAATGTATTTTTTTGTCTTCGACCAACATTTCACTATGTTTGTCGCTAATTTATTATTTTTAAAAAAAAAATTAGGGTGCCACATTACCGACTCCACTCGACTTCCTTTATTCCTGACTCTTTGTAGCATTTCTGATAATTTAATGTGACAAATGGGCTAGTTCCATTTCAAACGTGCCATTGGGCTTTAGAAAGCATGTTATGATGAGTGGAAAGCATTTTACATATATTATATCCTATAATTATATATAAAAAAGATTTAGAGTATTATCATGCTTTCTAATAGATCCTGAAACGTATTAGTTTTTTTGTAATTTAATAGTGTAATGTATCAATTTTACTAATTTGAAGTACAAGATGAATTTATCTTAAAATCTAAAAAGAAGTGGATTGGTTTACTTAAAAATCTTATGCAATAAAATGTATATATTGATGTAATTTAATGTTAAATCATTTTTATTATAAAATAAATTGAACATATGATATTAAGCTAATTCAGCAAATGCAACTGAAATTTACATCTCAATGGTGTTCAATCAGTGATCTAATCACTGCAAGTTTTTCCATTTCGATCATAAAAACTCTTTACCCTTTCTGATCAAGAGCTGTCCTCCTTCTTCCATTCTTTTACAAAAAATTATCTCTAAAAGTTCTTACAAAATAGATATGGAAAACCTCATTACACAAACATAAGCTCTTTCTTGGCAAGATCTTGATCTTCAGCCAGACCCTGAAGTAGCAAAGCAGCATTCAGGATTGTTACTAGTGGGCTAACTCATCACGGATCGAACCATGAACAAGCAAGCAATCCAAGCTAGTATAAAAGTCACTTGGAACTTTGCAAAAATATTTCACATAGAAGAGATGGAAAACAACAAATTCATGTTTGCTTTCCAAAATCCTCAAGACAAGCAGAGAGTTCTAAGCCAATCACCATGAAATTTTAGAGGTCAACTCTAGATATTAAAGCCATGGCTACCTGGAATGACAGTCAAAGAAATCATATTAAAGTATGTCACTTTCAATATTCAAATTCATGGTTTCACTCTTGAATATATGACTGTAAAAAATGCTACAAACATTGGCAAGGCCCTGGAAAAATTAATAATGGTAGAGGTTGATCCAATATATTTGGTATGGCTTGGCGCCACTTTATCCAAATAAAAGTTTAGCTGGATATCACCCAACCCCTCAAGCAACGTTTTCTAATGCCAAGAAGTGAAACTGTTGAAACATGGATTGCTCTCAAATATGAAAAGCTAGCAGATTTTTGCTATGTCTGTGGTAAAATACGTCACACTTATACTTTTTGTAGTAAAGAATAAAAGGCAGAAGAACAACATGAATTTGGGTCATATTTGAGATCTGAATATGTTAATAAAAATCCAAAAGAAGATGTCTCATTTACTCAATCAAGACAAAACTCTTGAGAAAAGAAAGAAGTCAAGAAGGAGGCTGAAGGAAGGCATGAATCTCAAAGTTCTAAAGGGAAGGAAATTCAGATATACAATGAGGCTCGAGCCACAAGTTTCACCATTCAATTCACAAGCCCTTTTGCTAGATCAAATCACAATAAGGAAAACATTTCAGAATCACAGCCATAATTCCATCATTTCTTCCTAGAATCAGAAGCATCCCAGTCAAAAAATGAACACAATCCAGAAAGAGACAATCCCACCTCAGAGAAACCACTGTTCAACCACAGTAATCCAAGATCATTAACTCAGTAAGTGAAAAAATAAATGGAATCACTGTGCCACCAAATAGAATAATGAAGATGGACAAATATCGGGAACTCCACCTCCTCATTATATCAGCCCAGGGCTCGAGACAACTCTTCCAGCAAATCAACATGTCCTAATCACCTCAAAGTTGAGCTTTTCATCTGGTTATCTAGCAGCTCTTCCCCAGCAAACACATTGGAAAACCAACTAGAGGAATCTTTATTATTCAACTAGGGGAACTAAAGATCATAGGGGCCTATTTGAGCCAAACACTCTTGTAGGGGCCTCTATTAGTTCCAAAGAAAGAACTGTGGCCGAACAATTAAATCTGGACCTAGACCTAGTCACTGCAATGGACCCATGGGAAGGAAGGGCAAGATTTTCTTTTAGATTACCTCCAACTTTCCCTGGTCCAACTCTCTTAGGCTGCAAGAGTAAACTGACATCTCAATCCAATCATACTCAATCAAGTAACCCTTTGTCAACCCCAGGGATCCTAAAGCCCACAATATTAATTAAATATTTGACTCCTCCAAAAGATATCCAAAGTTTTTTCAAGCCCCCTATTTCCAATACCTGCCAGTCACTCAGATGTTTTAAAAGAAAGAACTTAGCTCTCCTGATAAGCAAATGCTGTCAAGCTTTCATGTAGAACATCTACCTCTGTCATAAGCAACACAATCTTGTCCTCAAGATCGTCTGATCCTAGTCATTGAGCCACAAACTCACAAACGGAAACAAGTGGTCTTTTACATTAATCTACCAGACAAAGAATTACCCCTCCAAGCGGCTAATACTTCAAAACCAGGGAAAGAAAAATTAATTCTTTGTGAAGATATCGCTGAATTTTCGACCAGAGAAGAGGAGCTAACAAAAACAACCTTACTTTTATGCTCACTCAGTGAGGCCATTCATTTAAATAGACCTTGTTGAATCCAAAGTTTCAAATTTCGTATCTACGTGTAGATTTTGATGATAACAAATTAATTCAAGTCTCAAGCTCAAATTATTTACGCAATGGAGCGAAGCGCACATCAAGCATAAAAGAACAAGTCTACAAATGAAACTCATAGATTATTTTTGTACATCTCTTGATAAAATTCGAAATTGGATTAAGGCTCCAAATTACTCTTTTTTCTCATAAAACATCAAATTACTTTTTTCACATATGCAAGACATTTTTAAATGTCTTAGTTTTGAAAATTATGTTTTTCACATGTGCATAACATCATCAAATAAAATAATTTCGAAAATTATATTTTTTTATATAAAAATTTGAATTTATAAGATGATTGATTATTATATTTAACATGTGCATATTTTGTTTGAAAGTCTTGAAGGGGGTGGTGTGTTTTTTTGACAAATGCAAAAAGTAGATGATTTTGTTTAAAAATCTTGAAGGGTGGTTGTGTGTTTTTTTGACAAATGTAAAATGTAGATGATTGTGTTTAAAAATCTTAAAGGGTGGTTGTGTGTTTTTTTGACAAATGCAAAATGTAGATGATTGTGTTTAAAAATCTTAAAGGGTGGTTGTGTGTTTTTTTGACATATGTAAAAAGAAGATGATTTGGTTTGAAAAATAAATCATGCTCATTTTGTCATATATGAAAAGCAAAAGATTAGGTTTGATTTCTTTGAAAAATGAATGGAGTTGTCTTTGATAAATGCAAAAAGGAAATGCTTTTATTTGAATTTTTTGAAAAGTGAATAGTGCTCTTATTTGACATGTGAATCTTTTCAAATTTGAAATTGAAGAATCATTTGCCTATAAATAGCTCATTTGAGTTTTGCAAAAATTACAATAAGAGCTTACACATCTATTGTTAAGTTTTGCATCATTTTTTCAAAGCTCTCATTCTCTATTTTCTAAAATTTTAAACCTTAATTCTTATTATTTTTGAGAGAGATATAGGTTGCGCTGTATTGTTTCTGTCTCACTCATTGAAGAGTGTACTTTGATAGTCTACCCACTATCAACTTTTGTATCAATAAGAGGGTGCGTATAACTTTTGTGTGTGTAGAAGGTGTTCTACACAGGGAATAATTGAATTACCAAGTGGGAGGTGATTTGAAGTATAGAGGGTGTTCTACACGGATTCTTTGGAGCGGTGCTGCTTAAATGTGTAATAGGTTTCTATCTCCACCTAAAGGAGATTGACTAGTGAATTTGAGATCCTCACAGGGTAGCTTGAGGTGAGGACGTAGACAGTGAGGCCGAACCTCGTAAAAATACTGAGTTTACTTTTATTTACCATACTCTTTACATTTCTTGCTTCTTTATATTTTGTTTATATTTTATATTGTGTATTTGATTTATAAGTGTTAATTTTTATAATATAACCCAATTCACCCCCCTCTTGTGTTAGTCATCTGTGTAACAATTGGTATCAGAGCAAGGGCTCTGTTATAAGATTAACTATCTGTTGAGTTAAGATCATATGACTAACATTGCAGCTACTTTCGTTGAAGGTCAATCCAGTAGTCGACCTCCGCTATTTTGTGGAGATAATTATAATTTTTGGAAAGCTAAAATGAGAATATTTTTTCAGTCTCAAGGTCGATAAATCTGGAAATGTATTGTAAATGAGAATATATTCCAACAAAAACTGTTGATGGAGTAAAGGTCAAAAAGGAAGAGGAAGAGTTTGATCGCGAAGACGATAGACTTTATACTGTGAATGTAATGGCTATGAATTTTCTATATAATGCTCTCAATGGTAATGAATTTAACAGAATAATGACTTGCAGGACAGCAAAGAAAATTTGGGACAACTTGGAAGTAACCTATGAAGGAATTTCGCAAGTCAAAGAATAAAAAATTTATATTCTTACGCATGAATATGAAATGTTCAAAATGAATGATGATGAATTTATCTCTTCTATGTATACTCGTTTTACTAATATTATAAATAGTTTGACATCTCTTGGTAAAGTTTATTCCAGTTTAGAGATAGTAAGGAAAATTCTCAATTCATTGCCAAAGCGTTGGGAATTAAAAATAACGGCGATTCTTGAAGTTAAGGATCTTAAAAAACTCGAAGTAAATGAACTCATCGGGTCACTTAGTACCCATGAGTACACATTGAAAAGAGGAGAATAAGAAGGAAAGCAAAAAAAGAGCTTAGCACTCAAAGCCGTTCCTCATGAAAGTGAAAGTGATGAAGATGAAGAAAGCGATGACGAAGAGATTGCAATGATCACAAGAAGATTTAAGAGATTCTTGAAAAATAAAACTTCTCCAAAGAAACTTTTCAAAAAATCTTCCAACAAAGATACAAGTAAAAATGATTCATTAATTTGTTATAAATGTAAAAAGACAGGACATATCAAGGTAGATTGTCCACTGCTAAAGAAAAATCGATACAAAGGCAAGAAAGCAATGAAAGCTACATGGGATGATGATTCAAGTAACTCAGACAGCGACGCAAGTAATGAAGAATCTGCAAATCTTTGTCTTATGGCTAACGATGATCTTGAGGTAACAAATCTTGAAAATCCCTCTTATGAAGAATTGCAAAATGCTTTGGAAGAGGTATATGAGGAATTTGAAAAATTGGGTATTAAGTATACCACTTTGAAAAAGAAAAATTCTTCTTTAATAAATGAAATTGATGTTTTTAAAAAAGAAAATATAGTTTCAAAAGATGACAATGATGAACTGAAAAAGAAAGTAGCTGATTTAGAAAAAATTGTTGAAAATTTCAAAAATAGAAAAAGAAATTTCGAAAAATTTCTTGGTAATCAAAGATGTGTTTTTGATAAGGTAGGCTTGGGATACATGTCAAAAGAAAAACTCAAACCCTATAAAAATTTATTTGATAAACCCATTAAATCAAAACCAAACTTTCAAAATTCTTTTCCTAAAAATATATTTGTCAAAGAAAAACATTATTACAATCACTCAAGTTCTTCAAGTATTTTACATGTTATTTGTAATTTTTGTAATAGAAATAGTCATAACTATCATGCTTGTCCTATTAGAAGAAAACATACAATAACTATTAGGGCCATATAGGTACCAAAGAATCTTATTTATTCTAATACTAATAAATAAAGGACCCAAAGAACATGGGTACCAAGAAAAATTATTTTAATTATTTTTGTAGGTATGCATGAAGTCTTCCGTAAGTAAAACAAGATGGTTTTTAGATAGCGGATGCTCAAGACACATGACAGGAGATAAAACTAAGTTTATTGATCTCACTCTTAAAGAACAAGGACACGTGACATTTGGAGACAATTCAAAATGGAAGATCGTGGGAATAGGTAAAGTTGGTAATAAGTCTTCTCTCATAATTGAATTTGTTCTACTTGTTGAAGGTCTAAAACATAATCTTTTAAGTATAAGTCAATTATGTGATAAAGGATTTACAGTTACCTTAAAAAATGATAAGTGCATTATTTTGAATAATCATGATTGCAATGTTTGTTTTATTACTCTTAGAAACAATAATGTTTATACAATTGAATTTGAAGAAATTGCCTCACAAGATACTATTTGTTTATTAGCTCAATAGGAAAATAGTTGGTTATGGCATAGAACGTTAGGTCATGCAAATATAGAACTTATTTCCAAACTTTTAAAAAATGATCTTGTAAGATGTTTGCCAAAAGCAAAATTTTTTAAATACAAAATCTGTGATGCATGCCAGTTTGGTAAACAAACAAAAATTTCTTTCAAAATCAAGAAACATATTTTCACTATTAGACCTTTGCAACTAATACACATAGACCTTTTTAGACCAAACAGAGTTGCGAGTCTGGGAGGAAAATGCTATGCATTTGTTATTGTTGATGATTTCTCTAGATATACTTGGGTCATCTTTCTCGCTCATAAAGATGAGGTACATAATGCATTTACCAAGTTATACAAGAGAATTCAAAATGAAAAGGGCTATACTATTTCAAACATCCGAAGTGATAGGGGGAAAGAGTTTGTCAATAAAGATATTGAGTCTTTTTGTGATGAAAATGGTTTTCTGCATAATTTCTCTGCTGCTCGAACTTCTCAACAAAATGGGGTAGTAGAGAGCAAGAATAGATCTCTTCAAGAAATGGCAAGAACAATGCTTAATGAAAATAGTTTACCTAGTTATTTTTGAGCCGAAGAGGTAAGTACTGCATGTTATCCTATAAATAGAGTTATGTTAAGGTCTAAATTAGATAAAATCCCTTATGAGCTTTGGAATGAGAAAAAATCCAACATTGGTTACTTTCATATATTTGGATGTATATGTTTTATAATCAATAACAGAGATAATTTAAGAAAGTTTGATGCAAAATCTGATGAAGGTATCTTTCTTGGGTATTCAACAAATAGTAAAACTTATAGAGTATTCAATAAAAAGACTTTGACTGTACAAGAATCTATGCATGTAGTATTTGATGAATCTAACCCTCTACTTTCTAAGAAATCTATTGATGAATAATCAGAAGGTACAAATAAAAAAAAATAGTCTCAATCTCAACAAAAAGAATACAATGGAAGAAATCCAACATGAAAATATCATGAAAGATTATCAAGACTTAGTACAAGATACAACCAAACAGTGGAAACATGTGAAAGATCATCCAGTGGAACAAATTCTAGGAGAACCTTCACGAGGTGTAAGTACTCGCTCATCTCTTAGAAATATTTGTAATCACACTGCTTTTTTATCTCAAATTGAACCCAAAAATATTGATGAAGTACTTATTGATGAATCATAGATTCTAGTTATGCAAGAAGAGCTAAATCAATTTGAAAGAAATAATGTATGAACACTTGTTCCTAGACCCAAAAATCATGTTGTTATTGGAACAAAATGGGTTTTTAGAAATAAGAAAGACGATTTTGAAATCGTCACTAGAAACAAGGCTCGACTTGTAGCCCAAGGTTTCAATCAAGAGGAAGGAATCGATTATGAGGAAACGTATGCACCTGTCGCAATATTAGAAGCTATTCGAATGTTACTTGCATATGCATGTTATAAAAATTTCAAACTTTTTCAAATGGATGTTAAAAGTGCTTTCTTAAATGATTTTATAAATGAAGAGGTATATGTTGAGCAACCTCCAGATTTTGAAAATCATATTTCTCCTAATCATGTTTTTAAACTCGCAAAATCATTATATGGACTCAAACAAGCTCCTAGAGCTTGGTATGAGAGGCTTGGTGGTTTCTTGATTGAAAAAGGTTTTTCAAGAGGAAAGATCGATACAACTCTTTTTATTAAATATGAACAGGATGATATTCTTCTAGTTCAAATTTATGTTGAAGATATAATATTTGGTGCTACTAATGAAAATATGTGCAAAAATTTTGCTAAGAGCATGCAAAAAAAATTTGAAATGAGCATGATGGGAGAACTTAATTTCTTTCTTGGATTGCAAATCAAGCAAGCAAAAAGTGGAACATTCATTAATCAGTCAAAATATATCAAAGAGTTATTCAAAAAGTTTGAGATGGAAGGTGCGAAGGTAATTGGAACACCAATGAGTCAAACTACCAAACTTGATAAAGATGAAAGCGGTAAACCAGTTGACTCAAAGGTATATCAAGGTATGATTGGTAGTTTATTATATTTGACAGCTAGTAGACCTGTATTATGTTCAGTGTATGTTTATGTGCACGTTTTCAATCATCTCCAAAGCAATCTCATTTGATTGCAGTCAAGCGTATTTTTAGATATCTTGTCGGTACCATTGACCTAGGGTTATGGTATCCTAAGCACACTTCTTTCGATCTTATTAGTTATTCAGATGCAGATTATGCTGGTTGCAAAGTTGATCGAAAAAGTACTAGTGGAATATGTCATTTTTTAGGTCATGCACTTGTTTCATGGTTTAGTAAAAAGTAAAATTTTGTTGTATTATCTACTGCTGAGGCAAAATATGTTGCTGCAGGCAGTTGTTGTGCTCAAGTTCTTTACATGAAGCAGCAACTTGAGGATTTTAAACTTATGTATAATCATATTCCTATTAAATGTGATAATACTAGTGCTATAAATCTTTCAAAGAATCCAATACAATATTCTAGGACTAAGCATATTGAAATTAGATATCATTTTCTTAGAGATCATGTGCAGAAGGACGATATTGTATTAGAATTCACTAGCACACATGATCAATTGGCAGACATTTTCACAAAACCCATACCAGAAGATAGACTATGCATGATTAGAAGAGAAATAAGAATGATGTATGTCATGAATATTTGCTAGATACTTTTATTCCATTATCTCAAATGACCTATAGAAACTTGAGACGTTTAGCCTCATCATTTAACTACATTTGCTCCTCATAAATCATCATGCCATCATTGTCTAAAGGATTAGACAATCGAAATGAAGAGGCAAGTAATGATTTTAAATTCTTATTCTGTTGCTTTAACTCTACTATATTTTTGTTTGACTCATAAACAAGTCGTTGAAGTACAGAGACAGTCTCGCTAAACTTCTCAATTTCGCGAGTTTTGGACTGCAACTGAGCAGAAAACGCGACGATGGATGATGAGTATCGAGTTTCGAGACCCACAAGCTCGTAAATGGTGTCATGATCTGATTTATTAGCTAAATCAGTCTCATGTTGCTTCATGGCACCCCCGACAGATGAAGAAATAGATTGAGACTGAGGTAAAGACAAATCTTGATCAGGAGAAGTACTGAAGGGAAATCGACGAGCCATTAAAAATTTGTAGAATGAGAATGCAAGCAAATTGTAAAAATGAGAAGAAGATTTGATGCGAAATAGTTAAAGCTAATGATTGCTCTTATAGAAACGGAAATAAGAACAAGACAAGCTTACAAATCCTGATAATATCTCATTTTTCAGCAACATCAAGCGGATCAAATCTCTGCACCGAATTGCCAGAGCTAGGCCTCCAGCCTTTGCAGGTTTTGTCGGGCACGGGTGATTTCAACTATTCAACTCTTTACAAAATCTCTTTCCGCACCGAATTGCCAAAGTTAGTCCTCTAGCCTTTGCAGGTTTTGTCGGACACGGCTGGTTCCAATTATTCAACTCTCTACAACTTCTACTAACGCACTGTTTTATTTGGTTATTGCTTATTGCGGGAAAAAATCTTACTGAAGCCAATTACGGTTCCTTTTTAATGATGCCAAAAGGGGGAGAAGTTTTAGACGTAAATATTTTAGATTTTTAACTCTGTTATATATGCTTATCTATTGCTTGAAAAACTAACGCATATTCTCAGGGGGAGCTTAAGCATTACTGCAAGTCTCAAAATTCTACTAAGTATTTATCATCATAAAAAATGGGGAGATTGTTGAATCCAAGATTTCAAATTTTGTATCTACGTATAGATTTTGATGATAACAAATGAATTCAAGTCTCAAGCTCAAATTATTTACACAATGGAGCAAAGCGCACATCAAGTATAAAAGAACAAGTCTACAAATGAAGCTCATAGATTATTTTTGTACATCTCTTGATAAAATTTAAAATTGGATTAAGGCTCCAAATTACTCTTTTTTCTCATAAAATATCAAATTACTTTTTTCACATATGCAAGACATTTTTAAATGTCTTAGTTTTGAAAATTATGTTTTTCACATGTGCATAACATCATCAAACAAAATAATTTCGAAAATTATATTTTTTTATATAAAAATTTGAATTTATAAGATGATTGATTATCATATTTGACATGTGCATATTTTGTTTGAAAGTCTTGAAGGGGGTGGTGTGTTTTTTTGACAAATGTAAAAAGTAGATGATTTTGTTTAAAAATCTTGAAGGGTGGTTGTGTGTTTTTTTGACAAATGTAAAATGTAGATGATTGTGTTTGAAAATCTTAAAGGGTGGTTATGTGTTTTTTTGACATATGTAAAAAGAAGATGATTTGGTTTGAAAAATAAATCATGTTCATTTTGTCATATATGAAAAGCAAAAGATTAGTTTTGATTTCTTTGAAAAATGAATGGAGTTGTCTTTGACAAATGCAAAAAGGAAATGTTTTTATTTGAATTTTTTGAAAAGTGAATAGTGCTCTTATTTGACATGTGAATCTTTTCAAATTTGAAATTAAAGATTTTTTTGCCTATAAATAGCTCATTTGAGTTTTGCAAAAATCACAACAAGAGCTTACACATCTATTGTTAAGTTTTGTATCATTCTTTCAAAGCTCTCATTCCTTCTTTTCTAAAGTTTTGAGTCTTAATTCTTATTATTTTTGAAAGAGATATAGGTTGCACTGTATTGTTTCTATTTCACTCATTGAGGAGTGTACTTTGATAGTCTACCCACTATCAACTCTTGTATCAGTAAGTGGGTGCGTATAAACCTTGTGTGTGTAGAAGATGTTCTACATAGGGATTAGTTGAATCACCAAGTGTGAGGTAATTGGAAGTATAGAGGGTGTTCTACACAGATTCTTTGAAGCGGTGCTGCTTAAATGTGTAATAGGTTTCTATCTCCACCTAAAGGAGATTGATTAGTGAATTTGAGATCCTCAAGGGGTAGCTTGAGGCGAGGACGTAGGCAGTGGGACTGAACCTCGTAAAAATACTGAGTTTGCTTTTTCTTACCCTACTCTTTACATTTCTTGCTTCTTTATATTCTGTTTATATTTTATATTTCATATTGTGTATTTGATTTATAAGTGTTAATTTTTATAATATAACCCAATTCACCCCCCCTCTTGTGTTAGTCATCTGGTCAACAGACCTTTCTCAAAAGAAGTAGTCATCTGGTCAACAGACCTTTCTCAAAAGAAGTTGATAATTCAACTCAACCTAAGCAAATGTAGAAATTGAAGAGGTTAAGGTGGAGAAAGATTAGATAGAGATGAGTAAGAGCACCCAGATCTCTTCAGACATCAGAATGGAAGATATACCACAAAGGCAATCAAAGGAGCAGATGCAACAAAAAGCAACTAGAAAGGGCAAGAACAAAGAAAAAAATCGTTTATAGTAGATATTTCAAATCAACCCCAGATTCATCCAAAGAAGCTCAAGAGGACAGCTCTAATGTTCCTCCCAAAGCAATATGAGGACAATAGTATGAAACTGCCAAAACTTAGCTCAACCAAAGGCAGTAAGGAATCTCAAAGCCAATATAAATAATTATAACCCTGATATCATATTTATTTTTGAAACTATGTTAACATCGGATGGTACTAGTAAGCTAGTATATAAATTAGGCTTCCAACATTTTGTACACTTCCCAGTGATTTGTAAAAAATGAGGCATTCTTCTGTTATGGAGACCGGATTTAGACTTGTTAATATAAATATGAATGCTATATCTATTCTAATCTACTCAGACCCTTCTTTCAACTCCTGACTATGCACTTTTGTATATGCCCTTGCTCAATGGAACTTAAAACTTTCCTTCTGGAATCATTTGAACTCAATTCAACAAGCATTCAAAGGCCCATGGATCTGCCTGAGAGATTTCAATAAAATTATGAATTAAACAGAAAAATTTGGGGAAAGACAACATCAAAGCAGTTGAAGCAATGGACTTAAAGATTTCATGAACAAACAAGAGTTAATCGACATAGGTTTCAAAGGTCCACTCTTCACTTGGACAAATAGGAGACAAGGTCTGGCTTTAATAAGGGAGAGACTAAACAGAGCTATTTCAAATCAAGAATGGAGGTAACTTTTCCCAGATTCAAGTATTCAAATTCTTACTCAATCAGTTTCAGATCATAATCCATTACTTCTAAATATAGTGAGCTATTATAGAAAGCCAATATCATTCAAGTTTGAAGCATTTTGGACCAAGGATCCACTCAGTAATTGCATTATCAAGGAAGCATGGAATAATCACCTTCTTGGCAATCCAGCTTTTATTCTCTATAAAAAAAAAAATTCGAGCCACAAGAGAAGCTTTAAAGCTTTGGAACAAGTTTCAATTTGGCAAAATTCAAGTCAATATTCATCGGCTAGAAACAAATTTGTCTTTGATTCAGAGCACACCAATGAATCTCTATGATTAAGATAAGGAAAAACAAATCCGATTTGAACTAAACAAACAAAGAGAATTTGAAGAAACCCTATGGAAGTAGAAATCAAGGGTGGAATGGCTCACAACAACGGATCTCAATATGAATTTTTCCATCTCTCCACAACCATTCGAAGAAGAAGGAATTTAATTGAGAATATTAAGATTTGTCTAGGTAATTGGTCAAATGATCCTGATGTCATTGAAATTTCTTTTCTCAATCACTTCCAAACTAGATATTACACTTTTTTGCTATAATTCCCTATCCAACGTGACAATCTTATTGAGAACAAAATCACAACTGAAAAGAATGAGATGCCCCAAGCAATCCTAGACGAAATAGAAATTTTTGAAGCACTGAAACAAATACCAAATTTCAAGGCTCTAGGATAAGATGGAATGACTGCATTGTTTTATAGATATTATTGGTCTATTATCAAATTTGCAGTGATTGAAACAATACAAAATCTCTTTCGGAGTGGAAAACTCCAAAAACAATTCAATCGTACCAATATTGCTTTAATCCCCAAAAACAATTGTCCCAAATCTCCTAAGCATTATTGACCCATTAGTGTCACTAATGTTTTCTACAAGATCCTAACCAAAATTATGGTCAACAGATTCAAGAAAATCCTAGATTCCATTATTTTTCCCTTTCAAACAGCTTTTGTTCTGGGAAGAAACATAAAGGATAACACTATCATTGCCTATGAACTGTTTCATAACATCAAGAACAAAAGAGGGAAACAAGGATTGATGGCTATCAAATTGGATATGGAGAAGGCATTTGATTTTGTTGAATGCGATTTCTTATTTGAAATTATGAAGAATTTGGGTTACAATGAAAAATGTATCCAACTTGTAAAGGAATGCATAACTACAGCCTCATTCTCTGTAATAATCAATGGGTCATCAAGAGGATTCTTCACAGCATAAAGAGGTCTAAGGCAAGGTGATCCAATCTTACTTTTTCTCTTCATACTTGCTACTGAAACTCTTACCAAAATTTTTATGAAGGAGGAAGCAATGAGAAAGCTTGAAGGAATAAAATTCAGTAGGCAAAACCCAGCAGTGACACACCTACTCTTTGCTGATGATACCATCATTTTTGCTCAAGCAACGAAAAAAATGCAAAAATATGTCGGATAGCCTAAGAAAATATCCTTTGGTCGGGTCAAAAGGTCAACATCAATAAATTAGCCATTCATATCACATCAAATACTAATGGGGCGACAAAGAAAGCAATTATGGCACACTTTCCTTACAATTTTTCCTCAACAAAAATGAATTACTTAGGATTGCCAACATCCTTTAGTCAAAACAAAAAACAAGACTTTAAAAAATTACTTAGCAAGGTAGAAAAAAAGCTAGAGGGATGGAAGTAAAAGCTCCTCTCACAAGCAGGTAAAACTACATTAATAAGGTCAGTTGCTAGTTCAATACTCACTTACTATATGTCTACCTACAAAATTTCAAAAATAATCTGTCAATCATTAGATCAAAACTTCAAAAACTTATGGTGGGAATTCTCAAAAGACAAGAAAAGGAACTTGACATTAAAATCATGGCAGTCTATTTGCTTAACAAAACATCAAGGTGGCTTAGGCTTGAGAAGTATGAGCAATCTGAATATGGCACTGCTAGCAAAACTAGGCTGGAAAATTAGTGAAGGAAATGGGAAACTGTGGGAATCTATTCTGAAAGATAAATACTTGAAGAATTCCGATTTCTGGCAGGTACAACCACAAATAACTAATTCTATGCTATTTAAATGAATTCTCAGTACCAAAAAGCTTATAAATAAAGGGAGATGCATTCGGATTAACAATGACAATAATACAAACTTCTGGAATGATCCATGGATGCCCTCGATGCCAAATTTCATACCAAGGCCAATTTAGAATATGAATGATATTCATCCAACACTCAAGGTAGCAGAAGTCCTTACTGAAAATCCAAGAAGTTGGGATCTGGAAAAAATATCTCAACTCACCGATGAAGAAACTATGAATGAGATAAAGAAAATTCCATTATCCATCTACAAGATAAAGCTATATGGATACCAAATGTAAACGGAAAGTTCTTTATCAAATCTGCATACCACCAAGTCACACAAGATCCCAAAATCCCTTATCCTATAAGTTACAAGTCCATTTGGAAATGAAAAATCCATGATAGACACCAATTGATGCTATGGAAGCTACTATGGAATATCATCCCAACCTACGCAAGAATCAATGAAGCCCTAAAGAAAGAAGAAGAAACCATATGCTCCCTATGCAATCAACAACCAGAAACTGTGTTACACCTATTCACATTTTGCCCCATCACTTTAATTCTCTGGCAGCAAAGTGAGTGGCCACTGAAATTAGACAGATTACCAATCCAATCTATGGCAGACTGGGTATATTTTATACTTTCTCCAGGAAAAAAGTAGGGGTGTCAAATCGTGTTAACATGTCGTGTTCGTGTTGTGTTAAGACATGTATATTATACTATATAGGTCAACCCTAACCCGACTCGTTAAGCTTATCGTGTCAAAATCTCAAACCCTAACATGACCTGTTAACATAATGTGTCGTGTCGTGTCAACCCATTATGACCCATTAGTGAATATTATGAAATAAATTAATACGATAAAATATGATACGTTTCAACCTGTTTATGTAAATATGTTGAATATGTCCAAAATTAATCAGTTTGGCTTAATTAAACTTAGCATAATTTTATACAAATGTTAAAATTACAATATCTATAAAAATTATAATACTAACTACAAGTATGAATTATAATATAAATAATACAAATATTGAAATTAAGATTCTGACAATTTTACCTTTAAATGTAAGGGTATACTTGTAATTTTAACTTTCTTAACGTGTCATAACGTGTCATAGCGGGTCAAAATAGGTTGACCCGCTATCAACCCGTTAAGCAATCGTGTCATAATGGGTCAACCCGTTTTGATTCGAAACGCTTTAAGACTAAACCCTAACCCGCTATTATCGTGTCGTGTTCGTGTTAGGTTAATGGGTCGTGTGACATATTGCCACCCCTAAGAAAAAATTAGGGCTAATAGGCAGTGAAATCCACAATTTCCAACTGTGGGCAGTGATTATAATGGATTTGGAAGATGCAAAATGAAATCGTCCACAACAGGCAAGATCTATCCATTCAAAATGCAATAACGCAGGTTGAAAAAATTTACCAGAGTTACAAAAAGGCATGGAAGGAGAAATCATCAAGAATCGAAAATTGGGTAGTTCCTTCACCATCGCAGTACAGCGTCTCCTTCGATGTAGTTGTCAGATCAGATTTCTTAGTAGCATCGGTGGTATGCAGAGACCATCAAGGAACCATTTTGGAAATGCATACGGAAAGAATTCCCTCAATTTCTCCACTGATAATTGAAGCGAGGGCAACCCAAATGACAGTCAAAATGGCGTCAAAGAGGAAAGAAAGGCAAACGATTATCAAAGGCGACTCCCAAATGGTCATTGATGCAATCCTCCTTACGAAGATTCCTTGGGAAATTCACCATTTGATCACAGATACTGTTGTCCTCCTCTCCGGGTTTAAAGATTGGAAAATTAACAAAATATATTGAACTGCAAATTGATGTGCGCATTTTTTAGCACAATGGATAGCTACAAATTTTATATTTGGTAGCATACCCGCTCATCCTCTCTCTAGGTATATTATATTTTTGGATAGTGGAAAGGATCCACCTTAACTTGTAATATTTTCTTTATATATAATATTTGTACGCTCACTTAAAAAAAAAAAAAGAGACTAGACATTCTCAACCTCAAAGTACTATCTTTAGCCATTGACAGCTAACCTAAATCCCCATCTTAATCCACCATGAAGACACTCTTCTATCCTCTCTAATGCTGTCTTAGGCCTCATTTAAATTCGAAATTGAGATGAGATGAGATTAGTTGAGATGAATTTTAAAAGTTGAATAAAATATTATTATTATTATTTTAATATTTGAAAATTTTGAATTGAGATTTAAAAAAACTGTATTGAAATTTGAAAAAATTGTATTGAGATTTGTATTTTGTATGGGAATTTGAAAAAGTGTAATGATAAATTTGAGATGAGATAAATTTGCAATCCAAACTGGGCCTTAGAGCACTCTCAATAATTATTCTAATATTTTTTTTAAAAAAATTCATTATTAATTTTTTTAAATTTATCTATGTATTATTTTTATAATAAATCATCTATCAGTTAATTTATTTTTTTCTCTATATCATCTATATATTTTTATTTTATTCCTTTTTATTCATTCAAAAATGTATTTAAAATGAACAAATGACTGCAAACCCTAAATTTCTTCATTTCTCCTAGTGGTAAAGCCAACAATTATATCAAGGGGACCAAAATTTTCATTGTGTGATAATTTATGTAAATAGTAATATTAAATACAGTTTTAAAGTGTGCAAATTCTATACACTTCATTTAAAAAAAAAAAAAAACTACCATAAAAAATTATTCTTTTTCATATGGGTTTTAAATTTATTTAATTCTTCCAAATGAAATGGATTGGGCTTGCATTTGATTATAGGGTTGTAAACATCATTCCTTTTATATAAATTAAATAGAGATTGAAAAATCATAAAGTTATAAAATCATAACTACAAACAATTTTTATATAAATTATCAATCATAAATAATTTTTCTTATATTTACATTTTTGATTCTTTATTAAGAAATTTAATATTATATAATAAAAAATTTTGGGATCTATATTAATAAGTTTATTATTTTTCTTAAACTTAGTTTTAATTTTAATTTTAGAGAAGCTATATTCTAGAAAATAGATAATATATATAAATAAAATAAAATTTGGAGACTATAAAAAAATTGAAAAGAGACGTTTCTAAGTATATTAAAATTTTTTAAAAAAATCAGAGAGAATATAAAAATTATAAGTTTTGTGAGGGGGCCATGTCCCCCCCGGCTCCGCCCCTGGTTTCTCCATCGGCAACCCCAAAATAAAAACTCCAAATTTCTCCATCGGCAACCCCAAAACGAAAATCCAAAACAAAAACAACACGTAAACCCACCATCGACAAAACCGAAAGATAGAGAAATAATAAAAAATGTTTACCTTCATGAATAGTTGCCTGCTAGATGTACAGCTCCAATAAGAAACACAGTAGATCAAGGAAAAATACAGTATTAAATAGAGGCTCCGATGGACGTGGTTTTGAAGTGAATTCCTTCAAAATTTTGAAGAAAATATATTTTATAGAGTCCATTAGGACTGCTCCTAATGCAATATTTAACTATGGAATATGTAAATATTGTATAATTATTTTGAAAATAAATATAATTTTTTATTCAAAAATTAAATTTTTTATATAAATTTTTTATTAATTATTTTTAAAAATAATTATACAATATTTACCCATTTAATATTGTAACTATCCTTTTCCATTAGTATTAGACCTCTTTCTAATCTACATGATTGAACTAGAAACTCCACGCTAGAAGGCTGAGCCGTGTGGAAACGTACTTTGAAACTTTATTAGCAGAACTCCATGCTCCTCTATAATTATTTATTTCAAAAACTAACAAGCATTTGGCAATGGGTGGTACTACTCATTATTTTGGTGAATCTCTAGTATATTTGGTTTTCTTTTATTTGTTTAAATGTTATAAGAAAACATGCTCACAAATGCACTATTAGTAACTTATTTAAACATTTATAAAAAAAAATAGAATACACTAAAAAATTAAGACTTTGAGCGTTACATTAAAAGAAATTAACTAACAATTTTCTTGATAATATATATTTTTTTAACGAAGAGTCAATGTCACAGATCTAGTAGTAATCTCTACTCAATTTTATTAAATATTCATTCTCGATGTCAACTAATTTAGTATAGAACTGATAGTTCATCGATAACCAGGAGCGGAATTAGAATTTAGTGTTTGGAGGGGCGATCGATAAAATGTATAGTATGTGTAAATATAAATAATATAAATTATATTTACAATATTCTCATAATTATATAAATTAGAGTGAGATTAAATAAATATAATCAATTAATTTTGACAATTATAAAAATTGATAATCAATTCAAAATAACAAATGAGCAAGTTAATTATTAAAAAATATCTCATAATTCATAAATGTCATGACCAACAAAAGAAGTGAAATTAGCTAATTTGAAATTCACAAATCCAAACATTAACACAAAACAATTAAATATAACTTCTAAAACATAAAACATTAGAAAAAAAAAATTGGGAGCTTAGTCTATTTGTTTAATAAAAATTTAGTGAAAATTGTTGTGGTCACAATTTTATTTTATTTTATAATTGGATGGAGCAATTTTAATTATATATATAAATAATTGCACATATATATATATATATTTTTTTTCGAAAAACTTTGTGGGTGGTAGCCCCCCAACTTATAACATAGGTCCGCCCCTGTCGGTAACCATTTAAAAATTTATTTTTGTAAAAATAAAATAATTGGATGACCACCTAAAAATAAAAATAATAAGAAAACACAAGAATGTGATGATCGATCATGCACATCCTAGACTTTGTGGGAGTGCTCGCAAGTCTCAAGCATCACCTTCAGTGATGGAGTCAGAAATTTATGTTAGGGGAGGCCAAGTAAAATTAAAATAAAATATATAAAATATTTTTTTATTTTATTTATATGTAATTTTTTATGCGGTATAATATAATTTGATAGTAAGATCTACAATAAAAATAAAAAACGCTTAATACAACTTATGTATTAAAAATATATATAATATGATAAGAACATGTTATCATAATAAAAATATATTTAAAAAGTATATATTATTATTTTTTATTATTTTATTATTATTTTTTACCTACTTTTTATTATTATTTAATATTGTATTATTACTTTTTTACATTTTTTTATTACTATTCACAATACTACTCAATATTTTTTATTATCCAAACGTAACCAAATTTATCTCGATTCTTAACCTATTTTTTATATTAAAATATATTTTTTAATTTATTTATATTTAAATATATGTAATAAAAATGATAAAATATTATTATTTACATATTAATTTAAACCATTTCAATATTTAAACATAGTCTATACTGTTGCCTACAATAGCATTTGGGCGGTCATTGGCTTCTGGAATAATGCTACATATAGTCGTGGAGTTGCAAACGGCGTGTAGTCGTTTTAGAAAAAAGTTAATTTTTTTCACGTGGGTTCTATATATATTCACTTGTTCTCAAAATGATTACAAGCTACTTACAATTCCATGATTGCATTTATCATTTCTCCTTACCCCTGGTTAATCGTCCTTTATTTAATTTGAGAAATAATAAAGTCACAAGACTTTTTATAAAAATTGCACAATATATATTATAAAGTAATGGTATTTCTATAAAATAGTGTTAATTTTATAAAATTCTTCTTACTCTATAACTTATGTTGTATAGATATTGTGAAATTTATTGTGTGTAAATCACTTTCTATTTAATTTTGAGTGATGTTAGATACCACTACAACATATTGATAGTATTATTTATTATTTATTTTTAATTTTTAATTTTTAATTTTTTATCATTTTAAAATATTTTTAAAAAATATAAAAAATATAAAAATATTAATATTTATTTTCTTAATCATTAAATATAAAAAAATACATGTGTCAAACTTAGTAAATATACTAACATATTTTTTAGTTTTTATAACTATTTTAATTTTTTTGGGAAGCCAAACCAAACCATCCAATTATTTTATTTTGTTAATTATAATGTCTCGTCACGTATCAACGTCACTTAGTTAATAAAAGGGAGCATCACTTGGTTAATAAAAGGAAGATGCTGGGGCCGTGCGGGCTGCTTCCAGCCAAAACACAACAAGAAATTGATCGATCCGTCCGACCCCCGGGATCGGACGGATCGATCCCCAATTATTCTCTTAATAAAATGCACCCAACAAATGACACATGCGTTATCTCATCAATTTCATTTCTTGAAAAAATTATAGTAAAATTATAATACGAATTTTGTAATGAGAATATATATATATATATTTTTAATCTGATCAATTGTAATATTGAGGTTTGACAGAAATCTTTGATCTCATAAGCAAATCCTATATTTGTTGGTAAAATGATATGTATAAATGTATATTGATACACGGACAGGTGTAATCAATTCAACTCAGTCTAGTTTTGAATAAAATTTAGGACCAAATTGGTATTGCTGATTTTTTATTTTTTAAAATCGATTATGTATCGGTTACCCTCCAAAACCGGTAATATCAGTTTCGATCTAGTTCGATTTTCTAATTTTAAATTAGTCCATATTAATTTATTAGACTATTAATATATATATATATATTAGTATTATTTATAATGATTAAAATAATTATATATTAGTATTTTTTATAATAAGTTTAATTTTTTATAATTATATCATTGATAGTTATAACCAATAGTATTAGTATTAGCTAAAAAAAAAATTTGTATTAATATTACTATATCATTATTTTATATATAATTATTTAATATAATAATGTATATATAGACTAAAAGTATATTACTAATAGTAATATACTATTAGTATTAGACTATAAAATATAAATTTAACTAATTTATATTATATACTAATGTATAAAATATTATATATAATTAAAAAATATTTTATATTACTTATCATATTAAAAAAAATTTTAAAATATATATTATATTAAACCGGTTCAGTCTGGTCCGATCTGGTTCTAAAAAACTTAGAACCGGAATTGAATCGATACTTACTGGTTTTAATATAATGAAAACCGATTTTGAATCGATATCTACTCAAAATCGGACCGATTCCATCAGTTTGGATCGGTATGTTTTGATTTTTCGATTTTTTCTTACACTTCTAGACACATGTATGTATAATCGGCAGTGTTGATTTTATTGAAAATTGCTCTATCAAGATAAATGTAGTAGTTATAAAAAAATATTTCACAGAAGAAAACCTACATATTTACATAATTTTATGTGAAATATTATATTATAAAATTATTTTTATTATAAAATAAATCTAATATATCATATAAATCTATCTCAATTTATAATTTTTTTTATAATTTTTTTTTGTATATACAAAACTTCTCTTTAATTAAAGAAAAATTCTATGTACAATATTTTCATCTTATTTTTTTATTTCATTATATAAAATGTGACATATTATTATTATTAGATAATTATTTATTAAGTAATTATTTATTATCTCATAATGATAAATGTATTAACATCTTATATTGTTTAATAAAATTAAAAAGATATTCATTACTCTTAATTAAAATTAAATTCTCCAATTAAGGGCATGATTGTGGACAGAAATTTTATATACCATATTAACATCCTATTATATAAGATGTGACATATTTATTATTATTGAATAATTTATTATTAGATGATTTTTTTATTATAAAATAAAATAATACTGTAGTATATAAATTGAAAAATGATAAGTATACATCTCATTTATCACTAATTTATTACTTTTTTTAATTTTAATTTTTTTTATTTTGTGATTAAGATAGTGAATATTAATAAAATTATATTTAAAAGAAAATAATTAAAAAATAAATATTCTATAAATAATAAACTAATAATAAATAAAATATAAGTGTATTATTACTTGGGCGGTGCTACAGTTGTTGTTGTAAGTGCACTGCCCATTGCACCATTAGTGCAATTTTTTATTATTATTTTTATTTTTTATATAATATTTTAAATATACTTAAACATTTAAAAAAAACAAAAAAAATCGAATATTATTAAATAAATATTTACTTAATCATTAAATTCCCAAAAAAAAAAGAAAAAAGGCCAACTGTGCACACCATTGGTGTATACCAAACGATGTACAAAATATTTTTCTTAAAGCGGCACTACAGCCACTCCTTGAAGATCTCGAATGGGATCCTGCTCAGGCAATTTTTTTTTTTGATTTTTTAAGATAGTTTTTATATTTTATTTTTTAAAAATAAATTCACAATATTAATAAAAATACTTACTTAATGATTAAATAAATAAGTAAATAAAATACTTTTTTAATAAAATAAGACTTTTATCTGTGACTTTAATATTTTTCTTTTCCTTATTACTCATATAAATTACTCGTGCGGTTAAAGGACATTTTTATCCGGCTTATGGGCAGCAAAAGGACAATTTCGTCAACTAAAATTGCACGACTGAACGCGTAACGACGACGACTCGTCGTTCGTCAAGACCCAAAAAATGCTCCGAGAGTCCGAAGTCGTCAATTTCTCTCCCAAAACCTTCGTTTCGAAGCTCTTTCTCTAACACGAACATCTTCACTTCAATCTTGTAAAACCCAACCGATCTAACTCTCCGAATCTCATCTCTCTATTTTTCGCTCTCTGTAATGCAGTTGGCGACAATCAATCACGACTGGGAGATAGGCTGGCTTGTCATCTGATCAGAGCCGACTAATTGAGAATCAATTATTCTTGTATTTTTGAATGGGGTCGGTGCCGTCAACGCCCAACGCGCGGCCACAGGATACCGCTGAGTACCTGATCGGAACATTCGTCGGCGAGAAGTCGTTCCCTATCTCCTCCGATTACTGGCAGAAACTCCTCGAACTCCCTCTAAACCTTCATTGGCCCTCCCACCGTGTTCTCCAGGCCTGTCAGCTTTTCGGTTAGCTAATCCCATTCCAGTCTTCGTTATTATCAGGATTAATTCCCTATAATTGTATTCGAAGTGTATAGATATGTCGAATTAGATACTACTTCAAATGCTTAGAATTCGATGCTGTAATTGACTGATGTATGCTAATTTTTCGGGCTTTTTCCATCTGAATTTGGCTTCTACTATGTGATCACTCACCATTTCCTCTTTTATTGTTGTTTTGAATTTTTATATTTTGATTTTGTGCCTGTTTTGGTTCTCTCCCTTTGTGCAGCGAAAAATAACCAATGCACCAGGCACCTGGCAAAGTTTTTGATCCACCTTTCATGGTGTTTGCAAGACTGTATATCAGCTTCTGGTGCTCCGTCCGATGTATATGATAAGGCTGTTAATGCTGTCTACATCGCATCCGCCTTCTTAAAACACTTGATTGAAAATACCAAAAGTGATGACATTGGGGATTTGTACCTGTCCTTAGATGAAAAAGAACCTATACCAAAGGATTTGATCCAAGGTAATTCGTTTCTAATTCGCTGCTATGTTAGTTTATGAGTTACTCCTTCATGATCATCTATGCAATTAATGTTGAGGTTTGAAACAGCTGTTAATAATAGGCGTTTTTCCAAAATCGTATTTTGTTTTATATTAGATATATCATTGATGTGGTTTGAAATGGCAGTTAATGATAGACGACTTTCCTAAATTGTTTTTTGTTTTATATTAGATTTATCATGGCTTTTATAAAACGTGTGTAATGTAAGAAATGGAGGAGCATGAACTTTACCTTTGGAGAGTTCTATATATTTGGAGACGTCTAGAAAAGAAAGGTATATGTTTATATGATTACTGGAAATCAAATATCCACACTTTTTGTCTGTGCTGCAGGGTGCTTGGTTGAAAATTATCCTGTCTGTATATAAGAACTTATCAAAACATTGCATTTGATGCACGGGTGTTTCTTTTTCACCTGCTTGAGTTAAGCCTAGATGGGTGATAGTAGCATAGTTGTTATTCTATATTTTCATATATAATGTTAGGGCGTATCCCATTGCCCTAGCATTGCCATGTAAGTTGCTCACACCATTCAGAAGCCTCTCTTTCTTATCTATCACACTAGTAATGTATGTAGGTAGGAGTGATTGCGACCACTTCTAATCCATACCTTTTAGATGGTCTTGCTGCAACTATTTCCCTAGAAATCTGCCTTGAACCAATACATAATTTCCTCTCTCATTGAGAATGCAATGAGGATGAAGGATTGGTATTCTTTCAACATAGTAAGATGGTAGTTAAGGTGGCTGCTAGAGAATTTCTTGCCCTTGATGGACCTCAAGGTTAGAGTGACTTTGAAGGAAACATTTGATCTGTCCATGAAGACTTAATCACACGATATAGCTTGGGTTAGTTGAACATATCCTATGTCATTTCTACTGTGGCTTTCCTGGCTTTGTTGGGTGATGGGAATTTGTATTTTAGATAGGAACTGCAATAGGATCTCCAGTTATTTGTTTTGAGCTGTATTTTAGCTGCTTTTTTTTGGCTATTTTTCTATGCTTAGTAGAAAAAATTATAGGACTCAAATTAATGTTTTTATATGCAGATGAAAGCATTGAAGATCTAATTATGCATAGGGTGCTTAGTTTTATCTGCTCAGTAGCTGTGAGGTACATGTAGTTATCTATTGGTTTGTGGTTCTTGAGAATTACGTATTATGTTCCCCTGATTATTGTTTATATTCTCACAAGCCCCAACACGTATCTTCTACATTTGGAGCTTCTTAATTTCATGCTGATTGCAATGTCAACTCAGCTTCTTTGTGGGCCATCTCCAGGACCAAAAGATGTGAACCCATTTATTGATGCTGCAATGGTTCAGGTTACATTATTATGCTTTGGTCCAGATTTCCAGATCGTTCCAATACATTGTTAGCATCTCAGATTGCTACTGCTGTTTTCAGGATAGCTCTTTAGTTAGTTTGGTTGTGCGCAAACTACTGCTCAATTACATCTCACAACCTGGCATGCCCTTCAAAAGTGCATCTAATTCAATATTTTATGAAGGAAGTCAGCCTAGTGTTCTTCAAAGAGTAGGTTCTGCAGCTGGTATGGTGGTTTTCTTTCATGCTCAATTTTTTTAGCTTGCTCCTAGGAGTTTTCACTGCGGGTGCCAGTGCCATTGATTATAGATCAAATAGCACTATTTTATGCTTTGTTTTCCATCATTTTCCCAGGATTTGACATATTTATGCTTCTTTAGAATTTTATCACATCCTTTTTCATCAATGTGAGATAAGTTTTTGGGCAATGTTTAAGGCTTATATCATCCATCAAATCTGATCTGGATATTCTCCTTGCAGCAAATTTTGTTTTATTGCCTTTGAGTTATTTGGGCAATTCAAAAGGTGAATACTCAAAAAGTCCATTGGCAGACTGCAGTCTGCTTGTGCTTCTTGTGCTCATTCATTATCATAAATGTGTTGTGAGCAATGAGTCCAAGACAGACAAGAGTGTTGATAGTGCTACTTCAGATTCCCTTCTAAAAGAGAACACATATTTTTCTGACAACTATTACTGCAAGGCCTTGGAAAATGCAACAGACGTTGAATGTAAGATTGTTAATCCTGCTATTTATTTATTTTAGCAAGGTTTCCTTTAGTAATTTAGTGCCTGTTTGCAGTTGACCGTATAGATGTTGAAGGCAATGCACATAGTGGTCCAGTTGTGAGGTTACCGTTTGCTTCTCTGTTTGATACTCTTGGCATGTATGTTTTCTTCCTTCTGTATCAATATTTTAAGTTTAGACTTGTTATTTGAATTATATCATGTGAGCGTACAGTGATATACTGTGTGCACCAACTTTGAGTATGCTTGATCAAAATAGATCAATTTCATTTGCTTTCTTGATTACTAAATACGCCTGCCAACATATTGTACTTGTCTTTTGTGCCTAGCAACAGTAACTTAGAACACCAGGCCTCCTGTTTTGTATGTAAGCATGCATCTTCTTAGAAGCCATGACAGTTACGACTTTGCAGGTGCTTGGCTGATGAGGCTGCTGTCCTATTGCTTTATTCATTGCTGCAAGGGAACTCTGACTTTTTGGAGTATGTCTTAGTGCGAACTGATTCAGATACATTGGTATGAAGTAGCAGTTTAAGTTTTTCTCACTTATAAAAAAAAGTAGCAGTTTAAGTTTTTCTTTTCAGTCAAAACAGAATAAAGACTACTCTCTCTCTCTCTCTCTCTCTATACATATATATATATATATAGATATAGATATCCATATACATATGTATGTATGGTGCAAATGACTTGAGCCTAACTAAGTTCTTAAATTTTTTTTAATTAAGCAATCTGTTGTGCCGTCTGTCATATTTACTACTGATGTGGAATAGCTTCAGCACAGCCTAATTCTTATCTGTGTTTTTCATGATGAAATTAACAGTTGATGCCCCTTTTGGAGGCTTTATATAATGCTCCTTGGAGGACACCAAATCAAATCTACATGTTGCTGATTATACTTCTCATTCTAAGTCAGGATTCTTCATTTAATGCAAGCATTCATAAGCTGGTAAGGATTTCATCTGTTGGCCATTTAACTTCTACACAAGAATTGTATCGACATAGATTCTCTGGACAGATATTACCTGGTGTTCCATGGTACAAAGAACGACTTCTGCAACAGACATCTCTTGGTTCCCTGATGGTCATTATTCTCATAAGGACTGTGCAATATAATCTATCTAAGTTGCGGGTAAGACTTAACAAACACAATTTCCAAATTGCTTATTTTTTATAATTTTGATGACTTTGTTGAAACTTCTATACAAGCAAGTGCTATAGCAGGCTTGCTTATTTAACTTGAAATTGATGTCCATTATGAAAAAATCCTTTCTATAAAAATTCGAACATTTAATATCTGGGATCTGATGTAGTGCCTTCATTCTTTGTTCAAATTTTCAAAAGAAAATGAAAATATTTTTATGAAAAGTACATTCAAGTCAAGCACACGGGATTGAACCCATGCTTCTCCTTCATTTCTTATGTTCAGTGGAAGTAGGTGTCATTTTGTATGATGGCTATATGACACATATATATATTTATAAGTAAAATATATATATATATATATATTTGTTATCAATATATCAATTTTAAGGTTTTTTCTGGGGATGATGGTGGGGCCTCAACCTGAACCTGATCCCCTAGGAAACAGCCCAACCAAGAGTCTCAAATCCGTATTGGATATTTGCGAGTCACACATTGCCTTGTCGTAACTTGGTTATTCAATTCAGAACCTGAGCCTCAAGTTTGAGACAGTTTATTAGCGGCATTATAGGTGGTCATATTAAAAATTTGTGTATATACCTGAAATTTCTATAATTTTGAAATCTTAATTCTGAAGCTAGTCCTACCGTACAAAACTCGATAGGTCATTTTTTCTCTCAAGTCAATCCTCCCCATTCCACCCTCTGACCCTTATTGGCCAGTCGTCTTTGGACCAAATAGGCTTCCCCCTTCTCTACTTGGAAGCGAAAAAATTTTTTGTAGGGCAAGTTCATAGGTTCAGTGCCTCGTAGCTGAGTGTTTTGTATTCACCAAAAAAAGAAAAAAAAACATTGAACCATTTTATGTTTCTCAAATCAGTTCAGAACCAGTTTCCAAAATGTTTTTCATAAATGCATTTCAAATCAAAGACGAAGTTGGCATGTAGATGGTTATCAACTTTTAGGATCACTCTTCTTCCCATAATCATTTATTTTTTTTGATACAGGATGTTTATCTTCATACAACCTGTCTTGCAACATTGGCAAACATGGCACCTCATGTCCACCGTTTGAGTTCATATGCATCGCAGAGGCTGGTCAGCCTTTTCTTTATGCTCTCACGGAAGTAAGTTACTCCTGTTCATTTTATTTTCCCGGCCTTTGTGCTGTGCTGCTTCATGTTTTGGTGTTTTATGATTGCTGCCATTAATGTGGCACGGGATTTAGGTATAACAAATTAGCGGAGCGAAGAGAAAATAAGGCGATTCTAGGCAAAAGCAACTCAATAAACATTCTTTCAGAAGATGTGGTCCGTAATACACTCAAATTTGAGGCTATTTGGATTTTGCTTCTCATATTTTAGTCTATTGCTAAGCTATATTATTTTTTGTTGCAGTCAGCGGAGTTGCATATATATACAGACTTCCTTAGACTTGTTTTTGAAATTTTAAATGCTATTTTGACTTATGCCCTTCCACGGAATCCGGAGGTATCATCTTTTGATGTGTAATGATTTAAGTGATATTTTTTTTCTTTTAAATTTCACATCAGTGCCTTTCAGGTTTTCTGAATTCCTCACTTTATGAAATGAGCAGGTTGTATATGCGATAATGCACAGACAGGAGGTCTTTCAGCCATTCAAGAATCATCCTCGCTTCAATGAGCTGCTTGAAAACATTTATACTGTATGCTCCAGAATATTTTATTAGGGATTTGTTCATCAATTCTGTCTTGGTATTCTTGCAATTTGTTATATGGCAAGGTTATGTTGCTTAATTATCGATATGCTATGTTTTTGTGAGTGCATTTGACTTTTATGGTCTCTTCTGCCTCTGTAGGTATTAGATTTTTTTAATAGTCGCATGGATGCCCAATCAATTGATGGTGAATGGTCAGTAGAGAAAGTATTGCAAGTCATAATTCTTTACTGCCGATCTTGGCGGGGTGAGGGGATGAAGGTGAAGAATGGAGGAAAAGATTTTCAACTTAGAAGTTTAGTCTAAAATGGGAATATTATCTTCAGGATTAACATGCCTTTGTTTTAACAGATGTTTACGCAACTACGCTTCACATATGAACAAGAGAGTAATCCAGAGGAGTTCTTTATTCCATATGTGTGGCAACTAGTTTTATCCCGTCGGTACTGTTCCTGCATCCCCCATTCATTATTATTTTATAAAACTCTACTCAACCACATTCATCATCCAAGTAATTTGTATCTGCTGCATGATCATGTTAATTTTGAGTTTCTTAACCTTATTTGAATGATTATCATGGAGATTCCTTTCACACTGGTAATAAATTGGAAAGCACTGTCCATTTTTTAATGAATCTTGTTATTGATTTTTAGTTTTAGTTTATTTATTATTAATTTTTTACTTTGCCTTCAATTTGTGGTTCCTGTATGTGTACTGATTCCTTTGTTCCATCATTCAATCTTTCTTCAGTGTACTCAGCTTCAATTCGGAAGCCATAAATTTGTTTCCAGTTGATCCACCTATGGAAGTAAGCTTATGGACGCATTTTATGAAGTTCACTTGATAAAATTATGTAGTTAGATTTTTTTTTTTGTTTTGCTTATGGATACATTCTATTGTGTGTATCTGTGGGTGCGGGTGGGTATATGCGCATGGTTGCACACGCAGACACTTGTCACCAATAGCATCCCACCTTGGCCATGAAGCGTAACTCGAGTTCTTTACTTTAGTCATCATTTTCAATTACACAGTTCTTTACTTTGTTGCAGAAAAAGGATAATGATGGAGAGGTAAGTAGCAAGTCCCGCAATGATGAGCTGAGCATGCACGGACTTCTTAATCCATAGGGGATTCGATAAACCAGAAAGATTCACGGTTCATGGTGCGTGCATTTGTAAATATATGTGTAATGTACACACTGTTAATAGAAGAATAAGTTAGATAGTTCGTTAGTTGCGGTAGTTTGCAATATAAACAGGGACTCTTTTGTAATCATACGCTTTATCTTGGATCATTTTGAGTTTGATGAAACTTGTAAGGAGCTTTGGAGATTGCTCGAAAAAAAAAAGATAAAAAAAGAAGATAAAATGAATGATTACAGAAGAGTCCATTTTTATATTGCAAACTACTGCAACTAAGGAACTAACTAACTGATTCTTCTATTAATAGCAATTACAGAAATGCCCAACTTAAGTGGGTACATTACAATATGAAATAGGAGAGTTTATATTCTCCTCATTCTTTTTGTTCATATTTTGCTACATTGTAGAAGCCCTTTCGCGCAGAAAACAATTGTCTTAATCAGTGTAAGGTATAAGTATGATGCTGCTCATCAAACACAAGAAAAAAACATAAAAAAACATAAGAAAAGAGAATTACATATGATACTTCCATTTCTGTACCATCGTTTTCGGAGTGAAACACTAACTTCCCCATAACCACCAAACAATCTGAGCCATGTCTTTTTGTTCTTCAATTGTTTAACATTTTACGTAACATGGCTGACGAGTGGGCGTGCTACCAACAGAAAATTTCTATAGTTTTCGAGATTTTTCGGAGAACTTCTAGATGCGTTTTGTTTTGAATTTTTATAAAAGTGAATGTTGTCCGAGTCTTGAGATACAATTGTGAGATGTGTTTCTTTCAGTTCGTTCGAAAGTTGCTATGATTTTTTTATGTTTGTTTTTGTTTTAATCAGAAACTTAAGAAAATAGTTTGATGACTATTTCAGAAAGATTTAACCTCATTTGTTGTTTTTGTAAATGAGATGAGTTGAGATAAAAATTAAAAATTTTAAAAAATATTATGAAAATATTTTTTGAATATTATTTTTATTTTAAAAGTTGAAAAGGTTGAATTGTTAATTTTATAATTTTGTATGAGAATTTATAGAAAAAATATTATGATTAAATGAGAAGATTTAGTGATATGATCGGTTGTGAAAATAAAGCCAAACAAATCATACGTTGATCTCTTTAATATAAATATTTATTGTTTCCTTCAACTTCCCCCAAAGTTTCTGTTGGTGCAAGAATGTGTTGTGAATAATTAGTCCATACCGCTTTTCAGAAAAGAAAAAAAAAAAATAGTTCCATACCGCTTTGTCAACTGAAAATACTACAAAGCTCAACTACGATATGAACATCCTCGGCTTGACATATAGGTGTAGTTTGGATGATAATATGAAATGAGTTGAAGATGAGTTTTGAAAGTTGAATAAAATATTATTAGAATATTATTTTTTTAATATTATTATTGTATTGAAATTTAAAAAAATTGAATTATTTATTATATTTTGTATGTAAATTTTAAAAATATAATAATAAATTTAAGCGGAGATGAGCGGACTTTCAAATACAAACGGGATAATCTTCATTGTGTCGTTAGAAAGCGTGTGAACAACCAGAACGCAGAAGTGTCTAAAATTTGGGGAGAACAGAGAAATGTGCAATTTTAAAATTGTGTACTAGAAATAACCGAAACACGTATTGCATTCATCTAGATATCTTAATGTTGTTTCAATACCAACGCAGAGCACCTCATCCTACTGCGTTGGTATTATTTTTTATTAGTCATTAAATTAATCTTAATTTTTTTAATTTTATAATAACTTAATAGACTAATGAGTAAGATAAGAATTGCAGGAACTAGACGTCGCAGTATCGAACATTTTTAATGCACTGAAATCGGATTGTATAAGTAATAAATTATATTTGTATAAAAACTATTACTTGCTTTCTAGAATTACAAGGGATCCCATCCATAAAAAAGGAGAAGAAAAGAAAAATTACATGGGATCATTGCACTTGTATTAGTTTATATAATAGTGGAGAAACTGGAAAGGCCAGTCTACACAATGGTTCCACCTTTAACAAACTCAGTAAAGGCGAGTGCAACCAAACCCAACATGGCGGCCCTCCCATTCCAAAGTTCAGCATCAGAGGTCATCAATCCCTTCGACTTCGACTCCACGCTCACCCCTTTGAACAGAGGAATTAGAGATGCAAACGACAGCAAAATGCTTGTTCCTACAAACCATGGAATCCCACCGTCTGATATCTGCGAGAACAGATCCTGCCCCTTGCTACCTCTACCGCCATCGCCGCCACGAAACCGATCATCGCTAGCCTGCCGTTTATCCTCTCCGGTGCCGGTCCACTGAATGCCAGCAAGTCGGAGAAACCTCGTACTGACCTGTTCACAGCAAAACATGCAGTCAAAATGCTGGATTTAACAACGTTAATTATCTGTACGTACCCATACATACTCCAGAACCCCTAAATCAAAGCATTCCCGGGATAAAGGTCGCTACCTTGGGTGGTGGTGAGGAAACCACGGGCGTCTGCTGCTCCTGCGAAGAGAAGAAAAAGCATGCAAGGAATTGTACGTAAGTTTTAAGTTCATGACTCCTAACATGATAAGCTAGGTATAACATGAATAAAACTAATTTCCCGTCAAAACAGAGATCAAGCTTCAGACCTCGTTTACCTTAGACCTGCAGCGCACCCTCATCATGGATGTGTTTCTCTGCAAACGGAGCACATAAGCATTGGGAAGAAAGTGGTTCACCCTGGGCCTGTTTGTCAGAGGGGACGTACTCAAATTGCTCGACAAGATGGATTGCATTGCAGCTGAGGTCGCCATCTTTAATAGATAAGTAGGAAGTGCAGAGATCCTTGGGAGGGGAACAACAGCTGGAAACGGCTGCTGAGAATTCTTAAGCTTTCGAAATGCGTTACAAGTAATGGAAGATATAAGTGTATAGAGCGTCGGAGTGGCAAATATATAGAGGCGTGAGGGGAAGCAGACGGGTGGATATTTGGCATCCACGTCTTTCCTAACATAGAATAGCTATAGTTTAAAAAAAAAAAATTAATAAATTAATAAATTGATATGATTTTATAATATTATACATTATATTAAATTAAAATAATTTAATTTTACGTAATTCTTTTATGGGTTAAATATTTTCTTTTTAAGATATTTTTCAAAGAGTCACTAGTTTATGTCGGCTGGGTTGTAGTACATACATGTCCGATGTCCTCGGACCTCGACGTGTCCCGCGCACAAACCAAAACATTCTATCGACGGAGTTGGAGGCCAACACGGGTGGAGGTTTTGATCTGTCTTGTAAGGGAGCAGGAGGGCTGAACTTTCAAAATTGTTCCTACTCGGTCACCCCGAGTTACCCGTCTCAAATTCTGCCACGGGTTGTCTTGTAGATTGTACAAAGAAATATAGTTTGATTGGCTTAAAAGAAGGTAGCGTCACTGGAAAATTATTTTCTCGCATGCGTTGTGTTTTGGCTGGACAAGGTTTTCCTAAGAAGTTAGAGGCCGCGGAACCACGTTGGAGGGTGGCGGCTATCGCTCCTTCAAAGTTTTTAAAAAACTTATCTAATACATAAATATATATAATTTATATATATAATTAAAATTAACCCTCAAATTATATATATGAAAAAAATCCCCTCCTCAAAATTTTTACTAAAATTATTCCTTCAAATCTCAATAGATATAATTCTATTTTAATTTTTAATTTTACTAAGATCTAAATTTTAACTCATCTAGTCTTATAGTTACTCTAACAATTTAATTCTAACAAAAAAGTTGATTATAAATATATGTGATTGTCAAAATCGATTGATTATATTAACTTATATAGTCATACTTTAACTTCTATGATTGTGAGATACAGTTTGTTAAAAATTTAACAGTGTTATATCATTACTTATTATAAACTTCTCAAATTTATTCTTGAACTATAAATTTTTCTTAAATCATAGAAAAATATAAGCAAGCAAAAAACAATTGATTCTTAAAAAAAAAAAGACCGTGACAATTCGATCTACATTTAGAAAGCTTGATAATAATGAATCTATCTCTGATGAGCATTCCTCTAAAATTCACATATACCAGTACACATTTTATCAAACCCCCCACCGCCCCCCCACCCCCCGAAAAAAAAACACAAAATCCCGATTCCGGCCCACAAAACTCACATTTTACTAAAGTGCCACTGCTTGGATTAGCCCTGATTTAGATTATGAGTGAGATGAAATTATCTCATCTCATTTAATCTTATCATTACAAGTTTTTTAAATTTTAACACAAAATATAATAAATAATTCAATTTTTTACAAATTCTAATTCAATTTTTTCAAATTTAAAACAATAATAATATTAAAAAGTAATATTATAATAATATTTTTTTCAAGTTTCATCTAAAATCATCTCATATCATCTCATCTCAATATTTAAAGCAATTGTTTCGTAGATAAGTGTAATGTTCTCACAATCATACCCGCCATGGGGATGGGGGTTCGGGAGACACAACATAAGGTCGTACATCCGTAGTGCTCATGACAGATAACATGCAATGCACCTAAGTAAATTTTGTAGCGGTAAAATAAAAAGGTCAAGCAATCTAGGCAATGTCGTAGGCAGTTGCATTGCACTATATGTACTAAAACTTAATTTTTTCTCAAATATTGGCATATCATCTGTTAAGGACATATTCTGCAGTTCAACCTTTAAAGCTCCCAATCGACTGGAACCTGCAAACACAAAGAGAAGGATGGTTGGGGTTCGAGACCGCTCCGATGTTTAAGTTAGTATAGGGAATGTGAATCATAAGGTTTCGTAAGGGATATGACAGAATGTACATTTTTCGGGTTTAATCAAGTCTTATTTATAGGTTGTTACCTGTGCTTTCCCTGGGAAGCGGCTTGAGGATAAAGATTTACTGGCTGGGACACCATTCGATTGTCATCCCAGAGAAGGATAATCTGATCTAGTCTGTCCCATCCTTTAAGTCAGATTTTTTCGATCAATATTTAGTCAGACCCTTCTGAAGGGTAACATTAAATGCGGTCCCATCTTTATCCAGTTCGGTAATTAATGTGGCGTGTTCATGTCATTTTTGCATTTAAGTGAGGGGATCTGTCAGAATGACGGGAGTCTAGCCATTTATTAATGCGAGAGTGACCCTGACGTGAGAGGGATCCGTACATTGTGCTTCCAGCACAATCTCGTCTCTGACATTAGCGTATGATCGAGACTGTCTCGTCCATTTCTTCTTTTGTCGTGGTGGTTTGTGATTCAGATTTTCTCTAGTTTCGGCATCTCCAGCCGGATTTGAGCCTGTGCTATTCGAGTTTGGACCATGGGTTTCGAGTCCAACTCCTTTCGGGTTTTGGCTTGTTGCTAACTCTCATTTCATCATCCATAACAAACATAGTCATAGTCATCAAAATATAGCAAAGAGTTTTAATCTCCCAAAAACATGGGACCTTTTGCCAAAACAAGTTAAGTTCTCAAAATACCAAAACATTTTCTCTCTTAAAAAATGTGGTCCCAACTTCCTTTTCTCTCTCTCTTTTTTTTTCCCTTTGTGAGGGTTCATCCTCTACTCGCTTTTCTAAAACTTGATCATTGTCTCTTTTATTGATGAGAAATGCTAGAGATAAACCCCACTCAAGTACACACACTTACATGAACAGTAACATGATCAAGTTACTCTCCATCATATGAGTATGTGCACTTAAGTGTGGTTACTCTCCATCATTTTTGTTTATTGATACAAAAAAATTCCTCAATAAACTGTAGTATTTCAGTGATCTCCCGGTTGATGGCCTCAAGATGCTCCAAAATGGAGGGCTCGGGCTAGCTTATGTTCTTTTCTACTTGGCCATTTGTGTATGAAGATTTAAGTAGTTAAGGCTTGTTGTGGTGCTACGGCTAGTTGGCATGGTTGCTTGGTTTGTTGTGGGGATGCTACAGTGGTTCTTGATGCTTGGGGCATCACCTGCGAATGATTAGTGTAGTCCATATGCATTGGGTAGCTTCGGTTGAAAGACGGAGATAAACACCTAATGGTGCATAAAGGAATAACAAATCACGTCCGCGACTGCTGGTGGTTGCTTAGCGTCGCCTAAACACTAGGTTTTACTATCATGGCAGTGGCATGAGGGATTGATGGTGAAAAGCTGTTAGAAATCAACACACACGTAAATGAAGAAGCTGGAGGCTTCTGGAAGGTGAAGGTAGGCACCGAATAGATGCAGCTGGAAGGTAGGCGCCGCCTGAAAATGTAGGCCGCCGCCTGAAAATGTAGGCCGCCGGAATTTCGGGTTTCATCGTCATTACATGTTCACATTATTTATTTCTCCTATAAATACATGTAAGATTGTAATGAGAAGAAGAGAGCGTGAGGTGAGGTCCGTTGGAGGCAGTGAGAGTTGAGGGAAACCATTGTAAATAATTGGTTTGTTGTTTAATACAAATTCTCCTCTCTGTGTGTGTGGACGTAGGCTAAATTGGCCGAACCACGTTAAATTCTGGTCTCCATATTATTTCCATATAATTTGTGAGCTTCTGCCGATCCCAACAAGTGGTATCAGAGCCGGTAGGAGGCCGGATATGTGAATTTTCGTGAGAGGCTCATTTTTAAACTTGATCGAAATCAAGTTTGGAGGATACCATCGGATTCCTCAGGTCAAGACGAAAATTCTGGTGAAAATTTCGTCTCAAACGGACACCGGACGAAGCTACACGCTCCGCACGCGCAAACTTGGCGACGGCCACGGGTCCCACGCGCCACACGCGCGCGCCAGGGAAGAAGACAAGCTCCGACCCGGATTCCGGGTGATCCGACCCGGACCCATCACCGACCCGGTTCGAGACCCGCTCCAGCAACCCATCAGGGAAGGAATATTCCGTCGGCATATTCTGTTGCCGTCGATCATATTCCGGTTACCGTTGTAATATTCCGGTGAGAGAATATTCCGGTGGACGGTGGGGAATATTCCGGCATACGAAGGAATATTCCGGCGACGTCAGGGAATATTCCGTTTCAGAAGGAATATTCTGTTTTTTCTTATTTTTCAGGTTTTCGGCGCAATTTTGATCGTTTTGGAACGAGACAAGAGTCATTTCCAAGGTTTTCCATCCTTCCGGACGCAACGGTGAGCTCCGTTTGTTGAGATTCAACTCCGAACGTTGAGAAACGGTCACTCAAATCAAAGATTAAAGCCGAACTGATGGAGGACTCAGGAGCAGGTGCGATGATCAAGCTAACATCTACAAATTACGCACTATGGAGACCTCGAATGGAAGATCTCCTGAATTGTAAAGATCTCTTCGATCCAATTGAAGAGAAAAGCGTAAAGCCAGATGATGTAGCGGAAAAAGACTGGCATAAGCTGAATAAGAAAACAATTGGTCAGATCCGGCAGTGGATTGATCATAGTATTTTTCATCATGTTACACAGGAAACGGATGCCTATCAGCTGTGGAAAAAGCTGGAAAACATGTACCAGGCAAAAACTGCTCGGAATAAGGCATTACTAATGAGACGCCTTGTCAACTTGAAACTCAAAAGCGGCATCTCAGTGGCCGCACACACCAACGAGTTTCAGAATCTTGTAAATCAACTTGCATCCGTAGACTTTAAGCTCGGAGATGAAGAGCAGTCTCTACTACTTCTCAGTTCCCTACCAGATAGCTGGGAAACGCTAGTGGTCTCACTTAGTAATTCAGCTCCAGATGGAAAGCTCGCCATGTCAATGGTGATAGACGCCTTATTTAATGAAGAGGCTAGACGAAAGGAGATTGGAGGAGACGAGACAGATGCCTTTGTAACAGAAGGAAGGCATCAGAGAAATAGTAGAGGTAGAAGTCGAGAAAGGAACAGAAGTCAAAGCAAAAGGAGATCCCAAAGTCGCGGTAAACAGCGAAAGAAGAGAAAATGCTTTTATTGTGGTATTGAAGGTCATTTTAAAAGAGAATGCCGAAAGCTGCAGAAGGAGCAGAATCAGCCAAGCAATCAGTCAAAGCACAAAGAAGGCGAAGCTGCAGTGACGCTTTCTGGAGATTGTGTACTCCTTTCCGCTGGTGAAGAATCTTGCTTGCACGTTTCAAGCGAGGAAACCGAGTGGGTAATAGATACAGCAGCATCTTATCATGCCACTTCTTATATGGATTTCTTCAGTACTTACAAGGCAGGAGACTTCGGTACAGTCAAGATGGGAAATTTAAGTTTCTCAAAGATCGTGGGCATTGGAGATGTTAGAATAAAAACTAGTGTTGGCTGTACTATGGTGCTAAATGACGTTCGGCACGTACCCGATCTCCGACTCAACTTGATTTCAATAAGAACCCTTGATCAACAGGGTTACGAGAGCATCTTCAGCAACAATGCCTGGAAATTGAAGAAAGGAGCAATGATCGTTGCACGGGGACATGTCTGTGACACTTTGTACAAATCAAGTGCTAAGATATGTGCAAACAGTCTCAATGTAGCTGAAGATGATACATCACCAAACTTGTGGCATCGGAGACTTGGCCACATGGGAGAAAAATGGGTATTTATGCTTGCAAAGAAAGCATTGATTACAGTAAACAAAGGTATTGCTCTCAACCCTTGTGAATACTGTTTATTTGGGAAACAGCATAGAGTTTCATTCCAGACATCTACTGGAAAAAGATCAGAGTTATTGAGTTTGGTACACTCTGATGTTTGCGGTCCTTTTGAAGTTGAATCACTTGGAGGTAACAAATATTTTGTTACTTTTATTGATGATGCTTCACGAAAAGTGTGGGTGTATTTCCTAAAAGGGAAAGATCAAGTTTTTGAGCAATTCAAAAACTTCCATGCCATGGTAGAAAGAGAAACAGGCAAGAAGCTGAAATGCCTCCGGACAGACAATGGAGGTGAATATACTTCTCGAGAGTTCAGAGAATACTGCTCCAGGCATGGCATCAGACACGAGAAGTCTGTCCCCTACACCCCACAACACAATGGTGTAGCAGAACGGATGAACCGGACCATTGTGGAGCGAACCAGATGCATGCTGAGTATGGCAAAGTTGCCTAAGCCATTCTGGGGTGAAGCAGTAAGAGCAGCCTGTTACCTGATCAACAGAACACCGTCAGTTCCACTGCAGTTCGAAGTCCCAGAGATGGTGTGGTCAGGCCGCAAGATTTCATACTCTCATCTAAGAGTATTTAGGTGCAAAGCATTTGCACATGTATCCAAGGAGAAAAGACAGAAACTTGATGAAAAGTCTACTCCGTGTTTTTTCATCGGCTATGGAGATGAAGAGTTTGGATACAGATAATGGGATCCAAAAGCGAAGAAGGTCATCAGAAGCAGGGACGTTGTGTTCCATGAAGACCAGATGTTTGGATCAGAACAAACAACTCAAAGTGCTCCAGAACCAGCTCCGAGTTCACTACCACTTCAGTCTGCCTCAAACACTGAAGATAGACAGGAAGTTTTCCCAGAAGAAGAAGAGGATGCTGACAACAGAGAAACCACTACTGAGCAGGGGGAGCAGTTTCCTTCTCCATCAGAAACTGCAGAGTTTCCACGGTTGTCAGGTGATCAACCTCAGCAGGGCAGATCCTCTAGAGGGCGATTGTTGATTCCGTCTCGAAGATATCCGGAATCAGATTATATTCTTCTTACAGATGAGGGGGAGCCAAAAAACTTCCAGGAGGCAATATCTCATCCAAATAGCAACAAATGGATGCAGGCTATGCAGGATGAGATGAACTCGTTACAGAAGAATCAGACTTATGAGCTGATGAAACTTCCAAACGATAAGAGAGCACTGAGAAACAAATGGGTGTTCAAGCTGAAAAATGATGGCAAGCAGGTGAAGCACAAAGCTCGCTTGGTCGTCAAAGGATTCCAGCAGAAGAAAGGAATCGACTTTGATGAGGTATTTTCACCTGTTGTGAAGATGACTTCAATTCGAGTGATACTCGGATTGGTGGCAAGTCTTGACTTGGAGCTTGAACAGATGGATGTGAAGACAGTATTTCTTCACGGCAACCTTGATGAGGAGATTTATATGGAGCAGCCAGAAGGCTTCCAAGTTCCTGGAAAGGAACATTTGGTCTGTAAGTTGGAAAAGAGCCTTTACGGTTTGAAGCAGGCTCCCAGACAGTGGTATAAGAAGTTTGACTCATTCATGATGAGTCATGACTACAAGAAAACTGCTGCAGATCAGTGCGTTTACATCCGAAGATTTTCAGAAGGTGACTTCGTGATGTTACTGCTCTATGTTGACGACATGCTGATTATTGGAAAAGATCCATCCATTATCAGGAAGCTAAAGACGGATCTCTCCAAAGTCTTTGAGATGAAAGACTTAGGACCTGCCCAGCAGATTTTGGGCATGAGGATCACTCGTGACAGGAAGAAAAAGAAGCTATGGCTGTCACAGGAAAAGTATGTTGAACAAATACTACGAAGGTTCAACATGGAGAAAGCAAAGCCAGTCAGTACTCCACTGGCTAATCACTTCAAATTGAGCAAAAGCTCATGTCCCTCATCACCGGAAAAGGTTCAAGAAATGGCTACAGTACCGTACTCCTCAGCAGTAGGAAGTTTAATGTACGCTATGGTTTGTACCAGACCTGACATCGCTCACGCTGTTGGAGTTGTGAGCCGCTTTCTTTCAAATCCAGGGAAAGAACACTGGAAAGCAGTACAGTGGATTCTCAGGTACCTTAAGGGTACATCAAAGTTGTGCTTATGCTACGGGGGAGCTAACCCAGTCTTGGATGGCTATACAGATGCTGATATGGCAGGTGATCTTGATGGGAGAAAATCTACATTAGGATATATTTACACATTTGCAAGTGGAGCTGTATCATGGCAGTCCAAACTGTAGAAATGTGTGGCTTTATCTACAACAGAAGCAGAGTATATTGCTATAGCAGAAGCAGGAAAGGAAATGTTGTGGCTAAAACGGTTCCTCCAAGAAATGGGAGTCAGTCAAAAAGAGTACAGAATCTATTGTGATAGTCAAAGTGCTCTTGATCTGAGTAAAAACTCGATATACCACTCCCGAACAAAGCACATCGATATTCGGTATCACTGGATACGTGAAGTAATGGAGCAACAGCTGTTGAAGCTTGTAAAGATCCATACAAAGGAGAATCCAGCGGACATGCTAACGAAGGTAGTCACATACGAAAAACTTGAGCTATGTAGAGACATAGCTAAGTTAAGTACCTTGAACTAAAATGTGCCAGGATATCCTCCTTTTGGTGTTGAGGGGGAGATTGTTAGAAATCAACACACACGTAAATGAAGAAGCTGGAGGCTTCTGGAAGGTGAAGGTAGGCACCGAATAGATGCAGCTGGAAGGTAGGCGCCGCCTGAAAATGTAGGCCGCCACCTGAAAATGTAGGCCGCCGGAATTTCGGGTTTCATCGTCATTACATGTTCACATTATTTATTTCTCCTATAAATACATGTAAGATTGTAATGAGAAGAAGAGAGCGTGAGGTGAGGTCCGTTGGAGGCAGTGAGAGTTGAGGGAAACCATTGTAAATAATTGGTTGGTTGTTTAATACAAATTCTCCTCTCTGTGTGTGTGGACGTAGGCTAAATTGGCCGAACCACGTTAAATTCTGGTCTCCATATTATTTCCATATAATTTGTGAGCTTCCGCCGATCCCAACAAAAGCTAGTGGTGGTTGGCAGTTTTTCATAGCATGGGATATGCTCTGTTTTTCGGTGCTAAAACTGGGGCTATCGCACTTCATGCAAGTGGTTGTCATGGCTGTAAAGGGCAGCACTAAGAAGGAGTTGAGGCTTGCTGTGGTGCTATAGGTGATGGTTTGCGTGGCTGTTACGGGATGTTGAAGGGGCAGCGCACATGGATGGAAGGATTTATGGAGGTCTGCGACAGTGGCAGTTTCTAAATTGCAAGAGGAACTTAAATGTGTATTTATTGAGGTTTGGGAAAACCTAATAGAGGGAAGGGAGAGACCTACGTAGGAGATACTCTAAGATCCTCATACGACCCATTGCCGAGAAGGTAGTGGTCGGGGAATTGGTAACGTGCGTGCATGGCTTCGTGGGTAAGGAAAGAGGTTAGGTTTTGATGCATGAGTAAGTTGGCTACCAAAAGAAATTATTTGAATTCAAACTGAGATTAAAACAGTTACAAAAATATAAAATCACAGAGAAATTTATTCTAAGAAGATAAAATGAGAAATAATTGGATGGGAAGAGACCTATAAAAATAGGATTTCGGCACTTACAATTCGTTTAATCAAAAATAATATTTTGAATATTTGAGACGATAAAGACATAAAAAATGACGAAAGGTTTCAAAATACTTAAATTGATTAAGAAAATTTATTATTAATCAATCAAATCATTAACAATATACTTAAAATAATAGCTATAATAAAAATCCCTATTTGAAATATGAACAATTTATTAATACCATATAATCCAATCAAAATGATAATAATATTAATAATAACGATAAAAAATTATATGATAATATGAAAATTTGAAACATCAAATTATTCGTGAATCTTTAAAAACATACTGGGTCGGGTCGGTACACATTCATTTCATAATCATATTCCAACATGATATAAGAATATTGAAACAAACAAATAAGAAATAACAACCAAAACAATAGGAACGAACAAAAAGATGTATACAAGCATATACAAGTATTAACCAAGAGCAATTTGGGTGTATACTTACAAAAATTCACGAAATGAAATGAAAATCAAGATGTAATTTAAAATACAACCATTTAGAATGAATATCCCAAAATCCTAATTCATCTCTTGAATGTGTGAGGGTTTTCTAGGGTTATTTACTTCTGGCTTTTAGGATTTTTCACCAAGAAACCCTTCGTTTAACTTTTATCTTCATATCAAACTCGAAATAGGTTAAGAACACATGATGGAAGTCGAAAATATTAAGGATAGACACCTTCCACCAATTGCCTTCATGCGTTACTAAGAAACCCTAATTCAATTTTGAGAAATTGTGAAGGAAATGTGTGTCATCATTTTTGAACTCCCTTAAGACTTGAATCTCATCTTTGAGTTAGAATGATGAAGAGTGAGTGTAATTACTAAGAGAAATTGAGCCTTACCTTGGTCTCTCTTTAAGGGTTCGAAATTTTCTTCTTGAATAATTTTTCCTTGTTTGGTTGGAGATAAAACATGAGAATCTTCATGTAAAAATGTGAGAATTGTTTGGAGAGGATAAAGGCTCATGAAGATTCAAGAAAGGGAAAGAGCCCACCAGCATGTTCTCTTCCCCTTTTATGCTTGGTCTCTTCATCTTTTCTCCTATTGGTCTCCAAAACCCTAGCATGAGTGACAAGTGGTATAAGTTTCTTCTTCCCTCTTCTCTATTGTTGAAATAGCCTTTTGAAATTCCGTCATTGGAGTGTATTGGAAATAGGCAAGCATGGGTGGCATGTAGATCTTCCCCTTTAGCCAAAAATCCCACTTCTTTCCCTTTATGCCCTTTCCTTTTCTTAAACATATAAATATCCTTCAAGGGTACTCATGTAAAATGACTTATGCCTCTTTCTTTTCCCAATAAGCAACTCATGGCATGAGTAACAAGTGGCATAAGCGTGTGCTTTGACTATTGCTGCCCACTCTCTTCCCTTCTTCTCTAATCTTGTTACTTTATCTTCCCAAAATGACTCTTCATGTGCCATTGATTCTTTTTTTAAACAAAATGACAAGTGACAGTGATGATTGTGCTTGGACTTATAGTGACCGAAATTACAAGGATAATTTGCTCTATTGTGCAAATGTCTCTACATTAAATTTTCTAGGAACTCATAGCATGTTTGACACTTGGCAAAATCTGAAAATCTCTTGAGTGCAAACTACGAATCTCGAAATTCTCTTGTCCTTTCAATTTTTCTATGCAAATCACCTAGAAAATCTACTTTTATCTTCCATGGGCTCCCTTTTCCATAAGCATCAATATGGGAACTCGAATTTAGGCCAAAAGAATGGGTCTAGGCATGTGGAAAGGGCTTGGCCAAAAATCTCCTCGTCTTCCCTAGGTCATCTAATCATTTGGTTCTTCTAGAATGTGTCTAGCATGCATGACACCTGTAAAATTTCTTAGGGTAGGCGTGCAAGCCATCCCTTGAGTTTTCCTACACCTCTCTCTCTCTCCCTTAGTCCAATAACCTCACTAGATACATAGTGCCTCTTATGAATGATACATGACACTAGTTGCAAATGTTTGGGTGATGGGTTTAGGGCCATTGGGCTTAGGTTCTCCTCTCATTTCCTTTCTCTGCTTCATTTCTATGTGAAGATTTGTTTATGTATTTCATTTGAGAAGTGCAATAGCTACTACGCTGAACTTGGTAGGTGAAGATATGATAATACCATTATGAACTCATTTAAATTTAAGTACTTTTATTTTTAAGAAAAAAAATTGTGAATAAGTACTGAAGTATGAATTTCGTGTTCGTACTTTATCCAAAAGAGAACAAAAGAACAAAAAATCAGGATGAGTTTAGACTTTGTGGTGGGATTTTGATGGGGAAGGATGGGATTGGAGTTTTGATTGACACAATTCGTTGGTATTTATTTTTTATATTTTTTTTAGCACATTTGTTTCTTGTTTGTCAAAAAATAACGTAACTTTTTATATACCAAGCTAAGCACATGAAAAAGTAGGGAATAATCTTTTGGTCGATTGATTTCGTCTTCAGTTTTTTGAAGGAAAGAGATAGATTAACTCGGTCTGGAGAGGGGGAACGATGCTAAAAAAAACTACTGGGTAGGAGAGACAGAGGTTGAGGGAGAGAAGAGGTTCGCAGAACATAATAGAGAGAGGGGAGAGAAGGGGATTTCACCTGCAACGTGTCTAATTCTTTCTTTATCTACTCCCTTACGTGTCGAGACCATATTAATGGCTTCCTATAAACACTATAAAGAGATGACACCAGTCCAAATCGAAACTCTTTTATGTAACATGGCTATTGAATGGGCATGTATTGAATTTTATAAAATTGAATAGGTAGAATGAAAGTTGTTTTGAGTCTTTCAAATGTACTTGTGAGATGTATTTTTTCAATTTTTTCGAAAGTCGCTATGATTTTTTTACATTTGTTTATTTATTTATTTTTGTTTTAATCAAAAGCTTGAAAATAGTTTGATGACTATTTTAGGCTGTTTTTAAATTAAGAAGTAATTTTAACTCATCTTTTATCTAATAATGATAATTTTTTTATATTTTTATATAAAATATAATAAATAATTTAATTATTTTAAAATTTAAAATAAGAATAATATTAAAAAATAATATTTTATTCAATTTTAAAATTTTATTTTAATTTATTTCATTATTCAAACAAACAAACAAAAATTTAGTTGTTGGATATCGTGTAAACAACCAGACTGCAGAACCGTCTAGTACTAGAAATATATTCTCACCCAAAATTGTATTGCATTCATTTCCATGCCTTCTACATAATTGTGAAGAATATAAATACTATGCAATTATTTTTTTTAAAAAAGGTAAAATTTATTATTAAAAAATTAATTATTTTTATATGAATCTTTTATTTTTTTAATTTCTTTTTATATGGTCAGAGTCCTTTCGCCGATATCTAACATTTTCGTTTGAATTATAAAGCACTTAAATCGGATTGTACAAGTAATAAATTATATTTATATAAAAATTATTACTTGCTTTCTCTAGAATTACATGGTATCCCATAGAAAAGGGAAGGAAAAAAAAGGCCTACACAAGGGTTCCACCTTTAACAAACTCAGTAAAGGCGAGTGCAACCAAACCCAACATGGCGGCCCTCCCATTCCAAAGCTCAGCATCAGAGGTCATCAACCCCTTCGACTTCGACTCCACACTTACCCCTTTGAACAGAGGAATTAGAGATGCAAGTGACAGCAAAATGCTTGTTCCTACAAACCATGGGATCCCACCGTCTGATATCTGCGAGAACAGATCCTGTCCCCTTGCTACCTCCACCGCCATCGCCGCCACGAAACCGATCATTGCTAGCCTGCCGTTGATCCTCTCAGGTGCCGGTCCACTGAATGCTAGCAAGTCGGAGAACCTCGTACTGACCTGTTCACAGCAAAAACATGACGTCAAAATGCCGGATTTAAGTTTTAACAACGTTTATTATCTGTACCCATTCAGACTCCAGAACCCTAAATCAAACCCTTCCCGAGATTCAGGTCGCTTATACCTTGGGTGGCTGTGGTTTAGGTGGTGGTGGTGAGGAAACCACGGGAGTTTCCTGCTCTTGCAAATAGAAGAAAAAGCAAGGAATCGTACGTAAGTTTTAAGTTCACTTCTAAAACAGTAAAACTAATTTCGCATCAAAACAGAGATGAAACTTAAGACCTCGTTTGCCTCAGACGTGCAGCGCACCCTCATGGATGTGTTTGTCTGCAAACGGAGCACATAAGCATTGGGAAGAAAGTAGTTCACCCTGGGCCTGTTTGTCAGAGGGGACGTACTCAAATTGGTCGACAAGATAGATTGCATTGCAGCTGAAGTTGCCATCTTTAAGCAGGAAGTGCAGAGATCAGACTCTGGGAATTCTAAAGCTTTCGAAATGCGTTACAAGTAATGGAGGATATAAGTGTATTGAGAGTCGGAGTGGCAAATATATAGAGGCATGAGGGGAAGCAGAGGGGTGGATATTTAGGATCCACGTCTTCCCTAAATATTTTCAAAAAGTCATTGGTTCACGTGGGCTTGGTTGTCCACACATGTCTGATGTCCTCGACGTGGCCGGCGCACAAACCACAACATTCTATCGGAAACTGAACTTTCAAGATTGTTCCAACTCCACCCGGCCCGAGTTACCCGTCTCAAATTCTGCCACGGTTCGGTTTGTAGTTTGTAAAGCTCTATTTTCTCGCATGCGTTTGTAGAGTTTCCTCAATCTCTTCAACTTCTATATATTATTATTTTTTATTTTATTTTTATTTTTTAACATTTTTAAAATTTTTATTTTGAATTTGTTCTTTTTAAATTAAATTAAATTAAATTTTTTATATATTATCCATATATCAAATATTTAATAAAAAATAAAATAAAATAAAATATTATGTATAAAAATTATATGAATAATAAGAGATTGTGAAGATTTTTTCTTTTACTAAAGCGTCACTGTTTCCACACAACAATTGCTTTAAGAGACTTATTTAAAGCCATTGTTTCATGAGTAATACTATATAAAAACTTCCTATAAAAAAAAAGAGAAAAAAAATGCTATATAGAAACTTCAATTAGACAAATCCTATATAATTCTTTTTTTGTATAAAAGTTTGTTTCACTAATAAAAAATCATTTCCCTTGTTTCATAGATGATATGAAGATTGTGGCCATTATCCACATGGTTCTCGCTTAGTGATGTGGCTCCCAGCACCAAGCTGATAATGCTACTATTTCAACAAGATATATTTAATGAACTTTCTTTGCTTTGTTTTTCCTGATCATACAACACATGAGGTAATAGAAAAAGCAGATAGAGAAGAAAAGGTTTCACTTGATCAGAGGTTTGCGATTTAATTACTTTGGTGGGGTATTTGCATTCTTCCATTCAAATTTAGCTAACATGGCATGATTTCTTTCTCCACCAATTTCATTGGCAGGCACAGCTTCAGAAATTTCTTTCAATTCCTCTTGCGTAAGCTTCAATGACAAGGATCCAATATTGCTATCGAGATTCTTAACCTTAGTCGTCCCTGCAACTCATCCAAATCAATTTCATTCGCATCAAGCTCTAGCTGAATGTCATCTTGTTTTTCATGGAAGAAAGAACTTTAATTGATCATCTATTAAACTGATCAATTAGTCCTATATATGTATATAAATAACTCAATTAGCTATGATACCAACAGATTTCAATTAAGAGAATAATGTACCAGGGATTGGGACTATATCGTCTCCCTGATGGAGAAGCCAAGCCAGAGCTAGCTGAGGCAGAGTGCAGGCATGCTTTGCAGCCAGGTCGGAAACTCGGGCATATAGAAGTTTGTTCTTCTCTAAGTTCTCCCCCATGAATCTTGGATGCACAGCCTATGCCAAGAAAATCAAAGTGAGAGTTCAAACCAATTCTTGGTATAATACCATATATTAAATCCATTTAATATCTGGGCTGGATAGGCGTTGAAAAATAGAAAGAATCATTAGTTCAGCTTTTTGTTTTACCGGATGAGTAGAGTTAAAAAAAAAAAATGAACAGACGAAATTTATTCACTTTGGTCGATCTCCCTCATCTCATTAGCATAACGGAACATATCTAGTGAAAAAAAATCAGTACTGATGTAAGAAAAACTTAAGAATCATGCATGAATGTGTTAGCGTATGGAAAACATGAGATGTTATATTTAGCTACTAGTCACGTACTCACCAGGTAACTGTCACCAGGCAAGCTTTCAATCACTCCTTTTCCACCGAAGAACCCATGACCAAGAGGGCTATATGCCACTATCCCAATACCAAGTTCTCTGTGAGATTTAACAGAATCATTTAATGCTTTGAAAATTTTCTTGATGCCATCTCTAATGACATTGTTCATGACCAAATGTTTGATTCATGGTCAATTCAAACATCACAAAGACATAACTATCACCCATGCATGTTGTTAGTACACTGACTGGCTTTGAAATGCAAACATCAAATAAACCTGCAAAGTGGAATTATCTCGTCTTCGATGTCACGTGACCACAACGAATACTCCATCTGTAGCGCAGTGATGGGATGAACTGCATGAGCTCTTCTAATTGTGTCTGCACTGGCCTCTGATAACCCAACGTATTTTATCTTTCCTTCCTCCACCAGCTTCTTGAGCTCCTCCATCTATTGTTTGGCATGGCAAGCAAAATCAAAATACAGTGAAGAAGTATATTACATCAAAAAAATATCAAAGTTCATGAGTTTGAGTCATTTGGAAAGACGTACAAAATATTGCTCAAGAATCAAAACTCACAGTATTCTCTATTGGCACTGAGGTGTCCACACGATGCTGATAGTAGAGATCGATATAGTCCACATCAAGATACTTGAGGCTTTCTTCACAGCATTCCCGTGCATATTCAGGGGTACACTTGACACTCATTTGACCTTCCTCTGAAATAGAAAATCCAAATTTTGTAGCTAATTGAATTCTTTCTCGAGGAAGTTGCTTCAATGCCTAGTAAAATACAAGATAATTCACTCATTTTAATATGTCCAACATTCATACAATATATATGTTTATACTTGTATGAATGTCTATAGATACCTTGCCAATCAAGATTTCGTTATCATGATTCCGTCCGTAAACATTTGCTGTATCAAAGAAGGTTATACCCTTAGAAAAAGCTTCCTTCAGAACGGAGCATCCAGCTTCATGCGACAGAGGAACATTCAGTTCTTCAGAGAGTCCCCCGCATCCAAAGCCCAATCTAGAAACCTGTAGCCAGAAAATTGATTCCATGAAAAGAATTTCATGCAAGTGAAAGTTGAAACTAAGCTGAGGAAACTACCAACCAAAGACTTTAGGTTAAGTTTGGCTAGTGTTATATATTGAAAAAAGTTGTGAATAGTAATAAATAGTAGTAAAAAGTAAGTAAATAATAATAATAAAGTAATGAATAATAGTGTGATATTCTGAAAATACTTAAAAATATCTCACTTGCCTAACGTAACATATTGGATGAGCAGTTTTAGAGTTTTGAGTTTCCATGTAGTATCCAAGGTTCACCTATTACTATATCAATATTGATATTAAAGACTTAGCCTGGTTTGTTTTTAGAGATGAGATTGAGATAAGATGAGATAAATTAAGATTAAAATGAAAAGTTAAATAAAATATTGTTATAATATATTCTTTTAATATGATTTTTGTATTAGAATTTAAAAAAATTAAATTGCTTATATTATTATGTATTGGAATTTGAAAAATGTGTAATGATTAGATGAGATAAAATGAGATGAGATTGTGTATGTTTTGAAAGCAAACCAAGCCTTTGGACGAGCAGTTTTTAAAAGGAGTAATTCTACAAACAGTCGAATTTAAAGAGTTGATGGGGAATTGGATTTACTTATACAATGTTTCTCTTCCTGCTAAGCAAATCTTACCATAAATATTCATCCTACAATGCATTATTACTTCAACACTTTGACTAACCAAGATAACATTAATATCTGTCAGCGTCCAAAACATCCAAAATTCTAATCAGATTAAAAAAGAAGTATCCAGTTTTGTTGATGGCACTTAAGAACAATGTTTCTCCCTCATTTGTGTGGGAGTCGGATGAATATTCATGTTTTTCTTTCCTCACTTTCAACTTTGTTTTCATGGATATAATGAGTTTCATTGGTTTATTTTTTGTATAAGAATTGAACACAAGATTGAAAATAAGGGATTTTCAACCTCAACCTGAACATATGGAGGCCCGATTACCTCGAACTAATCCCCAATCTTAAGACACTATTTTCATTTCATCTTGTTGCGTTGCTGGGAATCTGATTAATTTAAATTATTAATGAAGGGGTTCATGACAGGGTATAACCATGATCTGCATTTGGAGATTGACTTAATCTGAAAGAGTTGGAAAAAAGAAGCTTACCTCTAGTCCCTGGCTGCCAAGTCCGACCCTGGAAATTTGGAAATGGGGCCCCTCCATCCTAAGATACCACTGCTAAGTTGCAAGATTAAGATGCTATGATGGAAAAGGAGGTTGTAAATGATTCCGCAATACCTACTGCACAGCTTCAAGATATGGACTCCGCTTCCAAAAGTCTTATCCCCCCCCCCCCCCCCCCCCCCCAAAACTCCAAAAGATGCTGTTCTTGGTGGGACATTTGATAACTGGTTTTTTTTTTTTTTCGGTGGTTTCATTTATTTATTGCTTGTTGTGGGAGGAAGCGACGGATGAACCAGAAACTGAACAAGAATGCGAGCAGAATCTCTCTCCCTCTCTCTTTTTACCTTTCCTCGAATAATGCTAGACCTCCGAATAAAATATCTCGAATTTCATATAAAAGCAGTTTTTTTTTATTATTATTTGAGCTGACCTGCATCTTTATGGTTCTGCAGCAGCGAAAATTGAAAAGAAAAAGAAAAAAATTGAGTTGGCTAGCTTGTCAGATCCCCTGAAGCCCCTAAAATGGCATATGAGATATTTATTTTTCATCATTTTTTTGAATAAATAATTATTTGCTTTTTTTTTTCTTTTTTCATTTCACTTTTTAGGTATAAGAGACTAGTAAATTATTTTATTTTCATCAAAAGAATGGGTCAATAGGATCTGCTACTATTTTGGATTGTTTTGATCCTTTTGGGCAAATATCAATTTTTTTTTTGCATCTAAAGTTCTGAGAGAAAGAAGTGGGACAAGGACCACTAAAAATATTAGCACAAGAACTAAAATATGGAATGACCATGAAAGAGAGACAACAAAAGTGAAAAAGTAAAAACTTGTATTGCAATTTTTTATTTTTATTTTTTCAGCAGATACAAAGTAACAATGTCAACTTTTCTTTCTATTTTTTGAGGAACAATTTCCTTTGTACTTTTTCAAGATTGCATGGTTTAATAATGCTTCTCTATATGTTATATATTGGCTACTTTGAGATTTATTTATTTGGTTTCAGCTTTATTGTTCATCTTTTAAATCTGATGAGATTGCCTTGAGTTTTTTCTAATTATTTGGTTTTAGTTTTATTTATAATATACTAAGTTTTATTGTTGCCATTCTAAACCGAGTTGTATTGTTGACATTATTTGGTTCTAGTTTTATTTATTGTTGCAATATCAAACCTAGAATTTCTTTTTTAATTTTTATTTTAATTTGGTTGCATCTTTTTAAATAATTTAAAGGTTGGACTTGCAATGGATTTTGACATGGGACATGCAGAAAATGAGGGTGATGAGGTCGAAGCAACAAATTATGAGAGTGATAAGGTAGGACATGTAGATGATGAGTGTGATGAGGTGGTACATGTAGATAATGAGTATGATGAAACCATTAAAAAACCTAAGGTTGGAATGGAATTTTCATCGATAGAAGATGTTTGGTCTTATTATATGAAGTATGGTAAGCAGGAGGGATTTGAGGTGTGTAGAAAGAACTCCAAACAGGATGATGATGGGAATGTCAGATAGCTTATCTTTATATGTGTACGATAAGGCACATATCAAGGTAAAGCTGCCAATGTACTCAAGCCAAGACAAACAAAAAAGATAGGGTGTATGCATGGCTAGGATTAATGCTCCAATGAATGCCAATGGTGGATATACACTGTTTAAAGTAATATTAGATCACACACACATTTGTAGTCCGAGTAAGGCAAGACATATGAGATGGTTTAAGAAGATTGATGCTCATGTGGCTAGGAGGCTTGAAATAAATGACGATGCAAATATACAACTAAGCAAAAATTTCAAGTCTGTAGTTGTTGAGACAGGAGGTTACGAGAATGTGTCATTTGGGGAGAAGGAGTGTCGAAACTACATTGACAAAGTACGTAAACTTCGCCTTGGGGTTGGAGGTTCGGAGACTCTATGTAATTATTTTGAAGATATGCAAGAAAAAAATCTATATTTCTACTATCAGATAGATGTGGACCATGAGTTGCGGTCAAAGAATGTGTTTTGGGCAGACGCTCGAACTAGAGTTACATATGAATCATTTGGGGATGTAATTACATTTGACACAGCATATCTAACTAATGCATATGAGATGCCTTTTGCACCGTTTGTGGGTGTCAACCATTAGTCCACCATGATCAATCAATCTTACTTGGGTGTGGATTGATATCCAATGAGGATGCATATACCTTTGAGTGGTTGTTTAAAGCATGGTTAAAATGTATGAATGGTCAGTCGCCAAATGCAATCATCACAAACCAAGACAAGATAATGAAAATTGCGATTTCAAGGGTGTTTCCAACGTCTAAGCATCGCTTTAGCTTGTGACATATAATGAATAAGCTTCCTGAAAAATTTGGATGACATTCTCGATATGAAGAGATCAAGAGTACTCTACAGAAGTGCATGTATGACTCTTTAAGTCAACAAGAATTTGAAGAACGTTGGTGCGATTTGCTCGATACCTATGATTTGCATGAGAATGCATGGTTGGGATCGCTATATAGTGATCGGTATTTTTGGATCCCAATCTATGTTAGAGATACATTTTGGACAGGAACGTCAACTACACAGCGAAGTGAAAGCATGAATGCCTTTTTTGATGACTATGTTAATTCTAGGACAACTCTTAAACAATTTGTTGATTAGTATTAAACAATTTGTTGATTAGTATGATTCAACTCTTAGGAGGAAGGTAGAGAACGAAACAATTACTGACTTTAGTTCAATTAATATTAAGATTCCTTGCATCACTCGTTATGCTCTTGAGAAACAGTTTCAAAAAACATACACAATTGCTAAATTTAAAGAAGTATAACAGGAATTACGAGGATTTTTATATTTGACTACCTCATTATTGGGATGTGAAGGTGGTAGATATACGTTTGTAGTTGCTGATGAGGTTCAGGTGTATGATAACCTATTAAAATGAGCAAATTTCATTGTCAAAGTTAATGACGATCCTCATAATGTTAAATGCAGTTGCAAATTGTTTGAGTTTAGGGGTATATTATGTAGACATGCTCTTCGTGTCTTGACTCAGCTAGGCAATCATACAGTATCGTCAAAATACATTTTGGATCGGTGGGGGAAGGATGTAAAGCGAAAGTATACATTTGTAAAAAGTAGTTATGACACCAGTAGCAAACACGATGCCTGAAGGTACGACAAGATTCAAAATTGCTTCTTTGAACTGTGTTCCAATGCTTCAAAGGTCGAGACCAGTTGTATGAGATTGATTAGCCAGTTGGAGCAGTTGAAGGTAGAGTATCCTGGGATCCCTGATCATGATACTAGCAACACAGTTGATTTAGTGGCTTCTATGGAGGGCACGACATGTAGAATACGTAGTTCGCTGGTAGTTCAGAGTAAGGGAAGACTACTGTGTAGCAAAAAAGTGCATCCCGTTGAGAAGAGTCTTAAGAGATTGAGTACGAGAAGGAGATTGCACCCACCTAATCAAGTTGAGGTTCCTTCTCAATAATGATGTATAGTACATTTGACAGATATAGCCTTATAATTTTTATAATGTTAAATTATTATATTTCTTCCAATGCACAGCAAAGTAGTCACTTATCAAATGAATGTAATGTGAGCGGCACATAAAATAAGACTCTTCAAACTCAGGTACTTTTTTGTTCTTTATGGTATAAACATTTTGTATGTTTATAAACACATTTTCAAAATAATATTGATCACTGTCAGGGTTAAATGGTTATAGGATCAGCAAAGTCAAGTTTGGACATATTTGCCAACTTTTTTCACGACTCCTTCAATTGCTTCTTCCTCATAGGACGTATCAGATCAAATTTATACTACAAAATTTTTTGGTATTGGACGGACTGCTCCTTGCGCAGAGGTACTTGATACACATTGGTAGCTTAACATTTTTTTGGTGCGTTGGTTCTTTTTACATATTTTTTTTATTCCGCTCACAGTACACAAATGAAGCAGTATATAATGCAAATTATTTTGGTAGTGGACAAACAACTCCTTCACCACAGGTACTTTAAGCTACATTATGGTATAACATATTTTTAATGTGTTGGTTCTTTAAATATTTTTTTGGTGCGTTGGTTCTTTTAACATATTTTTTTGTATTGGTTATTTTAACATTTTTTTTAGTGTGCTGATTCTTTTAATATGGTAGTTTCTACTTGTTATGGGCAATATGCCATTTTTTTAGAAGATAATAGTTTTTTTTGTTCATTTAGGTGCAAAGGGGAGGAATGCATCCCTCAAATCAGGATGATGATCCAAGACATTATTTGTAATTAATGCAACTTTGGTGGACATTATTATTTTTTGGTGGAGTATTATTGGTAGAAATGGCTGGTTATGGGTGAAGTATAATTGGTGGAAATGACTTTTTGTGGAGATAACATATTTTTTGGACAGGAATATCAATTTATTGATCGTTTGTTGCTTTTTTCTACTATTCAGACTAGTAAGAATCTGGAATATGTTGTTTACTGACAATTTTTTCTTTCATAATCGTGCAAGGAGATGAAAGCATTATTGAGCTTAAATTCTTATTTTTTGTTTGCCAGAATTGAGTTTACAAATTGCATTATTACAACTTGAGAGGAGCAAAATATAATTGTTGTGTTTCGGTATGCCAAACGTGCAAGTTAAAATAGCACAATAATACTAAAAAAAATAGATTTCTTAACTAAATTTATTTTAACACAGCACATAATCAATAATTGAAAATAACAAAATCCAAATAAAAGAACGAAATATTTTTCTATAATAGAAAAAATAAATATAAAAAATGCGTTTGACAACGTTTAATCATCCTCATCGCCGCTATATCCTTCGCTCTTTCCCTGAAATCATTAGTTTTTTTCTTTTCAGTTTTCGTTGTTGCTGGAGCCATAAAGATGTAGTTGTTGTTTATGCTCAAATAAAGAAAAAAAAACTGCTTTTATACTTATCACGTCATTCGGGTGAAATTCGGGAGATTTTATTCGGAGGGTTTAGCATTACTTTTTTCCTCATCAAAGTAAGATAAACTAGAGGTTATAAAATACAAATTTTAATGGGTGGAATCTCCTACACTCTTTCTAAATCAACTTATTACAACGCAAAAAGATTTGAAGCAAAAAATATGGCTCCCACCTATTTTTCACTTGGAGAAACTACTTAGTGACGATTTTTATATAGTTTGATAAAACGACTATAGAAATTGTGGCTAGAAGCCACAATAAAGGATCGTGTGCTACTATTTTGGACTGGCGAGAAGAAACTTTTAAGTCTACTTTCACTCAATCCTTAGTTATAAAGAAAAGCGATAACATAGAGTAGTAATCGGAAACTATGACGATAGGCCGACGAGAGGCCAACACTGGTGGTGGTGGCGTGTGCATACCACACACCATTTCTATAGTAAGGAGAATAGTCGAATCTGGAACTGAAGATCTTGAAAAAGCTATGCATGGCAACAAGGAGCTAACTAAGGTGCAGCGGCACGTGGATCTCACGCACAACATAAGCCACGCATGCGTACGTACTATTGTTTTAAGGGGATTTCTTTTGCCATTGTAAAGATCGGTGCCTGGGAAGCTGATTGGGGGGTGTGTTGGCCCTACATTGCCATAAAACAGCAAGTTGACAAGTGCCGGTACTAATGGATAAAAACTAGAAAAACTCACAAAAATAAGCAAAGAAAAATAAAAAGAGACGGGGTCGTGGTAGGCGTGGAGAGGAGATGGGTCGAGCTAAAGCACTAAGCCCCCTACTCCTGTTGAACGGAGAAGCTTCCTAGAAGGGACAATGAAAGGACTGGATGGAAAGAAAATAGATATAAAAAAAGAGATTACTTTTAAATGCGAGAGAATCTCGTTTCACTAAAAGTTATCACCTATAATTTCTTTGAATTTTATTTGCGCTAACGTTTGAAATGGAAGGAAGCGACTGTACAGGGACCAACTCCTCAATTTTTTATCATATAATATTAGATAAACTAACAAATTATAAGATACAACTTTGAGTAGTGCGGGAGTTTCATACAATCTTCTCAAAAAGCTAAAACACAATAAAACACAAAAGAGGAAGCCAAGTGAATGGCTCCGGCCAAAAGAGATGGGTGATCGAAGCCAAATAAATGACTCCTACTCTTTTCTCGATAACGAGAGGGATTGTTTGGAAATGGTTTTAGGCTGCATCTGAAAGTCGTAGTAGTGGGGTGTGTGCTGCACTATATTAATCTAGGTTGACTGTGAGAAATTTCTACATCTATTTTCACTTGGTCTTCAGTTATGGAAAGCAGGAACATATGACAACAACTTAAAACAAAGCCGAATCACCGACGGCGAGATGCGCGTTTAGATAATAATTATGTAATGATTAGATATTTTTTGTGTTTAGATAATGATTATGTAATGATTAGATAAACAAATTGAAAGTTTATGTTTAAATAATATTTGAGAATATAATTATGAGAATTTTGCATCTCGTGTCCAAACGTACGTACATTTAATTGTCTTGGCAAATTTAACGCCTAGTGTTTTTCTAGAAAACAAGCGAGGTATGCCCAATTTAATAGAGAAGAAATCTATTTGCAAACTGGTTGTATGATCCACCTTCTACACAATTGATGTCTAATTGAAAAACAACAAAACTTTGAAGTCTCTAAACTTCTCTTACAAACCATTTTCTACAACGTCAACATTCAACGCTAGCTTGAAGTCGTTCTCTTAATTCTTTATTAATGTTAATGTTTTATTAAATAATTCAAGTTGATGTCCTCGCCTCAACCACTACTGTGGCATGTTTGATGGAGATGTTCATCATAAGCTTTTGCATGCTAAAGGTCTGGTCTAGATAACGACAATTCAGCAACTTGGGCTATGTGTCGGCTTCACATGTTGGTCGTATGACATTGAATTAGGAATTCAAAGATCAACAACCGAAGAGAAAGGAATGGCTATGGTGAGGCCACAAAGGTAAGAGGCATTTGTGGTATAATGGAGGGGGCTGAAAAGAAATGGGTCATTTCATTTTCATTGTAGAGCAAACAATGTTTTTATTATATAGATCATTATAGGGCTATAATCGACCTGAGTTTTGATTTACCGAGTTCGAGCTTGGCTCAAAATATACAAGCTCGAGCTCGAGCCTGAACTCAAGTTTTTATTTATTTGTTCGAACTTAATTCGATAAGCTGAACTTTCAACTCGAGCTCGAGCTCATCTCAAAAATGAACTCGAGTCGAGCCGAGCTTTATTTATTTTTAAAATTTTTTAAATAAAATTTAAAAATAATAAATTAATATTTAATATCTAACTAGCTGATATATATTCATCATAACAATATGTTATATACTTATATATATTATTAATATATACACATTATATGATAGCATATACGCATTTCTCATGCTTCTTACGTACTAATATATGAAATTATTAAATTTTATAGACTAATTATTGTACAAATTATAAAACATAACTATGAAGTATATTCATCATATAGATATAAGTAATAAGATTACATATTACATATTTAATTATAAAAATATTATACTTATATTATTAGTAATACATATATATAACATATATATGTATATATATTTATTAATATATAAATGAATTTTAATTGAGTCAAACTAACGAGTCGACTTGATCATAAACAAGCGAACTTTAATGAGCCTTAACTGAGTCGAATCGAATTGTGTCGGGTATGTGTCACTTATTAATGAGCGGGTATGTGTCACTTATTAATGAGTTGGTATCTGCTTTCACAAGCAAGCTTTTTTTTTTTACGAATTGAGTTCGATTCGAGTTTAACCAAGCAAATACTGAGTGGACTGTCGAATAACATGATTCATTTACAGTCTTATAGATCAACATATTTTCCACAGTTCCTTTTACTGCATTGTTGTTGAGAAACCAAAATACATAGAGAATGCATAATGAAATTGGCAAATATTTTATTTTGATGGGGTATTGGCAAATTTCCAAGAAAATTGAGAAAGCGCAGCTGGCAATCGTTCGCCAAAAACTTCATAAAAGGGCACCGCCTCACAAATTTCTTTGAGATCGTCTTCGGAGAGCTTTACGGACAAGGAACCAATGTTGTCATCAATGTTCCCAACTTTAGTTGTACCTAACACATCAATATATCAAACCAAAAGTATGAGGATTCGAATATATATACAAACATGCAATTAAAGAGACATCACAAGAAAACTGCTTATTTGCAGTAAGTTAATTCCAACAAAATGACTATTTACACCCAAAGTGAGTTACAAATAATTTTTTCCTCCCAAATAATTGATTACAAAAGCTCGTTTTTCTAATAGTGAGAGTTAATTATTACCTGGAATTGGGAAAATGTCATCGCCTTGATGAAGAAGCCATGCCAAAGCTAATTGAGCAGTAGTGCAGGCATGCTTTTTAGCCAGAATGGCAAGTCTGCTATAAAGAATTTTGTTCTTCTCTAGATTTTCTCCACCGAACCTTGGAAGAAATGCTGGCTGCGACATCGAAGAACATTATTATGTCCTTAGAGGCATTGGAAAGCCGGGGTGCATGGTTTATATATGGACCTACAGTACTGCCTTGCCTAACTCAGCCGATATAAAAGGATAAACCTATCATTTAATGCCATATTATGAGATGGTGAGAAAAGTAATGACGAGAAGAATTTTTCTAAAAGGATTAGACCTTGAAAGATTAACGCTCAAAAGTACCAATTATTCATTTTCAGTATTCACAGCTAACTGACTATGAAAGCAGAAGTTTATGGTCATGTCATGTATTTATCCATTTGCATATACATACCAATAAACTATCCGCGGGCAAGGGCTCAAGAACTGCCTTTCCAGCAAAGAACCCACGACCAAGAGGGCTATATGCAACTATTCCAATGCCTAGCTCGCTGTAAGAAAACAGGTATTGAAAATAAGCAACAGAAAATTTACGTGAAAATAAACAACATAGTACAATGATCTTTTGATCTAATTCTCCCTGATTTTAAGATTCTGAAGGCCACATTTTCACCCATGTATATAAACTAAACAACATTTTTGAGTAAAAACTAAAACACAGTTGGGTGGAGATGGTAACAAACCGGCAAACTGGAACTATCTCATCTTCGATGTCACGGGTCCAAAGGGCATACTCCATTTGTACTGCAGTGATGGGATGAACCGCATGAGCTCTCCTTATTGTGTCTGCACTAGCCTCTGATAATCCAATATATTTTATCTTCTCTTCCTCCACCAGTTTTTTAAGCTCTCCCATCTGCCTTGCAGAAGTTCATTATAAACAAAACATGCATCCGCCAATTATATTGAAAATTAAGGGGTAGGAAGTGGAGGACATAGTCTTTTGATGCTTACAGTATCCTCAATTGGTACCGAAACATCGACACGATGTGGATAGTAAAGATCAATGTAGTCGACCTCAAGCCGCTTAAGACTGGCTTCACAGCATGCCCGGACGTATTCAGGGCTGCCCCTAGCAACATATTGACCATGTCCATCCCAGTCTAACTTGACCAAGCCAAATTTAGTAGCCAGTTGAATTTTTTCTCGGGGAAGTTGTTTCAAAGCCTGAGAAGACAAAATAAGGATGATCATAAAAATGAATCACTGCAGAATGTAAACTTTCCACTATATGTTTGCTGGGAAAGATCCATTTCTCAGCATAACTTATATATAAAAAAAAAAAAAAAAGTAAAGCTATGTGGAGTCGTTAGAGTGTGTAAACGTTGTACAATCGTTTTGAAAGAGAGTAGATCTACTATTAAAAATTAATATATATATATATATATATATTTTGTAAGTGCCGTATTTTTTTTTATTTTTTAAATGATTACATGATACTTGCACACTCATGACTGCAACTATCATTACTCGTATATATTAAAGATAAGTACCTTGCCAACCATGATTTCATTATGATGATTACGCCCATAGAGATCTGAGGTATCAAAGAAGGTGATGCCCCTATCGAATGCTTCCTGAATAACTGCACAACCAGCTTCATAAGAAAGAGGATTGTTGTATACTCCGGATAGTCCAAAGCACCCGAAGCCCAATCTAGAAACCTGCTCATTTATATACCAATAAAAAGGATCACGATGACTATGAGAAAGCTCTGCTCATTTCCATTTGTAAATGATCTGATGATGTTTTATGTGACTTCTCTATTGTCACTGCAGATTGCTTTTTCTAGTCTCATAATGATCAAATTACTTTTTCTTGCTTTTTTCCAGTGATCTCTCCGTTGACACTCGATGTGTCAAATTTCAGCTACTTGGAAAGACATTCACCTAATTTTAATGTAACTGCTTAAACAAATCTTAAGTATCATAGTAATCTAATACTCGCTAACAAACTTTTAACATTTGCAATAGTTAAGGAAATCCTCTTGTAGAACCTTGAACTTATGGAGGCCGGATTACCTCAAGTTAATCCCCGATCTCATGACGGTGTTTTCATTTCATCTTATTGCGTTGCTTGGAATCTGATTAATTTAAAGTATTACTGGAAGGGTTCCTAACAGGGAATAACCATGATCTGCAATTGGAGATTGACTTGATCTGAAAGGGTTGGAAAAGAAGAAGCTTACCTCTAGTCCCTGGCTGCCAAGTCCCACCCTGGAAATTTGGATATGGGGCCCCTCCATCCTAAGATACCACTGCTAAATTGCAAGATCAAGATGCTATAATGGAAAAGGAGGGTGAAAGATCAAGATTAAGATACCACAGCTTCAAGATATTGAGGACTCCGCTTGCTAAAGTCTTATCCTCCCCACCAACACCAAAAGATGCTGTTCTGCTTTTTTTTTTTTTACCAAAAAGATGCTGTTCTTGATGGCACATTTGATAACTTTCTCTCTCCTTTTTTTTTTTTGGTTTCATTTATTTATTGCCTGTTTGTGGAAGGAAGCACCGGATGAACCAGAAAAAGGGACCAGAATGTTTAAAATGGAAGAAAGCGACTACAATGTTCTTTGAATTCTACTGGCAAATTAGTTCCGGTTAGGAATGGAAAATCAGTTCTGCTATCTTAAATTTATCATTATATTTTTTTAAATTCTTATATAAAATATAATAAATAATTTAATTTTTTAAAATCTAAATTCAACTTTTTTAGATTTAAAACAATAATAATATTAAAATATAACATTTTATTCAATCTTCAAAACTCAACTCATTTTATCTTCCAAACCAAATCTTAATGTTTGAAATGGAAGAAAGCGACTATAGAGAGACCAACATCTTGTTTATACTGATAGATGAGATAAAATTAAAAAAAAAAAAATATTGTTTAAATATGAATTTTTAATTGCTTTTGTTTTAAAAGGGTTGATTGTTTATTGAATTTTATGTAGAAGTTTGAGAAAATTCACCAAATGGAATCTGATGAGATGAGATGGTTTATATAACCAAAAGAAGCCTAGCTTCTTCAACAAAAGAAACCTTAATTGTTCTCACTATGGTGAGGAAGTTTTACGTTGTTCAATTGTCTAAGCAGATATGCCTAATGTTTTTCTAGGAAACATGGGAGACATTCACTGTTTAATAGAGAAGATATCTATTTGCAAACTGGTCGTAGGATCGACCTTCTACACAATTGATATGTTGGATTGAAAAAGAACAAAACTTTAAAGTCTATAAACTTCTCTTACAAACCAATTTCTACAATGTCAACATTCCACGCTATAAGCTTGAAGTCGTTCTCGCAATTCTTTATTAAACATCAATTCTTGGCACATGCGTGAACGACATAAGCCATCTCATAACTAGTCTCACAGCCCCACTCACAAAATTAATAAACAAAGGCCAAGGTCCGACAACCCCAGTGAGCTTAATTGTAGCTTAAGATTATTTACAATGTTTCTACCAAATTACAAACAACACAGGTAATACAAAAAGCAGATAGAGAAGATAGGTTTCACTTCATAGGTTTGCGATTTAATTGCTTTTTGGTGGGGTATTTGCATTCTTCCATTCAAATTTAGCTAACATGGCAGGATCTCTTTCGCCACCAACTTCATTGGCGGGCACAGCTTCAGAAATCTCTTTCAAATCCTCTTGTGTAAGCTTCAATGCCAAGGAACCAATGTTGCTATCGAGATTCTTAATCTTAGTCGTCCCTGCAACTCATCCAAATCAATTTCTTTCACATCATGCTCTAGCAGAATTTCGTCTTGTTTTTCATGGAAGAAAGAATAGCTATTGATCATCTATTAAACTGAATCAATTTCTCCCACATCATGCACTAGCAGAATTTTGTCTTGTTTTCATGGAAGAAAGAATAGCCATTGATCATCTATTAGACTGAACAATTAGCCCTATATAAATAAATAACTCAATTACCTATGATACCAATAGATTTCAATTAAGAGAGTAATGTACCAGGGATTGGGATTATATCATCTCCCTGATGGAGAAGCCAAGCCAGAGCTAGCTGAGGCGGACTGCAGGCATGCTTTGCAGCCAGGCTTGAAAGTCGGGCATATAGAAGTTTGTTCTTCTCTAAGTTTTCCCCCAAGAACCTTGGATGCACGGCCTATGCCAAGAAAATCAAAATGAGAGTGCATACCAATTATTGTTGTAATACCATATAATTTTAGTTAATGGTATTGTGCACTGTTAGGACATGAAATTACTTGCTCTTTATCTGGGTTGGATAGGCCTTGAAGTCCATTTCATAGAAAGAATCATGAGTTGGGCTTGTATTCAATGATTTTTCTTTCCCAGATGTGTCCAGTACTTAAAATTAAAAAATAAAAGCAGGGATGTATTTATTCACTTTGGTCGATCTCCTCATCTCATTAGCAATTTAGCATAACAGAACATATCTAGCAAAAAAATCATTGATGACAAACTTAAGAATCATGTGTGTTGATGTATGTGATTGTCCCAACAAACTTAGTCGGGAGGCTGTTTCTGCAGACACCCGGTACCAATAAAAATGTGTGTTAAGTGTATGAAAAACATGAGATGTTATATTTAACTACTAGTCACGTACTCACCAGAAAACTGTCATTAGGAAAGCTTTCGACGACACCTTTTCCACCAAAAAATCCGTGTCCAAGAGGGCTATATGCCACTATCCCAATACCAAGTTCTCTGTAAGATTTAACAAAATCATTCAATGCTGTGAATTTTTTTCTTGATGCTCTCTCTAATAATATTGTTCGCAAAATGTTTGATTCATGGTCAATTCAAATACCACAAGGACAACTTTCACCCATGTCGTTAGTACAATGACTAGCTTTGAAATGCAAATATCAAATAAACCTGCAAAGTGGAATTATCTCGTCTTCAATGTCCCGTGACCACAACGAATACTCCATCTGTAGCGCAGTAATGGGATGAACTGCATGAGCTCTTCTTATTGTGTCTGCACTGGCTTCTGATAACCCAACGTATTTTATTTTTCCTTCCTCCACCAGCTTCTTGAGCTCCTCCATCTACCATTGCATAACAAGCAAAACCAAGTTACAGTGAAGAACTATATCAAATCGAAATATATCAAAGTTCATGAGTTTGAATAATTTGGAAAGAAAAATATTGCTCAAGAATCAAGACTCACAGTATTCTCTATTGGCACTGAGGTGTCCACACGATGCTGATAGTAGAGATCGATATAGTCCACATCAAGATACTTGAGACTAGCTTCACAGCATTCCCGTGCATATTCAGGGGTACACTTCACACTCATTTGACCTTCCTCTGAAATAGAAAATCCGAATTTTGTAGCTAATTGAATTCTTTCTCGAGGAAGTTGCTTCAATGCCTAGAAATACAAGATAATTCACTCAATTTAATATGTCCAGCATTCAGAGAATATATATGTTTCTACTTGGTAGGAGGCAAGTCGCATCCTTTTTAGTTTCAATATGAGCATAGAGCAATTACATACCTTGCCAATCATGATTTCGTTATCATGATTCTCTCCATAAATATTTGCTGTATCAAAGAAGGTTATACCCTTAGAAAAAGCTTCCTTCAGAACGGAGCATCCAGCTTCATGCGACAGAGGAGCATTCAATATTCCAGAGAGTCCCCCGCATCCAAAGCCTAATCTAGAAACCTGCAGCCAGAAAATTGATTGCATTAAAAGAATATAATGCAAGTGAAACTAAGCTGAGGAAGTTACCAATCCAAGAGTTTGAGTCTCCATGCAGTATCCAAGATTCACCAAATACCAGACCGATATTGATCTTCAAGACTTGATTGGATAAGCAGTTTGGAAAAAGGTACAAAAAAAACAAAAAAAAAAAAAGGAAAGAAAAAGTAGGAATTTTTTTCATTATTTCTCAGGTAGTTGAAAAAACACTCATATTCAGTCATTTGTATCCTTGAGCTTTTCTATACAAAATTTGATTCAAGCATTAGATGGTTGGTCTTTCTATCTTTCAGAGAACCCGTTAAAGAATGACCTTGATTAATGTGAAGCACCGGAAGGATGGGAAGATGGCAGGGGGAAAAAAAAAAGGACCCGATTTCTTGTGCTTAAAACCAATCCCCAACTGCCAAACTCTGGGTTTCTGTGGCAGATCTCATGGATCGTAATTAAGAAACTGAAGATCGTCAATATAACCCTGATTAGAACACTCAGCAGGTGAACGATGAGACTATTTTTTAGTATTTGGAATTTTTGTATTACATAGTATGTGCGTGCTGCAATTCAATTAAACATGCATGTGAAATCGCCGATTAGACCAAAAAAAAGGAGGGGGCAAAAACAATCTTGCATGAACCTAGACGGCATTATTTTTGGCTACGATGATCATCAGGGAGTGATTTGTTGAGAAACGTATTGATTAATACAATTACAAATTTACAGTTAAGCCAAACTGGGTATAGCCATGATCTGCATTTGGAGATTGACTTAATCCGAGAAGGTTGGAAAGAAGAAGCTTACCTCCAGTCCCTGGCTGCCAAGTCCCACTCTGGGAATTTGGATATTGGGCTTCCCCTCCATTCTAAGATACTACTGCTAAGTTGCAAGATCGAGATGCTATAATGGAAAAGGAGTGTAAATCTTTGCGCAGTACCGACTGCACAACTTCAAGATATTGAGGACTCCGCTTGAAAAGTCTCTTTCATCCACCGCACCAACTCCAAAAGAATGTAGTTCAGGTGTTTTTTCACAAAGGGAGTGATTGGAATGTTTGACAACTTTTCTTTTTCTTGGTTTTATCTGTGGAAGGAGGGGACGGATGAATCTCATTAGGCTGAAGTGTTATCACCCATAATGATCTTTGAATTTTACAGGCGAAATGTTTGGAATGGATAAAAGTAACTAATCTATAGAGAGACCTTTCCTTCTCCGACAATTGTCCGCACTACAGTGGAAAAGTTTTAACGTACGTTGTTTAGTAGGCTCCGCAAATTTAACGCCTAATGTTTTCTAGGAAAGATGAGAGACATGCACTATTTAATAGAGAAAAAATCTACCTTCTTGCAATGAAGTGGATCGACTTTTTCTCTCAAAAAAAAAAAAAAGAGAGAGAAAATCTATTTGTAAATGGTATCCACCTTCTACACAATTGATATTTAAAATTGGAAAACCCAAAACTTTGAAATCTATAAACTTCTCAAACCAATTTACAATATCAACATTCCACCAGCTTGAAGTCGTTCTCACTAGTCTTAAATATTATTTTATATCAACTCATTTTATTATTATAATTTTATTAAATTTTTATACAAAATATAATAAACAGTTTAATTTTTTTAAATCTTAAAATAATTATAATATTAAAAATATATTTTAATAATATTTTATTTAATTTTTATCTAATATCATTTCATTTGATATTATTATTCAAATAGGATAGTTATTATTTTATTATTATTATTTATTTATATTCATTATTTTCACTATTATTTAATATTATAAAATTACTTTTTAATTATATTTTTACTACTTTCACAAAATATCTAGATAATTTGTCTATTAGAAGACAAAATATCAATTCTTGGCACATACGTGAACCACAAGCCATCTCATAAGTAGTCTCACTCACAAAAATAAGAAAGAAAGGACAGAAGAAGTGAAAAGTAAATAAAAGCTTTTAAAAGAGCTCTCGAAAGTAGTGGTCTATATGATATTGGGTGGAAAAGAATATAATATACCTAAAATAATTGTCATGATGATTAACTTTTATAAAGGAGCAGCTGGACAGAGGGGGTTGGCAAATGCAGCATGGCTAACTATGTTTAAACAGAACCAAGTAGATATCCTTAATAGCAACATTAGATCATAAGCCATTATTGATCGGTTGTTATCAAAAGAAATTTGAAAACAGATAAGGGCAAACTGATAGAGTTTTTCAATATCAAATGACATGAGGAAGTGAACAAGAATATAAGCAAAGAATTAAAGAGCAATGGGGAAATGAGACTAATAGACTTAGCCAAACTGAAGAGGTAAGTGAACATCTTGTCAAAAGCAGGCAAATTCTGATAAATTGGTGCATAAATAGACCCACAGAGGATGAGAAACAAATAAGGATAAAAAATAATTTACTGAAAGGATTGCAGCAAATAGAAGATCAACAGAATGCTAGAGAAATAAAAGATTTGCAATAGGAAGTGGGAAAACTGCTGCAAAGAGAAAATCAGAGATGGAAACAAAAAGTCAAGATTCATTGGTATAAAAAAGGTGATCGAAATACACTTGTTGAAAAAAAACAAAGTTGAAGAATTCCAGAATTCTTTTAAGAAGATATTTGCAACTAGCAATCCAAGTAGTGAAGAATTAGAACGTTGCCTAAAACATATGGATTCTAGAATATCAAGAGAGATGAACGAGAACCTAATGAAACTATACATTGCAGAAGAGGTGAAAGAGGCTTTAGATCAGATGAGTCCGTGGAAATTGTTGGGAAATAGCCAATAAAACAAGCAATAAGAATATGAAATAAACTGCAGCGGATGCAACAATGAGAATAAAATAGTAAACAAAGAAAGAACACAACGATTTAAGTGGTTCAGCTCAAAATGAGTTTACATCCACTGTGGGGTTGGTTTCAAAGTTTCACTAGATCAAATGGAGGTTACACGGAGAGAATCAGAAGATTCTTACAAAAGGAAACACTCACATCACGTGTATACACTCAATCCTCACAAGTTTCACTCAATATAGTGGAGAAATGGAGAAGAAATGATCAATAGGGGAGCTCTGTTCTTCGGCGTCCAAAACAGGGGCTCTGCACTTCGTCGTCTGCTTCCGCACGAAATGATTTCGCGATATTTATAATATGCAATCTTGCTCGAGCGAAACTTAAACTCGCTCGAGCGAGGACTTCTAGGTCAAACTCGCTCAACTAGCAAACGGACACCTGGCAACACATGGCACTTCGCTCGAGCGGGAGGTCGAGCGACTGTCGAGAGAAGTCACTGCCTGATCCTCGCTCGAGCTGGAGGTCGAGCGAGGGTCGAGCGAACTCTTGGGTTGAAGTAAGTCTAGAAGTTTGGAAGCCTCGCTCGAGCGCCGCTCGAGCGAGGGTCGAACGAAAGAGGTCTGAGGCATGTATTCACAAGCCATACTCAACAATTCTCTACCTTGGCTTGAATACCTAAAAGCCTCATAAAATCCATATCAACCCAAGAATGTAAAATGCAGCAACTGAAGAAACCAACCCCATCGGAGTTCCCTAAGGAACCTGGAAACCCCGAAACCCTATCAAGTCCAAACAAAATTTGAACTTGTATACTGCAACTGGCTTAGTCATTATATTTGCTGGATTCTCAGAAGTAGTAATCTTCTGAATACTAACTGTACCATCTGCAACTACTCCTCTGATAAAATGATACCTGACATCAATGTGCTTCGTCCTCTCATGATATATTTGATTTTTAGTCAAATGTATGACACTCTGGCTGTCACAAAACACTGTCATCTCTGTCTGCTGAAGACCCAAGTCACTGATCAGCCCCTTCACCCAAATGGCCTCCTTAACAGCCTCTGCTGCTGCCATGTATTCTGCCTTTGTAGTTGATAAAGCAACAGTTGATTAAAGTGTTGCTTTCCAACTAATAGGAGAACCACACAATGTGAAAATATAGTCTGTCAATGATCTTCTCTTGTCTAAATCCCCAGCATAGTCAGAATCAACAAAACCAACAACAACAGAACTGAGATCTACATCTCTATCAAATATCAAGCCCACATGCGAGGTTCCCTTCAAGTACCTCAAAATCCATTTCACTGCCTGCTAGTGAGTTCTACCAGGTTTAGCCATATATCTGCTAACCACACTCATTGCCTGTGAAATATCTGGACGGGTACACACCATGGCATACATAATGCTACCTACAACATTAGAGTAAGGAACATTTTTCATGGACTGTTCATCCCCATCTGTCTGGGGAGATAGGGAAGCTGAAAGTTTAAAATGCAACACCAGCGGCGTGCTGACAGGTTTGGAGTTAGACATTCCAAACCTGTCTAGAACCTTCTCTATATACTTTCTCTGGGACAAGTATAACTTCCCAGCTTTCCTATCCCTATGGATATCCATTCCCAATATTCTCCTAGCATCACCTAAATCTTTCATCTCAAACTCATTTTTAAGTTGAATTTTCATCAAATCAACATCAACCATGCTTTTAGCAGTTATAAGCATGTCATCAACATAAAGTAATAAGTGAACGAAAGATTTATCAGACAATTGTTTATAATACACACAACAATCATAATTACTTCTCAAATAACCATGATCAATCATAAATAAATCAAAACGTTTATACCATTGCCTAGGCGACTGCTTCAACCCATACAAAGACCTATTCAATCTACATACACTGTCTTCTTTACCTTCAACTGTGAACCCTTCTAGTTGACGCATATAGATTGTCTCTTCAAGCTCACCATGTAAGAACGTTGTCTTCACATCAAGCTGCTGAAACTCCAGATCAAACAAAGCCGTGATGGCTAGTAAAACTCTGATAGAGTTGTGTTTTACCATTGGAGAGAACACTTCATTGAAGTCGATCCCCTCTCTCTGACTGTAGCCTTTAGCAACTAGACGAGTTTTGTATCTTGCATCAGACTGGATTCCCTCTTTTCTCTTGAAAACCCACTTGCAGCCCACAACTCTGGTCTTTGCTGGTAACTTAACCAAATCCCAGGTTTGGTTCTTGTGAAGAGACTCAATCTCTTCAGTCATCGCTGAACACCACTGTGTAGACTCAGTACTCTTCACAGCCTCTGAGTAGCTGGAAGGCTCCTGCCCCACAATTTCTTCTGCTGTAGAGAGTGCATAACTAACCATGTCTGCATGAGCATATCTCTGAGGTGGTCTGATCTGCCTCCTCTGTCTACCAGTAGCTATACTGTATTACTCCTCAACTGGTGTCTCAGTCTCTGATTCAGAATCATGCTCATCAGCTATAGCATGATCCTGAGTCTTAGGTGGTGTCTGATGTGAAGCCTGCAACTCCACCTTCTTCCCTGTAGACACGGGAATCTGATTTCTCGAATTAAGCATAGATTTTTCATCGAAAACTACATCTCTGCTAATCACAAACTTGGGTGACTTGGGATCAGTACACCACAATCTATATTCCTTTACCCCAGAAGCATATCCCATGAAAATACACTTCTTTGCCCTAGGTTCTAACTTACCATCATTCACATGAAAGTAAGCAAGACAACCAAATATCTTCATATTCAAATAATCAGTAGGTTCATCGGACCATACCTGATTAGGTGTCTTCAACTCAATAGCTGTGGCTGGAGAGCGGTTCACCAGAAAACAGGCTGTATTGACTACTTCCGCCCAAAAGTCCTTAGACAGCCCGGCATTGAAGAGCATACTATGTGCTCGTTCTAGGAGGGTTCAGTTCATCCGTTCAGCCACTCCATTTTGCTGTGGAGTGTATCTGACTGTACGGTGTCTGACAATTCCTTCATTCTTGCAGAACTCATCAAAGTCGCTGCCGCAAAATTCCATCCCGTTGTCAATTCGAAGCTGTTTAACCTTCTTACCGGTCTGATTCTCTATCAGAACTTTCCACTGCTTGAAGTTCTTGAAGACATCACTTTTCTGTTTCAAAAAATAAACCCACACTTTCCGTGAGTAATCATCAAAAAGCGTAAGCAAGTAATTAGCTCCACCTTTCGATAGAACTGAAGACGGACCCCAAAGGTCGGAATAAATGTAGTTCACTGTACCTTTTGTTCTGTGGACCTCTGTTGCAAACTGAACTCTGCTCTGCTTGCCAAATACACAGTGCTCGCATAGGTCTAGTTTGCCCAAATTCTGATTCCCTGACAACCCTTGCTTACTGAGGATAGATATCCCCTTCTCACTCATATGGCCCAATCTCATGTGCCATAGGTTAGTAACATCTGACTCTGACTGATCAGATACTGAAATTGCAGCTTCACCACTGACAGTATTGCCCTGGAGGAAATAGAGACCATCTTTCAGGTCTCCCCTCATAATAATCATGGAGCCTTTGCTGACCTTCAGAACTCCACCTTGTCCCGTGTATTTCAAACCCAAAGAATCAAGGGCCCCCATGGAGATAAGATTCTTTTTCAAGTCTGGAATGTGTCGGACATTAGTCAATATCCTAACTATCCCATCAAACATCTTGATCTTCACAGAACCCAATCTCGCAATCTTGCAAGCTGTGTCGTTTCCTAACAAAACAGAACCACTGTTGACTGGTTCATAAGACATGAACCAGTCCCTTCTGGGACACATATGGAAAGTGCAAGCTGAGTCCATAACCCACTTGTCACTGAATCGATTATTTGAATCACTGATTGCAAGAACTACATCTAAGCCATCAGATTCATCAGCAGCACTGACGGCATTAGAGGAACTAGTAGATTCCTCCTTCTTCTTCAGCTTCGCACACTCACTTTTGTAGTGTCCAAACTTCTGACAGTAATAGCATTTTACATTCTTCTTGTTGGACTTGGACTTTGATTTCCCCCGGGACTTTCTTCTGCCCTTCTCTGAACCCTTCTCACTGGATCTTCCTTTGTCGGAGGTATCTTTGACAAACAAACTATTGGCTTGTGCTTCACCACTCTTATCATACTTACTCCTTAACTCCTTCGAGTTCAAAGCTGACTTCACATCTGTTAAAGAGATAGTATCTCTTCCATAAAGCATAGAATTTACAAAATTCTCAAATGAGGCAGGTAATGAACACAACACAATTAAAGCTTGATCTTTATCATCAAGCTTGATGTCAACATTTCTAAGATCCATAACAATCTTGTTAAACTCATCTAGGTGTTCAGTAACTGACGAACCCTCAGTCATTTTGAGTGTATACAACCGTTGTTTTAAATACAACCGGTTAGTGAGAGATTTCTTAATATACAAGCTCTCAAGCTTGTTCCAGAGACCCTCAGCAGTCTCCTCCTCCGCTACCTCTCTCAACACTCCATCAGACAATGACAGTAAAATAGTACTATGTACCTTTTCTTCATCGTCCTTAGACGGTACAGAAGAATCTGCCGTCCTTTCCTCTAGAACTTTGAATAACCCCTGCTGGCGCAACAATGCCTTCATCTTCAGACGCCATAAGCTGAAACTGTTCTGACCGTCAAATTTCTCAACTTCAGATCTTGCTGTGGCCATCCCTTCAAATATTCACAGAGCTTGAACACTCTGATACCAGTTTGTTGGGAAATAGCCAATAAAACAAACAACAAGAATATGAAATAAACTACAGCAGATGCAACAATGAGAAATAAAACAGTAAACAAAGAAAGAACACAGCGATTTAAGTGGTTCAGCTCAAAATGAGCTTACATCCACTGTGTGGTTGGTTTCAAAATTTCACTAGATCAAATGGAGGTTACAGAGAGAGAATCAGAAGATTCTTACAAAAAGAAACACTCACCTCACGTGTATACACTCAATTCTCACAAGTTTCACTCAATATAGTGGAGAAATGGAGAAGAAATGATCAATAGGGAGCTCTGTTCTTCGGCGTCCAAAATAGGGGCTCTGCACTTCGTCGTCTGCTTCCACGCAAAATGACTTCGCGATATTTATAATATGCAATCTCACTCGAGCGAAACTTAAACTCGCTCGAGCGAAGACTTCTAGGTCAAACTCGCTCAACTAGCAAACGGACACCTGGCAACACGTGGCACTTCGCTCGAGCGGGAGGTCGAGCGACTGTCGAGCGAAGTCACTGCTTGATCCTCGCTCGAGCTGGAGGTCGAGCGAGGGTCGAACGAATTCTCGGGTTGAAGTAAGTCTAGAAGTCTGGAAGCCTCGCTCGAGCGAGGGTCAAGCGAAACAGGTCTGAGGCTTGTATTCACAAGCCATACTCAACAGAAATCACCAGGACCAGATGGCTTCGGGGCTGGATTTTACCAAGATCATTGGGAAGCTGTGGGCCAAAAGATCAGTGAAGCAGTGCTGGAAGTTTTAAATGGAGGTATCTTACCAATTACCTTAATTACACTTATATTGTACTAATACCAAAGGTTAGTAGCCCTCAGACTGCTAGTGATTATCGGCCAATTGTTTTATGCAATATTTTGTACAAAATTATGGCAAAAGTAGTTGTCAATAGACTTAAAAAAATCCTTCCAGAAATAATATCAAGTTGGCAGACGGCTTTTGTATCTAGAAGAAGCATAGTGGAAAATGTGATGATTGCTTTTGAATTACTTCACTCTATGATGCATAGGAAAAAAAGGAAAAGAATCAAGTTTGGCATTGAAATTAGATATGTCAAAAGCTTTCGAGTGGGTTTTTCTGGAAAGTGTGATGAGAAAGATGGGTTTTATGGAAGGGTGGATTAAATTGATAATGCAATTTGTAAAAATCGTTTCATTTTCAATGCTAGTGAATGGGAAGCCAGGGCCAAAATTTCTTCCAAACAGAGGATTGAGGCAAGGTGATCCTTTATCACCTTACATTTTTATCCTCTGGGCAGAAGCACTTATCTTAATGATTAAAGGAACTGAAAAGGAAGATAAGCTAACTGGTGTATTAGCAATAAGATGAGGGATTAGAATAAGTCATCTGTTGTTTGCAGATGACTATGTAATATTTATCTCAGCAAATGAGAATAACTGGAACACCTTAACAGAGATCTTAAAAGGATAAGAAAGGGCGTCTGGGTAGGTGTTAAACAAGCAAAAGATTTCAATCATCTTTTAGCAAAAATACCAAGCAAGAAAAAAGAACAAATATTATGAGATTAGTTGATGCAATAAGGTGTGCTGACTACGGAAAATATCTGGGGCTTCCCACGATGGTAGTTAAGAATAAAAGTGCAACTTTTCAGAGTAGAAAAGACAGAATATGGAACAGGATCCATAATTGGAAAAACACTTTTTTGATCAATCAATTCCAACTTATATTGTGAATGTATTTATGTTGCCTAAGAGTTTATGCTCAAAGATTAATGCCATGATATCAATATTTTGGTGGGAAAACGAAGATCAAGGAAGGGCAATTCACTAGCAGACTTGGTCTACTATGGGAAAAAATAAACAGGAAGGTGGAATGCGGTTTCGTGATTTAGAGATCTTTAACAAATCCATGTTAGCAAAACAAGCTTGTAAGCTACAGGTAAAGCCAGATTCTTTAGTAGCAAAGGTTTACAAAGAGAAGTATTACAAGAAAACCCAATTCTGTGATGCAAAAATAAGATGCAAACCATTATACATATGGAGAAGTCTCATGAAAGTAAAACATGTGGTAAAAGATGGTCTACTTTGGATAATTGGGAATGGGAGAAAGGTTGGAATATGGGAAGACAAACGGTTGCCTCTAAATGCATCAAACAAAGTTTTGTCTCCAGTTAAACTACTGCAAAGAAATGCAAGAGCTGCTGAACTTATAAATGAAGAAAACCATACATGGAAGAATGATCTAATAACACAGATATTTAACAAAGAGGAAGCAATTTTTATTTGATGTATCCCACTAAGTATGAGGGGTGAAGAAGACAAACCAGTGTGGGCATATACCAAAGATGGTAAATATACAGTAAGAAGCACTTATTTTGTGATAAAAATCAAATGCAGATTGATAAGGGAGAATGCTCGAATAGTAAACAGAGCAGAAAAAAAGGAAGAAGATATGGAATTTGAATGTTCCAAAAAAGGTACAACAATTTATGTGGAAAGCAGTCCATTCAATATTCCCAACAAAAGCAAACCTCTATAAGAGAAAGCTAACAGACTCAATAATATGTCCTATATGCTTGCAAGAGGAGGAAACAACTCAACATGAAATTGTATGAAATTGTACAGTCACTCAGGATGTATGGGTAGAAAGACAAAGCAGATTACATAAGTGATATTAAACTGAAGGTAACTTCATAGATTTGTGGGAGAAACTTACGAAAAATTTGGAACAAAATGCATTAGAGAGAACCGCAGAAATATTAACAAAAATTTGGTTCAGAAGAAATAAATGGGTATTTGAAAACAAATTTGAAGGGCCAAAAACTGTAATACAAGAAAGTAGAGCAATGGTTGGATCTTCACTATGAAGCACAGGCCAAGCAATCTAATGAAAGAAGGGTAAGAGGCTCAAATAGACAACAGGTGTTATGGAATCCACCAAATGAAACCATCATAAAGATCAACTATGATGCTTCTATTAACACAACTGAATCAAAATTGGGAATAGGAATTGTGGCTAGAAACTTTGAAGGGGACGTCATGTTCTCATACTCTATAAAGCAGGACTATGTTGGTGGAGTAGAAGTAGCTGAAATTACAACTCTGTGGAAAGCAATGTAGATAGCTCAAGACCTACAAGTGCAAGAAGCAATATTCAAAGGCGATTCACAGACTGTTATAAGAGCTATACAAAGTAATGAGGCCTTTCATGGGTGGATAGATCAGAGGGTATTCGACGTAAAAGAGGTCCTAATCCATAGAACTAGTTGGTCAATTCACTTTACTAAAAGAGAGGCAAATGTCGTTGGTCATGAGTTAGGAAAAAAAGCAATTAAAACGCAAGAAGATATGTACTGGTTTGAAGAAGTGCCAGTAGACATAGAGCAATTTATTGTAAAGGGTAAATTGAGTCTTGTACAATGTAATTAATAGTCTGAATGAAATGAAAACATAATTTTTTGAGAAAAAAAAAAGAAAGAAAGAAAGGACAAGGTTCGACAACCCCAACAAGCTTATGTAATTATCTATCGAGATAATTTATAATTAGTCTTATTAGATAAAAAATAATAATAATCTTATTAGATAGTGAGTTGAAATAAAATAAATTAAGATGATTTATAAATAATAGTAAAATTATTAAATTAATATAAAATAAGATGAGATGGTTTTTAAAATCTTATGTATTTAAATTTGAAAGTGAGATAAATAATTTTAAGTTTTTAAAATTTAATAGTTGTGAGTTTTATTAATTATTGCATAGTATGATGATTGGGTTTTATTTATAAATATATTTGTAAATAAGTTGTAGTAATTAATAAATCATTTCGTTTAGATATAGTCAGGGTGCAAAATTGTTGGGAATCAGTTGACTTGGCATAATTCCATGTTAGTCAATATATCTAAAAATAAAAATAAAAAAGACAGATTTTTAATCATCGTCTTCATGTGGTAGTCACTCTTCAACTGTAAGAGAAATTATTGCATCTCCTAATCTCTGGAGTGCAGTCAAAAATCTTCAAGAGATCCAACTCCAACAACATCAACAACCTCCCACAGGTCCAAGTCGGGATATTATTATAATACCTAAGCCCAAACCCAAGCCCAAGAGGCAGAAAACCCAACTATTGAAGTAAACGACACGATTTTGGTAAGAGTCATTCCACTTTCAGTTTCCTTTCCCTCTTCATTACTCTCTCTCGATTCCCTCTCCTTCTTTGATACTTTCTCTACCCATTTTCTCCACTCCCATTTTCTCAACCTTTACAACCACTCACTCTCTCTCTCTCTCTCTCTCTCTCTCTCTCTCATTTCTGCAACCAAATCCACAAAATCCAACTCAGACTCTTTGGTTCCTTCTCTCACGACTTTTTTTTTTCTATTTCCCCTTATGGTGATTTGTTGTTCAATGTTGTCACCAACCACCATGTCGCTCATACTAGTTCTAGCCCTTAATCTTTGCTCCTCCACTGTCATCCTCCACACCATGAGTTTCATCCTCCATGATAGAACCCACAATAGCCCTTCCACGTCAATCCCAATTTTGGATGCCACTGGACACACACACATACATAGAGAGAAAGACTAGTGCACTACGTTTAGCCTCCATTAATCCACCCAGCAATAACTACAATCATAGCAACCCAAAACCCCACCGTACGCCACTACCCCTAACCACAAAAAATCAATGTACCATGAGACAACCGAGCACCACAAGGAAAGTGCACTGCGAAGCCCCACGTCTAACCTCTGTAGCTAGCCTTGAACCTCCATGAAAATAGCTTAGACGTCGCATCCCAACTACCCAACCACCAACAAACCTCTACTTCTGCTCTTAAAAAATAGAGAACAATTTCTTTCCATGCACGACAATCTTGCAAGCTTCCTCCATTAGAGTGCCACTACTACCTATAGCCCACGGGAAACCAGCAACCCCACGACCCGCTAGTACCCTGTCGTAAGATTAAACTATCATAGTTGAACCATTGCACCCCTTAACACAACAACCAATAACGCTTGGCACTACTGTAACACACGAATCTCTTCTATTTTTCATACAAGAAAAAACAAAGTAGTGAGCACCCTATGAAAACCATACAAAAGGATTCCCACACACCATAGATTTCACCTTTATAAAGTCAGAACAATCTCAACTAAGATCGTTATTTTCTTAGCTCAATTCCGATGCACATCATTCTTTTTCATCTAGCTCAGTTGTCGTCGTCGACTCCACCCCAAGTCACTCTCTCAGGCTTTGTTGCCATCGACCCTAGCTGCGCCTCAATCGATCACCACCTAGACTCATTGCCACACCCAACCCCTTCTCGATGAACAACTACCTGAATCCCCCTCCTCCTCCCCCCCCCTCCCCCCGCCCCTCCCCCCCCTCCCCCCCCTCCCTCCATCCCCTCCCCTATTTCTCTCTCTCTCTCTCTCTCACTCTCACATAGATGGGAAGCGATTTATCCCTCGAACTGATAACTTCCACCACGTCAAGGTGACATTTTATCCATAATGGATCCATCCAAATTCCACAATGGTAAAATAATTACCTAAATGTCCATCCTCTTTATATTGCTTTCCAAAAGGATATCAGGCTAAAAGCATCCTCATTAGATTGGCCAAAGGCTAAATCCATTGAAGATTTAGCCAATAGACCCGAAAATGACATCACATTTGATTTGCTAAAGTTCAAATATTTGGACTTTAACTATAGTGAATTCCAAATTAATTTTCAACTTTGGAAGTAACTGTTTATAGGTCAAATGTATATATTGTTGTTGTTTCTGTTTCTTCTTCTCATCTTAAATACTATTATGCCATGCTACTATGCTATAATTTAACAAAAATGATTGGGAGTATCCTCACTCTCATATGAACAGTACACGTTTATTGTTCATGTGAGAGTGAGTGTGATGAGTGTGGATGCTCTCTAGCATTACTCATAATTTAATTAGAATATGATTACTAATTAACATATAGGTAGAATGGTAAAATATGATAGAATAAAATAATTTAAAATTTTAAAAATTCCTTTTTAAAATTAATATTATTTTATTACTATATAATGAATAAATGAATAATCTAATGTGAGAATTTAATGTTAATAACTAAAGTCAAATTTATCTCATATTATTTTATTATTATATAATAAAAAATAATTATTCTAATGTGGGGATTGGAATAGCCAATATCAAATTCCTCTCAAATTAGTTAAAATTGTCATTTAGCTTTAGACAATCTATTGAGAAATTTCTAAGCTTTTTGGGTTGTGTAGTTTTTAACTGGACTGATTTGCATGTGAGCTTAATGTCTAAATTAGGTTGGTTACATTTTATTGGGACTATGTTAGTAATTTTAAATGTGCTTTATTTTATTGTATTATGAAATTAATATATTATTTTAACTTGAGTTGTGTTTACTATTTTTAAATTAGACATAATTTTACTCAAATACATATATTAGCCAAACTTGATTTTACAGAAAATATGTAAAAAAACGTTAATTATATTATATAATAATAATTTATAATTAGATTTTAGTAGAAAATTGTTAGAGATCCCACTAACATTAGAAAGGTCGTGGCCAAGAGGAGCCAGAAAGGCCTTGACGTTCTCCTCCAAAAGAAGAACATTCAAGAAGACGCTGTCGGGATTCTTCTTCACCCATTCCCTAAGATGCCAATGCACCTTAACTCCTCCAAAGTGGTCATTGGATGAACAACCTTGTCTGAAGGGATCACCCTCTAGTCGGTTCAAATAAAAAACTTCTGAACCTCGTCTTGCTGATTGGAAACTCCCATCTATGGCTAGATACAAAGAAGAATTTGGAAGACCAATCATTCACCTTGTGATAATGTGACTCAAAATGACAAAGGCATGCGTCGCCCTGAAATTGCCAATGTTCTTTGTGTGTTGTAAGACACTGTGGGCAAAGAGGAACTCACGACCAGTATGGTCGGCGTGCTCCAGAACTTACTCCAGTAGAGCCTGCCGTTAGATGATGCAATAACAGACCAAAAGCTTCCAGGCATATAGGTGAAGTTAGGATGATGCTAAACGAAGACGATCTAGCAAGTCATGAACAGGGCGAGGTAAATATAGCCTTAGCCCACATGAGAGCATGCTAGGATAAAGGATCACCTTATAGGCATGGCCTTTAACGTTGATGGCACTTTTGTGAGGACCAAGAACTTTGAAAGCAACTGTTTTAAGGATACTGAATGTTCGTGCTAGAGATGCCCTAGTAGAAATGCCTAACTGCACTAACCTATGGTGCAGCTGACTCATCAAGAACCTTAAGGGAAACTGATTTCACAAGAATCATTATACAAAGAAAGGAAAATAATGCAGAAAGAAAGGTGGAACATTTGAAGAAAGGAATAACAGAGTGCGTTGATGTTGTGAAGGAGAAAAAAAGGACAACTCTCTTTCTTTAGTAAAGGGAGATGACGGTTAGTCTCCTGGTTAGTCTCCTATAACATGTGGCAGGCACTAAAGATGTGTTTGTTCTAAACCCAGGAAGACATGCAGCACGAAGTGATGTGAAGGCGAAGGCCACCTGATGTCGCCAACTCCAGAAGGACTAAAAAGACGTAATAAAAGAATGCAATCAAGTACAATGTCTCAGAAGGTGTATTAATAAAGGCGGGAGGGAAAAATTTAAAATTATAATGGCAGCACATGTAGAAGGGGCCAAGTGCTGAAAGAAATCCCAATCAGACGAGTCCAATAGAAATTGGCGAGCTAGGTGTAAGATCCCCCTCCCCCTCCCCCTCCCTCAACCCCAAACAGCCCAAGTGGTAAGGTCTGAGAGACCAAATAGGGAAGCACAACGAGAAGGCTCGATCCAAAGCCAACAGGCCCATTGGCCCAGCTCACACAAGAGCTGGCAAAATCAATGTCTAAAGAGCCTTAACCTAATGGAGGGATATTCTTGATGCGACCTTTTATGGAAAAATGGACGGCAGGGAAGATGTAACTTGCCACCCTAGCGCTCCCTTGAACGACATTAGGCACTTGAGTACCTGTTCAATCTGACAAATAGGAAGCAAGGGGAACCTTTGATCTTCTGACGAGGGGGCATCGACAGACGATCAAAGAAGTCTCCAGGATGAAATGAAAGGAAAAGTCACACCGTATTAATGGCACCACCACTCGGGCTACATGCTGCAATATTGATTGTCGTAGAAACCATGATGTATTAAAGATTCTAACAGAGAAATGGTACAAAGGATAAGGGCCTCATGCAGATAGACACGATCCGTCCCCCCATACTCTAGGTATAAACAATGATCCCCTTGTACAAGGAGATTCTATAGACTTTCTTTGCTAAAAAGCTTCTAAAATAATTTACTAACTTAGGCATCGAAGACCCCTCGGCCACATAGGCCACCATTTCCTAACTTTGTTCTTCATTTAAAGATTCAAGTTGTTAGAATTTGGCCCAAAAATATAAAAAAAGCACGATGTTAAAAGCAAGTATCAATGTAGTATAAGGTTTTGGATGCTAAAAGTGGTCTAGATAATGATGTTTCAACAACTTGGGCTACATGTCAGCTTCACATGTTAGTCGTATGACATTGAATTAGGAATTGAAAGATCAACGATTAAAGAGACGATGAGTGCTATGGTGAGGCCACAAAGGTGAGGCATTTGTGGTATTAAGGTGGCTGAAAAGTGGGTCAATCATTTCAATTGTAAAACAAAAATGTTTAGGGGAAAACATGGAAACTATGTTATGAGTTCTATCGCGAAGAACATACGCAACAAACAACTCCATGTTTTTATATAGAACATGTTTTCTACAGTTCCTTTTGTAGCATTGTTCTGAACAAATCAAAATACATAGAGAATGCATAAAGAAATTAACAAATATTTTATCTTGATGGGGTATTTGCAAATTTCCAAGATAATGAATAAAGCCTAGTTGATGATCGTTCGCCAAAAACTTCATGAAAGGGCACCGCCTCACAAATTTCTTTGAGATCGTCTTTAGAGAGCTTTACGGACAAGGAACCAATGTTGTCATCAATGTTTCCAACTTTAGTTGTACCTAACACAACGATCAAAACAGAAGCACGAGGATTAGGATATATATATATATGTACATATATGCAATTAAAGAGTGTTAATTATTACCTGGGATTGGGAAAATGTCTTTGCCCTGATGCAGAAGCCATGCCAAAGCTAATTGAGCAGTAGTGCAAGCATGCTTTTCAGCCAGAATGGCAAGTCTGTTATAAAGATTTTTGTTCTTCTCTAGATTTTCCCCACTAAACCTTGGAAGCAAAGTGGGCTGCCATAAGAACAAGAGTATGACTTCTAGAAGAACATTATTATGTCTACAGAGTGTTGGAAAGCTGGGGTGTAAGGTTTATGGACTCCCAGTATTTCCTTGCCTAACTCAGCCTACATAAAAAGATTATTATACCTTGAATGATTAATGTTGCTCCATTTGAATATTGTGTTGAGTTGAGATTAGTCGAGTTATTTAGAAATAATAGTGAGTTAAAATAGTAGAGTGAGTTTTGTAGAGTTCAACTAAGATGGGTTTAGATATGTTTGGATGTTAAAATAAGTTTAGATGTATTTATGAGAAATAGAAAAAATTATAGGTCCCATATAGTAAAGAAGTCTTAAGTTGAAAAAAGTTGTAAGTCTTACGTGTTAAGAGATTTTGAATTGAGTGATATTTAGTAATTTGGAAGTTGTGTTTAGATGATATGATATGTATAAAACATATCCAAATGAAATGAGCTGAACTCATTCAAAGATACCAACAAAGACTAAAAGAACCAATTATTCATTTGCAATATACCTAACAAACTAATTCCATGAAAGAGCAGAAATTTAAGGTCATATATAAATTATCCATTTGAAGATACATACCAATAAACTCTCCGTAGGCAAGGGCTCAAGAACTGCCTTTCCAGCAAAGAAACCACGACCAAGAGGGCTGTATGCAATTATTCCAATGCCTAGCTCGCTGTAAGAAAACAGGAACTGAAAATAAGCAATAAAAACTTTATGTGAAAACAAACATCATAGTACACTGATCCTTTGATCTAGTTCTCTTGGATTTTAGGATCCTAAAGGCCACATTTTCACCCATGTATATAAAAGACTTAACAACATTTTCGAGTAAAAATTAAAACACAGCTAGGTGGAGATGATAACAAACCGGCAAACTGGAACTATCTCATCTTCGATGTCACGAGTCCAAAGGGCATACTCCATTTGTATTGTAGTGATGGGATGAACCGCATGAGCTCTCCTTATTGTGTCTACACTAGCTTCTGATAACCCAATATATCTTATCTTCCCTTCCTCCACCAATTTCTTCAGCTCCCCCATCTGCCTTGCAGAAGTTCATAAAAAACAAATCAAACATCCGACAAGAATATTGAATGTAAGCATTACCGTTTGGATAGTAAGATGAGATGAGATATGTTGAGATTGTTTGTGAATAGTACTGATATTGTTAATTGAAATGAATTGATATGAGATGAGATGAGATAAGATGGTTTATCTCACTATCCAAACGGGATAGGAAGTGGAGGACAAAGTCTTTTGATGCTTACAGTATCCTCAATTGGTACCGAAACATCGATGCAATGTGCATAGTAAAGATCAATATATTCGACCTCAAGCCGCTTAAGACTAGCTTCACAGCATTCCCGGACATATTCGGGGCTACCCTTAACAACATATTGACCATGTTGATTCCAGTCTAATCTGACCAAGCCAAATTTAGTAGCCAGTTGAATTTTTTCTCGAGGAAGCTGTTTCAAAGCCTAAGAAGACAAAATAATATTGTTTACTGCAGAACATCCATGATGATTTAGGTTCAAACTTTGGGAAATGAGTATATATGAAATATGAGTACCTTGCCAACCATGATTTCATTATCATGATTACGCCCATAGAGATCTGAGGTATCAAAGAAGGTGATGCCCCTATCGAATGCTTCTTGAATAACTGCACATCCATCTTCATGAGAAAGAGGATTGTTGTATACTCCGGATAGTCCATAGCACCCGAAGCCCAATCTAGAAACCTACTCATTTATGTACCAAGAAAAAGGATCACGATGACTATGAGAAAGCTTTGCTCAATGCCATTTGTAAATGATCTGATGATGTTTTATGTGACTTCTATTGTCACTACAGATTTCTTTTTCCAGTCTCATAATGATCAAATTGTTTTTGTTTGCTTTTTTCCAGTGATCTCTCCGTTGACACTTGATCTATCAAATTCCAATTACTATATGTTAAGATATAAAATAAATAATAAAATCTACTCATTTCTATCAGTTTAAGTTTTTGGGACAAGTGATGATTTCAAATGGTATTAGAGAAGAGGTCCTGAATTCGAACCTTGATTCTACACTCTATCTCATTTAATTAAATATTCTACTTAGTGAGCATCTTTATTAAGAAGAAGTCCGATTCACAAGTGAGTGAGAGAGTTAAAATATAAAATAAATAATAAAATCTAACTCTTTTCATCAATTTAAACTTTTACGACAAGTGGCCATTTTATCTTATATATTGCGTGGATTGTACAACCATAAGTGCTAGGTTTACAAACAATCTTATAAAAATAAATTTATTGAATGATATAACTCACCGTAAAGTTAGATTTATTTTATAAACTTTTTTTGTGCTCTAAAAAAAGTAAAAAAAAAAAAAAAAAGGTTGTAAGACAGACCAATTAGTATTTCCCAGCTTTCGTTATCTACTATCTAATCTTTGTGAAATTGATCATTTAGGAAAAACCTCCACAAGGCTACTAATATATTCTAAGAACCTGAAAGATATAATTAGGACTGATGAAATCCTAACTTCTTGATTAGTATCTGCTACTAGAATTCTGTAAATCTTTACGAATTCCCTGGGATCTAAAAAAAAAAATAAAGCACAGATGGAAGAGTAAGTATATATATATATATATAGTATGGAAGAATGATCACAATGGAAATTGGAAAAGCAAAAGAGCAGCAAGCTCACCTCTAGTCCCTGACTGCCAAGTTTGAGTCGAGGGATTTGGATGGGACGGTTCTGCATCATGTTTACTCTCTACAAGCAAGTGGAACCGGTGCCTAGAGACTTGAAGAGCAGTAGTACGCTTAAAAAGCTGCTCATCCTTTATACATCAAGCGAAATGATTTGAGTAGAACCCACGTCTTTTTATGCAGTAATGATATAGGGCCGTGGTTGGTTTCCTTTGCCTTTGTAGATATAATTTATTTTATATTTTATTATAGTTTATTTTATTTTTAAAATAATAAAAAAAGATGTTCAAATAAAACGTATTTGATTTTTTTAAAAATTTTAAATAAAAAAGTCTATGAAAGTACAAAAAGATAAATTTTAGTTAGAAACTCGTGTTTTAGTTAGAAAAATACTATATCACATAATAGCTATACATAGCTATTATAAAAAGATAAATTTATAAAATTACTACTTTTGTAATCCGGACTCTTTAATTAAAGTCACATTCCTATTTTTATTTTATTTTATTTTATTATATGATTTACTCAGTATTATATTCATTCAATTCCACGACCAAACCTTCTGTTACTAGTTGTTACATGTTTGGAGAAGGGGACCATTTCGTAGACCCATTTCAGACGATACCGTTTATGTTGATATCTTTGGACGTACCACGTAATATGAAGTCTAAACGGCCTCGTTTCCACTTTCCATGTAACGCGCTCGACGGTGAGACGGTACCGTATCGGCGTGTTCGGACTTCGGAGAGCTCTTCAACTTTCAAAATCCGTCAAAGATTGATTTTATAAGGGGAAAGAAATGGAGAGGGGGCAGAGAGAGAGAAGCGTGATGAAGATCTGGATGTTAAGGGTTCTTCTAGTGCTATTTAGCTTCGTTGGCAGAATCTCGTCGCTGTCGGTGACGGTCAATGACGTCGAGTGCGTCTACGAGTATGTGCTTTACGAGGGCGACACCGTCTCTGGAAACTTCGTGGTCGTCGACCACGACATCTTCTGGAGCTCCGATCACCCCGGCATCGATTTTACCGTATGCAATTCTCATTCAATCTTTCTTCTTTGCTAAGTGATTGGTGTTTGATTGTGCTCTCTCTCTCTCTCCCTCACTTTTTTCTCGGATTTGAAGAGAACAATAGATGTCTATGGTTAAAAAACATGAATTGTGTGAAGGATCTTTTTTTGTTTGATGAGGAATTGGAGCTATATGATATGATTTCACGTTATGTTTAACTTTTTCTTAAAATCCGAATCCATGCTAATTGCTGCCAGATTTTAGGGAGGTGGGTTAGGTACAGCTCAGTGTGGTTCAATTTTTTAAGAGACGTCGATACCCTCATTTTCTCCCAGTTTGAAAATTGATTCTTTGCTTAGAATAGATGATGATCATGGCTATTCTATTATGAATTCTTTGTAACGTTTACTGTAAATAGAAGAAAGGGTCATACTTGTTCAAGCTGCTGTATTCTTCAATAGCCGTAATACAACGTCTCCTAATGATCTGTGTCATAATTCCATTTCCTTCTGTATCATGAGTTTTTGGTTTGAAGCTTCAGTTTAGGTGCATTACTCCGGATGCAGCATTTGCCTGATTTCTTCGCCAAATCAAAGATAAACGTGCATGTTTTTAATCTGAGAATTAAAATACCATGAAATGTTTGATTTTGGACTAATTATGTGCTGTTTATCATTTCTAAATAACCTAATAAAAACATGAAAAAAGAGGAAAATAAATACAAGTCTAAACAGAGCTGAAGGAAGTAAGAAACATCTTGAGGAACAAATTGGCACATAAATGAAGAAAACATGTGAATGGGAAATGGTGCCTAGATGGCACTGCAAACTTCAGTGTTCTCACCCTGCATGTTGTAGCTGGAACTGATATAATGAGATATGCCCTTGGCTGTATTTGTAGAAAGCTGAATATTTTCAGAAATAATTTAAGAAAGAGATACGAAATAAAAGTGAACTGTTTCTTAGTCCAAGGCATGAGGATTTATCTATTTACTAAATAACAGATATCTATTTAATCTTGAATGAGTTGTTTATACATCCTAATTATGGGGTGTTGTGCAGGTAACATCTCCAGCAGGTAATACGGTGCACACTCTGAAGGGAACATCCGGGGACAAGTTTGAGTTTAAGGCCCCTCGAAGCGGAATGTATAAATTCTGTTTTCATAATTCTTATGCGACACCAGAGACTGTTTCTTTCTACATACACGTAGGCCACATTCCCAATGAGCATGACCTGGCCAAAGATGGTATGTTTAAACCTCTCAATATGATTTTATTAGCAGATTCTGATATTCTTTTCATCATCCATGTATTTGCAAATCTGTGTTGCCATTGTGACAAGAAATAACTTGACCTTTGATAGCCCAAGCAACTTGCTTAAGGAGCTGATATATGCTTTATAATTCCTTTTGTTCTGCCTTTTTAATTTTATATGGTGTCCCTTTTCAGAACACTTGAACCCAATAAACGTTAAAATTGCCGAACTGAGAGAGGCACTGGAGTCTGTTACAGCGGAGCAGAAATACTTGAAAGCACGTGATGCTCGGCATCGCCGTAGTAAGTAGTTTTATTTTCCATGAATTGAAATGATAATCACAATATGATATAAATGTCATTTTGTTGCTTTCTCACAATTCTAGAGATATACCTAATTCCTGGAAAGAGTTTAGTGTATCTTTTGTGACAGACACCAATCAGACATGGGAATTGCCCACATGCAAGATGCCTGTGTATCTGTTTTATAGGTGTGCTGCAGGGAATATGAATATATGGTTAGGTTCAAGCTAAGCTAGTGTACTTTAAAAAGATACCACCAATAGCTTTCTGATACAATAGTATTTTGTTAAATCTATCTGCTTTCCAAATATGCTGGTAATCACATGCTAGACAATTAAGTTTATTGATTTTATAGTAAATTACATCTGATTGTTGTGAAATTTGGCATTTGAGTAAAGAACAATTGATCTGATGGTAAATAAGGACAATTATTTATTTGAAAACAAGTTACAATAGCGTAACTTTGGGTAAGTTACTCGACACAGACACACACAAACTAGTCTGATCTTTGTAGGTAGTCTACCCCTATGAACAAACAATCTATTTAATTGTTTTTTGAACAAGTAAAGGTTTTTTCATCCAAGTGAGTATAGCATTTCTCTTCTACATGTCCATGCCTATGTTTGTTTGTGTAATAATTTTGTGATTTCAGCATCAGCACAACATAAAGCACTTAAGAAAAATAAAATTATGGTCTTTCTGATAATTGTATGAGGGCAATGGAATTACATCTTTGAAGCAAAACAATATGCCAAGAAAAAAAAGGAAGGAATCTAATATCTTTCTGCTTTGTTTGTTTGTTTACTTGATATTTGTATCCATCAAGTAAACCTGCATTGTTCACTGTGATCACGATATGTTCATAAAAGAAATATTTCCTAGCAATGGTCAAGCAGGTTGTCCGGTGGAGGGTGTTTGAGTCCATGCATTCATGCTCATCTTTGATGAATATAACTTGTTGCTTGTAACACTGTCTTCTTTCTAGATTGTTCGTCAATGTTATTGTTATCCATCACTTAGATCATTCCTACTCATACTCAATGCACTTCTGGTTAAAATGCTTCTGGATATTACATCAATAAAGAGATTTCATCATGATTTTATGATGTTGGGGAACACAACAACAATGAACTGATTACTTGCCACTCTGCTTCTTCTTTAGCAAATGAGAGCACCCGAAAGCGAGTTGTATTCTACACGGTTGGAGAGTACCTCTTGCTGGCCGCTGCAAGTGCTCTACAAGTAATCTATATACGGCAACTTTTCAGCAAATCAGTGGCATACAACCGAGTTTGAGTTGTCTGATTAATTTTAGCGTCTGCTTAGCAACAAAATGAGGCTTATGGCTGAGTTCCTTTTGTGGTTCGAAATGCATTGGTTTTTACTATTGACTTATTGCTTCTCAAGTCCAACTGTACAAGAGTTTTAGATAGACTGATTTAATTCAACTTAATTCCTAGTTAATTTATTTTTTAAAAAGAAAGTGAAAATAAAAATGAAATTTAATATTTTTTTCTTGAATATATTTATTGGGAATGAATCATATAGATAATGAGGATAAAAATCATGATGGGTACCATATTCCTCTTGTCGGTATGGGACTCGAGCAACAAGGTCGATGGGGCCAAACTGCTGCGCTTATGATCGATCAGAAGCAGCTCGGTTTGATTTTAATGAGTTTGGGCCAAGCGGAGGGCATCTTGATGATATATCCTAGGATGCAGCACGAGTTGTCTCCATGGTCCATACAGAAAAAAAAAAAAAAATTATTATTTATTATTATTTAAAATTTTTAAACATTTAAAAAAAAAATCACAACATCATTTAAACTTTCTTAGTCACTAAATAAAAAACAAATAAAAAAAAAATTGTGGACAAAACAATCGAGACAAGGACATTTAATCATAATTATAAACCAAGTTAAACGTACCACTTGTCTCTCCGGAGAACATTTTTATTAGATTGTTTAATATTATTTTTTTAAAATATAAATTTGTATATTTATTAAAAAACTAAATTTAATTTTTATTGGATAAAATTTTAACTTTACTATTTATAAAAATGTTTTTCTTCTATTTTTTTTATTTTTATATTTAGTTTTTTAATAAATATATAAATTTATATTTTTTGAAGAATAATTTTATCCAATGAAAATACTCTGATAAGGATAAGGTTAGTGCTCAGTTGTACTATAAAATACCGTGTGATTGACACCTTAGTAACAACTGGGGTTAAATTAAAAATAAAAAGTCACAACATTAATAAAATACATATTTTTAAATCTTTATATATATATATATAAATTATATTCTTACAGTCAGAAATCACGTATGTAAGAATGGCATTTTTGTTAAATAAATAGCTCCCGCTTGATTTAGTCAAACATTATATTAAAAAAAAATATACTGTTACAAGTATTTTGGGAAAGAATTTACACAACAAGTTAATGTGAATTTTTTTTTTTTCAAATTAGTTATTTACTTATGCATCTTGTTTGTATTGGAAGATGAGATGAGTTGAGACGAGTTTAGTTTAGTTTATTTTTTTAATATTATTATTATTTTAGAATTTAAAAATTTTGAATTAAAATTTGAAAAATGTGTATTAGAATTTGAAAATTTTGTATTGAAATTTATATTTTATATAAAAAATTAAAAAAGTATAATGATGAAATGAAAATGAGTTGAGATCAATTCAATTCACTCTTTAATTCAAATGAGACCAAGTAATTTTAATATTAATTTGCTGGTAGGTTCTATTTTCTACACCCAATAACTAAATCCATCTCTCATGTAAAAGTATATGTAAAGATGTACACAAACTTATCTGTATTCAACTTTTTTTTTAAAAAAAAAAAAAAAGACTAATTATCTTACTTCTACATCTTGCTTAGACAAACGGGTTAATTCAAAATGAGATTATTTTTCTACCCATTTGAGTTTAACCCGGATGCAATAGGCCCATATCTATATACAAAGAGTTTATAGGGATGCTGTTGTCGTACACAAATAAAATTAATTTAATTTCAATTGAGACAATATAATATTCGTGCGATAAAGCCTCCGTAGTTTAGGATTTCTTATTCTCTTTGATGTCGTGGGGAAGGGGGCGAAACTTCGGCTCTGTTCTTCCTCCATCTTTTTTTTTTTCGTTATTTTCTCTCTCATTTTCTCTATCATCGTGATTTTCGTTAGTAATTTTTCAGGTGTTTTTGGGTCGAGTGGTTGTTTTTGCAAGTACACTGGAGACAGAAGATCTAAGACTATCACGTGTCATGCCAAAGTTTCCCTTGTCCACTGATCCTGTAGTTGGTCGGTGGTTTCATCGAACGGAGGGGTGCATGTCCTAAATGTGTGAGGTCTGTTTTAAATGAATGCGCCTTGCATCGAGTAAATCCTCCTCGTCGTTTTTAAGTGTTTTTGGGTCCAGTGGATATTTTTGTAAGTACATAGGAGACGAAAAATCTAAGGCTACTACGTGCCATGCCAAAGTTTCCCCCGTTTCCTGATCCTGTGGTTGGTCGGCGGTTTCGCTAAACAGAGGGGTGCGCGTCTTAAATGAATGCGCCTTGCATTGGGCGGATCCTCGTCGTCGTTGGTCTTATTGGTTGTTTTTTGGTGTTCGCTGCTCCGATGACTAACCGTTCGTCAATCTTAGTGTGGCGCGTGGTGCCTATACGTCACCACAAAAGGCTGCTTCTTTGTTTGTTATTTAGAGTTGTTTAGTTTGATTGTGTTTTTCTATTAATGTTGTTTGTATAGAGAAAATTATAAAACGAAAAAAATGGTATCCTGAATTTTTAAGTCTGTGAAATCTAAGTTCTCTCTTCTTTTAAGATGAGATTGTAATTTATTACTGTTTGACAGTACATAATTTTTTAGATTTTTTGTTAGAAGAGAATTAAAAACTAAGTTCTATCTATATTAAGGCCTCGTTTGTATTCGAAGATGAGCTCAACTCATTTTCATTTCATCATTATATTTTTATAATTTTTTTTATATAAATACAAATTTCTATACCCATTTTTCAAATCCCAACACACATTTTTCAAATCATAAAATAATAATAATATTAAAAAATAAATTAAACTCATCTCAACTCATCTTATCTCCATATCCAAGTGAGGCTAAGTTGACTTATCCATAGAATTTTCTGAATTATTAATCCCATAAAAGTTTTGTTATCTTGATTTAATCAAGTAAATCTATTTCTTAAAACAAAAAAAAAAAATTAATAGAGGTCTCTCGAAACTTGTTTTGAAAAAACAGAAAAAGAAAAAAGCCGTGTCCAAACCATATCCAACTCGCCAAAGGCGAAAGGGGTAATATCGGAAACCAAAAGTTTCCAATTCAACGAATCGTATTTAACCAACCTCATTTTCCTTACTTTCCGGTCACACGCACACATTCACTCTCTCTCTGCATTGGATCGACGATCAAGAAAGCAAGAAGAAAATGCTGGCAGTTTTTGACAAATCGGTGGCGAAGAGCCCTGAGGCTCTGCATAGCCCCCACTCCGGCCCGGTCTTGGCTCTGAAAGATGGGGTTTTGGTACACCACTTCGGCTCGACGCACCCTGGCCCTGTCACTGTCAACCTTGGCTCCGATGGCCTCATCTCATACTCGCTCAACAAACAGAACCCCCTCCTCCCCAGGTACATCTACACCATACCCTTCTCAAAAAAATTAATTGTATCCTCCTTTTTGTTTTCAATTTATTTGGAGTTGATCCGATTATGCAAATTTCTGGGTGGTTTTTTTTTTTTTTTCCTTTTTTCATCTATTGGTTTCTTTGTGTTTTCAATTTATTTGAAGTTGATCCGACCTATGGCACGTTAGCTTTATTTTCTTGATATTTATTTATTTTTGGATTAGTTTATTATTTGATATTTATATGTGGTCCCTGTTCGACTTGTCAAAGTAATTGTCGTCCTTATCTGTAGTGACAAAAGGACAATCCAATTTTTTCATTGTGAAGCGTAGTATTTGAGACTTTTGATTCGTAGATTTACATTTTTCCTCCTAATAAATCCATTTTGTGACTGAATATTGAAGATCTTTGCATTATTTCCCAGATCTCGGTGCCCTCTTGCTAGCTTTTCTAATTGAATAGATTGAGTTGGGGCTGCAAGTGCTAATGCTTCGTTTTGTGCCTCAGAAATATTACTAAAGAACAATAATAATGAGAATCTTGCTTCGAATTTGCTACTAATAAATATTTAAATTTAGTGTTTTTCTGTTTTTTTTTTCTTTCTAGATTTTATTGGCTAACAGGACCTGCCCGGAAACCCCGTGATCAATGAATCATTTATATCTTATTTGATCAGTGGTTTCTATCAACTTACTTATTCAATCAATATTTTATATCTGACTTATTATATCTTAGGTTATGTCTATCTTACAATGGCATGTAATCCAATGGTAAAGATCTGATTTTGTCTTGAGTTTCATCTGTCTCGGTAATTGGTTTGAGATAAGACAAAAGACTGATCCAACTAGTTAGCTATGATCACTCTAATATTTTGGCAATCCTTAGGAACTTTTGAATGAACAAGCATTACATTTCTGGTGATTTTAAGTTTTTTTTTATATTTTTATTTGATATGGAATTATATTTATTTGTTATAGATAATGCTTTCGTTGGTCTTGTTGACTTGTATTGTAACTTTTCATTACATTCTAAAACACTGAGTTCTGTCTTCATATCCCACGGAAGAACCAAGTGGATGATTTTCTGTTGGACTATCCTTTCTCAAATTTTTGTGTTATTTTCTCTCTCTCTATTTTTTTTTTCTCTCTAAGGATGCTCTCTTTTTTGTTGGTTCTTCTAATTCACTGTTGATCTTCCACATCTTTTGCTGTTAGATTATTTGCTGTGGTGGACGACATTTTCTGCTTGTTTCAAGGCCACATTGAAAATGTTGCTCTGCTTAAGCAACAATACGGGTTGAACAAAACTGCGAATGAGGTTGTCATTGTTATAGAAGCTTACAGAACCCTGAGAGACCGTGGTCCTTATCCTGCTGATCAGGTTGTGAGAGATATCCAAGGGAAGTATGCATTTATTCTCTATGATAGTGCTTCGAAAGCGGCATTTATAGCTGCTGTGAGTATACATTTCTTCCTAAAACTTTATGCTTCTATGTTATAGTCGCCTCATAATTCTTTTTCTATTTACTGATCACCATCTGCTTTACTTGAGCTAATTCTGCCTTCTGCTTATATAGGATGCTGATGGAAGTGTTCCCTTCTTCTGGGGTACTGATTCTGAAGGCCATCTTGTCCTTTCAGATGATGATGAAATTGTCAAGAAGGGCTGCGGGAAATCTTTTGCACCATTTCCTAAAGGTGTATAATCAATAATCATGGAAAAGCAGTTTCTTTCACCTTAGGAAAATTGTTGTGAATGGTGGATTATTTCTTTATAGCTCCTCTATTGCTTTCTTCTATGATCCTGATGACAACAAATATCAGCATGGAACGCAAGAGAAAAAAAAAATTATGTGGGCTTTGAAATATGTTGCTAGATGATTTAGTACTAAAATATAAGAATCATAGTGGTGTGAGCGATTCCAAATTGCTTTAGTAAGATGCGATTAAAATCTACATTGCATACTGTTGGTTCCCATTTTTATTATCGCCCGTTCCTTATCTACCACATTGTTTGAAACTCAAGACTTGCTTTCTGTTGTTTTTCCTGTTTTAATTTGCATGGAGTTTTGTTTACTATAGACTATTTCTGGGGAAGTTTGATTTACTGTATGGGCATGACTGCATCGTTGCTAATTTATCCGTTTCCGTTGTTTTACAGGATGCTTTTTCACTTCCTCCAAAGGCTTGAGGAGTTTTGAACACCCCCTTAATGAGGTGAAGCCAGTGCCAAGGGTGGACAGTTCCGGCCAGGTGTGTGGTGCAACATTCACGGTGGACGCAGAGTCTAAGAGGGAAGCTGTTGGCATGCCCAGAGTCGGGAGTGCTGCCAACTGGTCTTCAAACTACTAATAATCTGAATATCTTTCCCTTTGCGCAAGTCTGTTTTTAGTAGAGGGTGTTCTGATGCTTTTGGTCTGTCTTCCTTATCATCTACTATCACATTGAATGACTTCAATGTTTCAAATTTTCAGCGGGTGCTTAACTTTAAAGCGGTGTTAGTACTTTCAACAGTAAGACGTGATTATTTGATGCTATACATGTTTGATTTCAGACCTAAGCCAGGATATTGCTTAAAACATGGAATAATAGGAAGGCATTACAAAGTATGGTATGTTGTAGATTGGATTATGATATGTTTCACTCTTTTGTTACAGTTATGTACTAATCACAATGTTTGATACTTTTGAATATGGGATTTGTTTCCTGTTCAGACACGACTCCCTCGATTGATATGAAATAATGAAGTGAACTGCTAGTATATTTCTATGCTGCCGTTGTAGTTGAATAAGATTCCACATTTAACAGATTTACGATATTTCTATAGGTATAGTATAGGGTAGGGAGCTAAAGCACTTCAATGCTGCTTTTAGGGTTCAGAACCAACGGGTTACTGCATATATTTTTAACATCTCTACACTAGACTACCCAGATATCAGGAAAATGTAAAGACTCCTTGATGTTGCCTTCTTCGGAGTTGCAGCAAGGCCTTGAGCTTAGTCCTTTGCATCCGCAATTCCCCCGGGTGTTATCTGAAATACGTGCTTTGGTCAAGATTTAACTTCTCAAAAATGACATTTTTTATTGAGTGGCGAGAAATTTAGGGTTAGTTTTGTTGGAGGACGAGCCAGGCAATTTAAAATCAAACGGAAGAAGTATAATATGAAGGATATTGCTTCAGCCTCGGGTAGATTTGGTGCATCGAACACCTTGCAGACACGCTGCTCTCCTTTACCTTTCCGGAACATCAGCCTTATAGTGGCCGCATGGGCAAGTACATGCCCACCTGCTGGTTTCTTTGGGTCAGATATAAACATTCCACCACCTGGGTCAGCTATAACTGCAGCCAACAATCCAATAATATGGTTCAGCAAGAAACTTCCAGTATGTTATTAGCTTGAGCCACAATGCTTGGGATTCACAATTTATAATGCTCGCTAATCGACAGTGCTAGGTATGGAGATTGAGTTGCTCGTGAACCAAAAAGCTGAAGCCCTCGTAGGGCCGCATTTTATGAAAACGGATAAGGTTGTTTGAGATTGCACGATGTATCGTGTCATCTAGCTTTGCCAAGATGAGAATAGTTAAGAACAAATGAGCACGCAAAAGATCTGTCAAAATGGTTAGGGACTACCTTGATTAGTCATGTAGACTGCAACATTAAATTCCTCGGCTATTTTTGTCAACCGGGAGAGCATCTGTGCCAGTTTTTGCTGCAAATGACAAATGGATTATGTCGCTAAAGAGGAAAAGGACCAAAGGACAGAAAATCAAATGATTATAGGCATCGTAAGCAATTTCTTTAGTTCAACCTGACGCTCTGCAAGTTCTCCTCTTCCTGTGAAATCGACTCGAAAGAGGGCAATCACTGAATCCACGATCTGACATGCAACGAATTCATGTAGATATCAACTCTCCAAGCTTTATACTAACGGTATCATCCAATAGTTCTTTCAGAGAAGACTCACCAGAAGTCTGAATGGTTCTTCAGACATCTTTGCAGCCAGTCCAAGAAGCAGGTTGTACTGATGCTCGTACGTGTATGCACGAGCATAGATGATCTTATGCATTTACAGAAATACCGTTATTAGCTCCTATAAATGCATTTCTAGTTCTACAGGTGATATATTGGAATAAATGAAGCTTACATTGTCGAGGACAGCCCCTGGATCCATGCCAAATCTTTCAGCTATGGGTACAATTCGATCAGGTCGGCTGCGAGTGAATATAGTTGAGAAGAAAACAAACTAAAACTGTCCGAGCACTTTTTGATGACATTCTTCGTTAGATTAGTCCTTTTGATCAATGTGAACAAAGCATGCCAATCAGATGTTAAAACGAAAGTCAAACAAAATGGATACAAAGTTCCTTCCGTATCGATGTAGGCGACCTTTCCATTCCCTCCTCTCATGTTAGTAGGAAGCTGCCACATTTAACAGCGAATCATCAGGATTCACAATCAGCGAGGCTTAACATTATAATATATATCTTGAGATTATTGCATCAAGATTATTATTATTATTATTGCATGTAAACTTAAAGCCACTGCCAAACAGAACTTATTGTACAGTAGCTAACTTTTGATCAACCAGCTTAATGGACTTCAATACGGCAAAGAATACATGCTAGATGAGAAAGGAACCTGGGTAGAAACGCATAGAGTATGTGCAAGCTGTGTTTTCCCAGACCTGAAAGAGAAGCCGTACAGATAGAGATGTTCTATTAAGGCGAATGAGTACTTTCCAGTTCCACTAGGAACGACAATAAGATGCAATATTCTCACCGGAATTCCCCAAAAGATTCCGTAATTGCCGAAGTTTCAATTCCACCTTTTCAAATTATACGCACAACTCAGTTACAGCAAAGCTTTTGTTTCATATAATAACAAGAGCACAAAAAGTGAACACATCTCGGAAGCAAAGAATTACCGCCTAATAGTTCGTCAAGGGCTTGGCTTCCTGTTGTGATGCGGACCACTGATTGTCTCTATAATCAAAATGAGGATTAGGTGGGATCAATGCCAAAAATAATTGAACGTAACATTATATGAAAGTGAGACTTATAGCGGTAAAAAATACGGACTTACTCTGAGGAGAGCGTCACTTCCAGTAATATAGCCAAAATTCTGAAACGAGAAACAATATAGCAACATCAATGTCACCAAAGCCAAAGCTAACGTATGAAACGCTTCAATATGTTCATTTTAACTCAAAATGAAAGTCAAAACACAATCACAGAGATTATAGAAAATCTGAGCATTAACCACAATCTTCTCAGCAGCTTCACAGATCTTGTCGACCTTCGCCTCAGATAAGCCTTTGATTCCCGTCAAGTTCTGCAAATTGTAGACACATCACTAGATCAGTGCAACAAAACCGCAATAAAACCTTCACACAGATCTAGGTTTAAATTAACTTATATACCTTCTTTGTGTGCATCATCAAGCCATTGCAGGTGTAGATCCCTGCGTCTTGAAGCTTCTTCACGTCTCCAGCATTGATTCCCTGAGAAATCACTGAAGAAAATGCATAGATTGTGAACGCGGGGAACTAGTAAGGACTGATATATACTAATAGGAGCTCAGTTTCCTTCAGTATAGGTCCAGTACGTTAAAGAATTTAAACACAGTGGCAATTGAACTATAGCGAAAGTCACTCATATTTCGTTACAACAGAGTGCGAACTAATTTTTCTCCAGTAGACACAAATTCTAGAAGTACTTTTCTGTCTTACTTCTGGAACTCACGCAAAATCAAAGCAAATCCATTCGAAATTGAAACTGAACGATTAGGAGCAAACAATCGAGACTAGAGCAAAATCGATCCGATAATGGCGGGAACCTAATGAAAATAAAGATGGAAAACAGAGAAACAGAGAGCCTAAGCGAAACGAAATAGAAGCGGCCGATAATGCTGAGCATACATTTGTCGATCGCTTCGAACAGGTCTTCTTCGTCGTCGATGGCTTCGCGTTCGACGAGCTGCAATTGGCTCTGATCTTCGGCTCTGAGAAAACATCAGATACAGCAAATCAATTTGACGATGACGCTTTTGATGGCCTGGACTGAATGCAATGGAAATCGAATGGAAACGAAAGAGGAAGAAGTCTTGAGGCTTTATGACTTACTTAAGAGTCGCAATCATCTTCGCTGCGGTGGAGTAAGGCTCTAGAACGGAATTTCGGAACGTCTTCGTGAGTGTCTGTCAGTGTTGCGCAAGTGAGAGGGAAATAGAGAAGTGAAATGTGAGAGACTTTGTGAGGGAATGAATATATTGAGCGGGAAACGGGGTCGGGTACGGGCGAAGTTAGTTAAGCCAGTGGCTGAGATCCGAGTTATGGACTTGGACTACTTGACAGACAAGCTGAAGCAATCCCTCTACAATTTTATAATTCAGTGAGATGAACGTACCATCACGAATATTGCTGTGAATATTGGAAGTGTGTATTGTTACACCAGGTGCCAATTAAAGAAAAATCGTGTGGATTGATAATAAAATTAAGAAAAATATTCTAATCACAAATTAACTATACAAAAATACCGGCTTATTGTAGTCGGTATGAATTGATTTGTATAATTTTTTTTCTAAATATAATATTATTCTAAAAAATGAAAAATACTTATTACAGGCCCCGAATAGAGGATTGTATTGTAGTCTCATTGATAAATGAGGATTAAAAAAAAACAACATTATTTTACAAAGGATATGATTATAATTTCAAAGTCCTTTTATTTTAGACTTGTATTACAATTCTTATTTTGAAGATTGTATTTAACATTATTCTTCTAAAATTAATAGCGTGAATCATTTTATTATATTTATTTTGAAGTTGTAGAAATTATTATAAACGAGAAATTGTAAGAACGAATAAATCCTAATATCTAACAAATCCCTTCTTGTTAGAATCTTTACTGCGTGTGTAATCTTGCTATTTCAACTTTTACTTATATATATATATATATATATATATATTAATATAGTTACAAAAAAAATAAATTTTTGTGCCCAATTATTTTCTATAAAAAAATTATTTACGATTAATTTTGGCTGTAGATAATTATTTTTTTAGAATTAACTAACTGCAAATAAGTAAATTTTTTTTATAGATATTAATGTCCATTTTTGTGAGTGCAAAAATTTTAAGGGCAATACTCATATATATATATATATATATATATATATATATTAAGAAGAGACCGTCACATATTCAGGAGTGATCTTGACCCAATTTTATTAATAAACATTCACTTTTGCCAGAGAAAAAATCGTGACTACAACACCAACACTTGGAGGTTACAAATAAGCAATAAGTCTAAATCCAGGCATCAAAACCAGCAAAAACCTTAACAAAAGCAAAATACTACAAACACAAATCACAACTCAGGAAAGAAAATTACAAGACTAAATAGGAAATTCTCAAGCTTAAGGTAATCCAAGCTTAACCAGCCTAATCCAAGCTTGAAGTTTTCGTGGTAGGCCCCTTATATTATTCCAGGAGAAATGATAGGCTTATTATTATTTTATAACTATTTTACTTTTTTTTGTATTTATTTAATTTTTAATTTTTAATTTTACTTAGTGATTAAAAATATGAATATTAATAAAATTATTTTTTTAATTTTTTCTTAATGATTAAAATTATTTAAAAAATACTTTAAAAAATGATAAAAAAAAAACACTCAAATACACTATAAGTTATAAAAATGTTGTAAAACTCGTTGTACATGTATCATTACTCATTATTTCAAATATTAGTAACACCCTGCACTCCCAGTTTAGCTAAGAAATTCATTGAAGAATTGCATTCCCTCAAAGTGTGACAAAGATGAAAATTCATATCCCGCAAGACATGTAAAGTTTCCTCCCAGTAATCCTCCAGGTACCAAACTCAGCATTTACCTTTCTGCAACCAGTTTAGCACCACTATGGAGTCAATTTCAATGTCCACGTCCATGTAACCTATACACTTGCAGTGTTTGATTCCTTCCAAAACTCCTAAAAGTTCCGCATAGTTATTGGACCCTGGAGGCAAGGAAATAGCATAAGCAAAGATAATTCTTCCCATATGATCTCAAAGCAGGCCCCTGCACCAGCAATACCTAGATTACCTAGGCTACACCCGTCCAAATTTAACTTGATTCTTCCCTCTCCCAACTTCACCCAGTTCATCACTTTAATCCTTTTCAGTCTTGATAGCACTGTGAGAAAATCTAACTCCTGAAGGAGTAACCAATCGGGGCAAGTTTATCTACCTTACTCATACATTTGGTTATAGACAAAAGCCGAAATCTGATGTTGCAGTAGGTTCTTTCCACGGATTCATGCCTGTCATCCATTCAAGCCATACAACGTCAGAATCAAAGATGGCAACTTACAATAATAGGTAGGATGCCAATTAACATGCCTTCATGCATATTACGTTTAGCTCTTCGAAACCAGAACTGGATGTGGTCTTTCCATTTTTGTTGTCATTTGGAAGCAAGGTCAAATTGCCTACCACATATATGCCATATGTCCTGAGCAAATTTTCCAACAAATAGAATATGGCTCACGTCTTCATATCCTTCTTCCTTGCAACAGTTACACTTAGATGCCAATTGAATTCCCACCATTCGGATGCGATCATCAACATTTAAGCTATCATGCATTGCCTTTTGCATCATGATCGAGGCTTTCTGAGGGATATATTTGTGCCACACCCATTCGGACCAATGAATTTTTGGACCCCGAACCCTCACACAGTCCCACACACTTTTGTAGGAAAAAGAACCATCCATCCTCTTCGTCCAAACAAGACATCTTTTCCTTCTTTGCGGCTAGCTAAAAACAACATCTTCCCAGCTTTCCTCACTCACCAGTCTTTGTAGAAGGTCAATATCCAAACTATCTTTAATTTTACAGTCCATAACTTTCAACTTCGACCACGCGACAACGGGAACCTGATTACAGAGTGGCCCATCATCCACCCATTTATTATACTAGAATGACACATTTCTATTTTTAATTAACCATTTCGACTTGCCAAGAATAAGAGGGATGCATCTTTTGACCGCTTTCCAGAATCGAGACCCTTTGTTAGAAGCCACAAAGGATAAATGCCCATCTCTCATGTATTTGCCTCTAAAGAACTACGCCCACAAAGACTCATCTGTCATAAATTTCCATGCAAATTTAGAATGAAAAGCCATTTGCACATCTTCAAGTTTACGCAAACCAGTTCCACCTTCCTCAATCGGTAAGCACATTTTACTCGAAGCCACCCACTTTTTCTTAGCTTTACCGTTAGACTCTCCCCAAAAGAAAGAACTAAAGAGCCCATTGAGCATTTTAATCGTGACTTTAGGAACCTACAAAACATCCAAAAGATGTGATGACATAGAAGATAACACATGTTTCAGTAAGATGAGTCTTCCACTTGCCGAGATGAGTCTCAGATTCCATCCCCCAATGGACTCTTTAAGCGACCAGTAACAATTGGAGCTCCCAGGTATTTGAATGGAAAATTTCCTTGCAAGAATCCTATCAACCTCATAGTGGCACGCTTCCTATCAACAGTGAAGTGTTTAGAGAAATAAATAGCTGTTTTTTCTTTACTCACACGTTGATCGGACCATTCTTCATAAGTATTGAGGACTTGCATTAAACCCTGAGAGACTTCTTTGCCCCATTGGCAAAAATAACCACATCATCCACATATATGAAATGCGAGATCAATGGAGTATTGAGGGGATGCACAAATTGGCCATCTGTGGCCTTTAAGCGACTAGTAACAATCGAAGCTCTCAGGTATTTGAATGAAAAATTGCCTTTTGAGAATCTTGTCAACCTCATAGCTGCACACTTCCTATCAACAATGAATTGTTTAGAGAAATAGATAGCTAATTTTTCTTTACTCACATGTTGACCGGACCATTCTTCATAAGTATTGAGGACTCGCATTAAACCCTGAGAGACTTCTTTACCTCATTGGCAAAAATAACCATGTCATCCGCATACATGAGATGCGAGATCAATGGAGTATTGCAAGGATGCACAAATTGGCCAATTTTTTTATCCAAACAGCTTCGTTTGATAAAATGGGAGAGAACTTCTTGTAAAATAATAAAAAGATAAAGGGATAAGGGATAACCTTGACGAATCCCTTTTCCACCTTGAAAGAAATCCCTCACCATACCATACACCACTATAGAAGACTATGGTGTAGAAATGCATGCTTCAATCAATCGACATACCTGAGGGGCAAAACCAAAAAAAGCCAACACATGTAGTAAAAATTCCAAATCAACACAATCATAATCCCTAGTCATGTCAATTTTCACTAAGATATTTCCACCAACAGTTTTCATGTTAATAGAGTGAACCAATTCTTCCATTAGACTAATATTTTTGAAAATGCTTCTCCCTAGAATAAAATCACCTTGTTCCTTGGAAATCATTTTTGGGAGTAACTAACTCAAATGAGTGACTACACTTTTGGAGCAAATTTTATAAAAAATCAAGCATAAGTAAATTGGATGGAATTTATCAAAACTTGTTGGTTTATCAACCTTCAAAATCATCACCACAAATGAGGAGATAAAAGTTTGGGGTAATTTTGCACCTCAAAAGAATTTTGTAGCCACTTCAAGCATATTATCTAATGATTAACCAACAAGCTATGAAAAAACCAGACCCATAGCAATCAATCCCCGGGCCACAAGAAGTGGGGATACTACAAATAGCCGCTTTGAGTTCTTCCATTGTTGGCAATTGAATAATACTTTGATTATCCTCTCCTTGCATCACTAGCAAAATTAGCTTCTCTAAATTCGGCAAAGTGCCTTGTCTCTTCTTACGCAAGAAGTCTTGAGAATAGCTCACTGCCTCTAAATGAATTTCTTCAGGGCAACGAGACAATTCTCCACTCAGGGGTCTCATTTTCGAGATACTCAAGGTCGTCTTCTTATTAATGACTGCATGAAAAAAAAAATTACAATTTCCATTCTTCAACCAATTCATCTTAACCATATGTGATAACCTTTAATTCTCTTGGCCTTGCCAAGTATCGAGCTCCAACTTAGAAACAAGAAGATCTTGCTCAGCTTCCGCATTATACTTTGCCTAGAGAGATTCCTCCAATGTAACACTTGGTTCCAACGCCACTCTGAATTCTAAAATATCTTATTTATTTATGTATTTATTTTGAGTGAAAATCCCTTTTGTATATTCGAAAATTTATTTATTTTATCTATTTGACTTCGACATTTCTATTTTCAGGGTTTTAGTATTTGTTTTGCTTTTTGTTTTTGAAATGTTTTTTTTCTGATCTCTACGACGACTGCTTCTATATGGGTCCTTATACAATGCAGTTTTCTTGCGGTTTTCTTGTGTTCATTGCCTTTTTTTATCTCTAGAAAATTTGTTTCTTTTTAGTAACATGTTTTCCCTCCCTTGCAGTTTCCTTTTTGGTTTCCTCCTCTAGGGTTTATTTTGCTATCCATATATAATGTATAGTTACACTTTCTTCTTCAAGAGATTAGGGTTGTCGCCTCTTTAGGATTTTTCCGTGGATCCTTCAATCACTTATATATATCTATGCGAAGAAAACCTCACTGCCACAACCTCTTACACACGTTGCCTCTCCCCAAGCCTTTAGCCCTACACTCGAGTCGTCCTTTGTAGCCACCGTGTGAAGCTTTCCATCTCCTTGCTTGATGGTCTCATCGCTGCACTTATGTTGCCGACGACTGAGACTTTACCCACCATATGAAGCATTTAGCCGCACGCACTCACGTCACACCACCAGGGGAAAACCACTCAACACTGCGGGTCCCTCAGGCACGGCCGTAAACACCCAGTATGGTCAACCACTAAAGCCATCCCCAAAACCACCTTGCACCACCATTGCATAGCCTGCCGAAGACCCCCTAAACACCCTTGTTTTTAGCCTCGAAAAATAGAGCATCAACAGTTTAGCCCATATCTTTGTTCGGAGCTACCCCTTGGTGCTAGCCCCACCCTATCATCATCACATGGCATAGATAATGTTGCTAGACACCTCATGCCACCCCAAGCCGTCGCTCCCTCTCACATACTATAGCTGCTCACAGCTGCGCCGTCGACGAATACCCAATGCCACTTCGAACCTCTATTGTAAGACATGCTCTTCTCTTTGCGAGTTTCGTTCGAGTGTATGGTTTTAACTTGGTGTATTTCATGTAAAATTCAACTTCAGCCCATGCATGTTATGTTTTTCCTTTATTTTTAGTGAGTGATTTTACCTTGACCGCTTGGTTCTCTTTTGTATTTGAAGTATCTTTGAAATTATTTTGAGTTAACCATTTTTTTAGTTGGGTTCCGGTTCTAAATTATTTTGGATTTGAGTTATAAGTTAATTTTGGATGGGATCATGGGTGTGCATTATGTAAGTGGGTTGAATTGTGATTTTTGAAAGAAACTTGGTTTGATTTGGAATTTGGGTTACATCATTATTAAGTGAAAATCGAAGTATTAGAAAAGTTATAATATTTTAGAATTGTGGAAGAGTTTGGTTTCAAGCATTTTAGGGGAAAGTTGATATACATGGTTTCGAGGATGTTTAGATATTACGGAAAGATATTATATTTTATATCTGGGGTTTTGTTTTCGAGGTCTGTGATTATTTGGAAATTTATACAGGTTACATGATATTTTATGGGTGAAGATTGATTTTGTTCGGTTTTGTTGAGGATGCTTCTGAAAAGCTAAGAAGTCCAAGTAAGCGAGGTTCTTATGCTAGACTTTGTATTAAAAATATGAATTGAGGTTTATTTTCGAAAATATGCATGTTTTAGTTACGAAAAGAAATTTTAAAATTACTTTAGTAATTTGTTTGGCATACGCATAAAATTCTGTATAAGAATAAAATATTTTTGGCACGAATTTGTGTAGTCATGAGCTAATTTTGTTGCATTCTATTTCTGAACTGAAAAAGAGCGAATATAAAAGTTCTGCATAACTGATATTTCAGATCTGATTCTGTTCTGTTTTGGAAAAGTTTTGTACTCTGATATGATACGATAAGATTTCTGAAATCTCTGGCATGACATTCTGGTTCTGTTCCGCTCTGTCTTGTTCTGGGTTGATACCAACTATCCTGTTTCCGATGCAGCCACTTTGGTTGCAAAGTGATTTTCTGTATGATCTTTCCTGTGTGCACATTCAGGGCTCCAAGAATAATAAGGGAAAGATTCAGATTCTGTTTCTGCTCGGTTGGCCGTCGAGATTTGCACAACCCTACCACGTGGGTTAAATATGGTATTTCTGTTCTGATGAGATGTTTCAGTTATGCTATGCCAAAGAGATTTTTCTGTTTCTGTTTATACTAAACCTTCGCTCTGATTTATTTATAACATGATCTGTTTCTGCATTTCTGAATATAAGTAACAATTTTGTTCTGCATTCTGAATTTGGTAAATGCTCATGTTTGCACGCTATTATATGTTCTTTGCTTACTGAGTTGTGGATAATTCACCTCCTTATCTTCATAGCATTTTACAGATCATTTTGATGGTTCAGTTGGAGAACGAGAAGGAGAGCAACAGTAGTCAATTTTAGAGAGTCTAGTGATCATAAAGGAATAAGTGCATGGAACAATAAGTTGTCGTTTGGGTCTTATTTAGTGGAGTTACTGTAGTCGGGTTTTCTTTTATATTTGTCAAGTTTGAATTTTTCGCGTCTTTGTGGAGATTTATACTTTGTTATTGAGATTTTTCTTATTGGTACTTTTATAGAGGTCCATGAATATTTATATTAATCGACTAGATTTGATATCATTATGGAGTTTTAGGAGATGTGATTTTGTTTTTGTATTATTGGAGATGTATTTTTATAGAAAAATGAGTTAATTCTCTGGACTCTCGGGGTTGGGGCGTTACATCCAACCTCGCTATCCTTGTCTCAAGTTCGGTGATATGGCTTAGTATTCAGCCAAACACCTTCTTGTTCCACTCATGTAGCACCATTCTAGGGCGTTTAAACTTTCCAACTAACTTCCATAGACCATCACCTTCCATAGGTAGTTTCGAATTATAGTCAATCAAATTAAGGAAATCTGGATGATTAGTCCACATCCATTGGAAACAAAAAGGAGCATGACTCAGCTTGACTTGAGAACCCTCTAAAGTAATCAACATCGGTGAGTGATCTGATTTGGTTCTAGGAAGATAACAATTAAAGGCCTGTGAAAACCAAATAAGGAAATTTGCATCCATGAAACTTTGATCCAACTTTACCTAGCTCCTCGCCAGACCTTCCTGACCATTACACTAAGATAAACTATTACCATGCGTTGGCATATCGATCGGCCCACAATTTTGAGTCCAAGCATTAAAGTCTACTATTGCCACACGAGACTGTGGCATGTTTACTCTATGTTCATTGTCAAACCTAATGGTATTGAAATTCCCACTAACAACCCACGGGATAGTTGTTGGGACCAAACCTTCTAAATCAGCCCATAATGCTCTTTGTTCAATCTGATTACATTTAGCATACCCGAACATCAACATAAACTCATGGTCCTCTTCCTTAACCTTTAAAGTAATAAATTGATTACTCATTATACAAACTTATACCTCCACTTCATTATTCTATAGTAACCAAATCTTCCCCTCTTGAGATTCATTAGTGAGAAAATGATCACTGATGAATCTGTGAGGGAAAATTCGGAGCTTACTGGTAACTGTAAAAGGCTCAAAGAGCCACCACTTTCGGTTTTAATTTCATACTCAACTTCTTCAGCCTTCGCTTCGAGGTCCCAATCCCTCGGATGTTCTATACAAAATATGAACCTATCATAGATTTAGTTTGATAGGGAAAGACGCTGCCCTTTTAGAACTCCTCACTTTTTCAAACTTATTTCGATTTTTATCTCTATTATTTTCTTTATCTTCAGACTCAGATTTGAGTTTCTTACCATCATCCATAAAAATACTCTCATCATCCCCTCCTTTTTCTGAGTGTGTTCCATCCTCCTGATTAATTTCGTTTCCAAATTCATCGAAAGGCACTATTTCGGTCTCCACTTCTTCACCCTCAAGCAATACTAATATGTTTATTAGTTTTCTCATTGTTAGATAAACTATACCTCAAAATGAGACGGAATTTATAAATTGGACAGAATCTTTGTTCGTTGTATGTCACTAACTATAAGAGAAATAAGCATTTATGACAATTTTTTTGTAATGAAAATAACTATTTTTGATAATGAAAATAAATTCATTTTGACAAGAAATAATTACTTTTGTAGAAAATAACTAATAGGAGATAATATTCAGTTTTCTTGTTTTACAATCCACGTTATCTAATATGCAAAATTATTTTCTCGTCAAGGCTCCATTTAGATGTTAAGTTGAGTTGAGATGAGATGAGTTCTTTATGAATAATAGTGAGTTGAGATAGTGAAATGAGTTTTGTGAGACACATATAAGATGAGTTTATATTATGTATGTAGATATTAAGATTAGTTAATTAGATATATTTATGTAAAATTAAAAAAAAAAATTGTGGGTTTCACGTGTAAAAAGGTGTTGAGTTTGAAAATTTTGTGGTTCCCATAAATAAAAAGATTTTGAATTGAGATAAGTTAAATGATTTAAGAACTTAATATTTGGATGTTGGACTCAGCTCAAAATTAGACTGAACTGAGTTAATCTCAATTCAATCCAACTTTCAAACGAGACCGAAAGAAGTTACTAGAGTAGTTTAATGATCATTTCATATTATTTTAAGACCAATAGCCTAAAATGATTGTTTAAAAAAAAACTACAGAAAGCATAAGCTAGTTAACTATATTCTGTATTCTCTTAATCCATCATGTATTGTTAACATTCTATGGGCAATGGATTTTACCTTCCTAGTTTCAACAATTATCATAGAGTATCGTATCATTGAAAATTTAAAAAATTGTAATCATGCAAGTAATTCGAATAACAACATATTTGGACTAGTGGGAGTGAAGAACCTTACAATTACCACCTAGCTCGAAAGCATACATATATATAGATCATATAGTTGCATGCATGCCTCCTCATAGGACACAATGCATGCTGCACATGCATGCAGTACCTTTGAGGAGAGCACTGGATATCGCTGATCATGATCTTAAAATATAAATGACAAACAATCTCAATCGGAGACTCCTGAAGCCGGCCATTTGGAAAACATTTCAAATATATATCAATGCTCTAAGATCCGTTAAAGATTTCACACTACAACACATACAGGTTTTTGCCGCATCTTTTTTTTTTTTGCCGTGATCACAATTGGCCAAGAAATTTCAGTGTTCTGCCTTCCCCTTTCATATTTCACGTGAGTAACATGGTCACCGTGAATTACATTCTTTTTTGCAGCGATTTTTAATCGCAGAAAAAAATATCGCTGCAAATGGGATATGATTATATGACACTTACAAGAGTCGCCGTTAGTAAATTTATTTGCTAAAATTCGGTGTCGCCATAATTTGTTAAACCTAGGAAAACTGCAGTGAAAAGGTTATTGTAGCTGGTATTGTTGCGGCATATAAGCGTGTCGTAATAAGTTTTGGGTGAGACACTACTAGTATCTAATTCCATGAGAGATACTACTCTATATTGCGGCAGGTTTTTGTCACCACAACAGTAACTTGCAAATATTAGGATTAGATTTTTACCTCTTGTCAATTGTGTTGTCGCCATTAAAATGGTTTCTAATTTAAAAATCAATGTTTTTTTGGGAGGACCATATACGATGTGTTTTGGCCAACAGATTTGTATTATGACTACAAATTTTCTAGTAATTTGTACATAACTAGTTTATACAACTCATTATCCATGCTGCTGTAAAATTCTTGAGTAAGAAATTTGCACTCATTACACCCCCACTAGCTAGCCATAATCACCATACCGCCATAGTAAAGATGTGATGCCTGCACCTGCACCTGCACCGACTAAAATCAAAATAGGTGGTAATTAAGCCCACGATTTCATAAATGAATATATATGTTCCTTCTATTCCTTTGTTACTTGACCTCTTTATGAAACCATCTCCAGATTGTTTAGTATTTCTACTGCAAAGGTCTTACTACTCCATCAGAAAATTTTCAAGGCTAACCATTCTGGTTTAAAATGAGTATGCCTTTCTATGATTTCATGGTTGTCCACAACACATTTCCAACGAATTCCTGCAAAGTTTTGAAGTTTTTTTCTTTTTTGGAAGTACATTTTCAGCAAGTAATTTCAAAGTTTTATTTGTTAAAAGTATTGTGGGTAAACTATACTGCATTGCTATTCAAAAGGCTGTTAGTTATAGTATGTTTTGTACTTAAACTATGACATAGTAAATAATTGTCAACCTAATTTTGTGCTTATAAGCTTGAAACTTCACAAAGTGGGTATTGTTGTTCATATGTGGCAATTCCATTGTCTTATCATGTATATATTAACTAGTTATAGGATGAAAGTTTTTACATTTCTATATATCTACCTTAAATTTTCTACATTATTTCCAGCAAAGTAATGAAGTTTTTTTTTTGATAAGCACATTTCCAACAAATTTTCTTTGTTAAAGTTTTGTGAGTAAACTATGCTATATTGTTGTTCTTCCATTACAAATTCTAGTTTTGTTGTTAAACTTTCTTGCTATGCTGCATTTCAATCTCTAATTTTCTACTCCTAGCTATTATTTAAGTTTGAATCTTTGAAAGGAGTATACTTCTATTACTTCTAGCCATACGCATGTTTTATACATTAGCTAGTTTATTCTTCAAACAAACAATTATGTGCAGAGGATTTCTTGTTGGAACAGGGAGGCGGGTCTTGTCCCCAACCTTAGGATATCCTCTTCTGGAACCAGCGGCCTGGACCTTGGGAGATGAAACTGGTGTGGACTCTGATGACTCTACTCAAGGTCCAGATGACATACTTTCATTACTTTTACCTCCCTATACTCCTGTAGAGGCTAATACAACAATTGATGGTAAGTATAATTTTTTCCAAAGTCTATTTCATATTTGTAAACACCTTAGAATACTATTTTTTCATGGTGGTCTTACTGTGTGTATGTGACACTTAGTTGAATCCACAAATAAACGTGGTAGGGCTTTCCAATATATATATTTTTTCCAAACACTTTTTGGCATGGATGTGTTGCACCTTGTTATTTAGTCCCTATTTTATTGGGTATTTGTGGGTTTTTAAAACTGGGTGTTCGATAGGTTGGGTTTCTACTTAGAGATAAGAGAGCATTTCAATTAAATATGTAGCAAGAGTAAATCCAAAGAGGAATGCTATGTATGTTTAATGAGCATCTAAGTTGAACCCAATCCATCAATCAAACAAACTAAAGCTTGGCATTTTCAGGTATTAACTATTTTAATTACATATGGCGAGAGGTTTTGAGGCACACTCAACAATGTGATGTTAAACTTAGATGTGATGCACTAGTTAAAACTGCCATAGAGTTAATTGGAGTTACTTACATTGTAGCCACATGCTTTGATGTGGAACAATGTCATTTTATTTGGCTACACAATTGTTTAACGGTGCTCTGTGTTTATATGGGTGAATTATAGCTACAACTAAGTATGAGTACGGACAGTTTTATAGAGTGTTTGACATGGTGTTTGGTTGTTTGATAGAATCATATAGTTGGACATTTAAATATGTGCTGCATTAGTAAAAACTGGCATAGAAATACTTGGGGTGGTTGTTGGGCACTTATAGTTCAATATAGGTTGATTTCCCTATTGGATGCTAAAATAAATGACTCTCTTAATATATTTGGGAATTTTGTATTTAATTTTATGGGTGGTTACTCCATGTCAAGTACATCGCATTTTCAGTTATACACTTGGCTGCACAGATTTATTACAATTATGAAAGTTTATTGGTCACTTCCATATTTTATGGTGCTCTATGAATATGGTGGATCATGGTACTACAATTATAAATGTAACTAGACAGTTTTCCAGTAATCTAGGCTACTCAAGATTCAATAAGCTAGTTATTTGCATTATTTGTTTGATCGTACTTTAGCACTACTAATGCAGATGTAAAACTTTGATTTTTTTTTTTAAATGGTTAACCAGGAATGCATTTTATAAGCTGGTTTTTATGCCATTCTTATGTGTTGGAACAGGTAAATCTTTTGCATTTCAAGGGCAGTGGTGACAACTTGAATTTGCTACTCGAGACCCCAAAGAACTAAAGACTGTTGACAAAGAATGAATTAGGAAGTATGGATTAGTAGTTTGAGATGTATAGCTATGGGCAAAGTTGAATGACCATATTTGCACGTGGTCATTCATCTTTATAATATCTAGTTGATGATATTTTTGAGATATTGCTTTCAACAAGACTGTAAAAAACTAAAGTCTTCAATTACATTAGAAGGTATTCTATACAAATATTATCTTATCATTAGAAAATGCACACTACAAAATTTCTAGATAGATATAACCAATCCGATGCATTCAAAAAGGTCAGAAATAACCAAATTGTATTAGATTGGTTATTTCTGCTCCTTTTAGATGTATCAGATTAGTTATATTTGATCATTTTTCTTGTAGTAAAAATTTACTTTTTGGATGTCTGATATACACAAACAGATATATAGGGCTTGTTGTCTGGTATAAACTTTCCTAATATAGGGCTTGTGGCCAATATGATATATATAATGTGCATCACAAGATGCTTGGTTTAAAATCAATATATATACATATGTGACACCAATTTGAAGGCCAAATTGTTGAGCAGCATATACATGGGCTAGCCAGTGAAAATTAACTCTATATTGTGCAAGTAACTGATCTATAATCACCATGCATGACTATAGGGTCGTGTGGGAGGACTATGATTTCCATAGATCATAAAAGAAATTATGCGAAGACAAATTAGGCCTAATAATTTGAGGGTTTAATATAGAAAAATTGAAATCGGTGGGTTTGATGAAGAGTATCAAAATTTTCCTGAAAAACCAGTTCCAATAATATATATGCAAAAGTGTAATTTTGGACAAAAATGTATAGCCCGAAAATGTCTTACCTAATATCGAAAAATTGGGAATGAGATTTGGCACCAAACATATCTCCAGCTAGCTTAAGGCACGCCGTAAATACTATACTTAGAGTCAACGGGCTTACCAAATCATGTCGCCAGCGAGAATAGAAGTGCCGAGAATCCCAACTGTGGCGTATTGAAAATTGCCGACGCTGAATCCTAATTTGCGACAAACCTACGTGTGTAGAGAAACAGTTCTTCTCTTCAACGCTTAGACGAGTTGGCAGGGTAACAATAGCGGCAGTTGCCTTTGATGGCTATCTCAACAGCAAGATCGTGGTAAATATCGTTTGAATCTTTGAAAATACTGCTTGCGGGAAAAAATAAAGCACATGTCACGTGAGATTGCTGGTGTTTCGCCTGCGAGCCAAAAAATGCAGCTGAAGCACTTTTATCACAATTTTAGTCTTAATTGCGGTAACATTTGCTCACCGTAAAAACTATATAATCTTGTAGTGTCATGAAGCAATTTTTCAATTTAAAGACAACCTAAAATCCATGAGAAGAAGCCAGGAGAATTGCAACATATATATATATATATATACACACACACACATTGGATTTTGTTAAACTAAATTAGTTAAAATTAAGTCACCCATCCACGGCCAACCTGCACCCATCATGAATGAAGTCGCTTGACCTGTCTTCAGTTTTGATTTTAGGGTGTGATGCCACATGAAGCACGTGCTTCAATAATATTTACTCCTCCGATCCTCTACCGAAAGCCTCTCAGCCTTCAAACCATTGAGTTGACTATTCAGAGAGAGAAAGAGAGAGAGAGAGAGAGCGCATAAATGGAGAATGTAGTTGCGCATGAAACGTCACAGATACGGTAGCCTAGCTAAGAGACCAGAGATATGAGCTGAATGTAGGTTGTGTTCAGCAGCGCCTGCACGCTAATTTATTACCTTTTTATGGCTTCCCCATGGCAACACGGCGCATGCAGTAGTACTACTACTGCTAGCAGTGTAAAACGGGACCATGCTGCTGCTGCTGCTGCTGCCACTGCTACTTATCTCCGAATTCTGCAATCACTTAAACAAGCTGCTAGCTCCCTCCTAATTTCTAATAATGATCTACCCCATCTAGCGTCTTAGCTAGGGAACACATACTTCCAAGTTCTCTCTCCCTCTCTTAAAAAAAGTGTTTCCTTCCAGTTCCAGTGGACACAAGGACCAATTAAAAAGCGTTTGTAGAGCAGAAGGCAGTGAGCCCCAAACCCTGGTTACAGTACTCGTGTTCAGAATCCAGATCGAGCTTCAATATCGTTGACATGCATCATTCACAAAGGCATGATGATCTAACAGGCTCTATTTTTTTCCCCCTTTTATCAATACAAAAGTACAAGCCATGCATGCATATATAGTCAACTGAAACTTTTATACCAAGCTGGGGAAAGACAAAAATAAATAAATAAGGAACGATTCTAGCTAGTTTTTCATCCTAAATCGTTTAACTCGATATTATATCATACTTTAATTGAGACAACCTAAGACCAAGAGATTAAAGGAAGGCCATGACATGTTCTACAACATGAGTAGTAGTACTGGTACTTGGTAGTGTACTACAAAGAAAAAGTGAAGCAAGTTGAGCACGCTTCTGCGCATGCATATTGCAGCGCGCGGTTGGACCACATTCGAATTTACAAGTCTGAGGCTCAGCCACGTACGTACGTACTCTACATGAGTACTAGGGTTGCTATGCATGCGCGCAGCTAGTGGCCGGCCCAGTGACTGAGGCCGCCTTTGCCACCAAGGGCAATGTCCACGATTTCAGGCCACACCCAAATCTAGGCTAGCTAAATATATATATATATATATATATATCTATACAGTACCCCATCTGTCCTCAAGATGTACATACATCCGTTTAGTTTATAAGGAAATTAGCAGCTCCATCGATCAATCCCGCGGCCGAATTAAAGACGCGAGTTTTGATAGCTTAAGCTTTTGTACTATAAATCATGTGTGTATATATATATATATAGGTTGGGCATGGAATTATTAGAGATAAGCTGGTGGCCTATATATATCTATAGATATATATATACATATAGCTCAATCCGAATGGTATGTACTCTCTGACTCTCTCCAACTCGGACGGCTAGCCTTCTGGCTCATCTAATGTTAGTCAGAAATTGTTTTTAGGGTTAAAAAGAATTAATTAAACAATATACATGTAACTTGCTAGCTACAAATATACATGGCCACATCAATTATAAATAAAATAGCTGTCATTAATTAAGTTTATCATTTTGCTTTCTTTATATATTATCATATTTTGCTTTCATTCAATTTATTTTCCCGCCGTACGGGTTACCTATCTAGTACTGTATTATTAATATACGAGCAGCTAATTAAGAACATATGCTTAATTACTATTTGGTTTTGATACCTTAGTTGTCCCATTAAAATTAACTTTATGAAGATGAAGAATATTTTTCTAATTTCAAATGACCGGCGTACGTGTACGTACGCTGCGTCCATTAATCGAAATAAATAAAAATATATATAATAACTCTAAATCACAACGAAGTTTATAGCTGGTGGCTTTAGGAAAAATAGAGATATTTTTATTAGAATAATTGGGTGTGGCCTGAAATTATCAAAACTATATTAAATTGTGGTGCATTATTAATTGATCATGTGTGTGTGTGTGTATATATATATAATAAGATCATTCATGTGTCGATGATCAAGTTCATCGATTCGATATTAATTTTCCCTATCTGGGTTAATTTTTGGAAGCTTTTGTCGTCCGAATTGAAAGTACAAATTGCAGCAACGGCCAGCAACGAATCAACGATACTCATGCATATTATTATTATTTTATATAGTCATTTTTACGTATTCATTATGTGTTTTACTTCGAATTGAATTGACTGTATTACTTATTTTTAATATAAAGGAACTACTTTATCTAATCACATCAGTAAAATATCCAAAAAATATACAAAAGTAGTTATATACATATATAACATAACTCATTAGTAATATATACATAGCACGTGGTTTCTGTAAATTATTACATGGTATTATTTATACGTGATCAATTTATAAAAACCAACACCTCCACACATCCATAACTTCATTTTGGATTCATAGTTAGATTCATCAAAATAATAATATAATATACAATTTATGAAATCAACAAACACATCTATAATTTATTCATCCAACAAATATATTAAAAGATAATAAAAAAATATTTTGATAGGTGAATAATAATTTTTCAAATATGAAGGATAATACTCAAAACTGTAGCTCAAATTTGAGTTAATGGATTTTGATGAATCTAATGTAAAATTATTTTTTATAAAACTATCAAATTTATATTTAATGAATCCAATACTAATATTATTCTAAGATAACAACAAAAATAAAGTAGAACAAGCTACAGAACAAATTTCGATCATCGAACACATGCAGTACTTACAGGCTGCATACAGCTACAAAACTGTCATATGCCAGCTCAGAGAGGTAATTAAGCCAAAAGCAACATGGAACTAATTTAGTATTTTCATTTTTAATTTCATGTTACTTTCACATATACACGTAGATAGAGATCACCAGAGAGGTGTAATAGAATTAATATTGGTTGTGCATGATATTACAATATTGTAAATATGTATGAAATTTCTTATTCTTAATTATTAGATATCTTTCCAAACGTTGTTAATCATGTTGGCAATGAAAATTTATATTGGAGAATATAGGATATTATGAATAAGAGTACATGTGGAGAAAGCTAGCTAGGTAGAACCTATGACCTAGCTAGGACCAATTATGATATGCAAGGCTTTATTATCTATACTTATAGTAACCTTTGTTGGCCCACTACTGTAGTTCGCATAATGAAACGTCTTACTCCCTAGCTACTAGCTACCAGCTCAGGTATCATGAATGCATGATAAGCATATTTAGATATATCTTTCGATGAATATCAGTCATGTATGTCATCATGTGTGTATATCTATATATATATATATATATAGTTCGAGGAATATATCAACCTGCAAAGGAATATAAACTATGTTCCATGGAGATCAGGAAGTTCTCAAGAAATAGAGATGAGAGAGAGGGGAAGAAAATTGTTAGAAAAATAAAATTATTCCATCTTGCTTGCGAGATCATTGATGGGCTACTGCCTACTCAATCATAGTCTAAGCGAATACTAAACATTATTATTTTATATATAATTAATTAGTTTGACATTCCAGAATGAAAGATCATCTTATAATTATAATTAATCTATTTCAAAATCTTTATTCTTGAGATCGAGATTTTCCTATATATTTTGTTGTCAATTATCATCATGATCATATGATCTGGGGGTAAAAAATAAGAAAAGATTTCTAAAAAATTTCTAGATTTTTTTTTTTTTATCAAACGAGTCACTTTCTTCATTTTTTGTATGATCAGTCGACGTTCCAATAAATAGCTGGTATGTTCAGCTGTCATAATAGCCAAAATACTGACCAAGATCAACAAAAGGAGAATTTGCAAGCAGATGGCTATATATATTTATCAGTGAACAAAAACAAGAAACTGCTTGTTTGGAATGGATTGATCAATCGCATCGCATGAGTACATATTCAATGTACAGATCAGAGAAAGATCAGATCAGAGATGAGATTGGCCATGGCCACAATTTTCTTGGGTTGAGATGCTTTCTTCTTTCTTCATCTTTATATGTGAACCTTCTATTGCAATATTAACACCTATATATATGAAACTAATGCATGCAGAGTGGTCCCCCACACCGGCCCCCTGCATGGCCTACTGATCTCTTTTCTCCTTTGGCTCATGGTTGATGGTTATAACTTGATGCCTTTTCACAGAGAGAGAGAGAGAGAGAGAGAGAGAGATGAATGTTAAGGGTCCCCCACCTCTCTGAAGCCCCACCCTAGCTAAAAAGATATTAAATGCCGCTACAAAATAAAAAGAAAGACTACTCGCTAACCTGTCTGCAGTAACCTGCATGTTTGTTAATAATCTTGGCGTGACAATATTCAATTTGCATAAATTTGGGACCACTAATTACAACTTTTGTTTTGGTTTTATGCAGTAATTTATTTTTCAGTCCTCAAATAAGACCATAATTCCCATTCATTTCAATTTTCCCCCTCCCTAAAGTTCACGGCTCCCACCTATAATCTTCTATTTATACACCTGATCTTTATCCTCTTTTCTCCATCAAACCCTAGCAGAACCAGTACTAGTACTGGTGATCACGACAAGACGAGTCCCTCCCTTGACCCTCATAGTAGCAGTACTAGTGCGCACTTTCTTATCATGTGCACCCCCATCAGTTGAAGCTGCCAGCATGATCTTAAACTTTCTCCTTTGCTGAGGAAAGATCAGATCATGGGGCAGTTTCACCTGTTGTTGGCCGCACCACTAACCCTAATTCGGCCCTCACAAACCCTATATATCTTACGTGCTTTTGTTTTTATACCTTTTCTCTTCCTTGTATGAATATCAATCCCTAGAAAAAGGTATATCTGTAATCTTCTCGTCCATGATTTGAAATCGCACCAGGTTTCGATAGTTTTTAATTTCTAATTTCAATGTACCAGTACCTGTACTGGTTTCTGTATATATGGATTATTGTGCTTCATTTTACTTTATTGTGGGAATTTCGACAGGAACACGTTAAGTGCTTCTTCTTGTTAGGGTTTTCAGCGACAGAAATTCTGCTTGGGGATTTTAGGGTTTTGACTGACAACAAATTCCGCTTCCTTAGATCGTTTAGTGTAGATCTCCCCTAGTGATTTGGTGATTGAGCATTGCTTGATGCCGCAGTACTGCTTTTGTTAAATATAATTAATAATGGCTAAGCATCTGTCATCCAGGTATATGCTGCGCTGATCTCCTAGCTTAATATCATGTTTGTCTTGTTTTTTTTTTTTTTTACTTGATCATTTTGTGGACATGGATTGAGCTGACTTATGCTTCAGCGTTCAATTTAAAAACAATATTGATATTCCTAGAGTTAAGGTGTTTACAAACCATCTCTTAACAGAACTGAAGTTCCGTATCTTATTCTCTATTGTTAATTTTGGATCAAATCAGAGCTTATGAGTCCTCTAGGGTTCCTATGATGTGGGTTTTCTTTCTAGATGGAGAAGAAGATCATCTTAAAATTCTGGTCAGCTTTTAGAAACTCCAATTCTCTTAACTCATCTTAATTTCCATGAAGGTATTCATTTTTAAATCTTGTCACTGAACTATATATCAAAATCTACTAAACAGAGAGAGATTTGGTAGATAGTACTTCTATTTTTGTATGAAAGTAATTGAGACAAGTTCAAGTACCAGATACATAACATCAATCCAGATTGATTCAAATAATATTTATCCATATATGTTAATTATTTCTTTGTTCTTTCATATCTGATCTGAATGGAGTAGCGCGTGAGCTACATGCACGATCTGAAGTGGAAGCAAGAAATCCATGCATCACCTCTGGGGAGGCCTTTTTGTCGCCACACGCGGCTTATCTGGATCCAAGACCTCTAACTACTTCAGACTCAACTGTCCGCCATACTCCAGTGGTGGTGCGTGTCCCTCATGTGCCACCACAATCACTTTGTCAGTGTTTTATCCTTCTTTCAAGATTGAAAATACAGATCTATATCATTCTAAGATGTAAATCGTATTTTTCCATGGTTTTTTTAATTTCTATAATCTTGTTTGAGAGTAATAAAAAAAATACACACATATAATTTCTTGGACCTTTGGTTCATAGAGTGAGTCTGTTCTCTACTCTATCATAAAATGGGTATGAGATTTATTTTTAACTCTGTCTTGGACAGAGTTGTGTTGTCTCTTAGACGATGATCTGTAGAGATTTGCAGTAAGAGCTAGATCATGTCAATTACTTTTGTGTACTGAAAAGCTGTTAATGTTGTGGTAAGCTTATAATGTATGTTTCAGGTTCAGTTGTAATATTCTTTATTAATTAATTCAGTATATTTTTTATAAAAAAAAAAATGCAGGAGGAGATGTATGAAATTTGCAGCCATATATACATGAGGATTGAGGACCATTATTGGAATAGTACTAAACTTGTCACAAATGAAGGGTCATTCTCAGTTCAGCATCTATATACCTGGCTGCTAGCTAGCTAGTTGGTTCGCTGTGGATGCCATAAATGTGACTGTGCTAGCTTTTACAATCTAACTTTACAGTTCCAGTTTCATGCTCTGCATATAATATATATATATATATATATATATATATATATATATATATATATTATTAATTCCCACAAGCCTATGGATAGACAAAAAGAATTAGAACTAGATCAAGTTGATGATGATGATCGTACTGAATAAACCTTTCACTTTGAAGTATTTGACATTAGTTGAGTTAATTCTTTATAACTTTTACATTGGAAGATCAGCCATCTGGGAACCATTTGATTTGATCCAGCTTTCAGGTAGCGCTCTTTAGGTTTTTCTTTGCCTAAACCTTTGGGCATATTTTGTTTAATTATAGTTCAGAAAGCGTGCAAGGGAGTACATTAATATTGATGCATTCTTCAGTACTTTTGCACCAGTTCTCACAAGAAGCAGGATTTCTTTGGATCTGGGTTGGAAACTGGAATATGGGTAGATCCACAGGAACCCCAGACCTGGAGAAGAGTTTGTAGGACTAGCTAGTACTACTAGTATCAACTAGCTAGAATAGAAACGTCACGATTGTGGCTAACCCAACTCTTTCCAGTGTTTTCATTTGCAATTATCATTCATGAAGGAGTGCAGTAGATGGAGGAGCATTTTATATTGTCGCAGGGTTTATCACTGCATATATATTATATACCGCTTAAGGATATATAGCCCCGGGATCGAAAAGTTTTTATTAATGATGTACACGGGATTACTACTTACAGTGACACGTTCCCTTCACCAAGAAAAGCTTGTTTCAGAGTTTGAAAGAGAGAGATCATTGAAGATCGAAGAAACACACCCTAATTAATTTCAATTCTGTAGAATGGTACGTACAAGCTAGCTAGCTGTATTAATTATTAGCTGGATCATAATCAATTAAATGGACATATTGGGATGTTTAAACTTTTCAAACAGAATGCAGATGGAAACAATTTGGGTAACCAAGGCTTATCATGCGTGTGCGCGCGTGCATGGGGGCCATGAAGTGGTTAGAAATGGAGGGATCGAGGAAATTTGTAGCGGTATTTTCCTCGCATTACAAGGAGATTAATATTAAAGACCATATATATGGTGGACTTGGAGGTTGGGGCCTTAATTCGACGAAATACAATTGTAATTCAATTCTGTGATAATTTTGTTGAGCATCGAAGCAATATTATTTTGTGCCCATGATCTCGATCTTCTTTTAGGGACTATATTCATTCGAGAGAAAGATCCAGAGATTATAATTAGGATTAGACTATGCCAATCACTTTTAATGTAATGAGGAGTTATAGAGCATGGTCCTTTAGTTGGCTAGTAATATATTTTTTAAGTCTAATTGTAATGCTCATCCAATTTACTTTCTTAAAAAAGAAAAAAAAGTAAAGGTACTTGATTCAGACGATAGTCGATCTGCGGGTGCAAACGATTGGGGAAGTACTGCAAGCTGCTTCAGTTGATCAGGAACATTCTTATATATGGGCTATGGCAACTTGGCAAGTGTAGGGTTTTATTGCTACAACGTTTATTTATCACTAGTACTTCTCATGCATGCAGTTTCTTTTAATTTTTTATGTCATTGAACGTTAATTTGTACTTTTGTTGTTGATACGGCTAATTGATCATTTATATGTGTGTATATATATATATGGACTTTTTGCAGAATATATCTTTGCATGTTAACCATGCATCAAAATATTTGGATCCATAATTGTACTACCAAAATCATCATTGCGCCATATATAAGTGCAGGCTTCTAATAACAATTAACCATAATATTCTTTACAATCCTCGTTGCCATAAATGTAACACAAAAATTATAACTGCTGCCATTGTCTGCCCATTGTCCTCACCAGAATTTATGCATGACTCCATTGATGTCACTACAACATATTTTACTTTTTGCCACCACTTTTTTTTTTTTCACAACTTAAAACTTGTTGCAAATGGTGGCTTTTACCCACAATATTGATGTCTTGAGAAAAAAAGGATGAAATTGTCACTAAAAACCATTATTTTCAGCAACATAATATTGCAGCAAATATTATTGTCCAGTAAAATTCAATTTTGACACTTTTGAGAATTTTTATCACAATATTCATTTGCCGCTAATGTAATTTCCATTTGATAAAAACTTATTTTTTTTATGATGATTAATAATTACCGTTATTGTGATTTCAGAACTACAAGAAAAAGTATCATTATTGGCAAAAGTAGCTGCGGTAAAAAGAAACTGACAACAAGAGTAGCTGCGGCATTTTCAATTTCACAACTAAATTTCCAATGCAAACCTGCAGGCTATTGTTTTCACTTTTTGTGTCAACTATTATATTGCGTCGACTACTTTTGCGTCAAATAGTCTTTAAAAATTAAAACATCGTTGATATCCCCCCCCCCCATATTCAATCCCTAACTGTTTCTCTCTCACTTTGATTGCACCATCTTTTTCCACGCCGTGTAGCAACCGTGTCGTCGTGGTCGCTGTCGTTGCTGTCTCGATTAGCAGGTGAGTATATCAATCTCACGTGTCCTCTTCTCTCCTCTTCTCTCCTCTCCATTCATCTCTCATGCTCTCGTGCTTTCCCTCTATGCACCTTCTCTCTCTATCCATTCCCCTCTCTCTCTGTTACTTATTCGTTTAAATTTAGCTTCTTCTTTTTTTCTTGTGTGTTTATCGATACAGTTTTAGGCATGATTGGGCATTTTTCTATTAGGTTTTCATGAAAATAGAGGATTAGGGTTTGTTCTATGTAGAAATCGACTGGCATTGACACACTTATCATTTTATTTTATTTATTTTTGTTTTTATTTCTAAGGGATTTTAGGTTTTATTGTTTTAGGAGTACTAAGAATGCCTCTTGATTAGTTTTGTGTATGCAAATATTTATATTTTAGGGCTTTCGATTATGTAGTTTATTTCTAGTTCTAGATTTTTGTTATTGATGATGATAGTGATTTTTATGACAATGGTTGATTATTGTTATGATTTAAGAGTTTTCTTTTACTATATTTCTCTCAGTTTTGTTTCTAACATATTGTTATTCTTCAAATCGTGTACATTTATGTGTTATATTTGGGCAATGCATCTGCTATGGCGTTCTGATCATGTGGATCAACTAGGAGTCCATTGTTTAGTGCCTGGTAGAACAGGATCCTCCATTAGTTCAGTGTAATATTGCCATATATAGATTTAGGTGGTGATAGACAAAGGGGAGATAAAACTAAGACTACTTTTTGAGATGGATGACCTAAAGTAGCTTTACTATCCATCAAGCAAACATTGACAAAAGGGGATTAAGGCTTATCTTGACTCTGTCCAAAGAATGGTAAGCTGCCTTTATAATACTTTTTAGTCAATATCCTCACGTTGGTTAGCTGTTCATTTACAAAGCTCTTTGGTAATTCTAATGAAATATCACATGATTTACTTTCATAGTAGGAGTTTCCAAGGAAAGCAAGGTCACTCACTAAATGGTCTTAGTGGACACTTTCGATAAATTTTTTTAAAAGTAGAGTAAATGAGCCAATGAAGAGATTGTTGGATTAGCGTAGTCTTTTATTTATGGTGGCCTTATTTATAATATATATATATGTGTGTGTATATATATATATATATATATATATATCTATCGAATTAAGTTGTTCCTTTACGAATATAAATCCTTATTTCCATAACCATTTGTTGTTAGTAATGATGAAGGCTATTTTCTTTCAATTTCTTTGAATGTAGCTGTTTTGGCTCCAATAATATATTTTTTTTATAAAATTAAAAATCTATATATTAGATTTATCCTAAAATCCAAATTTTAGCTCCATTTCTTTTACATATTTAAATTTTTCTTAGAAGATCTAAAACGGTGACCTCAAAAAGTTTTTAAAACTCAAAAATGAAAAAGATTTTTATCTAGCAAGAAAAAAAGCTCATAACATATAACAATTTTCTATTCTCTCTTCAAATTTGAACAGTTTTGATTAATAAAATCTCGATCAATAGCTTTCAAAGGTCTGCTATGTTGGAATTTAAGTGTCCTTTCTATAGTCTAATAGTCATTCTACCTTGTAATTCAATATTTGTTCTTGCTTCAGACTTTGGTTTGTTTTTTGTTCTCTAGAACTGATTCTACCATTTCTTCTATCAAAGTGCAGGCTAAAAACTTTTGTTCCTATTACACTCATGGCTTTTGCATTAATCATGGTACCTGATAGGTATGTAGAATCTTCCTTGCCATCTTGATAACTCAAATTTAACTTATAGTGACATAGATAAGCTTAGAGCACTCAAATTAAACTTTTAGTGACATAGATAAGCTTTCTATTTCAAATATATGAGGAAAATTAAGATAAACTTTTTTTTCTTTGATTGTAGTTGTGCGCATTCATTCCCACACAGACACTAAGAAGGAGAGAAAACAAAAATAGAAGCTTAACTTTGTTTTTCTTCCTCCACCTCATGGTTCTATCTTTTCTACTTTGTGTCATAAAAACCTCTGCCAATAAAGCCAAATGGGGCTAATGCATTTTTTTATGAGGTTTAGTTTTTTGATGTGGTTGATTGGCCAACAAATTAGGATCTGACAATGTTGAAATGTGTTTTGAGATCACAAAGCATATGTAGAGTTTTGCTAAGATGGCATATGACAATACTGGTGCAGCTTGGTCCAAGCAAGAAATTTTTTAAGGGAGTGCTTTGTACTAAATACACAATGAGACCAACTAAAACGAAATTTTCAGTTAGAGGAGGAGTGGTTTTGAGCCACTTAACTACAAGAGTGTGACTAGTGAAGCCTCCTATATTCACCATGTAAATCTATATGTTATAGATAGATGTAATGTTGTTGCTCCAAGTTGACGTAATATGCATGCTTGTTAATGTTCTAGTATATTATTTATACTAACCAGACTTGTATCATTAAACTTTTATGTGGACCATTTTAATGGGAACATAAGTGATATATAATATCTATGGGTATGAATTATATTATCTGTCTTTAAACTCTACCAATTCGTTTTGGAATTGGTAGAGTTTATTACCTGTTGTGCATGATAGGATGATGACATTTATGCAATAGTATTGCATTGCTAGTCATATTTGAATAGCATGAGAATATATATATGTTGTATGATGGTTAATGAAATAGCTGATGATATATTTTATAAGTACAATTCATGGTCAAGGCATGGAATGCATTTTTCATCCTTGTATAAAATGATGGACTTATATCAAAACAGGTACCAAAATAAGTCATTCAAATTCACTAGTATTTTGGTAGTCATGGAAAAACTTATCATTATTGTAAGTATTTTGTAGCTAATAAATAATTAGAGCTTATTATAATGTATTTTAACAAAATACTAGTAAAATCAGTGAAACTGGTTTGCTGGTATTTTTTTTTTTTTTTGTAAAATATTATTTACGGCGAGTTTAAGTTGATGCAAATACTCTTTTCCTGCATAAATCAGAAAATTTGGGGCAATCATAGACAATATAACCTATTTGCGACAATTGAACTCGCCGTAAAAAGTCTTAACACAACACTTAACTAAGGTTAAAAATTTATTTACTATGAATTTATGACTTTTTTTGACAACTGAAATTTGCTAGAAATGTTTTTTTGACAAAAAAAAATTACTTATTGTAACGATCTTGTTCATAGCAAATAATTACAATAATTTTTTGTGGCAAATGATGTTTTATAACTATTAAAACATCACCTGAAATGCATTTTTGTGACCAAAAAAATTGACTTTTGCTATGATTACTTTATGTTGCAAAAAGTAAACTTTTGTAACCAAAACGTAATTTTGCAAGAAAAACACATAATTGAGATTTCTTTATCCACAAACCCAGCGACCAAAGATTTTGCCACAAAAATCTTTTTGTGACAAAAAATTAACTTTTTGTTGCAATATCTTGTTGTTGTAAAAAATCATATATGTTGTGATCTCTCTTAATAAAACCTTAGGAATTTTGAAAAGGCTGAATAACATATTTGAAAAGACCTACATACATATATTTATATATAGTTATAATATATATATTTATTTATATATATAAGAGAGGGAGAGTATCCCAACACTCATCTTAGAATGATCAAAATAGTACTACAAATGAACAACAAAATTACAAATGAAGATGCATGCCATGAAGCCAATAGGAACAAAATTCCCTCTTCGAAGTTTTTGTTCGAATTAGTTAAGAGCCACAATGTAAGAAAGATCGATACAAAACATGTTTTGTTTCGATCTTTCTTATTTAATGTTGTATAAATATATATACGAGTATCAATAAATTTATAGTAATTAATTAGGTCTACTATTAAGATATCCTATTTCATAATCGCACCAGCTGTCTCTCCCACTTGAAACTAGTTTTATATTCAGATAAAAGTTTGAGGAGACGTTGATCCAATACATATTGTGGAGGATTTTCCTTAGGCCAAAAAAATAAGACCTAGTCCAAGCAATGAAGGGAAGTGGAGCAAGGAGGCCCAATCCAGAATGAGCCGATCCATATATCGGCCCGACCCGAGGGAGAGTGAATTTATTGGCAGTACTAGCACCAATAGAAGACGATCTCGCAGAAGACACTCCACAGTACGATCCATGCCAATTAGCAGGTGGCACGAGGGATGGGACTTTCCATCCTGGAACACCCTCTGAGCGATACCAGGTACTCGAGTATTTGTCTAATTGAGCGAACATAGATTAGTGAGAGCCTTTGATCTTCTGACACAGGGTCACTAACAGGCAATTGAGAAAATCCATAGAAAGGAAAATATAAGGGAACCACGCCACATTGATGGCGTTACAACCTGGGCAACATGCTTCATTAATAACGTTATCGCAGAAGCTACTCCGCAATAAATGACTCTGACAAATTAATAGTGAAAAAGTGAGAGTCCCACAAGAGTATGCACGATCTATCCCCCCAAGCTCCAAATATAAATAGTAGGCTCTCAAGTATTACGAGGAACCTCTCTGCACTCTATGCTCTCATAATGTACAAACCTCCAAATTAAGCATTCACAAACTTAAGTATCGGAATCTATCTGCCTTCTTCCACCTTCTTCTACATTGTTTTTGCAAGTCCAATCCAAAAGATCCGAGTTGCTGGGACTTGACCTATAGATATGCGAAAGATGACGTTAACACATATTATACACGAGTGCCATACCAAGTAAAAGTATGAAATGTTATGATCTTCAAATTAACAAGGCCTTCGTGGTTCAATCAATTAATATTATGAGCATGCAATCTAATTTTCAACATCTTTTTCCTATATAAAGTGGTTGTAAATACTCCATTAATGTGACAATTATCTCGTGAAATCCCACATTATACATACGTTCACACACACACACACACACATATATATATATATATATATATACACATACATACAATACATACATACCTAGCAGCTTGTTCAAGCCTCGCATATGAACTTGCAAGCAAGGAATCCGAGGAGTTGATTACTTGCAATATCTTAGAACAACAATAAAGCTGGGTTCATTAAAAAGGTTAGCATGATTCGCTTGTGTAAATAAAACTGGTCCTGGACCAGGCTCCAGAGAAGTCCTTATATATATATATATATATAGCATTAAGTGTAGGTAGCTTCTTTTACGGCGGGAATAGGCACTGCATGGGTCTGATCATATATATAATACTTCCAAAATCTTAAAGCCACTGCATGCAATACAATGCAAAGATTTGTCTAAGAATTGAACGTGCAGTATTAACTTCAAATTATAGTACTACTCCCAAGTAACCTTTAAAATGCCTTTAATTTTTCCCACGCTTTCACATGCAACTTGAACACGTTTTGGATCCCCAGCTCCTGCTGGGCTCGAGTACTTGGGCTCATTTTTCAAAAAGTAGAAGCATGCTTTACATTATGTTTCTCCATGCAAATTCAAACCAAGTTTCCACCTTCATATATCATGTGGTGAGGCGATGTGGTTTGGTTTGAGAAATGAAATTTGTAATGGTAATCAAATATATAAATGTAGTCATTAATTATTTTAAAAAAAAGTGAATAAATGTAGTTATATGAAAAAATTATCTTTTTAATAATAGACTACTAATTTTTAAAATAATTATATAATATTTATGTATTCTACAATTATAAGTGACATTGTTGATTTTAATTTACAAACTCGCCATGTAATGAGGGAATGTGGTCATTGGTGTACGGGTGGATTCAGTCGCTTTTTGGTAAACTTTGGATGCGTTGGAGCGACCATTTGACTAGTCTGATATGTGTGAGTAATGCTTTACAAGGGGGTAAGGTGTTACATTAATTGGGATCAAAATCCTTCTACAATTTTCTGATTCAAATCACCTTTTGACAATTTAGACACGTGTAAACTCCTCAATACTCGGCATTAATTAATAAAATGTGGTCTATACATTGTGTCTATGACTTTATTTCTCCAAATTATAGGAATTATTTCGCCCCATGTAACATTACGCGGTTTCATACCATGAAGTACCAGCAGTACTAGTTGTCGCCTTCTCTTTCAAAAGCCACTGCAGCCACTGATACCTTATTGATTGTTACAGCGGCCATTGAAGTATCTACTCTTCAAATTGATTGTTATTTTTTTTATTAAAATATTGATTTTCATTTTTTCATTTATTTTGATTCTAATTATAATTTAAATATTTATTCATTATGACAAAAGTACACACTAATTTTCTAACATTTATATTATTCTTAATAAATAAAATTTTTTATTTTTTATTTTTTACGACGATTATATTGATCTTTAACCGATATCCCTTCAAATCACACCGGCCAGTCACCAACCCAATTCCTGCAAACGCCCAATCTCTCAAGAAAAGCCGTAAAAGAAGGACGAGGAGACCTATCACGGACACTAACCACCTAATTACTCAGCTCCATTGAGTGTAAATCAAGAAAGAGATACCGCGTTGCCACCTTCTTCAGTTCCCTCGGTTTGCGCATCGAATTCTAGGAAGAGGGAGGCAATATGGAGGAGGTTAATCCAGTGCAATTGGCAAGCTCCAGGTGCTCGAGGCAATGGACGGGAAAATGAATTATTTAGTCTGAAAATAATATTTAGCCAATCAGATTTGGCCATTTAAATGATGTTAATTACTATTCATTTGTTAAGTCCATTATAGTGAATTATTAGAGCATCTTAGGCCAAAATCTTTTGAGGATTTGGCTAATAGACTCTAAAATAACATTACATTAGATTAGCTAATTTGGACTTTAGCTACTGTGAATATCAAATGAATTTCCAACTTTGGAAGTAACTGTTCATAAGTCAAACATATATTTTATTGTTGTTTCTCTTTCTTCTTCTCATCATAATTACTACCATGTTATAATTTAATTAGAATATAATTACTAATTTACACGAGTAAAATGGTAAAATTATGATAAGATGAAATAAAATAAATTACTATTTAAAAAATTAATATTTTTAAAATTAATATTATTTTATTACCATATAATATAAATGTAATTATTCGTCAAAAGTTTTTGTACCTTCAAAAATTTCATGTTGCCCTCGGCTCCAAGCCCAGCAAATGCCATGACGTAACCATTGTAACCCATTTGGGGCTCAGCAAATGAGACCCCACAAAATCAATATATCCGGTTCTCGAGTTCCGAAACGATTGTTTTCACTACCTTGGTTTACCATTTACATCCTTTTATTTACTACGAACATCATTGCCAGGGTATATGCAAAATTCGATCAAAAAATTGTAAGCAAGTATTGGAGAAATTTTTGCCACATATAGATTGATACTTGAAAATTTGTACAAGACCTAGTTTACCTTTCTTCACATCATCGGTAGACAATTCCTAGCTCAATCAAAACCTACTATCTATGATGGGTGTGTTTTCCATGAATTTGCTAGTTGTACCAAGTATGAACCATAAACTAAAGCTCTACTGTTAAAACCATTGATCAGAATCCCGGAAGAACTAGAAACCACACGCCTCGATGTCATACATGTACAAAGAATATGTAGCAGTGAAGGAAATGGTGATTCGCAACCCAATTTGCTGTTCATGTTAATAACTAACCCTCTCTGTGGTCTCTAACAGTAAAACATTACTCTTTTCACATTCTCCTTTAAGGCCGGCAATGGCCGGACCCCGGACTCTCCAGCTGCTCGTGTACCCTTGGTACCATGACATGTACCACCACCCGTTGAACCGTTCTCCTGCAACTCCGGCTCCATGTAGAATCGGGCGCGAAAAGCAGCTAAATGTGCATAATACGCCGGAGGAACTACAAAGGAACAACAACTTCAGCCACTTTAATTAAACATTATATTACAATTGGCTGGGACTCCCTTTCGTTAGAGGACAAAATGAACAAATTGATAGCAAGGTTCTAGTTTTTTCCATGTTCTTCTCCAACCACAATTGTGTCACGTAAGCTAATAACATTATAGGCTGCTACATGTATGTATACTGATCTTAAGAGGTACTCTTTTCTTTCCTTGGTAAAGACTTATGTTAAGGAAGTCATCTCAAATCCTTCCAATGGAGTGACTAGAAATGATATCAGCAATGCATTTTATAGCTTTCTCAAGTTTTTCCATGCCTACTGCCTTAAGTGCTCAGCTAATCTTCAAAATTATCCAAGAGAGGGGGGAAGGGATTAGGTCTGATTGCGAATTCATCATTAGTTGATAACAGTGAAATAAAACAACATTGCGTACCAACAGAGACAGAGCGTGTGCATCTTGCATATGTATAACAGAGATTGTTTGTCAATGTCTGGATTCCATCTGCGGTAAAATTGTTCTCATCCCATAGAACATGATAGTGAGCTGGCCGACTTGTCCCCTATATATGATATAGAAATTGTTGGTCAAAATTTTAGTTTACATGTAATGAAGCTACAGAATTTACATAGAATCAACCGGTTGCAGTTGTCAGCTACTCATTATTAACTAAATAACAAGATTAGATTACCTAAAAAAATAAAATAAATAACAAGAATCCTCCAGTATACATGTTACCTTTGTGTTTCAGCATTTACAGATTAATTTTACGGTAGAGACCATGATATACCAGTATGATATATTTTTTTAATAGGTAAATAACCTCATTCAAGTCCTTAAAATGAAAATGTAACGGCTCCCAAAACTTCCTAAATAAATGTGAGCCCCATCAGAGAACAAAGAATAGGATGGTGCCCAATCATGCTGTTCCTTTTCTTTTATGCTTTTGAATTTCTTTTTCCTTCGACGTGTGTAATAGTATTTCCTCTTATGATGTTTGCATACATCACTGTTTATCACTTCTCTAGTTCCTAAGTAACATTTCTTTTAAGAGAGTACCGATTCCTAAGTGATATTGGAATTGTAAATTCTCTCCAATCAAATAATAATGTTTTACCTGAATACCAGCATGGCTGCAGAGATAAAAATCGAATTCTGTTGGATGACAAATTTTAGAATCAACCACAGTGCCTGAGAAAACAGAATGAGGTCATTTTGAAACCTATGACTTTTTGCATGTGTGCATAAGAACGCAAAGGAAAACAGGTATTTTTTTCATAGAAATTTAAACCTCACCTGGCAAAACGTTCCCACTCTTGTCTGTGCTGCTCCTGTCCCTATGGTTGTTAGCAAACAATCGAGTGTGATGTCGTTTTTGTACCACGATGAAAGTCACTGGTGGTTGATAGTTTGGTTCGAGTGAAGCACAAGCCTGTGCAGTGATTGTGAAACCGTGTGACTTTGTGTTTATTCTAAATTATTTAATACAGCAAAAAAGATAAATAAATCGATTCTCACCTTCCGGATCGCATCTAACTCATAAAGCAGAACTTGATAAAACTGCCCTTCACTTACCCCATCCCTGTTCACATTATTTGTTGATCATTGTAATTGTAAGTATACAATGAACTTTGCAATGTATTTGCAAAACACGATTAATGCATCTAATTCTCTGTACACATCCCACCGTATGCACAATATGTAAAGTTGGATCAAAGCATGGCAAAATCATTGAAAAGCATAATCCCTTTAGTGATATAACTTAATATAAACATTCCACTGATGCTCACCACTTGTCAAAGTTGGTTTTTTTAGGTTTTGCACGAGACTTGCATTGCTCCCTAGCTCCAAATATTTGATCAAATTTTACAAATTTTTTTCTTTTTGTTTTTTACATGTGATGTCTGATATGGGAAAGTGCACATATGGAGCATATATCTGCAAGTGGATATATTTGTTAGTGTATATAATATATAATATATTTTTTTTTTTTTGGGGTTGGGGGGGGGATAAAAGAGAAGGCCCACTTCTCTTGCATGTTTTTTGGCTTCCTGCATATTACACTGCAATTAGTGTATATAACTTTTTTGGCTTCCTGCATATTACACTGCCATGAAGCTAGTTGTGCAATTTCATGAAGACTCATGCAACATTAGAAAGTGAACAGGTTTTGAAAAAAGTAGTTCTGATAACGGGCATTAGAGACTAGAAGAATGTTGACCTGTAAAATATAATCCTTAGCGGTTTCTGCCCAGTTGCCTTCCTAAAAGAAACAAGGAGATCCCTGCAAGAAGTGGATAAATACAGACATGAAATGCTGACCTAAAAATGGGACAGTAAAGAAGAAACAAAAATTAGACCAGTCCAGCTTAAAAAATGAAGTCTCATACCGGATCATTCCACCATTAACCACACCACGAACAGGATCATGCCACGTTTTGTACAAGTCCTGTATGAGTTCCTGCCTGTGAGCTTGAGCACAAACTAATCCAGCATATTTTGTCACTTCAGGCCAGTCCTGGGAAGCTACTACCTACAGTTGGACCAACTCTATAAGCTACCAAAACCAGAATAAACCTTTTAATTGGAAAGTATTCAGGACAAAATATATATAGTTCAGGAATTCATACAGCAGCTATTGAGGGACTGGAGTCTTCTCCATTCTCTGGGTGCGTCACATCAGCTCCGAATATTATTGTTGGTATGTCACTCACTAATGGTATTCGGCAGCTGATAGCATCTAGAAGAACAGTGTTTCTACCACCCATCTGCACGCCAACAACAAGAAAAAAAAAAAACAAATCAGAACTCAGGTATCAGGAACCATGAGTTCTCTAGAAAGTGGAGAATTACTCAGATAAATGTAAGAGTGAACATGCTGATGCCAAATTGCTACCGTGGTTTATACATCAAAAATATTTCAGTTATATATAAATTGAGGCATGCATTAACATAACTACTTAATCAAGGGTGCTTTAAAAATCAAGTTATCAATGCCATAAGAGCCAGAAATTAGTGGCCTGATACATATTCAAATATTGAGAATTTTACCGTTTGATGATGAATGCAAGTAAAACGAAAATTGGGAGTAATTTCATATAAAATGAGAATTAATCAAACCTTAACATTGATCTTAAGAGACACATTTGCCAAGTACTGCTTGCTGATCTTGAAAACATGCTTTGTGAGACAGCATTGTGATATCAAGCCAAGATCAGTTTCACATATTCGTTTGAGATCACCTGAGAAAATAATCATATAAAACAGCCCAATCAAATTTTTAAGTTTTGCTTTCAGTGCAAGCAGATGAAGCAAATCGCAGTTTCATGGACATAACTGCCAAAATATCAAGGCAAGACATACCATATAAAGACCCATTGTTGTCTGGCAAAATAGCTAACAGCAGATCAAGTTCTTTTCCTTTCGTCTTGTTCATGGCTGCATGATAGACATGCTTCAAGGCTTTCTCCACTTGTTCAGGCCTTGCATTGTAGATTGAAATGACGGGCTCTGGATTAAATTCCTAGAAAATAGGACAAAAACCTGAAGGTCTTCTTCAAAGACACTGTCTAATCTTGAAACATGCAAAATGAAGCAGATAAAAAGGTTACCATGCCAGACACTTGACACATTTGGGCAAGTTCATTACAAAACCCACGAGCAACACTCTCCTGCACACTCCGTGAGAAATTTATACATGCCCACCGGCTTACAGTCATCCCATTGATCATTTTCTGCATTATGTGAGAACAGGTAACCAAGAGATGAGCGGTAAAATCAATAACAGAATTAGGGGTAATGTAATATTCATCAAAATCCATGAGGCCCCAATTCTTGACTAGAGGAGATACCAAAGGCCTCTGCCCTTGCTGGGAAATGTCACAACAACGATACCTTGTTCATCATGTTCCACTGACCAACTTGTGGCAAACAGTCTTTTTCCTTTCCAGCTTCATGATACTTCAGCTGCAGTTAAGGGTGCCATGATAGTGAGCGGTAATATAATACAAGATGTCTTTTTCTAAACATAATAGTCATAATAGGTGAAGCACATTACCCAAGGAGCAGGAAGAATTCGTGCTTCAACAGAAGCTAGCTTTTCACTGATTTTGATGCCAAACTCCTTTGCATAAGGGTCTTGATCATAGGCATTTTGTTGAACTGTCTGCTTCAGTCAAAAAATGATAGTTATCCGTATGAACTAAATCAGAACCCAACACCAGCAGACAGGTCATATAACACCATAATTCCAATTACATGGCTTGCACGGTCCCAATGTCCTCTTGTTAAAAATGCATGCAACTCGGTTTGAGGGTCAGTCAAGGTCTCATGCTATTATGTTGATATTCCAACTAATCATTTATTATAGTTCTATTAGCATGAAAAGAATATAAAAAATGTACAATTGAATGCGGCCTTCCAGCAGACAGTAGAAGTTGTTTAACTTGAGTTTATTAGATGATTTGACACCTTCTCAAGAACCCCATACATATATAAAATGTAGGTTGGCGGTTGAACCTGTCATATAGGATTTTTTTTTTTCCTGGCACCGGGTGTCCAAGAACAGCATCCTAACTAATCCCAAGGGTGCATGGGCCTTCAGCAATAAGTTTTCCAGAAGTGTGCCTCAGGTAATTCGGCATAATCCCCCATTCCGATGGCTCCTAGAGCTAGGGGAAACATGCTTCAATTATTTGTCAAGAAGACAACAGCGTATTTTAAGGTTTTTAAGCTTTTACAATTAGTTAAGGGTGGAATGAAGGGTTTCAAAGATTCCAATGTATCTTCCTTTTCCAGGATCTCATAACCAAGTGAAGGAAAGGCATCTATGTATCAAGACAAGTCCACAAATCCTATCTTCTAAAGGTTGCAAAATGGTTCAATTGAGTAATTTGACAAAAATACAACATTAGAACGTCAAAAATACCTGCAAAATATCATTTTCTCGATCTCTAGGTCTTTGACAAGTAACTTTTAGGAGAGCAGTAATTTGCCTCTCATTGAGCCTTTTTGTGTATCGTTGCCCCTCAACAATTTTGCAGGCCTACATCATCAAAAGCATAATCGTGAAGGAATTGTGGACAAACTCTGAAATAAAATCAACTTGGAGAAAGAGAGAACTTTATTAACAGATACTCCCTACCTCCATAGGCAAATAGTTAGCCTTCTTTTGGTTTCCTACTTGAAGACAAGGAAGGTGTGTGTGTTGAATGGTGAAGCCATACATCTCTTGGAAGTATTCAACAACTGACTTCATGGTTGAGTTGTCATCAACAGGAAACCTGAACAAATATACCTCAGTTAACCAAAATATGAACACATTTATGGAAGATTTAAATAGGGAATTGATGAGAACAAGTTTTTCTTTTCTGGTATGGGAAATACAGCTAAACTCTAATTATAGTCAGCTTCCATTTGTCATGATGCAAGAACTCTCACCAACTTCCAATTCTATAGACTTTGAAGAGCAAATACAAACAAATAATTTAAAACCTACACTAGCTCTCTTGTAGGTTGAGACGTCAATCCTGAAACACGATACTTCCTCCGTACATTGCCTCTGTGTGTTACTTCAACTTTCACTCCTCTTAGGGCTCTCTTGATCTGGTAAAAGTTCCAATTGTATTCTAGATTAAATGAAATATCTAGAAAACAAAAGCCCACTACATCACTAATGCAGAGAAAAGTACCTTAACACGGTCAGAATCAGATAATGGTCTTGACAAAACATCTTTGCCAAGAAGCTGGCCAACAAAGTCTATTACTGGGAGAGGCTCAATAAATGCAGCTGAAGCCATATCTGTCAAATGTGATAATTGAGTAAATAACAGTGAAGACCGTTTGAAAAAATATCAAGCACTGACCATTAGAAAATTCATAGAATTACCAATGTTCAAGGACAGGCCCATCTGGGTAGGTCTTATACTCTGGTAAAAACCACACCATGATTCCAAGCCATCACCGAGCCGTTGTGGCATTCTAATATCTGGTGAAAAGAAGGATCTCCCTATTGGGCAATACCTTTACAAAATGTAGGATTTGTAAGGTAACAAGAACCAACTGTGCAAGGGTCAACTGTCACATATAAAATTTGGCGAGATAACACACATTGAGGAATTATACCTCTTTGTTGAAAGCTCCCTTAATACAATGTCAAGAATTTGAAGAGCTTCCTGTGGAGCATCTGCACGCTTGCCGGCTAGAAACTGCCCCAAATGATGCATGTTTGCCCTTGCAACAAACTTAATCACCACTTTATATTCTCTTTCCCGTCTGGAAATTTTATATAGACTAATTAAGTTACTTTCATAGGTATATAACAAAAACGAAAGAAAAAAAAAATCCTCAGCAAAGTCCATCATAAAGCAAAAGTCATAATCCAAATTATAATTTTTTGTTATTTTTTATTTTTTTATTTTCATTTCTATGCTTTCTATAAATATTCAGAATGAGAAACTTCAACTGAAGAAACGAGGACGACCCAGATGGTGCAAAGAAAAAAGAGGAGCATAATCCAGAAGGCACGAGGGGGGCAAAATAAACAGACAGACAGACGAGAGAGAGAGAGAGGGGGGGGGGGTGTTTAAATATGAACAGGATAGCATAGGCAATAAATTCTTACTTGGGACCATTGATTCCATCTTCCTCGTCTACTAGCTTAATTTTGAACTCTTTCCAAGCAAAGGGAAGCTCCCCAGCTGTGTACAAACTCTTTCTGCCATCATAAGCAGGTAGTCTCGTTCCTAAATCAGATTCTCTGTACAATCTTACCAGTTCTTCCATGATGGCTCTGTTCACGTTTCTTGATGACACTTCAGGAGTTATGGTCACCTGCACGAATCAGTACACAGATGGTGAAAAGGCAAACAAACAGTAAGAACAAAATTTATGGCCAATTTTAAAACTCATAAATGGCTATAAAAGAAAACGACAGACGAATAACAGAAACCTGATCGATTTCCTCTGCAATGTAACAACAAACATATGAATAAACCACACCATAAACTTAATGGGTGTCAGATTCAAGGGGCCCAAATGCAATGACACAAAGCAAAATGCAATTCAATTATCCGCAGCATCATAATAACAGCTAAGTTTAATATTAGCCCCACTAAAGTAAACAGCTTACATCATACTGGTTCAGGTCCTTCTCCGGCAACTCCGCAAAGAAATGGTTGGCCTTTACGATACACTTTGTCCCAACTTGCCCAAAACCAGGCCTGCGGGCAAAACTCGAAGCCTTGCTCGTAGTAGGAAAACTCATCTCCATTCCACACAAGTTGCCGCCGTTTTCAACCGATCCATCTAAAGTACTCGCTAAAAGGGCTCCGGCCGGATTCGTAGAGACGGGCGTATTCGCCACGGTGCAGTGCCGGGAACTCGGACGCATACAAACATCGCCTTGATCATACTTTCGGCCACCTCTACCCCTTCTTCTTCCTTTGTTTTTTGATGGTGGTGAAGTTTGGTTGGGAGGTTTTGAGTTATGGGTCTCTTGGGGTGGTGGACCTTTCCCATTTTGGGCAGTTTTGTTGGTGGGTGCCTTCTGCATTTGGTTCATAGAGTTCTGCAAGTGGGTTTTGATCACAAGGTGTTGCTCTGAGCTCTCTTTCATCTGCCTTATAGGCATGTTCGATTCGCTAATTTTGTGGACTGAAACTGATACGCAAAAGCACAATTATTCGTTGAAAAGAGAGAAGCTTCACCAATGGCACACAAACGCACTGCCTTCTTATTATTCTTTCCTATTTCTCTCACAGACTTAAGACTATTTCAGCTGGAGAAAAAAATAAACGAGAAAATGTAGGTCAGTGACATAAGAAAAGATTGTAGACGAGTAAACAAATGGAAATAATGATGAGAAATGCATCACGGTTTTGTACTCAAAAGTAAAAACAAAGCATGGGCAAAAGTTTCATTTTTCTTTGAACATTACAAGCATTACTATTCCTTTCGTAAGTTGAAAAGCCGGTCCATTCACATATGTTTCAGGCAGTAGCTTGACCCCTTGAAAATACATGTAAACCAGAAAGAGCCAACCAAGAAACAAATAGTAACAGTTTCTTCTGACTAGTAATTAAAGAGCCATTGGGTCGAGAAGACAAAGATAGCTCAAACACAACCAAAAAAGATGGCTCTTTTAATATAATTACTTATTCTGGACTCAAAAACTCAGAAACCCATCAATAAGCGAAGAAACATAGAATACGCAACCCCAAATAAAACTTGCAGCCAAAAAATCAGTTGTAAACTCGAAAAGCATATATGCAAAATCGAAGACAAATCTTCTTCAGATTCTTCTATTAGCAACACAATGAAATGGCAGACAGAGAGAGCATGGAATGAATAAATATAATTAGACAAACAATTAGTACCCCAAGAAACGGAAATATCCAGAAGTCAAAACCATTCCCTTACCTGAAATCGATAATCGTATGGAAGATTAATAAACCCAAACGGATAAAACATGACTAAAGAATATGTGTGCATATATATATTTTACAGATTTTGAAACCAGGTGATTGCTGTAGGAGGAGAATAAAAACACCCAGAAGAAAACAAAAATTAAGAACAAATCCAAAGAGAAGGAATAAACACTGAAAAGGGAAGCGTAATCACTATCTGTAAGATACCCAAAACTAATTCCGACGACGAAGTGCAGCCCCCATTAAATATAACCAAGTCCAAAGAAGCCAAAAGATTGAAGACTCACCAACTAACAAAACCCACCACACTCAGAGACTATGGGAGTGAAGGAATACTAAAACAAGTCGCTCTGCACTTTGAATCAAATCATAACAAAGAAGAAGGGAGGCTCTAAAAGGATGGGGTGGCAAAGAACGTGAGCAGAGATTAAAAAGGGGAACCAAAAGCTTACTACATATAAAAGATGGGTTTTGGTGGAGGATTCGGATACCAGAGATAGAGAGAGAAAGAGAGAGGTGGTGATGATAAATGGATCTTTATACACGCATGCAAGTGCTTTTGGTGTTTTCTTTATCACGTGTAAAAGGCTTGTGAGGACCCTGCCCCCTCCCCCCGACCCCATGTTTTTAAAATCACCTCCCTCTCTCTCTCTTTCTCTCCTCTTCCTCTCTGTCTGTTCCGGTTCTGGGCTGGCCGCGCAGCCTCGGGACGTACCATTACCGTATATTATATGTATAAAAAAAAACAAAATAATATAGAAAATAAGAGGGGATAAAGGATGGAGAGAGGAAAGTGGTGAATACGAGTCCAAAAGAGTTACTGAGGATTGTAAAAGCAATCATACACAGAAGAAGAATAATTCGAACTTGCAGTACTCTCTCTCTCTTTTGCAGACTTGTCCATTTCCTTCCCCTCTCTCTAGTCCCTATGCAGTAGTTGTATAGTGTAATAGCTGAAAGTTGAAACACTCTCTTTTTCCTTTTTTTTTTTTAATTTTTATTTATTTTTTATTTTTTCCCCTCATTCGTTTCCCCTCCGATTCACTGCTTTGTTAAAGCCCTTTAACGGTCGATTCAATGGGCGGATAAGACTTGGAGACCTGGGGTCCACTTTCCTTGTGTTGCTTTATCTGCTTTAGGACCCTTTGACTTGATCCACTACACTAAGGTCCACCGTATTAAGCTCTTCTTCAAGCTGGACCCTCATATCAACTAGTTTTTTTCTGGCTTGAATTGTATTTGTACCAAAATGTTGTTATATTTTGAAGGAATACTTCTAGCTTGAAGTTTAAAATATTAAGGAAATAATTATTTTTTCAGACTCATTTTTATTATTTTACAAATAATCGGATAACATGTCTTGGGATAAAAAGAAATTTGAGGAGCGGTCACTTTAGAACATATGGTTACTAATTATTGTCTAACAAAAAAAAAAACTATCTTAAGATAAAGAGATTTTTGTAAAATTCTCTACGTAAGCATTTAGTTCAGTAAAGCAAAAGCACCTTTGTGACATTTTTTCTGAAATTCAGTCATTATTTTTTAATTAAGTGGCTAAGTTGAAAAATATAGAAAATTTCAGAATCTCGACCAAGACGCGCTTAAAGATCTATCGGTTGGAAATGATTTAGGAAATTAGGAGGATGCATGATTGGGTATGTTGATGAGTACCTTAGGTTCTCCATGGTATAATGAGATTAACCATAGGAGAAAAAGGCAAAAGAAATGAGACCTGAGGAGGTAGTGATTGTCTATGATGGCAACCTAGACTTCAAGAAAAATGGGTCCCATTAAAAAAGACCATCTGCATGGTTGGAAATCAATTGCAATTTATGAGATCCCACTCATTATAATTTGGATGGTTGTCAATGGTGGAGTGCATTCTGAATTATTACTTGTTGACCCCTATGCCTGAGATGCTTAGGTATTCCAACTCCCTACCATAGCTACAATGTTACCACACCGATTCACCGTTGGATTAATCTTTCGCACCAATTGGCTAAACACAATCCACCCGTTCAAAGGCTATGAATTGTAGGGCAAAGAGAAATGGGTTAGAATCTATGGTAATCTTGTGACGTGAGAAATATGGTCCAAAGAGCAACATAAATAAGGATGTACCTATTTGTTGGACGGTTTTGAAGGCAGGCATGCACCCAAAATTTCCATGAGACAATTAATGCATCAAATCATTACTCCAACTAAAAGAGAGACCCCAAATAAATAAATAGATAATTTTGAGAAATGGGTTTTTTGGGGGCATGGGCTAGTTTTGTTGTGGCGTAACTGCATAAATTTGGTTTGGATTTTTACTATTTTTATTATGAGAAAATAAAAGAGATGTAGTATGTAAAGGGACAAGTCATAGATGGAAGATTTGTTTTGTTTTGGGTTCGGGTTCGGGTTCAGGTTCGGGTTAAAATAAATAAATTTAAGGGGATATATGTTAGGTACGTTTTGGTTGTGGACAAGCAAAAGGCATGTTTGAGTGTAGTGGTGTTGGGGGAGTTTCCCAAGTGAAAATAGTGGGTGTCGTGGGGTCCAATCTCCACAATTTTAAACATGCACGTCCTAAATTTTTTACATTTTTACTGCTCAATTGCTGCCTATGATTCAACCCATTTCAATGTTGGGTACATCATGTTTATATTTATATATATATATATATATATATATATATGAGTAGTGTTATTATGCTTTTTTAATTTATTTATTTGGGGTGAACTTTAGTATAATTTACACTTTTGCAATTTTTTTATTTCAAATATTTTTTAAATATATTTAAATATTCTTAAAAAATATTAATATATTAATAATCATTTTTTAATCATTAAGTAAAAAAATTAAACAAAAATATTATTTGTACACGGTTTGTGTACCTTTTGCATATACCTTATATAAAAATATTATTTTTACATATTCTCTAATCTAACTCTTCATATTTTTTATTTTTGTTTTCCTCTCATAACGTTTTTATCTTTTTTTTTATATTTTTTGTTTAATATTTCGACTGGAGTGTGTTATTCTCATGTCACTGATTTTGTAAAAGGTATACGGAACCGTGGACATAGAGTTGTTCACTCGATCCGACCCGATAGCGCCTTTTCTGACTCAACTCTATAGCTTCTACTTTCGATTAACCGATACCCGTTTAGCCAATTACCGATACCCACATATTATCTCAAACTTGACCAAAAGTATAATCTAAGTTTCATGCCATGAAACACCATGAAACATGATGAAATTAGAGAAGATTCAAAGGTAACCATGTGACAGAAGCACCAATACGACCTAGAAGAGAATATTCAAAGGTAATCATACAACCTAAACAATTCAAAATTAGAGATGAACCTTCAAAATTTTATTCGCAATAAACGACCCAGAAGATAAAATCTTGGTCTCAACACGAGTAGGGTCAACGCGAACTTTGCTAGAGCTAGAGATTGAATCGACAGAGCCCGAGGACAAGGTCGATTTTCGTCGCGTTCAACTGCTCAAGTTATGTGGTGGTGCCAGCAAACTAGATCGAGATGTCGAGAGAGAAAGTGTAGAGAGAGAGAAAGAGAGAGTTTCTGAATCGATAGAAAGGAAAAATGTAGGGTTTCTTTTAAAAAACAAACAAAAAAAAAAAAAAGGCTGAAAAGGAAAAAAGAAAAAGTGAATAACGGGTAATATCCGAATACCCAATTGTCAGAACTCTGTCCAAAAAATGGGTTGAAGTCAATAAGGCATAATGGGGCGGGTTGGGTTTCAGCTATTTTGTATGGGCCTACGTGTACATGTAGCGCATTACTCAAAATTAAAGGGATGAACGGTCAACTTTAGAGAATAAAGTAAGATGCATTATCTTTATATATATATATATATATAATATATATGTATAGAGGGAGATAGTTTTGTTTATACAATTATATTCATAACACAGGCCCGATGCACCTTTATGGGTGCATATGAATGAAATATGGAACACACGCACACATGCGGACCTGTGTGCTTATTCCCATCACGTGAGCGCCATGGTTATTGAGTTCATACTTTAAAGCAAAGGGAGAAAAGCTACAAACTTTTCCCATCATTTGAACTACTAAAATAATCATTCCGTTTTTCAGGTTAATTTATCCCCCTAAACAATGATAAAGTTTGTAGATTGTATGCTCTCTCTTTTATCCGAGCACAAGCTTGTGCTTTTTCCTAAACTAATTAGTCTTTCAATTGAATTGTTATCTCCCATACATCGGTTTAGTGTCATTGGGATCAAGCTATGACACAAGTTACAAGATGTCAAGATAAATATAAGTGGTATATATTAGTCATGACTCATACTCATATGGTATGGTTAAAGCAATTTTTTTTATAAAAAAAAAAAAAAAAAAACCCCTTAACTTATAGAATTCTACCTATCATATAACAAAAATATAACCTATGATCTCGACCATATTATTAATTATTAGGAGTTTTTAATGGTGTTGGCTAATGCACGCGTGCAATAGTTCCACCCATTGTATTTTTTACAAATTATGTATATAAAATGTATAGTTTTGGAGTCATTTAATGTTTGTTTTGTTGCTAATTATGGAGGAACTTACATTGCTAATATTTAAATAAAAAGTGCTTGTCCAAATATTAAAGGAAGTCGGGACACCACGACAAGACATGCCTGCACTGAAATTGGCCGCCACCATATATAATGGGTATGAATATTTGAATTTAATAATTGGAGACAGTGAATTAAGCTGAGAGATTATTTTTAGCATCTGTTTTATTATACGAGTTGCTAGACACCACTTCCATAATCAACCAATAATCACTGTCTTCCGTTTTGGTTTATAGATGTTGACCACTCCCTTTTCATTAGTACAAAGGAACAACCGAAAAACATCAAAAAAATCATGCACAGTACTGTTTGTCGCTTATCCATGTCGACACAATGTACCATCGTATAAATATTTTAATTATAAATTGATCCTATATATATAAATTTAAAAACTAATTTAAATTTAACGTGATATATTAAATTGTTGAACTATATTTATTATAAATTAATTTTATATATATATCAAATTATGTTAATTTAGAAATTTATTTTTATAAATTTTTTTATAATGATGTAAAATTATCACTTATCTCAAAAATTTAAGTTAATAAAAAGAAATATATTTTATTATTTTATATGTTAATATTTTTATCATTTGTAAGTCAAATTTCTTCTCAATTAATAAGTTTAATAAATGAAATATTTAATTAAATATAATAGAGTGTATAGCTAAGATTCAAATTTATAATTTTTATTTTGATATTATATAAAATTTTTAATTATTTTAAAATTTTTAATTAAAAAAAATATATAAATTTTATAACGAATGATGACGCTTCTCATTTTTATCTTATTTATACGACATATTGAGCAAAGACTTCTTTAATCTAATATATTTAATTGTCGCATATAATTTGAACACGTAATAAGATTATAAGCACGTGCTAAATAATATTTTCTTCCCGATGGCTTTGGGACGATCAAGTTTATCTAAATTTTTTTTAATTTTTAGTCCACATAATTTGAATTTCTAGTTAGAAAAAGGAGAGATTAAATTGGAAAACTGCCAAAGTAGCGAAGACAGATCAGAGAAGTGTGCTTGGCGTTAGGTGGTGTCGGTTTTGCTCTTAACAGTTAGAAGTCTGCGGTGACGTGGCGTGCTACTGCTGCCACCAACCTATATCCCTCTCCTTTGGCTGGAAATGTCTATGACACATTTGACATTGTATAACCTTAAGGTATCGCCATAAACACACAAACAAACAAACAAAGGTCTAATATTTGCATCTCTTGATCAGATGCATGTACTCAGGAGGTGCCACGTGTGCTCTCACTCCTTGAAGGCCACGTGGAGCCCAACCCAAAAAGAAAGAGAAAAAAAAATTGTATTGGGAGATTATTGCTTGGGATCCTTTGAAATAGGCATGATTGAAACATCCTTACCAAATTGAAAAAGAAAATCAACTCAGACCGATCTAAATGCTCTTAATTTGCTGCTTTGGTCCACACCAGCAGAACCCAAAAAGGTCTTGATCATTACTCACAAACTTATGAGCAGGCTGAATCAGGACAGCATTGATTTCAAGTGGTCTCTGCAGTTACTACTGCATTAACATCATGACGATTTAATTTACAATGCATCATAGTTCTGATATCCCATAGATAAAAATAAAAATAGATAATGTATGAGATCTTACAATATTTAAAAAGAAAAAGTTATTATTTTTAATAAAATTTTAATTATATTATTAACTAATCTTTTTAAAATATCGATCATGTGATTTGAGCCTCTTCTATTAAACATTTAAAATGGTATCAGAGTTTATTCTAATAAAAAATATAAGACTTGAGTGTTAGTTGTTATCATCTATGATGGACTCATCTGACAAAAATATGAAAAACTTAAGAAAGAAGATTGTGATACTCTATACGATAAAAATAAAAATAAATAATGTATAAGATATTTATAGAATTTTAATAAAATTCTAATTTTAAATCATTGATTAATCATTTTAAAGTAATTATATAAGAACATTCTTATTAGATTGTTTAAAATTATCATTCAAAAAGTACAAATCTACATATTTATAAAAAAAAAAAATGGTCATATTTGATTAAAAATAGGGAGATAAAAGTAAAAATTTAGCTTTTATTGGATAAAATTTTAGCTTTACAATGTACAAAAAGTATTTTTATTTATTTTTTCCATTTTTATCTCTCCACTTTTGATTAAATATGATCAAAATTTTTTAATAAATATATAAATATATATTTTTTAAAAGGTAATTTTAAATAATCCAATGAAAATGCTCCAATTTAGGACAAATAGTTACTCTAACGTTATTACAACAGTAATTCCACCTAAATGAAAGTAAATATTTGTGGAGATTTTGAAGGGAATTTAGACCTTAAACAGAGTCAAAGATAAGGTTGGAACAAGCATCTAATCTCTACAGATTGTAGTTATGTTTTGATTGAATTAGTTGGTTGTCTTTTCCCTGAACAATTGAATTTGTTGTCTATCTACGTTTTTCGATGTGCATGTCATTATAGTCTTTTTCAAATATCTATTGCTTTCCGGCATTGAGCGAATACATGCACAATATAATGAATAATATGTATTGTGTATTATGGCCATCAAAAGACACCACAAAAATAACTTTCATCAGTCACCCCCAAAAGCAAAGCGGTCAGAACTCAAAAAAAACACACACAAAGTACTTTCCCATCTCATCTGATCATCGTCCCACCAACCCTTAACTTTTTTTCTGTCAAAAGAGCATCAAGGGCATTTCCGTCCCAACATATTTGGCATTTTCAAAAACGTAAAAACTTTGAAGGGGCAAAAAAAAAAAAAAAAAAACACTTTTTGTCTTTTAGATGTCTCTCATTTGGGCCCCACGAAAGATCCAAAATTCATGGGCTAATCAACTTGTCTATGGGGGGCCCATGTAAATCCCCCCTACCCCCGCCCAAAAGCCGTACATTTAGACTGGCTGGTTCAAGTCTGCGTGTACCTTTAAACACACACTAGCAAGGGAGTATTTGCATTATGCTTTTTGACCAAGATTCACGTTCAAAACAATGAGAAAATTTTGAAAGCGAAATTTGGGTAAATTCTAAATATTCTTTCGAAGAATCAAAGCCGATAACTTATATCTAGTTTGTTTTGATAACATATTTTATCTCAATTTATTTAATTATTATAATTTTTTAAAATTGTTACACAAAATAAAATTAATAATTCAATTTTTTAAAAATTTTAAAACAAAATTAATATTAAAAAAATTATATTTTAATAATATTTTACTTAATATTTAATTTTTATTTTAATTTATTTTAATTTATTTTATCTTATTTTATCTGTAAAAATAAAGGAAAAAATACTTTTGATTATAGATAGGATCAATCATGGAGGCGGGCGGGGGGGAAAGAAAGATCTGTAACATCATTTTCGTGAAAAATGCATTAAACTTGAAAGCTAGTCATTCTCTTTTCACTTTATTATCGGAGATGACAAAAGGTTATTGGAATTTCCAGCATTGTGATGCATGATGTACGTGCACAAGACCGTGACCACATTTATCCTTTTGCTTTTCTTTGACTGCCATCTTTCATTTTTTTTTTTTTTAAATTAAAAAAAAAAAAAAAAAAGCAGACTGCCATCTTTCGTATTTGTGTGCTAACCATTGTCCTTTCAAAGATATTATTTCCTCAGCTTTTGGCGCCAATTTTGCTGCTGGGAGAGCACTGTATGCTCTGGGTTTGGGTAATTTTGTTGTTAGATCTGTTGGAGTTATTTGATTGTTTCGTATATTTGTGTTTTGGTAAGGATATTGGACGGATCTAAATGGATAAAAATCCCTCTCTACACGTTCGATGGAGACAGGTGGCAGCAGTACATTATGAAGATGAAACACAAAGTCCTTGTATAAAGTACTACTATGCCTGTACTCCTTCGCGAGTAATGTTACGCTTAATAGTGGAGTCTGTGACTAAATTCGCTTTAAAAAGTAGATTTTATTTTTAATTTTTTTTAAAAAAATTTTCGTGAATTTCATATTTATAAATATCATTTCTATTTCTGTTGTACCTTCAAGTTGGTTTTTTTTTTTTTTTCATGAGTTCTCTGAAAAAGTGCATGCATCAAAATTGCAAGAATCGATATGTAAAGACAATAATCACCTTAAAGTATAAGACGCCAGCACTTTGTTTGCGAAACACTGGACACTAACTGATCCAGCAGTTCTGCAAAGGTCAATAAAAACAGCAAAATGCCAACCAGAAGTAGGCCTAGATCTCATGATTAACAACCCTTGTGTAGGGGGAATCAAAATTTAATATTTAAAGAATTATTAATAAAATATGTGATATATAAGAGTATAAATAATATATATATTTTTATATATAATTATATATAAAACTAATAAATATATGATATAAAATTATATATAAAAATATATATATATAAATTATCTTATAACATGATTTTTTTTTAAATTTTTATAAATTTTTAGAGATTATTATAAAAAAATAAAAATAAAATATCCACTTAAAATTTTCCCATCAGTTCTAGCACATTAGGCTGCAACAACAGAATTTTTGGTTAAGAGTTATGAGTGAGTGTAAAATTAAGTGAGTTGAAAATTTGAACATTAGTGGAGTTAAAAATTAGAATGGAACTAAATAAATATTAAAATTTAAGAGAATAATTTAAGTAAAAATTTTAGGAAGGGGAATTCTTTTTTTTTTTTTAAATCTGGTGGCAATTATAATTATATATATTTATATAGAATGTCAATTTTTTGAAAATTTATATATATATATTTATATAATTTCTTTTTTTAGTTCCGCCCCAACCCTTATGTTTTTACATCGGATCATCAGAGAGAAATAGACACACAAAAAGTAAGTTCAACGATACTTGTTAAGAATTTGATATAGGTAAAACAAGTTATATAGGTAAATCAATCCCGACATTCGTAGGCCCAATGAACATAATCAGTTAAGTTGCAGTATTTCAATAGGCGGGCTCTCAGCCCAGTTTGGAAGCGCTGCTGAAAGCTGTACACGGGGACGACGTCGACCATATTGCCACCTTAAAAAACCGTTGCCATGAGAATTACAGCGTCCAGTTATGCCATTAAATGATGTCCCAAAACCCGAATTTCAACCACCCAACCCTCCAACTCTTAGAAAAATGCCAGACCTTGCACGCCATTAAGCAAGTCCATGCCCATATGCTCACAACCGGTCTCGTCCTCCACACTTACCCTCTCAGCAGACTCCTCATCTTCTCTTCCGCTGTTTCCATAGCCTACGCCCTCTCGATCTTCAATCAAATTCCGAACCCGACAATCTTCCTCTTCAACACTCTCATTTCCTCGCTCCTCACCAATGGCGGACACCACACCCACATTGTCTACTCACTTTACAACCGAGTTCTCTCCCACCAGACCCTCAAACCCAATAGTTTCACCTTTCCATCTCTCTTCAAGGCTTTTGGGTCTGACCCATGGTTCCAACACGGTCGAGCCCTCCACACCCATGTCTTCAAATTCCTTGGATCCACACATGACCACTTCGTCCAAGCCTCGTTGCTCAATTTCTATGCCAAGTGTAGCAGAGTCGGTGTGTCTAGGTATTTGTTCGATCAAATTAGGGAACCGGATTTAGCGTCGTGGAACTCTATTTTAGCTGCTTATGCACATGGTACGATTACTGACTGTATTAGCAGTGCCGGTAACGGTCGGGATGGTAGTTTGTCCTTGGAGGCTTTGTATTTGTTTAAAGACATGCAGCTTTCCTCAGTTAGGCCTAATGAAGTTAGCATTGTTGCTTTAGTTAGCGCTTGTGCTAATTTGGGTGCTCTTAGTCAAGGTACATGGGCACACTCTTACGCATTGAGGAACAATCTTAAACTGAACCGCTTTGTGGGAACAGCACTAATGGACATGTATTCAAGATGTGGGTGTCTGGATTTAGCGCACCAGTTGTTTGATCAATTGAACGAAAGAGACACATTGTGTTACAATGCCATAATTGGTGGATTCGCAATTAATGGTTATGGAAATCGGGCACTTGGCCTTTATGAGACAATGAAGATTGAGGGAATAGTTCCTGATGATGTTACGTTTGTAGTTACCATGTGTGCTTGCTCACATGCAGGTTTGGTAGAGGAGGGCTGTAAGGTTTTCGAGTCTATGGAGGAGGTTTATGGGACTAAGCCGAAGCTTGAGCATTATGGCTGCCTGGTGGACCTTCTAGGACGAGCCGGGAGGCTAAAGGAGGCTGAGGAAAGGATTCAGACCATGCCCATGAAACCAAATGCCATTTTGTGGAGGTCTTTACTTGGGGCAGCCAGGGTTCATGGAAATTTGGAGATAGGGGAAGTTGCACTTAAAAACTTGATACAATTAGAACCAGAAACCAGTGGGAACTATGTGCTTTTATCAAATATGTATGCAAGTATTGATAGATGGGACGATGTCAATAGAGTTAGAAAGCTGATGAAAGATAATGGGGTTAACAAAATGCCCGGAGGCAGCTTGGTTGAGATTGGCGGTGCCATGCATGACTTCCTAATGGGAGACAACATACGCCCACAAACAAAAGGCATTTACAGCTAGAAGAGATGAACAAAAGATTATCTGAATATGGTCACAAGCCTTGAACAAAGGAAGTGTTGTTTGACATTGAAGAGGACGAAAAGTGTTAAGGCAGCAAATCCCGCTGCCACAGAAGGGGACTCACCCTCTGGACGTCGTGCCTCTGATGCACATGCAATTGAAGAAATTTCCAGCAAGGCATAGAAGGATCTAGAAGAAGAATATTCCAACAACAGAATATGATGATGTGTACCAATTATTTGTAAGTGTTTGTTATGAAATTAGTCTAAAATATAGACTCTAGTTGTATTAAGGACTATACACAAATGAAAATGATTTGAGTAAGAGCAAGTTCCTTTTAGACATTTCTTCAAATACCTTATGGGCACTCCATCCTTGTTCAAACATGGTATCTAGTGCTTGGTAAGGCTCGTGCCTAGCCTCGCCTTCCTCTTCCTTCTTTTTTTCTTTCACTATTTTCATTTCCATGGAGTCTCCCGAATCTTCCTCAGATAGCACCAATTCCATTCTCCCTCCACCTCCTCCCAACTCCTCCATTGTCACTATTGCAACCCACTTCATCACTATCAAACTTTCCATAGATAATTTTTTTCCTATGGAAAGCACATATAGTTCCATTTTTCAAAGGCATCAACTCTTCGGTTTCATTGATACCTCTATTTCTCCACCCCCCTCCCCCTCAATGGCACTCCCAATCCTGAGTATGATTGCTAGGTCCTTCAAGGCCAGTTGATTATTTCGGCCATTAACTCTTCTTTAATAGACACGGTTCTAGCTTAGGTCCTGGATTGCACCACGTCCTCTCAAGTTTGGTCCACCCTTTAGAATCTCTATGTAGCTCAATCCTCCACCCATATCATCCAAACTCAACTCCAATTACCTACCTTGATAAAGGGCTCATAATCCATTACAGAATACTTCCATAAGGCAAAAACCCTCTTTGCCTCTTTAAGCGCTATTGGTCACCCTTTGTCTCCTTTTAAGTTCTCTGTTTGTCTTCTTGCTGGTCTCAACACCGAGTATGAATCAGTGGTAACCTCCATCACCACCCGACCCGACCACTTGTCCTCTCATAAAATATATAGATATCTCTTAAGCCATTAGTTTTGATTGGCACAACAAAATCTAGGGGTAATTCCCGTCCTACAGGGGGGCAGGTCCCCCTATTATTGCCTCCGCCCCCGCCTAGGCGGGGGGTTAATTTTTTAGCCTGCACCTCGCCTCCGTATAGGCGGTGGTGGGGTACCCCGTCCCATAGCGGGGGGAGGGTCCATCCGCCCTGTCCTTGCCACCGCCCTTATTAGGCCTGGCACAATTGATACTTTTCGGCCTAGATCAAATTTCTAGGCCATTTTTTGTTCAGAAAATCATCAAACTTAATTTAATTTCACAATAAAAAATATCAATCTATTAAATACTATAATATATAATATATATAATTTATATTATTTATATTATATTTAATATATATATAGATGCGAGGGCAGGAACTGGATAATGCGGGACAGAGTCATGCCTATACCGCCCCCACCCTCTACCTTTACCCAAAAAGCAGGTGGGGTTCACCCCGCCCACCGTCGCCAGATGAAGGGATCTGTCCCCTCCGTGCTACGCCGTGCAGGCTGGGGCGGAATACGGGTGGGGTAACGGGTGCGGATACCCATTGCCCACCCCTACCAAAATCGTTCTCTGCTTTCTAGCACCTTTATCGCAGCTCATATAACCACCCAACCACAAACATCCTCTTCTAACTTTCATAGACATCGAAACAACTTCCATTGTGGGGGTCATCGTATGCATGCTACTAGCCGAGGCATTCATACAACCCCTCCCTTAAATTTCTTTTCTTCTCGTTCTAAAAATAGCCCAATATGTCAAGTATGTCGTAAGTCTGGCCATACGGCCCTTTCTTGCTATCACCGATTTAATCAATCATACCAGCCATCAGGTCCTCTGTCCCTCACAGCCAATTTTTCATTACTTCCTAGTTTTGTTTCTCACTTGAATTTGGGGTTCCCCGACACGACATCCACTAGTAATTTTACATATGAATTTTCTAATCTAAACTTAGATTCAACACCATATCATGGCATTTATAAACAAGTTAGCAACGGGGATGGGTCAAGCCTTCCTATTCAAAATATTAGCAATGCTCAGCTTCATTCCTCTTCTAGAAATTATACTTTTTCAAAGCTTTTACGTGTTTCGTTAATTACCAAAAATTTGCTTTTCGTACGTCAACTTTGTCTTGATAAATCTATATTTTTTGAGTTTCACTCTTCGTTTTTTATTATTATTTAAATATGGCCTTTATGTTCTTCCATCGACTCCTGCAAGTTCATCTGCATCATCCATCTCATCCCTTCAAGCCTTCCTTGGAGAACATATTTTTGTTCCACTTTGGCATGCTCGACTTGGCCACCCATCCTCTCGAATCACATCTCTAACACTTCACAAATTTCGACTTCCTGTTCAAATCTACTCTACACACTTGTGTTGCTTGCTATTAGGCCAAAGCTCACGCCCTTCCCCATTCACTTTCCTTATCCTCATCTCACAAGTCATTTTAATTACTTTTTTTTAATGTTTGGGGCCCAACACTCGTGTTATCTACTCATAGTTCTCGTTTTTAATTTTTCACAGTCGATGATTACTCTAAATTTATCTTATTTTTTCCTCTTTAGTCAAAATGAAATGTGTCAGCAATTTTTATGGCCTTTTTAAGATATGTCAACAATACTTTTCCAGCAATGTTATTTTAGTTCAATTGGATTGGGGGCGAGGGGCGAGGGGCGAGGGGGAGAACTTTGACCCCTCCATTCCTTACTTCAATTTTGTGGTATTTCACACTGTCTCACGTGTCCATATTCCCATGCATACAAAATGGGTTTGTTGAGAGATGTTATCATCATATCATAGAAACTAGCCTCACCCTTCTTGCACATGCATCTGTCCCGAATAAATACTGGTTGAAGCCTTCTAAACGACCGTTTTTGTTATAAACAGAATGCCTACTGTTATCCTTAATAACAAATTAGAATTTGAAGCTTTTTGTAATCAAATTCTTCACTATAATTTGTTAAGAGTTTTTGGTGCCGCTTGTTGATCTAATCTAAGGCCCTTTAATAGGCTCAAAATGGACCAATGATCCTAATTTTGTATCTTCATGGACTACAACCCAAATCACAAAGGGTATTATTGTCTCCATCTCTCTACCAGTCAAATATATATCTCGAGAGATGTAAAATTTGATGCATTACACTTCCCATTTTCTACTCAGCCCAATACAGTACCCATTTCCACCTCTTCACAAACACGACCTAGGCCATTTCTCTCATCCTTACCGTCACATAGCCCATCATAGACACGGCCCACCTCTCCACACAAGTCCCCTCATCATTCAGTCCCTTTTAGCCCATTACCCTCTGTTGCCTAGATGACTAACACAAGAGGGGGGTGAATTGAGTTATATTAAAAAATTAACACTCATAAATCAAATACACAATATAAAATATAAACAAAATACGAAGCAACAGGAAATATAAAGAGTAAGGGCAATAAGAAGTAAACTCAGTATTTTAACGAAATCCAGCCTCATTGCCTACGTCATCGCCTCAAGCTACCCCTTGAGAATCCTAAATTCACTATTCAATCTCTTTCAGGTAAATATAGAAACCAATTACACCTTTGAGCAACACCGCTACAAAGAATTTGTGTAAAACACCATCTACACTTGTAATCACCTCACACTTGGTGATTCAACTATTCTCTATATAGAATACCTTCTACACACACAAGAATTATACGCACCCTCTTACTAATAGAAGAGATGATAGTGGGTAGATTATCAGAATACACTCTTCAATGAGTTAAACAAAAAAAATACTGTGCAACTTATATCTCTCTCAAAATAAATAATGATTAAGGCACAAAACTTAGAGAAGAAAGAATGATGATTTTGAAGAAATAATGCAAAGTTTTGCAATTGATGTGTAGGCTTTTGTTGTTGTAATTTTGTAAAATCTTAATTGAGCTATTTATAAGCAAATGAGTCTTCAATTTCAAATTTTAGCAAATGTGAAGACATCATTCATATTTTAAAATATTCAAATAAAAACATCTCTTTTCAAGACAACATTATTCATATTTTAAAATATTCAAACAACATGTGCACATGTCAAAAAATGACACTCAATCATCTTTCAAATTCAAAATTCAAATTTTGATGATATCATTGCATTTGTCAAGCACATGTGAAATATAATTTTTGAATTTAAAAATTTTGATTAAGTCATTGCATATGTCATGCACATGTAAAATATAATTTTCTAAATTAAAACTTTTAATGATGTCATACATATGTCAAGCACATGTGAAATATAATATTTGAATTTAAACCTTTTGATGAAGTCATTGCATATGTCATGCACATGTAAAATATAATTTTCGAAATTAAAACTTTTAATGATGTCATACATATGCGAAAAATGCAATTTGATGTTTTATGAGAAAAAATTAATTTTGAGCCTTAATCCAATTTCAAATTTTATCAAGAGATGTACAAAATTACTCTATGAATTTCATTTGTAGATTTGTTCTCTTTCTTGTTCATGCTTGATTTCTTGATATGTTTAGGTTTATTCATGCGTAAACAACTTGAGCTTGAGTTTTAAATTTATTTATTATCATCAAAATCTATACGTAGATACGAGATTTAAAATTTTAGGTTCAACAATCTCCCTTTTTTTGATAATGACAAATACTTAGTAGAATCTACGACCTGTAATAAAACTTAAGTTCCCCCTGAAAATATGCGTTAGTTTTTCAAGTAAAATATAAACATGATTTTAGCATATATAACAGGGTAGTATAGTACTAGTATAAGACTTATATATAACAGGGTAGTATAATGATAGTATAAGACTTATCTCCCTTTTGGCATCATTAAAAATGAATTGCAATTGATTTCAGTAAGATTTCTTCCCGCAATAACCAATAAACAAATAAAATGATACGTTAGTAGAAACTGTAGAGAGTTGAATAATTGGAGCCACCCGTGTCCGACAAAAGCTGCAAAGGCTAAGGCCTAATTCTATTGTCTCGATGCAAAGATTTGAAACCCGCTTGATGTTTTTGACAAATGAGATATTACCGAATTTGAAAGTTTTGTGTTGCTGTTTAAATCACTTTTTTCACTCATCAGATACTCAAAGAACGATCTTACATTGCTCATTGATCAAGTATCTGTTTATCCAAAACGATAGAATGATGGAGAAAATTTCTTCTAGTAATCTTATGGATTTGAACCAAGAACCATCTCAATCAGTCATCTCAACCGTCTCATCTAACATATCCTGTAAACTTGACTAAATAAGATTTAAAAAGATGATAGTTTGTCTTGTTCTTATTTTCGTATCTATAAGAGTAATCCTTAACTTTATCTATTTCGCATCAAATCTTTTTCTTATATTTGTAATGGCTCATCAATTTTCTTTAAGTACTTGTCGTGATCAATCTATTTCTGCATCTATCATAGGTACCATTAAATAACAAAAGACTAATTTGGCTAATAAATCAGATCATGACGCCATTTATGAGCTTGTAAGTCTCGAAACTCGATACCCATCATCCATTGTTACCTTTTCCACTTGGTTGCAGTCCAAAACTTGCGAAATTAAAAAGCTTAGCGATACGGTCTCTGTACTTCAACGACTTGTTTATGAGTTAAACAGAAAAACAATAGAGTTAAAGCAACAGAATAAGGATTTAAAATTCTTACTTGCCTCTTCATATAGACTGCCTAATCCTTTAGACGAGAATAACATGTCGATCTATGAAGAGCAAATGCAGTTGAAAGATGAGACTAGAAGTCTCAAATTTTTGTAAATCATTTGAGATAATGGAATAAAAATATATAACAAATATTCATAATATGTATCATTCCTATTTCTCTTCTAATCATGCATAATCTATCTTCTGGAAGGGGTTTTGTGAAAAAGTCTGCCAATTGATCGTGTGTGCTTGTGAATTATAGTACAATATTACCCTTCTGCATATGATCTCTAAGAAAATGATATCTAATTTTAATATGCTTAGTCCTAAAATGTTGTATAGGGTTCTTTGAAAGATTTATAACACTAGTATTATCACACTTAATAGGAATATGATTGTACATAAGTTTAAATCATCAAGCTATTGCTTTATGTAAAGAACTTGAGTACAACAATTACCTACAGCAACATATTCTGCCTCAGTAGTAGATAATACAACATAATTTTACTTTTTATTAAACCATGAAACAAGTGTATGACCTAAGAAATGACATGTTCCACTAGTACTTTTTTGATCAACTTTGCAACCAGCATTTTTTGTATCTGAATAACTGATAAGATCAAAATAAGTGTACTTAGGATACCATAACCCTAGTTCAATGGTACTGGCAAGATATTTAAGAATACACTTGACTGCAATCAAATGAGGTTGCTTTGGAGATGATTGAAAGCGTATAAACATACACTGAACATAATATTAGGTCTACTAGCTGCCAAATATAATAAACTACCAATCATACCTCGATATACTTTTGAGTCAACTAACTTATCACTTTCATCTTTATCAAGTTTGGTGGTTAGACTCATTGGTGTTCCAATTACTTTCGCACTTTTCATGTCAAACTTTTTGAGTAACTCTTTGATATATTTTGACTGATTAATGAATGTTCTACTTTTTACTTGCTTGATTTGCAATACAAGAAAGAAGTTAAGTTCTCCCATCATGCTCATTTTAAATTCTTCCTGCATACCCTTAGGAAAATCTTGGCACATATTTTCATTAATAGTATCAAAAAAATATATTATCCATATAAATTTGAATTAAAGAATATCATCCTGTTCATATTTAATGAAAAGAGTTGTATCGATCTTTCCTTTTGAAAAACTTTTTTCAATTAAAAAACCACTAAACCTCTCATACCAAGCTCTAGGAGTTTGTTTGAGTCTATATAATACTTTTGTGAGCTTAAAAACATGATTAGGAGATAAATGATTTTCAAAACCTGGAGGTTGCTCAACATATACCTCTTCATTTATAAAACCATTTAAGAAAGTACTTTTAACATCGATTAAAAAAAGTTTGAAATCTTTATAACATGCATATACAAGTAACATTTGAATAGTTTTTAATCTTGCAACTGGTGCATATGTCTAATCATAATTGATTCCTTTCTCTTGGTTGAAACATTGGGTTACAAGTCGAGTCTTGTTTTTAGTAATAATTCCAGACTCATCTTTCTTATTTTTAAAAATCCATTTTATTCCAATAACAGTATGATTTTTGGGTTTAGGAACAAGTTTCCAAACATCATTTCTTTCAAATTGATTTAGCTCTTATTGCATAGCTAAAATCTAAGATTTATCAAGCAATGCTTCACAATATTTTTGGTTCAATATGAGATAAAAAATCAGTGTGATTGCAAATATTTCTAAGAGATGATCGAGTGCTTACACCTCATGAAGGTTCTCCTAAAATTTGTTCTACTGGATGATCTTTCACATGTTTCCACTGTTTGGTTGCCTTTTGTACTAAGTCTTGATGATCTTTCCTGATGTTTGCATGTTGGATTTCTTCCATTGTATTTTCTTTGTTGAGATTGAGACTATTTGTATTATTTGTACTTTCTATTTTTTCATCAATAGATTTCTTAGAGTATAGAGAGTTAGATTCATCAAATACTACATGCATAGATTCTTGTACAGTCAAAGTCTGTTTATTGAATATTCTATAAGTTTTACTATTTGTAGAATACCCAAAAAAGATATCTTCATCAGATTTTGTATCAAACTTTCCTAAATTATCTTTGTTATTGACAATAAAACATTTGCATTCAAATACATGAAAGTAATCAATGTTGAGCTTTTTATCATTCTAAATCTCATAAGGGGTTATATCTAATTTAGACTTTAAAGTAACTCTATTTATAACATAACATGCATTACTTACCGTTTCGGCCAAAAAATAACTAGGTAAACTATTCTCATTAAGCATTATTCTTGCCATTTCTTGAATAGATCTATTTTTTCGCTCTACTACCCCATTTTGTTGAGGAGTTCGAGGAGCAGAAAAATCATGCACAAAATCATTTTCATCATAAAAAGATTCAATATTTTTGTCGACAAACTCTTTCTCCCTATCACTTTGGATGTTTGAAATAGTATAGCCATTTTTATTTTGAATTCTCTTACATAGTTTAGTAAATAAATTATGTACCTCATCTTTATGAGCGAGAAAGATGACCCAAGTATATTTAGAAAAATCATCAACAATAGTAAATGCATAATATTTTCCTTCCAAACTCGCAACTCTGTTTGGTCCAAAAAGGTCAATGTGTTTTAGTTATAAAGGTCTAGTAGTGGAAATATGTTTCTTGATTTTGAAAGAAATTTTTGTTTGTTTACCAAATTGACATGCATCACAGATTTTGTTTTTAAAAAAGTTTGCTTTTGGCAAACCTCTCACAAAATCATTTTTTGAAAGTTTGAAAATAAGTTCCATATTTGCATGACCTAACATTCTATGCCATAACCAACTATTTTTATGTTGAGCTGATCTACAAATAGCATCTTGTGAGACAATTTTTTCAAATTCAATTGTATAAACGTTATTGTTTCTAAAAGTAATAAAACAAACATTGCAAATATTGAGTATTCAAAATAATGCACTTATCCTTCTTGAAAATAATTGTAAATCCTTTATCACATAATTGACTTATACTCAAAAGATTATACTTTAGACCATCAACAAGTATAACATTTTCAATAATAAGAGAAGAGTACTTACCAACTTTACCTATTCCCAGGATCTTCCTTTTTAAATTGTCTCCAAATGTCATGTGTCCTTCTTCTTTAGAAGTGAGGTTAATGAATTTAGTTTTGTCTCATGTCATGTGTCTTGAGTATTCGCTGTCTAAAAATTATTTACTTTTACCTATGGAGGACTTCATGCATACCTATAAAAGCAATTAAAATAATTTTTCTCAGTACCCAAGTTCTTTAAGTCATTTATTTAATAGTATTAGAAGAAACAAGATTTTTTTGTACTCATATGGCCCTAATAGTCATTGTATATTTTCTTCTAATAGGACAAGTATGATAGTTATGGCCATTTCTATTACAAAAATTATAAATAACATGTGACATATTTAAAAAACTTGAGTGATTGTAATAATGTTTTTCTTTAGAAAATTTATTTTTATGAAAATAATTTTAAAAATCTGACTTTAATTTAGTCGATTTATCAATTTTTTTTTTATAGAGTTTGAGTTTTTCTTTTGGCATGTATCCTAAGCCTACCTTATTAAAAACACATCTTTGACTACCAAGAAATATTTCAAAGTTTCTTTTTTTATTTGTAAAGTTTTCAATAATTTTTCCTAAATCAACTATTTTCTTTTTCAACTCATCATTTTTATCTTTTGAAACTATATTTTCTTTTCTTAAAACATCAATTTCATTTGTTAAAGAAGAATTTTTCTTTTTCAAAATGGTATGCTTGATACCCAATTTTTCAAATTCCTCGTATATCTCTTCCAAAACATTTTGCAATTCTTCATAAGAAGGATTTTCAATATTTTCAAAATTTGTTACCTCAATATCATCTTTAGCCATAAGATAAAAATTTACAGATTCTTCATTTCTTGCAACGCTGTCTGAGTTACTTAAATCATCATTCCATGTAATTTTCATTACTTTCTTCTCTTTGTATCGATCTTTCTTTAGCAGGGGACAATCTGTTTTGATATGTCTAGGTTTTTTATATTTATAATAAATTAATGAATTATTTTTACCTGTATCTTTATTGGAAAATTTTTTGAAAGATTTCCTCGGAAGAATTTTATTTTTTAAGAACCTCTTAAATCTTCTTGTGATCATTGTAATTTCTTTATCTTTGTTATTACTTTCTTCATTTTCATTACTTTCACTTTCATGGGGAACAGTTTTGAGTGCCAAACTCTTCTTTTGTTTTCCTTCTTCTTTTCCTCTTTTCAATGTATTCTTATGAGTAATAAGTGACCCAATGAGTTCATTTACTTCAAATTTTTTAAGATCCCTAATTTCAAGAATCGCCATCACTTTTGATTCCCAACATTTTGGCAGAGAGTTGAAAATTTTCATCACTATCTCTAAGCTGGAATAAACTTACCAAGAGTTGTCAAGTTATTTATAATATTAGTTAAATGAGTATACATAGAAGAAATAGATTTATCATCATTCATTTTAAACATTTCATATTCATGCGTAAAAATATAAATTTTTGATTCTTTAACTTGCGAAGTTCCTTCATAAATTACTTTCAAGTTGTTCCAGATTTTCTTTGCTGTCCTGCAAGTCGTTATTCTGTTAAATTCATTGTCATTAAGAGCATTATACAGAAAATTCATAGTCATTACATTCATTGTATAAAGTCTATTATCTTCACGATCAAACTCTTCTTCTTCTTTGTTGACTGTTACTCCATCAACATTTTTATTGGAATATAAGACCCATTTACAATACATTTTCAGATTTCTCGACTTTGAGAATGAAGAAATATTTTCATTTTAGTTTTCCAGAAAGTATAATTGTCCCCACAAAATAGTGGAGGACGACTATTGGATTGTCGTTCAGCGAATGTAGCTGCAATGTTAGCTATATGATCTTAACTCAATAGATAGTTAATCTTATAATAGAGCCCTTACTCCGATACCAATTATTACCCAGATGACTAACATAAGAGGGGGTGAATTGGATTATATGAAAAATTAACACTTATAAACCAAATACACAATATAAAATATAAACAAAATACGAAATGATAGGAAATATAAAGAGTAAGGGTAAAAAGAAGCAAATTCAGTATTTTCACAAGGTTCAGTCCCACTGCCTACATCCTCTCGTCAAGCTACCCCTTGAGGATCTCAAATTCACTATTAAATCTCCTTCAAGTGGAGATAGAAACTTATTATACCTTTGAGTAACACCGCTACAAAGAATCCGTATAGAATACCCTCTAAACTTGCAATTACTTCACACTTGGTGATTCAACTATTCCCTATGTAGACTACCTTCTACACACACAAGGATTATACGTACCATTTTACTGATACAAGAGCTAATAGTAGATAGATTATTAGAATATACTCCTCAATGAGTGAAATAAGAACAATACAATGCAACCTATATCTCTCTCAAAATGAACAATAATTAAGGTACAAAACTTAAAGAAGAGAAAATGAGAACTTTGAAAGAATAATGCAAAATTTTGCAATTGATGTATAGGCTTTTTTTTGTTGTAATTTTGCAAAACCTCGAGTGAGCTATTTATAGGCAAATGAGTCTTCAATTTCAAATATTAGCAAATGTGAAGACATCATTCATATTTCAGAATATTTAAATAAAAGCATCTCTTTTCAAGACAATATCATTCATATTTCAAAATATTCAAACAATACATGCACATGTCAAAATATGACACTCAATCATCTTTCAAATTCAAAATTCAAATTTTGATAATATTATTGCATATGTCAAGCACATATAAAACATAATTTTTGAATTTAAACATTTTGATAAAGTCATTACATATGTCATGCACATGTGAAATATAATTTTTCGAAATTAGAACTTTTAATGATGTCATGTATATGTTAAGTACAAACTAAATATAATTCTTGAATTTAAACCTTTTGATGAAGCTATTGTATATGTCATATACATGAAAAATATAATTTTCGAAATTAAAACTTTTAATGTTGTCATGCACATGTGAAAAATGCAATTTGATGTTTTATGAGAAAAAATTAATTTTGAGTCTTAATCTCATTTTAAATTTTATCAAGAGATGTACAAAATTACTCTATGAGTTTCATTTGTAGACTTGTTTTCTTTCTTGTTCATGCTTGATTTCTTGATGTGCTTAGTTTCATTTATGCGTAGATAACTTGAGTTTGAGTTTTGAATTTATTTATTATTATCAAAATTTATATGTAGATATAAAACTTGAAACCTTGGGTTCAACACCCTCCCAGCCCACTAGCTCACTTATGTCTCATGCTCTCAACCTGAGCCCCCAACCTCCCTTAGTCCATCACAAACATCTTCATTCTCCAACCCTAACATCGCATTCTCTCTCTCACCGCAACCTTTTCCCTCATAGAGTCCCTTTAACCCTAACCTTGCTTTCACCTTTTCTCCTTTACTCCCTCATTCGAAACCTAACCCTCACCATTCAATGGTTACTCATGTGAAAAATAACATTCATTGTCCTTGGATTAGAACAGATAGCACCTTTCCATGGCCTGTTAAACCCTCTTTGTCCAATACCATATCTTCCCCTATCGTTCTCGAAGAACCATCTTCCTACATAGAAGCTTCCAAGTGTTCAGAGTGGAAAGCTAGATGGTTCAAGAGTTTCAAGCTCTCTTGCAAAATTGAACTTAGGACTCGATTCTAGTGTCTCCTATGTACAATATTCTTGGTGCTAAATGGATTCTCAAGTCAAAACGCTAGGTTGATGGCCCCATTAAGTGCCGCAAGGCACGACTTGTGGACCAAAGGGTTCCATCAACAAACCGATCTCGACTATAACGAGACCTTTAGCCTTATGGTCAAACCCATAACCATCTGATTACTCATTTCTCTTGTTATTTCTTGCAAATGACCATTGCACTAGTTGGATGTTCAAAGCACTTTTCTGCACGGGGATATCGAGGACGACATGTACGTGCAACAACCTCTAAGGTTAGTCAATCTCGATCTGCCTCATCATGTTTATAAGTTGAGAAAATTAATGTATGGCCTGAAGCAAGCCCCTAGAGCTTGGTTCTCAAAGCTTACTAACCATTTAATATCTCTTGATTTTAAAGGATTTTGTTATGATACTTCTTTGTTTATACTTTAGCAAAACTCTAGGTTTATTTATGTCTTGATATATGTCAATGACATCATTGTCACAGGTTCTAGTTCTGAGTTAATATTTGATTTTATTTCTGCTTTGAGATATTATTTTCCTGTTAAGGATCTTGGATCTTTACACTATTTTTTAGGCATAGAAGCTACTAGAAATTCATCTAGTCTTTATTAGCCACAACTTAAATGTGTCTGATTTACTTCTTCACACCAACATGCATTACTCAAAACCTGTTTCCACTCTATTATCTGCATCAGTGAAGCTCACGACCCTTGATGGGCCATTCTTTGAGGACTCCTAACTTTATTGAAGTATTGTTGGGAGTCGACAATATCTTTTTTTTACTAGGCCCGATATCTCTTTTGCTGTTAACAAAGAATATTTCACTATCTTAATCTTACCAAACACTTTGGTCTTCATTTTGCATTTTCCTCATCCAATAAGTGATATCATTTTTCTTTGAAGTTATAAAGTCTTTTTTAGAAATAAAAATAAAAAATTCAAGATTAAATATGATTATAACCCGAATATACGGATTTTAAGCTAAAAAAAATAGAGTAAAAAAATCCATATATCCAGTCACAATTCGGACGGATAACTATCCAATTTTTTAGAATCCAATCTAAACTCAGTTATGGCAAGATATCCGGATCCATATCTGAATTGCACACCCCTAATCAAACTGGTCAAAAGAAACTTGATGATTATCTTTGGGACAGGTATGGAAAAAAGTAATTGGGTGAAGATTAGACATGTCAGTTGCTTGGATTCAGAAAGAATAGAAATGAAAATATACGATTATTGACTTTTAATCAACTTAGTAGGAAGAAGTGAAATGACGTTAAGAGTACTCTCACTCAATTAGTTAAAATTAAAGGATATTTTTTACTAAGGGTGACGTTGGGGTGCGGTCGGACTGCACCCCAGCATTTTGCAGCCCACCCCTTAATTTCTTATAATTTGTATAAAAACACAATAAAAAATATTAAAAAATACAATAAAAAAATAAAATTTAGAAAACATAATAAAACATACAATAAAATAATAAAATGAATAAAACATAATATAAAATATAATATAAAATATAATAAAAAAATAAAATGAAGATGAATTTTTAAGGGAATTTGGCCTCAGCCCTGCCTCTACCGTCACCGGTGGCAGTGGGCTATACTGCCCACCCCATCGGGACCACGGGTCCGAAATGGGTTTAAGGCTGCAGCGGGTACACCGAAGGTCGTGATAAGGACCTCGGTCTTGTCCCGATCACATAAGGGGTTCTTCTTGCGTTGTTGTTCCCTTCAACGACCGAGATGGATTCCAATGCTTGGTAAGGATGATATGGATGAGGGAAAGTGTTAAGTGAGGCCAGGATTTAGTAGAGTTCAAGGTCAAGTGTTTGGGCTAATGGCTAGGCTTTGTGCAATGGGGGGCACGACAATGGTGGTTTTGAGAGACACGGCTAGGTTGGCTTGTGTTTGGGCGAGATGAGGGTTGGCTAGGGCTTGTGATGGCCGAATATGGCTTAGGGCATCACTAGGGTTTTTGGCCAAGGTAGTTAAGGTTAAGTGGCTAGGGTTTTGTGATGTTTTGGATAGTTCCTAAAAAATAGGAATATGGCTTATAGCCAAGAGAGGTGACGGCAAGGGCTAGGGTTTTGGTCGAGAATATGGGTGATGTGGAGGGGCTTTTGATTGGGTCAATCCTTGATTGATGACCAATCAAATAAGGGAATGATGTGGCACTTTAATGATGTGGCACTTTGATGATGTAGCAATTGGGGGTTCAGCTAGGGCAACAATGGTGATGGCCGAATGAGATAAATTAGGAAGGTTGGAAGATTTGATTTTTTGAATTATTTTGAATTCCAAAGCAAAGTTGGTGGCCGGTAATGTGGGGGCTAGGGTTGGTCGAAATTGGCTATGGATGGATGAGGGATTATGTGGATTTAGTAAAATATAGGAGAGGATGGTGATTAGTGGCCGGCTAGGACAAGGGCGAAATTGGCAAGATGTGAGGCTAGGGTTTCATGGCTTATGTCGTGGGGTTGCTAGGGTTTGTGGGGCTGCCGTGGAGTGTATTTTGAGGCAAGGAAAAACACAATAAAAATAGATGAACAATCAATTAAGGATTGATCACCTACTTGGAGCAAGAACACGCCAAAGCCTTCCAAGGACACCAAGGGTTCAGCAATCACCAATCCTCCAACACTTCAACACTTCCTCAACATGCAACACTCTCACTCACTCACTCTTGAGCAATCCGAAACTCACAATGGTTGTGGGTTTCGAAATCCTCTAGGGAACACACACACATTTATTCAAATCCACAAGTGGTGTGGATTTGGCCTCATCAACACAACTCACTCAACAATCAAACAAAATACTCAAGAACACAAGAACATAAAATCAACTCAACAAGAACACCAAACCCGAAACACTCTTTATGAATAATCTCAATATTTTTATAAATAACTGAAAATAAAGGATAGATGTGGATCACCGATTCATGAATTGCACAGATGATCCACTTCCAAAGGGATTCACGAATTGCACCCTTAGGAAGCCCAAGTGCCAAGTACCGAATCCAAACCACAATGAGTGGCCGGCCTAACTCTTTCTCAAGAGCAAAGTCTAATTCTCAAATGTCCAAAAATAATGAAAATAAAACCTAGAAATCCTACTTAAAGTGTCTTACAACTTGGAAATTTCCATTAGGTCCCTTATTAAAAAGAACTAATTATTAAAATAACCAATGCAATAAAATAAGGAAATAACATAAAAATAAAATGGATAAGTGGCGCCACATGCATGGCTGGCTGTGGGGTGCATGTGTTCCATAGCGCGCTAGTGTGATGCTATCTCCTATCTCCACGGTCAGGCTTGTCTCATGCTGTCTGGCTGCATGGTGTCTGGTGGTGCGATGGGCATGACTCTGTGTAGGGTCAATTGATGGTGATCATGGCAGTGCGCCATGCATAGTCCTGTTGGTAGGCACATGGTCAAGCCACTCCGCTCTGATGCTGCCCAGTGAGGATGCCCAGGCGGTGGTCCTACATGGCCTGGGCTAGGTGCCGGGGTGATGCGCATGCATGGTCCAAGCTGACGGTCTAGGTACGGGCTAGTGCCACGCGCTGGATAATATGCATGATGTGCATGCCACTAGCCTGCTCTGTAAGGTGCGAGCTAGTGCCGCACGCTGGATGGCATGTATGGTGTACATGCCACTAGCCTGCTCTGCAAGACGCAGGCTGGTGCCATACGCTGGATGGCGTGCCTCTGAAGACACGCCACTAACCTCACTGAATGGGGTTGTGGTGCACAGTGATGTGCGCATGGTGGGGCGCAGATGCACACGCAAGCGTGTGCGCAAGTGAATGCGTTGTGGGACGTGCCTATGTGCACACAGGGCTGTGCGCATGCACTGTGCGTGGCCAGTAGCCTCGCTGGGTGTCTGCGGCGTGTGAAGGCCTAGGCCAAGGCATGCCTGTAGGCTAACCAGGGAACTGTCCTAACCCTCCAAGTCCTGAGTTAGGGCCTGATCCTAAACAACTCCTCTCAAGGTTCTGACAGGTCGCTGGGGGTCGTCGTTGCAGAGGTGGGGTCATCGGAGCTCGCCGGTCCCGATGGGGTGGGCGGTGTAGCCCATCGCCACCGGCTGCGGCTGGGGCTGCAAAACATATGGGGTTCGGTCCAGACCCCATATGTTATATAATATTTTACTATTAATAATATTTTCTCTTTTACTAAAACTTTAGTTATATAATTCTCTATATTAAAGTAGTTATTTTTTATATTATATAAAAATAAAATAAATGAGATGAATTTAGTTTTGATTATTACATTTACATAAATTTTCCACTTTATATTATCTATTTATTTATTATATAATAATAATATATTATTAATTTTAAAAAATATTTAATTTTATAATTATTAATTTATTTAATTTTATCATTTTATTTATTATTAATGATTATTTAATTATTAATTTAAAAAAGACTATATGCATCTTGGATTACATAAATTATTCCAGTAGCCAATATCCCAGTAACCAATGTGCGATTTGACCATATATTTTTGCTATAAAATATCCCAATAATAAAGAGCATGAGAAAATTAAAGAGAAATAATAATTTGATTTATAAACAGTAACCATCAACTTTTAAAATTATTTTAAAAGTTATTGTAGCTAAATTCTAATTTTGGACTTTAGGTACTCCATTGCATTCAATTTTTGTTGTCTAACAACTAGATACTTAATAGATTTAACTTTTAGTTAATTCATTGAGAATACTTTAAAACTCTCTATGTGAAATCACCCATGGTTCTTGATAGGATTATGTAAATTTAATTGTTTATTATGTTCATAACACTTCACCTTACGTATAAGTTAGATTTTTTTTTTCAATGAGTGAGTCTAACATGTGAAATATTTAATGAAATAAGGTAAAATGTAGAGTTCAAATTTGAACTCAGGATCTCTTATCTATTATATGTGATACTATTGCATATCTAAAAAATCTAAACTAACAATAACATGTAGATTTAGTTATTTATTATATTCTTATCTCTAATGGAAAAAAAGAGCTTAGAGATTCCTGTTTTGATATGATACATTTGAATATTACATTAATTGCGAAGTTGATGAGATTCACTTGATGTTGGGTTTGACATCATATCTCCTCACAACACTAGCTGGTGTTTTTTTTGAAGTTTTGAAGGAAAGAGCTTACAACAAGTAGGGTGAAAATTCCATTTTAACACTAGTCAATAAAAAGTTGCCAAATAAGATGTGGAATAAATTAAAATTTACACTCATATGCAACAAATTATTTCATTTTATTTTCTCTCTTCCACCTCTTTTCTCTCTCTTCGTCCCCCACCTCTCGTCGCCTGCAAGCCCCACTCTCTCTATTTTTTCTTTTTACTTCCTTGCAACACAAATTTACAATCAAAACAGTCTGCCATTGCAAAAGAAATAACTCATTGGAGACAAAAAGAAAAAAAAAAAAAACACAACCCAGTAAAGTAGTTAATTAATGCTGGTATACTAATGTATGTTCTGTGCAGGGAGCTAGCTAGATAACTTTAAATGGCGACTTAATTGAAAAATGTCAAGCAAGAGATCACCTAATCAGGCAAAATGGAGTTTACTGAAAGAACTTGGAGCAAAAAATAAATCAAAACCCAGATAAATACATCTTTACCTCTACCAAATGTATGATCTTATTGCAGTCAGGTGGGAACCGCTGCGTAGTCGATGTCCACGTGGATCAAAGTGGACAATACTCCCTATTTCGAGCAACCCAGACTTATGTTCTCCCCCCTCCATTTTATTTTTCCCCCATCTCCTTCTCCCCTTTGTGAAACGATTGCCCTTCCTTTAGAAATTAAAACTTTTATGCCTACAGTAGATGATAATCATTAATCAAAACTTCCAAGGAAAGAATATAGCAAATATGTTCGAGATACAGAGGCAAGGGATGCATGAATTGTTTCTGCAAAAGGGCTAATTGCTATTTTTGAGGATCTAGCTAGCCTTGTAGCAACATATGATCGATTTTTTTTTTTCTTGCCAAGAAAGAAAAAAGATTCAACATTTCCAAGATTTGGAAAAATAATTTTTACATGATAGCTTCAATGAGTATACGAAGGACCATTGGTCATCTTTAATTAGAGTTTATCATTTCTCATATAAAGTTCAGTAGGTGATATTTAATCCCCATCCCTCTTCCCATTTCCAGATTTATCTTTATTTATCTTTTGTATTTTAAATTCCTGACTTGAGAAATATATAAATATGCTATCTGATTCAAATAAAGGAATGGATTAATAAATGAAAATGGGAGAAATGGAATTTTATTTTTTTTCTATGGTCTTGGTGTTTATATTCATCTCTATATTTAGGTTTTATATGCAAAATTATCTATTTCCTTAAAATGATTCCCGATTGATTATTTGCTTAAATCGCATTTCTCTAGGTCGATTGTTTGGGATTACTATTATGCATATCATATAGATTGCAATGAATGCCTTTTGAATTGAGCTACCCATATTAGGGGTGTAAGAATTTCGGTCTGGACCGGCTATTTCGGACCGAACCAAACTAGACCTGGGACTCCTGGACTGAACTTGGACAAGACTTGGACCGGACTGGTATGGACCGAATAGGAGTTCGGTCCGATTCAAGGTAGGAAAATCTTTGGATTGAATGGAATCGGTCCATGATATTTCCGAACCGGACCGAACTGTTTATACCCATACCCACACTTATATTACTGGTCACCCTCATTTGTTTATAGTATCTTCATCATTATTTGTGATAAGGAAAAATCATCTTCCGATTCTTTCCTTGATTTTAGATGATTTTATCTTGTACATATATTTATTTTCCTAGTTTATAGGATAATCTCAACTGTATATATTTTGTTTATTTGTTTCCTATTGCATAGGATCTTCCAATTGTAAATACAATTTATATAATGAAATCGATGGCCTCAATATACATTGAGGATTCCAGCCATACTATACACGGGTCATTGAACCTCTATATGGTATTAGTTTTTTTTTTTTTCATTTTGGATCCTTTCCATGGCTGCTTCGTCCTTATCACCTTCATTTCCATTGAACAAGACGGTGCATATGCTCACCATCAAATTGACCTCCTCCAATTATTTGTTATGAAGAAATAAGTTCATCCCCCTATTAACCAGCCAAGATCTCTTTGGATTTCTTGATAATAGTGTTTGGGCTCCTTCTCCAAAGGTTATTGGCTCTGACGAAACTACCTAAGAGAATCCAGCCTACAATTCTTGGTTGAATACAGATCAAACTCTCCTAAGTCTTCTATATTCTTCTCTTACAAAGGATTCTATAAGTGAAGTACTTGGTTTGAGTCATGCGCATGAGGCCTAGACCACTCTTGAAGCCTCTTTCTCTCATAGATCCAAGACTCGAGAACTCCAACTCAAGCACGAGCTTCAACTAAAGCAGCAAGGCTTGAAATTTGTTGCTGAATTTTCTCAATGCTTCAAAGGCATCTGCAATCAACTAGTAGCTATTGGTCGTCCCATTGATAACCTGGATAAAGTCCACTGGTTCTGGAGAGCCTTGGGACCTGATTACAAAATCTTCTCTACTACAATGCTCTCTCAGCTTCCATTACATGCTTTTGCAGATATTGTTCTTAAAGCTTTGAGCCATGAGATTTTTGAAAAATCGGTGTCTCAACAATCTACCAACTCGGTGTTCTATGCTCAACAGAATTCCTCCACCAGATTAAAAAGTACCAAGAGAAGGAAGCCAAAACCTTTCTTTAACTCGCCCACATCTTCTCTGGTTTACTGTCAACTCTGTGACAAGGAGGGACACTTGGCTAAACGTTGCTGGACATTTCTTAATCTCAAGAAAAAGTAGTTCGCCAATCTTGTTGAGGCTTTCGCTGCTTGTTCGATTTCGGACTCCAACGACCCTGACTGGTATTCAAATTCTGATGCAACCTCTCACATGACACATGATCCAGACGGTGTGGATGTTCCTACTGTCTACTCTGGTAATGAAAGGGTGATAGTTGGTAATGGTCAATCTTTACCTATTTCTCACATTGGTTCTGTCTCTACTCTTATTCCCGAAAGCTCATTCCTTTTATCCAATGTTTTAGTTCTTCCTGGCATTAAGAAAAACCTTATTTCCATCAATCAACTTACAAAGGATAATAATTGTTGTGTAATTTTTTCTCCTTTGGTTTTACCATATAAGATTGGGTCATTAGAGTTGTGAGATCCAGTTATTTTATTGCCCCTGCATTTTATATGCATTACTTGTTAAATTGATGTTGGATCTATTATCTTATTATTATTATTATTATTTGGATATTCATATGTTTAAATAATGAGTTAATTTATTTTATTTTATTGTGGCTTATTTGATTAATGTTTGACCTTGATCTCTTTATCTCATTATGTTGGGATTTATTTTAATGTGTTGTTTTTCTTTTTAGTTTTTTTTTTGTTGTTTATGGATTGGGCTTACTTTGTTGTGGGTGTTTATTTTCATTAGGTTTGTGATCTAGTAGATGGTTGTGTGTGTGTGTAGAAGGCTCGGCCCATGCCCACTTAAACCCAACCCCTTAGGCACCCTAAAACGACGCCGTTTGACATTTGAAATTAATGAAATCCTTAGGGTTTCGCATTTGATGAGGCACCAGCTGTTTATTCTTCTTCTTTTTATTTTCCTTTATTTTCCTCTGTTTTTCTAACAGTAGACCCGTGAACTCCAAATCCCAGGGTCACTGTTTTTCGCCACCTTTTTTAGCCATGCGTCCACCACTTCTAAGCCTGCCATTTCACCGGCCTTACACCTGTGTTTTTGTCCCATCTCCACTAGTCAAGTACCCTAAAAAACCCTCTATTTTCTCGCAAAATCGAGTGCTGAGCCCTTGGTTTTCTCCCTTATTTTTGGTCTGCGAAAGCCGAGCTCTAGCCATGGCAATGTACCACTACTTTAGGCGAGTCTTAGTGTGCCACGTGGTGGCCATTTTCGCACAACCACGAGGTTTAAGAAACCCTTTTTGAGCTATAAATAGCTTGAGTTCCACCCTTCCTAAGTCACCCCAAAACCAAGTTCTACCCTCTTTAGCATTTGGATTCGAGTTTCTCACTCTTAAAATCATCCTAACATGAGTCTTATTTTTCTAGTAAGTGTGATTTTGAGTTTTTCTCACAGTTTTTATTTCCCCAAAATCGTGCCACCCCTTGTATTGTCGCTGTTTTCGCCGCTGCATGGTTACTCTCAGCAACACCTCGATGAGCCATTCTACTCATTCAATTGTTTAATTAAATGTTTTATTTTTGATATATTTATGCATTATTATTTTAACTATTTATTTATTATAATAGTATTACTTTATTAACGTTGGTGTGTTCTATGCGACCTCGCGACATGCTCGCTTGTCGACAAGGGATCGTGTCTAGAATTTATCTGACGTGTTATGAGTAGCTGTCCAATGTGATTTGTGATTTTATTTAATTATTGAATTCGTGCTAACCTTTAAATTGCAGCTTGAAGTATTGGTTAACTGTTAATAATAACAATAAAATTTGGGAGTAGGTTGGTGGGGGCCAAGGCTATTAAATAGAGGATGAGATCACCCCGCAATTTGGTTAAATGTGATTAAGAATATGGATGTAATTATATTTGATGTATGGTTGTTTTAGGTGTCATTGCCATGACATCCAATAACTACTTATCATGCATACGTAACTTTACTAAATTGATGTGAGCTAGGGGTGTCAAAACGTGTCATCGTGTCGTGTCAGAACATATACATTATACTTAAAGGATCAACACGAACATGACCTGTTAAGGATTTCGTGTCAAAAATGTCAACACTAGCACGACCCTGTAAGATAATGTGTTGACATGATGCGACACGTTAAGACATGTTAGTCAATACATTAATTTTATACGACACGACACGATACGATACGAGACGTTTCAACCCGTTGACACTGTTGCCCAAATAACTAACACAAGAGGGGGGGTGAATTGAGTTATATTAAAAAATTAATACTTATAAACCAAATATACAATATACAATATAAACAGAATATGAAGTAGTAGGAAATATAAAGAGTAAGGGTAAGAAGAACAAACTCAGTATTTTAAAGAGATTCAGCCCTACTGACTACGTCTTTGCTTCAAGCTACCCCTTGAGGATTCCAAATTCACTAGTCAATCTCCTTCAGGTGGAGATAGAAACCTATTACACATTTAAGCAACACCGCTACAAAGAATCCGCGTAGAACACCATCTACATTTGTAATCACCTCACATTTGGTGATTCAATTATTCTTTGTATAGAACACTTTCTACACACACAAGAGTTATACGCACCCTCTTACAAATACAAAAGCTGATAGTGGGTAGGTTATCAGAATACACTCTTCAATGAGTGGGATAAAAACAATACAGTGCAACCTATATCTCTCTCATAATGAACAAGGATTAAGGTACAAAATTTAGAGAAGAGAGAATGAAAACTTTGAAAGAATGATGCAAAACTTAGCAATTGATGTGTAACCTCTTGTTGTGATTTTTGCAAAACTCAAGTGAGCTATTTATGGGTAAATGAGTCTTTATATTCAAATTTGAAAAGGTTTACATGTCAAATAAGAGCACTATTCACTTTTCAAAAGATTCAAATAAAAACATTTCCTTTTTATATTTGTCAAAGACAACTCCATTCATTTTTCAAAGAAATCAAACCTAATCTTTTACTTTTCATAAATGACAAAATGAACATGATTTATTCTTCAAACCAAATCATCTTCTTTTTGCATATGTCAAAAAAATACACAACCACCTTTCAAGATTTTCAAACAAATCATCTATCTTTTGCATTTGTCAAAAAAACGCACAACCACCCTTCAAGATTTTCAATCAAAATTATCTATCTTTTGTATATGTCAAAAAAACACACAACCACCCTTCAAGATTTTCAAACAACACATGCATATGTTAAAGATGACAATCAATCATCTTACAAATTCAAATCTTTATGTATATGTGGAAAAATAATAATAATTTTCGAAATTAAATATTTTAATAAAGTTATGCAAATGTAAAAAAATACAATTTGATACTTTATGAGAAAATATTAATTTTGAACTTTAATCCAATTTCAAATTTTAAGAGATGTACAAAATTATTCTATGAACTTCATTTGTAGAGTTGTTCTTCTTTTTGCTCATGCTTGATTTCTTGATGTGCTTAGCTCTCTTCATGCGTAGACAACTTGAGCTTGAGTCTTGAATTTATTTGTTATCATCAAAATCTGTACGTAGATACGAGACTTAAAACTTTAGGTTCTACAGACACGTTTGACACGTTTAGACTCGTTGACACGTTTGACACGTTTAGATCCGTTTGCTGAGTAATTTATCTTATTATTTTATACAATTACTAAACTATAAATTATAGGCTGATAAAATATAAAATATTAAAATACACCACAAATACTCAATATGATCCACAGTCACACCACCACAGTCCAGACATTGTAAAATATTAAAATTACATCACAAATATAAATAATAATAAATAACACACATTGTAAACAAATTAATTTTACAATCCTAAATATGATAAAAACACAAATTTAAACACGTTTAGAACTTGCAGAAGGAGGTGGAGCTACTGGAGCATCGTCATTGTCCTTTTTGATGTTCAACTCCATTACATTTTTGGTTATCTCAGCCAATTCAAGATTTTCTTGTATTTCTATCAATATATATATATATTTCTATCAATATATATATATATATATATATATATAAGCAAACAAAATTGTTAAGCATTTTCTCTACAAGTTGATAATGCAAAAAAAAAAAAAAATGTATAGGTAACTAAATTATTCAACCAACCCATTAACATATAATTTCAAAATCTTACCTTGGTCATCGTCATATAAGCAATCTTTTGTGCAGACTAATGATTCAACAATATCTGATTTTAGTGTACTTCGAAACTGATCAATGATATGCCCACCAACACTAAAAGCAGATTTCAGATGCAACCGTAGAAATTGGAACACTCAATATATCACGAGCTATTTTAGCAAGGTCAGGATAACGAATTTTATTTCCTTTCCAAAAAGAGAGAATGTCAATCCTTGCATAAAAGTCTACCTTAAGTTCATCCAAGTAAATATCCAATTGACTTCTTTTCAAATGGACATTAACATCAATATGTTGAAATGTATGAAATTCCTGCACAAAAAAATAAAAAAATAAAATAAAACTATAATTTAAATATTGAAACAACAATATAATTTAAATAATTAAACAAAAATATAATTTGATATTACCTTAAATATTTTTTTGTTACCAGTTAACTCCATTGCTGCTTTGCTAATAGTGTTTCCAAAACCCGTGGTAGAAATAGAACATGTGGTAGAAGAAGCATATTCCATGAAAAGAGATGACAGTTTGGTCTGAACATTTTGAAACTCTAAAGAACAATCTCCGTAAAGCTTCTGATAAGAAAAATCAACAAAAGCAAGTTTGTACCGAGGGTCCAATACAACTGCCATAGCCAACAACACATTTAACTCAGACCAATATTTCTCAAACTTAGTAAGCATTTTCTTAGTCATCTGCTTCATGTACTCGTCATCACTTACAGAGTACTCTTTTAAATTATAATAAATCAGAAACACTGATGAAAAATACAGATTGGCAGAAGGATATTTGGTCTTAGAGAAGTCTAAAGTGGCGTCATAAAAAATACTCAATAAATCTTTAATCTTCTCCACTTGTTCCCACTCAGGTATTGATGGACAATGCTTAAAATTAGAATCAGTCAAAGCCAAATGCCCAAAGACATTCTGGTAGTAAAGAGCATTATCCAGTATAAGATAAGTAGAATTCCATCTAGTGGAGACATCATGTCTCAACTCTTTCTTACTATCCAAAAACATTTGAACTGTTGAAGCTAAAAATTTGGCTTTTCTTGTTTGTGATCCTTTGACATACTTCACACTTTCACGAACTTAATGGACAGCATCTTCAATCTCTCTTACCCCATCTTGTACTATCAAATTTAAAATATGAGCACAACAACGAAAATGAAAGAACTCACTCTGACAAACAAGAGCTTCTTTAATGTTCAATTGAGTTTTTAACAAATCCACTGAGACATCATTAGAAGAAATATTGTCTAAAGTCAATGCAAAAATCTTATTCTCAATTTCCCACTCACATAACAAATTATAAATTTTTTCAGACAAAGATATGTTATTATGTGGGGGTGGCATATAAGAAAAGTTCAAAACTCTTTTCTGTAGAGCTCATTTCTTATCCAAAAAATGTGCTGTAATGCACATATAACCATCAGTGGTTATAGAAGTCCACAAGTCAGATGTCAAACTAATTCTACTAGCAGAATCATTCAACATGCATTTAATCCTATTTTTTTCTCACTGATACATGTTAACCAAATCTGCCTTGACAGTATTCCTAGAAATAATTGGAACATTAGGGGTACAAATATTGTAATAAATCTCTCACCCCCGAGTATTTAACAAACCGAAAATGCAAGTCATGCTTGACAATAGTGGCTACCAACAGTTCTCTATATTCTTCGGGGTTAAACTTAGGATTGCTTACCGAAATAGCTCAACTATTTTGTCCCAAGATCATCTGACCAACATCTCGTGAACTTCTCCTAGGGCATACATCAATGTGACGCTTCATATTTTTGATTCCATTTTTGCTCGATGCAATGTACGTAACTCCACACAGCTTGTATCTAGCTCGTGGTTTGTTATCCTCAAATTTCTCTAAATTAGGAATTATTTTAAAAGTATTCTACATGTATGACTGTTTCATTTGTTTTGCTTTAGCTTCCGTAGCTTGAAAACCTTCACCTTCACCTTCAACTTCAAACTAGTCCAAATCAATAAAGTCATTATTTTCACCTTCTGCTTTAGTCACCTAACAACAAACAACAAGAACAAATGGGTCATATGGTAATCAAAGCTAATCCATAAATTAAGTTATGAGATTGACAAATAACAATAATGCTGCTAATCTACGATAATCAAAGCTGGATGAAGTACCTTGCCTCAATGGATGTGTCTTCTTCAAGCAAAAAATACAAGTTCCTATAAAAAAAAAAAGCTATTATAAGTAGAAAGTAACAGCACAAATGTTTATACCAAGTAAAAACAAAAGCTATTATACCTAAGTTGAAAGTCTGAAACATATATACTAATGTTAATTGTATGAAGTACACATAACAAGAAGATGCTCACGTATAAATAAGTATTTTGATTATTTATAAAGAAAAAGTTTATTGAATGTAGCAACAATATTCCATCCATTTCTCTGAGTTAATAATATAAATAAGATTCTCATGTATTTTGATTATCTATAAAGAAAACTATCTTTGAGAAAATTATTGCTCCCCACTTGACAAATAACAGAATTGTAGTAATTTCATCCTCAAGATACAATATATATATAAAGAAAACAATTTTTGAGAAAACTATTGCTCCGCCATGACTGAGTTTCATGTTGATGGATTTTGTTTTATAAATGCTTCATCTTTGATGAGGGGGTTTCATGGAGAGCACTTGTCTCGCCCTCCTTTGGTTGAAGCAATAGCTTTTGACCCTTTTCTCTCAAAAAGCAAGATCATTGCAGATTGTTGGGATCCCCATGACATGCTACCAAAGGAAACTCGTTTTCCACATTGGAAAAAATGGACAGAAATCAATGCAAAGTTTTGTAATGATGTGATAAATTTTTGGAGGGGTGAGGGTCTTCTAAGAAGCTTGGCAACACGGCTTTGTGGGAGTGGGGACACATTTTCAGATGGTCGAGGCCCAACATTCTCTTTTAATTTTACTGCTAGAAGTTTCGGACTCACTTTTGTGGACCTGGTCAGCTTCAGTAATACTGATGCATTAGCTTCACACTTAAGTTGGAACTGTGGGGAAGAAGGGCCTACGGACAACACCACCGCCCTTGAAATGCGACTGAAACAAATTCGTAATTTTCTATTTGTCTTGTATATTTCATTGGGTGTGCCTATACTGAACATGGGAGATGAATGTGGCCAATCTTCTAGTGGTTCCCTTGCATATGCTTACAGACAACCTTTCGATTGGAATGCTCTAAGAACAGGTTTTGGTATTCAAACGACACAATTCATCGTATTTTTGAACTCACTCAGAATGAGGCGAAGTGATCTACTTCAGAACAGGAGCTTCTTGAAAGAAGAAAATATTGATTGGCATGGAAATGACCAATCTCCACCTAGATGGGAAGATCCATCCGGCAAATTTCTGGCTGTGGCATTGAGGATTGACAAAGTAGAGGATCCCTTGAACTCCGAATCTTCACATCTAAGGTTTGTACAATAACATGATAATAAAGTTGAAGTGCTGTAGATCAGAGTGCCCTTTAGTAAGCAATGGCTGCCGAAAAACCTATGTAAATTCACCAATATATTAAATAAAATTATTATTTTATTCTTAGCAATGGATGTCACTATTGATTTTGTTTCCACATTCACTTGCATGTACAATAACATTTGTACAATGACATGATAATAAAGCTGAAGTGATGGAGATCAGAGTGCCCTTTAGTAAGCAATGGCTACCGAAAAACCTATGTAAATTCACCAATATATTAAATAAAATTATTGTTTTATTCTTAGCAACGGATGTCACTATTGATTTTGTTTCCACATTCACTTGCATGTTCAAAACTATAGATAAAATCTCTTTTTATAAATTGATTCAAGTGATTATACCCAGAAAGAATGGAAAGGAATTTGTGTATACAACCGAGCAAATGGCATCGATCAAATAGATCAAGGAAACTAGATCAAATAGATGATAATCCAACCCAGCAATACTACGGAAACCGGCAACAAACACAAGGTGATGCATTGATCAAGGAAATTGATGGTTAAATGCCACTGTTTACCCAAGAAGGAGGGGTCGAGCCGTCGAGGTACAGCTGCACCGCTACGTGGGCTGCCAATGAGAATGATTGCAGAGAAGGGATCGGCGTGGGCTGTCGACGACAATGATTGCAAAAAAGGGGGCAGCGTGAGCTGTCGATGACAAGGATTGCAGAGAAGAGGGCGGCGTGGGCTGCCGACGACAACGATTGCAGAGAAGGGGGTGGTGTGGGCATTGGACAGTGGTCGTGGGCACTGGGGTCTAGGAAGATTGAAAGCTGAATAAGGGATTTGAGTTTTGAAGAAATGGGAATCTGGAACTATGGAAGGGACAGCCGACGGCGTGCGTGTATTTTTTGATCTAGGGTTTTTTTAAAATTAAGGATATAAAGGTAATTTTATTTTTTTAATATGTAATAACGGGTCATAACGGGTTTGACCCGTTATGAAATCGTATTTTAACGGGTTGACATGATTTGACATGAAACCCGTTAAGGCTAAACACTAACCCCTTCTTTTCATGTCGTGTTTGTGTCGTGTTACAAATTGACACCCCTAATGTGAGCGTTTAATTGTGCTATGTTGCCATGTGAGTGTTGGAATAACATGTGGGTGCGTGTGTGTATCACGACCCCAAGTCAGTAAAGCTTCTCTAATCACTCGAGAGTGTATAAAATTGAGTGATGTTCCCTAAGTTGTTGCTAGGTGACAACAGAATTGGATGAGATGGTATCACTCTCATGCAGACTTCGTGGCCTCTTTGCTGGCGGGGGTTAGGGATGCCTGGTCATGGTACGCGTTGGGCACGGAACTGGATATCGTCCGTTACGAAATCACATACATGGTCGTTACCTGTAGTGTGACGAAGGGAGCCAAGTTTATGTGTTGATTGTAACCTTGGCAAGAGCCATCGTTTACCATTTTCACTTAAGAATAATCATTGTCCTTTATTTTTTGATCACTTACAGTGTCATTTATGGGGCCCTTCACTTGTATGCTCCACTACTGGATTTCGATATTATGTCGTGTTAATTGATAATTGTCCCAAACTCAGTTGGTTTTTTCCATTAAAACACAAATATGATTTTTTTGATACATTTGTCAATTTTCAACGTTATATTGAGACTCAATTTTCTTCCAAAATTAATGGCCCGCTTGGATTCAGAGATGAGATGAGATGAGTTATGAATAGTAATAAAATGAGTGGTTGAGATGAATTGAAATTTGAAATTAGTGATTGAAATGAGTTGAAAGTATGAAATGAGATGAGATAAGTTAAACCCAGTTTGCAAAACAAACAGGGCCTAAGTCTTTTAAGTGTGATGGTGGAACTGAATGTATAAATAATAAATTTCGTTTTCACCTCACTTCTTGTGGTATTGTGTTGCACATTGCTTGCCCTTATACATCGAGTCAAAATGGGATTGTTGAATATAAACATCTACATGTTACTGAAACGGGTCTCACCATTATGTTTCATGCTCGTGTTTCATTGCCTTTCTGGGTTGAGGCTTTCTCGACAGCTATTTATCTCATCAATTGACTCCCCTCACAAATTCTTGATGGCAAAACTTTCTACGAGCTCTTGTTTGGTAAACAACCTGACTACTTTATGCTTCACACATTTGGATGTTTATGCTTTCCTTATTTGCGAAATTATGCTCCTAACAAATTATCTCACAAATCTTCTTCTTGTGTCTTTTTAGGTTATAGCCCCATTCACAAGGAATTTCGTTGTTTTGACCACAAGACACAACGTTTATATGGCTCTCGACATGTCCAATTTTATTAAACTATATTTCCTTTGGGGGTGACGATATACAACAACTTCCTAGCTCAACACCTTATATTACTTTCTCTGATTTTTTGGAGTCTAATAATAATGTGTCTTTGGCCTCTCTGGATTTGTTACTATCTTCCCTTATTTTGGATTCTATTTGTTTGCCATACAGTGATGGTCTTGGTGAATCTTTCTACTGGACATCTCTTGCAGTGTCTCCTGTCCATTCTCTAAGGCTGCTCCCACCGCTTGTTTCCATACCGATGACTTCTACCAACATTCACTCAATGGTTACTAGAGGACAAGCTGGTATATTAAAACCTAAGGCTTATCATGCGTTGACGATTTCATCTTCCTCTCAGTTTTTTTAGCTCTTGCTTGCCCTAAAAGAGCCTCGGGGTTTCAAGTCTGGTGCCAAACACCTTGAATGGACTTAGGGCTATGGATGATGAAATACAAGCTTTGAAGAAAAATGATACTTGGGATCTTGTACCTTGCCCTCAGAATCACAATTTGATTGGTTGTCGTTGGATCTTTAAGACCAAACTCCATACTAATGGTTCCATTGAACGCCATAAGGCTTGCTTTGTGGCTAAGGGCTTCCCTCAGATTCATACACTTGATTTTGAAGATACATTCAGCTTTGTGGTGCGCTCTACTACTATTTGGATTATTCTATCCATTGCATTCACTTTTGGATGGCTCTTATATCAACTAAATGTTAAGAATGTCTTTCTTCATGGTCATATTTTAAAAGAGGTATATATGGATCAACCACTTGGCTACACTGATCCACAATTTCCTCAACATGTGTGTCATTTGAAGCATGCTCTTTATGGACTCAAACAAGCCCCTCATGCTTGGTTCCAATGCTTCAACTCCTTTTTTGGGAAACTTGATTTTTTTCTCAGTCAGGCTGACTCTTCTCTGTTTGTTCATCACACCATGGTAGACACAGTTTGTCTCCTACTCTATGTCGATGACATGATGCTTATTGGCAACAATCCTACTTTGATAAAGACTCTTATCACACAATTGTCTACTGAATTTGCTATGAAAGATTTGGGTTCTTAAAATCTGATTATGCCCAAAGAATAATGTGGTAGTTGTAGCACAACTTTGGAGTGTCGATTTCACAGGGAAACAGATTAAAAAATGAAAGAAATAACAAAGAACGAAAAAAAAATATTAAATGATTTATAAGAGAGCGAAAACTAATTTTAAATGCAAATTAAAATGAAACAAAATAATTAACGAAAAAAAAATTCAAATTGACAAATAGTAAAGCGTAGGAATCTCTTACACAAATTCAGTATTTGAAATATTTGTAATTCATTGAATAACACAATTGAGGATTAATTCCAAAATTTCCAATCAGAATATATAGAACTATAAACTAAAATTAAATCAAATGTAACGTTTGAAAAAATCATTCACCACTTTTAAATTATATAAATTGTTATCCATATTGAGAAAATCCAACGACAATAATATTTCAGGGAGCAATATTACAGCAGAGAATTAAATCAATATAGAAAATTAATTGATCCAAACGTAATCAAAGATCTGACCATTCAAAAGAAAAAATGTGACTGAATCTATAAACGGAATAAATTCTTTGATTATTCGGAAGAAAAAACATCAATAATAAATTGAGAATGATAAAACAAAGGAGTTTTAATAATTGAGAATTAAAAATAAATTAAAAATACTATCATATGTGCAAGTTCATTTTTACCCCTACTTGAGAATTTAATTATCCATAAATATGATAGATAACATAAATCTTTCAAAAAAAAATCGATGAAACCACCGGCAGCATCCCCATGAATTTCTCCTTCGTTTTTGTTTATGAGGTTACTTCCCCATGGCGCTGAGTTCATCTCCATAAATATATATATATATATATATATATATATATATATTTATATATATATATATATATATATATATATCCATTGTTTCTTGGTGCTCTAAGAAATAATCCATTGTTTCTCGCTCCAATGCTGAAGTTGAGTATAGATCCTTAATCGTTGCTACTGTTGAAGTTGCTTGGATTGTTCAGCTACTCCGTGATCTACATCTTCAAATGCCTTCCCCTCTGAAAATATTATGCGACAATAAGAGTGATATTTTTATGGCGGTCAATCCTATCACTTGACCTCAATCTAAGCATATTGCGATTGACTATCATTTTATTTGTGAGTTAATTGCCAATGGTTCTTTAAAAGTCGCCTTTGTTCCCTAACATCTTCAGCTTGCTGATTCATTTACCAAAGGAGTCACCAAGTCTCAGTTTCTACTTTTCCATAACAAGCTTCACATGATTCCTTTTGTCACGCTCAGCTTGAAGGGGGTGATAAGGAAGAATCATCTTCCGATTGTTTCCTTGATCTTATGATTTTATCTTGTACATATCTTTCTTTTCCTAATTTGTTGGATAATCTCAACTGTATATATTTTGTTTATTTGTTTCCTATTATATAGGATCTTCCAATTGTAAATACATTCTGTATAATGAAACCGATAGCCTCAATATCCATTGAAGATTTCAGCTACACTATACACTGGTCATTGAACCTCTATAGTTTGCAATGCCCAATCGGACTTTTGAGCATCTTTTTCACCCAGTGAAAATTAGTGGTCAGATTGAGAGAATATAGAATCAATACAAATCCATAGATATCATGAATTTTAGTTCAATAGAGTTGAAAAGTAATATCAGATACTGATCTCAAATGCTTCAAGTTCTTTCAAAAGCTATTTGTATGTACTATCGTCTCCCTTATTTGTGATGAATCGAAGAAAAAGCAAGAATAAAAATATCGCAGAAGTCCGTTCCTTGCAAGAAGGTTCAAATCTTTCTATTTTTTCCCCTCCCTTTATTTTACTTTTGTTTTCTTAATAAAAACTGATATAGTAGTCGGCCACGTTAGCTGATTGCACAATAGTTACACACGTCGCTGACCATCTGTAGAAGAATTAAGTGTTTGTTTATTGGGTTAGTGAGTGGGATACGTCACATTTGTAAATTTGAGGCTAAAGAATCCGCTTATGTCACGTATATGGTCATTGAACTTTGAAATCTTGAATAAACGAAAGAGCATAGAATTCACGTGGACATTTACAAACTATGAGATTCACACCCTCTAATTAGACAACGATTATGGGAAAACATCCGAAGGAGATTGCCTTGGGATATTGCAAATGTTGGAGGGCCCAAAAGCAAAATATCAAATAATTCACTACATAAAAATAATATTAATAAAATAATTAGAAGGAAAGTGGGAGGATGAACCCATCCCTCTCAGTGGGGGGCCCAGGCCCAAGATAATTACCCAAAACATTAGACTTGAGAAAGAAGAAGAAAAATTGCCTTTGACATTTGAGTGCAAAATGTACAAATGAATATGGCCATGAAGTGGGGAATGTTCAATCAGAGACATGTGCTGAGCAAACTCATGAGATCACTCACTGTTTGACAGGCTGCGAGAAAGGATTTGTGTTTCCTAGATCTTTCATATTTTCTTTTATTATATTTAATTGGTATTAGACAGCGGGTATCTTTGAATTCAGATAAAGAAAGATTCAGAGAGATGGAGGAAAAAAACATGATTGATTAGGATATGACAAAGCCAGCCGCACCTTCCCCTTTTCACAATTTTGCAATCTAGAAATTGTCGAGGAGTCAGATGTTTTTGTCCGCATTGATTTGGGCACTCGTGCCTGGTTTTACAGTTCATGCTTTTTTTCCATTTTCATATTTTAATTAAAAAGGGTGGTGTTATTAGCTCTTTCCAATCAATTTATTTAATATATCTCTTACTATAATTTGTATTTATTTTTTATTTCAAATATTTTTAAAAATATATTTGATTATTTTTAAAAAATACCAATATACCAATAATCATTTCCTTAATCTTTAAACAAAAAAAAAACTTTGAGAAAAATAAAAATAAAAATAAAAATAATCAAAATAAATAGACAAAAAGAGATGACATAATAATATTTTTCAATTAAAAATCTTCTTTCATGCCGGAAGGGAAAATATCATCTCGACTCAATATTCTCTCTAATTTTTAAAGGAACTTATAATTACATTTCTAATGAGCAATATTAATTAATTTTTTTATATAAATATTCTCTCTAGGTTTTCTTTAATTGCTCTAAATATCTATAATACCTATAAGGGTAATTTTGATCTTTATTTTTATTTTTTTTAAAAGAAGGGAAGCATGTCATTAGAGGCTATGGCATTACCATTGAATTGTGGATAATTGTTGTCAAATGTGTGATAAAAAAAGGACATTCAAAACCTCAATGAATTTCATTCTGCATTGAATTAGGTATGAAATTGACTAAATTATTATTTTTGATGTTTGGAATTCATACGTTGAGAAAAATGATAGCTATGGGGGAAGGGAGAAATTAACAATTAGAAATATTTTGCTACATATTTGTTAAACAATCGGAGTAAAATACTAAAAATCCATCGTGATTGATAGGCTTTTAGATATATATAAATAATTTTATCTTATCATTATAATTTTTAAAAATTTTTTATATAAAAGATAATATACAATTAAATTTTTTTTTAAAATTTTAAAATAATAATATTATTAAAAATTAATATTTTAAAAATTTTAAAATTTTAACTAAAATATTTTATCTTATCTTACTATTTAAATAGAGCCTATGCTAATAAGTAGTATTTTCTAGTTAACTAAATTTACCCACGTTTGGCTAAACCAGTTCCGGTCGTCTTATGATATGGGAGCCCAAAATTGCTTTCTAATTAATTATTGTAAAGAAATGACAAGGAAAGAGGAGAAGAAAAGTTAGCACTTGGCAAACAAAGAAAAGGTGTCCAGATTCATCCCCTCTGGCCCTCATGTTTTTCTCTCTCCCAAACTTACTATAAAATCCACCTTTGAGTTCCTCACTCTGATCCAAACTCCATTAAAATTCCATCTCATTGCTTCAAATCAATCCATTGTTTATTCTTTGTTTTTTGTGAAATTTCAAATTCCCCAAACTATTGCCCTTTACCATTCCAACTCACACCCACTAACACTTCATTATTAATAATTATTAACCTCCAATTAACAATCAAAGCTAGCACTCCCTGAAACAGAGCCATTTGTGGGTTCTATTCTCTACCTTCAATGGCGTCCATGGCGGCACTCTTCACCCAAACCCCGTATCCGCCCCAATCCCTCAACAAGACTGCCAATACCCATTTCATTCCGACCCGGAAAATCTCCTTCTCTCTTTCTTTGGGCAGAAAAGCACACCGGAGGCTCCGAGTTTCGTCCGCGTTGATCAAACCCGACGGTGGGAAGCTCGTGGAGCTTCTGGTGGACGAGCCTCTTAGAGATTTGAAGAAGAATGAGGCTTTGTCTCTGCCGAGAATTATGCTCTCGAAGATTGATCTTCAATGGGTCCACGTGCTGAGCGAAGGGTGGGCGAGCCCGCTCCGTGGGTTCATGAGAGAGTCCGAGTTCCTCCAAACTCTTCATTTTAACGCGATTCGACTCGAGGACGGGTCGGTCGTGAACATGTCGGTGCCTATCGTTTTGGCCATCGACGACTCGCAGAAGCATCGGATCGGCGAGTCCACCCAAGTCGCCTTGTTCGACTCGGAAAACAACCCGGTTGCTATTCTAAAAGAGTAAAGACACTAATTTTCTCTTTATTAATTTTTTTTGTTTTGTATATTTCGGATATCGTTTTTTCACTACTTTTGAAATGAAAGACAGTTTTATTTGTGTAGTATACTGTGCTGTGTCTGAGACTCTGGATGATATATTTTTGTTTTTTTTCTCCCCTTTGATGTGGTTGTTTGGTTATACTTAAGCTTTGATTTTTTTTTAGGTGTAAAAATAAAATAGCTCGACATGTATTGGCTTCCACACGAGAGCTTTTATTATTTATTTGAAGCAAATAAGGGCCTGAAAATAAGAATTAGGAGATTCAACAATAACCGACACGTATCGCCTATCTATATCGTCTTTCTAGTCCAAACTTGCTTTGAGGTGTTTGTTGTTTTGGCCCGTGATGGGTTTGAAAGTCTGATGGCCGTTTGTTTATGCCGCCTTTCTCCTTTTCCCACCTCTTTCTTCTTTTGCATAAATATAATGGGGTATCGAAAGACGTTATATTGTTTTGTTTCATCATAAATCAAAATTATCCAATCATATCACTATTAATCAATTCAAACTGGTAGATTATTAATAACTTAAAGGCCTTGTTTGCTTTAGAAGACAAATTCAAAAACTTCACATTATTCTCAAATTCATTATTACACTTATTTGAAATTTTTATATAAAATATAATAAAAAATTCAACTTTTTCAAATTCTAAAATTATTTTTTCAAATCTCAAAACAAAATTAATATTAAAAATATATATTATAATAATAGTTATATTTTTTTAAACTTTTATCTCATCTCTAAAAATAAATAAATCAGGCCTAAATTAATAGATTTTTGTCGTACACTAGGGTAGGGTCTAAAACTTAAATGAGGGAGTCGGATAAAATGATAAAAATGGGATACGTTGCTGTCTTTGTGGGTTTTACTTTCTAAGGTCCCATGGGGTTATATTAGTTATGCATGAGGCAAAAAATACTGACTGCGTAATATAATAGAAGGTGGTTTAGTTCCCATTCTAAAGGGTCTCATTTGGTTACGTTTGAAGCATAAAGTACTGGCTTAAGACATAATCAAATTAGAAATTTCCAACCATGCATATTGGCAGCAAAGCATCTTTGTTCCCACACCTCTCAAGTGAATGCGCATCATATCAAGCAAGAAGCACTCTTTAAGAAATATAATCAAATCAGAAAATTTCCATGTATTGGTGATGGGAAAGTTTCTTTTCAACCAAAGTTTTCATGATGGTCTAAATGTTTGGACTGGTGTTGTGATCTTGCCATCATGTGAATTGCTGAACATCCATGTAATGGCATGGGAACTAGATTTTTTACAAGTAAACAAACACTAGAGGATTATTGTTAGGATCTAGTATTAGATTACTTTTTTATTTGTTTTGAGTTGGTCTGTCACTTTCGGATTGAGGTTGAGCTCTTACATGCATAGACTCAGACTTAATCTAGATTGCTAAATATGAAAAATCTGTAACTAGTTTGATATGTTTATGATAAAACCTGGTCACCCTATGGTTGTATGATATGGAATATACTTAATTTTATCTGGGAATTGGTGTGGTATTTGATCTGTTTTAGTGTTCTAACTTTCATTTGCGTTCTCTGCAAGTATGATATATTCAATTTGGTTCCTTGGCCATTACCCCAACGTTCCTTCTCAAATTTGAGTTATTTGATATGTTTACACATTATGACTTTAGGGAAAAAAAGGTGAAGGGGGCCCCCTATGGGGAGTGCCACAGAACAATGACACAAGCAATTACATGAAGTTATTAATGTGACTTTATTCTTATTCTACAAAACATATGCAAATTTTTAGGATGTCAATTTATCTTAGCCAACGAATAGCCATAGCTTCTAATAACATCTTCATTCATTCATTTGATGTTTTTCAGTATTGAGATCTATAAGCACCCTAAAGAAGAACGAATCGCCAGAACTTGGGGAACCACTGCCCCTGGCCTACCTTATGCTGATGAAGCTATAACCAATGCTGGGAATTGGCTGATAGGAGGTGAATTAGAGGTTGTAGCGCCGATCAAGTACCATGATGGCCTTGATCGTTTTCGATTATCTCCTGTAGAACTCCGTGAGGAATTCACAAGGCGGAATGCGGATGCAGTGTTTGCATTCCAGCTTCGAAATCCTGTGCACAATGGCCATGCTTTGCTGATGACAGATACCCGTCGTCGACTTCTTGAGATGGGTTACAAGAATCCCATCCTCTTGCTTCATCCACTGGGAGGCTACACAAAGGCAGATGATGTTCCACTTAGTTGGCGAATGAAGCAACATGAGAAGGTACACGTTCTGAAATTTTTAACTTTCATAAGCATGAAACTACCTGAATTGCTTTTTGTTAGCTAAGCTAGACTAGTAACGAATGTGAAATTACTAGAACAATGTTTGTTTTCTAAATTTTTTATACAGTGAGTTGGGATTTATTTGTTTATGCTAAAGACTAGAATGATTCAAAAGGAACTTAATCCAAAACTTACTTGGTAGTGAAGTAGAAGTCTTTGCTTGGCTCTTTGTGGAGCACCCAGTTTATTGGGAAAGGTTTTGTCCTGTCCCAAAAGGTCAATATAAAATTTCCTGAACTCTGGCATTACTAAATTTAGTTTGATATTTTTGAATGTTTCTTAGGTGCTTGAGGATGGTGTTCTTGATCCTGAGACAACCGTGGTTTCTATATTTCCGTCTCCCATGCACTATGCTGGCCCAACTGAGGTGCAGTGGCATGCTAAGGCTAGGATTAATGCAGGTGCCAACTTTTACATTGTTGGTCGGGATCCAGCTGGCATGGGCCACCCTGTTGAGCAGAGAGATCTATATGACGCTGACCATGGTAAAAAAGTATTGAGCATGGCACCTGGGTTGGAGCGGCTAAACATTCTTCCTTTCAAGGTATGTAAAGCCTCCTCGGCTGCCTGCTATTAATACCCACTTATATTGCTCTATGAATACTTGGTCATCGTCAATTGGATGCAATGGCAGGTTGCTGCATATGATAGAACTCAAGGTAAAATGGCATTTTTTGACCCCTCAAGACCTCAGGATTTCCTTTTCATATCGGGTACCAAGGTAAATGTTCTTCTCTAACACAAGTCTGTGACATTGGAAAGTGAAAATGCATTGATAGATATAAAAACATTTATTATATCTCCTTAACGTTGTAAAAAAACCTATTATGCGATTTACAGATGCGGATGCTTGCAAAGAACAAAGAGAACCCTCCGGATGGATTCATGTGCCCTGGTGGTTGGAAAGTGCTGGTTGATTATTATGAAAGCTTGGTTCCGGAAAGCAATGGCAAAGTTGCTGAAGCTGTTCCAGCTTAGATGGAAATTGTTGTACCAAAATGTATGGCTTTCTGACTGAAGAAAAACATGAAACTTATTTAATTCTTCTTGTGTGATCCTGCCCTGTAAAATCTCTGTCTCAGATCTCTAATAAAACCGTGCGAGGCACTGGTACAGAGAGACACAATTTGCCTCCATCTGTAATTAGAGCGTCTGTCTTTGCATGTTGCACTGTTGCATTTGTGCATGCAGGCGTATTGTATTTTAGTGATTGTGTTTTGGAGTTATTTTGGGGAGATGTCATTCTTGAGAGGAATCAACATCATCATAAGCATTGAAAGAAACCCGAATCCAAAGTACATAGAAATTAAAGAGGTTCAATTTATTTTTTAAAGATATGACTAACTGCAGCAGTACAGATTGTTGGTTATATGTTTGCAAATTGTTGCCCTTTTTGCCTCAACTTCATAAACATCATAGAAATCGCCCAAGCTATGCGATATAAAATAAGCAAAATGAAATGAAGTTAAGGGACATTGATGCCTGGCACCTGCTAGAAATGACAAGTAATAAATTCTATCAAGAAGCCTTCATGTTTGAGTAGGACAATTAACAAGTTTATACAGATAATGGCAACTTCAATATATGAAGATCTTAATTTTTTCTTCATCTTCACTTAGACGACAAACTCCTAGATATTTTCATTGTTTAAAGTGCTTGTTTAGTGACAAGTCTCGGTTGCAGAACAAGAACATCCTTTGAAAATTAAGTTGCCTATTTATTACATGCAAGCACCATATCATGTATAGATAGTAAACTGTGTCATGAGAATCCAACCCATCACTTCCTTCACTTCTCTCCTTCATTCTTTACCTCTATGTCGGTGAGACATGAAACGAACAAGAATCCCTATAATTTCGGTCCGAAGTTTAATACATAGGTCAATAAATAACTATATAACATCTATTGTTTCTTGTCGGTACCCTCAATACCATCCCTCACAATTTACTGAATTTAGGCCTTGAAATTCTAATTATTGGATACCGCACACTGGGAATTGCACGTCGTGCCATAGAGGCTTTAGTGATGGGTCTTGATTGCAAGTTGCAAGCCGAATAATCTTGGACATGCATATGCTGCTTCAACCACGTTTTGAGCACAATAGTTGTTGGTAGTCTTTCCAAGTATCTTATTTTTGGTGCTTGCCCTTGGCTTTCTACATTATAAATGGTGATAGATTTGTCCTAGATTCTAACTATAAGTCGCATTCAGACATTCCCAAAAGACATTATTGAAACAACCCTCGATGTGTTAAAGAATAAATGAAATCAGTAGTTATTTTTCATCAAATGAATGGAATCGCTACTTTACAAATAAAATACTGTGTACAAATAGGGTACTAAAAGTATAATCAGAGATAAACGACTAATTCTACTACAAAAATGGGTTCAACCATGGGCTTGTCTTTAAGAAAGACGAGAAAATTTGAGTGGAAGTCCTTATTTCTTTTTCATCTTTAGGTAGCTGAAAAATGGTCTCTCTGGAACAGGTATCCACTTGACAATCCAACCGATAGGCCAAGAAACTGCTGCAACTCCAATGCATGCACCCCATTGCACCCAATTCAACCTTTCTGTATCTGCAAATTTCTTCAAAAACTCTACCATGATCACCTGAAGGACTATAGTTATTGCAACGATCCCCAAGAACAACCTGTTCTTGTGTATCCCCTTGAACACATTCTTCTTCTCGAGTTTTCTTGCATTGAATTCATTGAAAACTTGGCAAAGAACAAAAGTATTGAAAATCAAGGTGTCATTTACCTTTTCAGTCACCCCAAAGATTGATTCACCTCTGAACTGCAAGGTCAAGAGGATGGCTATCTGATATAAAGCTTGGGCCAACAAGTTTCTCCACATAATGTTGGTAATAAGGGGCTCAGTCCAGCCCACAGGTGGTTTCTCCATCAGCTCCTTGGTGGGCTTCTCAGTTGCAAGAGCCAGGGCACCCAACGTGTCCATAATCAGATTCACCCACAATAATTGCACTGCTGTTAATGGGACTTCACCTGCAGAAACTGCTGCTACAAAGTTGATGACAAGAGCAGCAACGTTTACAGTGAGTTGGAATTGGATGAACTTCTGGATGTTGTTATAGACACACCTTCCCCACTTGAGAACTGTGGCCACAGAAGCAAAATTATCATCTAGAATGACGATGTCTGAGCTCTCCTTGGCAACCTCAGTGCCTTGGATCCCCATTGAAAGTCCTATATTTGCTTCTTTTAATGCTGGCGCATCATTTGTGCCGTCTCCAGTAACTGCAACCACATGGCCTTTTTGTTTCAAGCATTCTACCATAAGAAGTTTGTCGAAAGGAGAGGATCTTGCCATCACACAAATCTTTTCGACTTTCTCCAGTCTCTCCTCTGGTGTGTAGTTTCTGAATTCCACGCCTTCTATTACTGCTCCATTGTACATGTCCTGTCCAGGCCTTAGAATCCCACATTCAGTTGCTATAGCTTTTGCTGTGAAAACATTGTCTCCTGTGATCATTTTGATGTTCACACCAGCATTTTGGCAGTCTTCCACAGCTTTCTTCGCCCCTGGACGGCACGGGTCCTTAAGTCCCACCAGTCCTAGAAGGGTCAAACCATCTTCTTTTAGCTTTTTATGTTCTTCGGCAACTTCATTGTCTTCTTCTGAAATCTGCTTATGAGCAAAAGCAATGCACCGAAGGCTGCTAGCCGCCATACCTTGAATAATTTGCTCAAATTTCAACATTTTACCATCATCCATGTCTTTGATATTTCCAGAGGCATCATAGTAACTCGAACACATCTTCAGTATCATCTCCGCAGCTCCTTTCCAATGTATATGGGTTGTGTTGTCTACCTTTCTTCTCATCAAGACCCCACTTCTTTTCTTCCGGGAATTGAATGCTTCAACAAAATGAATCGTGCAACTTTCCTTCATTTTCTCCATTTCCATGTTCAGCTCCAGAACAGACCAAGAAAGAATTGCTTTTTCTGTGGGACTACCTAAGAACTCTATTTCAGATCCTAAAGGTGGCCTATAAACACTACCGGTTGTGTTTAGAGCAACTCCTTCATGGACCAAGTCAAGAACTCGTGGATCAATTGATGAGTGAGTATCTGTTGCAAAAGATTCTTCCCCTAACCAAAACTTTGTCACCTTCATTTGGTTCATCGTGAGAGTGCCTGTTTTGTCAGTGCAAATGGTGGTGGCTGAGCCCATTGTCTCACAGGCAGAGAGCTTCCGCACCATTGCCTGATCAGCCATCATTCTCTTCATGGAATAAGCTAGTGTTAGTGTGACAGCTAGGGGCAAACCCTCTGGAATTGCAACCACAATTATAGTAACTGCTGCTGCTACTATTTCCACCACAGCATTCACTATGTCATCAGTTTTGGTCTTGCTGCCATTGAACTCCTTATTTCCGTTCTCATCTTCTGTATTTCCAGTGAAGTATCGAACCAACAAGACTACGAGAACTAGAAAAGCAACTGCCAATCCAACCTTACCAATTGATGAAGTTAGCTTGTTGAGTCGAGCTTGTAAAGGTGTCTGTTCGTTGGTGTCACGGTTGATCGAGCTCATCATCTCACCCCATGTCGTGTTCATGCCAACAGAAGTGACAAGCATTCGGGCATAACCATCAGCAACCTTTGTGCCGGAAACCAAGAATGGATGACTGCAATTTACCTCAGAATGGTCACTCTCCCCTGTCATGCTGGATTCGTCTACTTGCAATGAGTGCCCATCTAAGAATAGCCCGTCTGCAGGAACTTGATCTCCAATCTTTAAGCAAACAACATCTCCGACAACAATATCAAATACTGAAATTTGTTGACGTCGCCCAGCTCTCACAACATCAACTTGGATATTGTTACTGACTTGGGATAACTTGTCAAATTGTCTGCTTTGCTTGAAGTTACTAATGGCAGAAACAGCAATGACAAGAAATATAGCAACAAATATGCTTCCACCATCGTACCATCCTTCTTTTATTCCATGCTGTTTTATACCAAATGCAAGAGAAAGTGAAGCACAACCTAAGAGGATAAAAATGGTAAGATCCTTCAAGGCTTCTACTACGAAATGGAAGAAGCTCTTTGTAGGTGGTCTTTTGTACGTGTTTGACCCAAAGGCCTTATGACGGCGAGCAATGTCTTCAAAATCACCATGAATCCCGAATTCAACATTAGTTTCAAGACTAGATGCTAAGCCTCGAATTCCTCCCATTTTTTTGAGGCCTCCAACATTTTTCTCTTTGACAAGCTCATTGAGAGTAGTTTGATCAATTTTGAAATTGTTGTCCAGTTTGAGATCCACAACGAAGAAAGAAGAATGGCGTGCCAGCTCTCTATTTTTCTTGTGGGTTAGAGAATTTTTGTAAAATGATAGCAAGGCTCTAGAACAATAGATGGTCACAAAAGCCGTGCGCCATCTGTTGATGGGTTTGCTAAGCGTGGTACGTGCATGGACTAAAGACTGAAGAGGTTCCAAGCTTGCTAATGAAACGCTAGACATTCTATTGGAAAGCAGAGGAACGAAAGTAAAGGAAGCAGACGAAAAACAGGATTTTTAAGAGCAAATAAAAAAGGCTTTTGGGAAACAAAATAACCTGGATACAAAGTAGAAGCAGTAAAAATAACAAGGATGTAAATAAGCAGCAAAGGTTTTTTAATTATGACGGAATGGAGCAAAGTAAGGATATGGAACGAACTAGAGTCGCATGCAGTACGTACTCTAAAGGTCTTGTATGTATGGAGGAAACCAAGAAACTAATGAAAGACAGTACGTAATTAGATCGACAAGAAAATGAAGGTGGCAGACCAAACCGCAAATACATATGAGGTGTTGGAGAAAGATGATCAGCCCTGTTGTCCTGCGAAGGAAACACTAAGGGATGCGTGACAAGCTGGCGTCAATGAAAGAAACAACAAGATCATATGTTGCAATATTGAGGAGGGATATGGATCAATATTCCTCTATATAGAGATGTGAAATTAGTTATATAAGAAGCTAAGAGCAGCGTATAAACCTTGTGTGTGTCGGTTTGCTTCTTGGAGTTTCCGGCTGTGTCGATTGTGTGTTTGGCCCGTAAATGGGAGCCCACACGGCGCGGCGGAAACGCGCAAACTTATGTCGACTGGATCGATTGGCTTGTGGGCCCATTCACACTGAGCTACCTAAGTAAATCTATTCATATTGGGCTAGCTAACTAAAATTATTTTAATATTTTTTTAAAGTTTAGAGGTTTTTAAAAAATTTGTACAGACGGGATTCATAGGATTTCGTAAAAAGGGGTATAATTTATTTATTTGAAATATACTTAAATTGAGAAATTCTTTAATATGTTCGGACCGTTATGATCGTTGAGTCTGTCAACGCCACATATATTCTGAGTAACATGCCTTTAGCTTCTTTCATTTAACAAATTAATCGTAGGTGGTTGTACGAACGTATTTGCATGTTTTCTTTTTTTAAAGGATAATGATAGATTTATAATTTGTTTATTATTATTTTATCACTCATAATATATTTATTTTTTCAAATATATTTTTAGCATTTTTAATCATTAAAAAAATTTAAAATATATAATTTTATTAATAATCGCTTCTTTAACTATCAAATAAAAAAATTAAAAATTAAAAATTAAAAATTAAAAATTAAAATATTTTTTTTTTTTAAATAATAAAAGAGTGATAAACTATCATTATTCCTTTTTAAATACCTGAAAATAGATGACGTGCATTTAGGAATGATTTGAAATATTAATATTTTTTTAATTATGTCAGGTAAGAATTTTACTTTTAATAAGTTGTTTGCCTTTTGTATCTGGATACTTTTATTAATATACCACTCATCTTCAAAGAGAAAAAAAAAATCATAATTAATTTTTATTTATTTCATTAGAATATTATATAAAAATAAAAATAAATAATTCTATTCTCAAATAGTAAATATATATTATTAAAATATTTACATGATATATTTAATTAAAAAATACATTTTAAATTTTAATCTCAAGCGGTATATATATAATATTTACATGATATAATTTAAAATTTAAAATTTTAGTCTTATAAATCCATTTTTATCATTAAATAAGATATATGATATGTTCTATGCACCGAGGTCAAGGTGTATTATACATTTATGGGAAGAACTCGTTAAATAAGATATATATGATATGTTCTACGTACCAAACCTTCTTTTGTCGTTGAAGGAATTTAAGTTCAAATTTCCAACATATTTCTGTTAAGCCCAACAAAATTTTCGACTAAAAATTGTTATTTTTGTGACTTTATAAGATGAAAATGATAATAGTTATAAGGTATAACGTGACCAGGGTCAATTAGGAAACAGTCGACAACCAGGCATGCAAATACGTGTGATTAACATGTAAAAGAGATATTCTAATAACATAAATGATACAATTTTTTTTAAACAAGTTTAATATATTAGATAAACTAAAAAATAACAGAATATAAATTCAAGTGGGGTGAGAGTTCTCGACAATCTTCTCAAAAAACTAACACACAATACAACACAGGACAAAAATAAAATAAAAAAGAGGTAATCGGAGACAAATGAATTTTTCCTACTCATTTCCTGTAAAGGGAAGACTGTTCGGATATAGTTTTAGAATAGTCTGATAAATGGACTATAAGGTTACGGTTGGAAGTCGCAGCAAAAGATTGTGTGTTGCACCGCATTAGTATAGGCTGACTGGGAGAGCCTGCCACATACATTTTCATTTGATCCTTAGTTATGGAAAGTAAGAACATAGCATAGCATCTAGATCCACAGAGAACTCGCCGGCGAGGGAACGACACTGGCGATGGAGGTGCATGCAAGCCACACGTCACTGCTGCCCGAGTGAGATGCATAGTTGGTCTAGAAGATCAAGGCCGATGATCTCGAAAAGGCCGCGTGTGGCGGCCAAAAGCTTCTAGGGGCGCGTCGGTGTGGCTTTCGCTTGCGGCATGGGCTGCACTTGTGGGCAATGCGCTGTGTAAGGGTGAAACTCTTCCGCATCTGTAAAGATCGGCAGCTGGGGAAGCCAATGGTGGTGTGCGTGTCAGCCCTAGATGGCCAAAAAATAGAAGATCGGCCATGGATGGAGCCACTGGAAACATAAAGGAAAAGCAACTGAAAATGTACTAAAAAAAAGAAAAAAGAAAAAGAAAAATGGGGCTTAAGGCTGGCAAATAGGGGAGACGGATGGTGCCGGAGCACTAGCCCCCACCCCTTGGTGAATGGAGAATTTTTAAGGGCGGGATGAGGGATGGGTAGAGAGAAAATAGAGAAAGAGAGATTTTTCCTAGCAAACAACCTTGGATTCGAAGATGAGATGAGTTGAGATGAGTTTAGTTTATTTTTTAATATTATTATTATTTTGGGATTTGAAAAAGGTATGTTGGGATTTGAAAAAGGTGTATTGAGATTTGAAAAAGGTGTATAGGAATTTGTGTTTTATATAAAAAAATTATAAAAATATAATGATGAAATGAAGATGAGTTGAGATGAATTGAGATGAGTTGAGCTCATCTTCGAATACAAACGGGGCCTTATTTTGTATCTACATGCAACGTCTGCTTAAGTTAATTGCAAGGTTGGTTCAAGGAATTAGTGGAAACATGAGTGGATTTAAAAGAAGAGAAAAGCTCTCGGCTAGATAGGTGTACTCGGACTAATCTCAAACCAACACGTAAGCATTTTATGGTGAAACAGGGTAAACAGCGTAAAATACACGTAAGCATACACTGAAACTCATGCTTCCCACCTGCTTTCTCTCTGTCTCCGTCTCTGTCTCCCTCACCCACCTGCTTTCATCAACCCCACCGACCCCCTAGTCCTAACAAAGAAATCAGCAATGGAAAGTGGCCGGAACTCTCAAAGTACATAGAAATGAATTATATATATATATTAGAATAATTTTCTAGTAGCTACATACATGTTGTAACATGATCGATATGCACTTGTTTGTTTGTTAATTTATTTAATATTCCGTAGTTATCCTTATCAATTTCTACTGACAATGGTCTTTGTTTTATTCTCAACATGGTCAATGGCCGTTGTAACCGCTTTCATATTTTTGCCGAAGATTAGGCTACTTTTCATTTTCCCACCAGTTTTTCAAAATACAATCGGAAGATTGCAATTGTCGTGCAATTGACTGACATGGTGTGGGACTGAATTAAAAAAAAAAATGAACAGAATGGGAAACAAAATAAAATAGAAGAAGCAATAATTCAGTAGACTGCAATCACTGCATATTCCAAACATTCGATTATTTAACGTTTGTGTACATCATAACATTGCAAGATCTGTGCAGCACAAGCTGACCCTTCCTTTTCCTCTCTCTCTCAGAAATCTGTCAAGAATTAGAGACACTGAAATAATTGTATTTCTTGAAGTGTGTTTTTGACTTTGAGAGAAAGAGCAAATAAATAAATACAGACCATTAATCTATCTATGGTAAAAAATGTGCATATGATATATTTTTACAATTACAATTTTGTTTCTTATTTCCTAAAATTTTATTGCTGAGAATATGGAGGATATCCTTACTTTATTTTTCAGATTTATGCTATTAATATGTTCTATAAAGTTGGCACACGGAGATCTGTAATACCCAACTGACAAAGAAAATGATGGAAAAGATCCCTGCCTAAGGCTTTAGTGAAGATGTCGGCGATCTGCTCATGAGAGGAACTGTGGACAACAGTGAGAAGTTCGGATTGAATTTTATCACGAACAATGTGACAGTTAATCTTAATATGTTTGGTTCGCTCATGGAACACATGATTATGAGTGATGTGAAGTGCAGATTGATTGTCACAATATAGGCCCATAGGCTTGTAGTGAGAGACATCAAGATTAGTGAGAAGCTGTTTCAACCAGGTGAGTTCGCAGGTGGTAACGACCATGGCATGGTATTCAGATTCAGCAGATGAATGGGCCATTGTGGTATATTTCTTGGTAAGCCATAAAATGGGACTAGTGTCAAGCTGAATGAAGTATCCTGTGGTGGATCGACGAGTGGTTGGACAGCTGGCCCAATCAAAGTCGGTGTAGGCAGTGACGTGGAGATTGTTGGAGAAGGAGAAGAATATACCTTGTCCGGGACTGCCTTTGATATAGCGGAAGACGCGATTGATAGCTTGCATGTGAGGTGCACGAGGAGCATGCATGAACTAACTAAGGATGTTCACTGCAAAAATGATGTCAGGATGGGTGATGGTAAGATATATAAGACGACCAACAAGTCTTCGATAAGACTTGGGATCGTCAAGAAGAGTTCCGTTGTGGTCGGTGATCTTCAAGTTTTGTTCCATGGGGAAGAAAGTTGTCCAAGCACCAAGCTAGCCATTATTAGATAAGATGTCAAGAGTATATTTACGTTGATTGAGGAAGATACCTTGGGATAAGCAAGCAACTTCGAGACCAAGAAAGTATTTGAGGGGATCGAGATATTTGGTTTTGAAGTATGTGGAGAGGACACTTTTGAAAACTTCAATTTGTGATGAGTCATTGCCAGGAACTAGGATGTTGTTGAAGTAGACAAGAACTAGAGTGATGTTGGAAGAGGTAGCCAAGGTAAATAAAGAGTGATATGCCTGAAATTGGAAAAAACTTGCATCAAGAATCACAATCGTTAGATTAAAAAACTAGTTTCTGGAGGTTTGTCTGAGGCCATAGAGGGATTTGCGAAGGCAATAGACATGAATCTCTCTTTTCTAACAGTAGCCAAGATGGGGGGTCATGTAGACTTTCTCATCAAGGTATTTATGAAGGAAGACATTATTGATATCAAGTTTGTGGATAATTCATTGTTAGGAAGCAGAAACAACCAACAAGCATCGAACAATGGTCATCTTGGCAGCAGGAGTAAATGTCTCGTGATAATCAAGGCCTTCAACTTGGGTATTGGCTTTTGGCGACTAGGCGAGTCTTGTATCGTTCAATAGAACTATTGGCTTTGAGCTTGGTTTTGAACACCAATTTACAACCAATGGGTTTCTTTCCAGGGGGAATGGGCTCAAGTGTCCAAGCAGAATTGGCTTTAAGGGCACTAAGTTTAGTAGTCATGGCGTCTCGGCATTGAGCATGGTGAATGGCAACGGAATAACAAGAAGGGTTAGTAGAAACGGTGAGAGCATTTAAGAAAATAAGATAAGAAACGAGAATAAGAAAGGAAAGCTGTGACGCCCTAATTTTTCGCATCGATTGCAACGTAAATCGACGCATTCGGACAAGTAACACAAGGCTACTTATCCTACGTAAATATAAAAAGTAGCATGCATGCATCTAAGCTTACTAATTAAATGCAACGCCGATCGCAGCTGGAAGAAGTAAATTTCCAATATATGCAAAGAGATTTAACTCTCGCATCAATAGATCACATGGCACACTAAAATTACACTTCTCATAACATCGTATTTACATAAAACATACTGTATTAATTCTTACATAACCCAGTTAGTTTTCTCAAAACATAATCTCATATCCCACCATCATCCAGTACTCTTACTTCTTACTTGATCATGAACATGGGATCATCTCAACCGGAGAGGAGCATTCTATAGAACCCTCAGGGTATCTCAGAATCTCCAGTGCTGATCGGGTTTCAATGCAATTTATCTATTCCTGCAACAACATTTATCTTCCATAAGGAACGATAGATAAAACATAAAAGAGTGAGATTTACAAGAAATCTCAGTAAGTACACAGTTAACGAAATAAAGCACAGATAACAACAACTATCATCATACATAGCCATACTCACCAACATATCACTTATAAAAATGCTTTATGGGACTTATACAGATCAATTACCCGTCTTCCCATACAAACTTAGATCTTAGCTAGACCCATCATCACATACTTAATACTTATACTTATACTTATACTTCTTAACCTTATAGATTTCCCTTATTACCTATCCTTGATGGGCGTTACGTATCGCCGTCCCCATCGGGATCTACTTATTACATAACCTCAGCAGTCGTTACATATCGCCGTTCCTATCCGGTCTTACTTATTACATAACCTCGACAGGCGTTACGTATCGCCGTCCCTGTCGGGTCTTACTTATTACATAACCTCGACAGGCGTTACGTATCGCCGTCCCTGTCGGGTCTTACTTATCTCTTATCTTTGATGGGCGTTACGTATCGCCGTCCCCATCACATATAACTCATCAATTATCCGGGCGTTACGTATCGCCGTCCCCGTAATGATGAGTCTCGTGTCAATCTTACGGGCGTTACGTATCGCCGTCCCCGTAATGACACGGAACATACTTAACATATATGACAGGCGTCCCCGTCAATTTACCAGTCATCCGGGCGTTACGTATCGCCGTCCCCGTAATGACGTAAGCATTCTTATCATAGCGGGCATTACGTATCGCCGTCCCCACTAATCATGTCAATCCTACGGGCGTTACGTATCGCCGTCCCCATAGTGACATAATTCTTATTCTTACGACAGGCGTTACGTATCGCCGTCCCTGTCGGGTCTTACTTATCACATAACCTCGACAGGCGTTATGTATCGCCGTCCCTGTCGGCACGTCAGTCATATGGGCGTTACGTATCGCCGTCCCCACTAATCATGTCTAACATATTCATGCATGCATATGCTTTTCATTCTTATCTTAGAACCCTTGTTCTTACAAGTCTTTACTAATATCCACTATTATTACCCGTGGTCGGGCCATGTCACTATTGTTACCCGTGATCGGGCCATGCTATATCTTTCCTTATTCTTATGAGTTTTTTCACCTAGAACTCATTCCCTTTGAGACACTAATTTTATTCCGGGAAAAACCCTGAATCTAAGCAAAACAGGGCATCTCGCTCGAGCGGGGTGTCGAGCGAAAGTCAAGCGAAGTCACGGGTTGGAACTCGCTCGAGTAGGATATCAAGCGACCGTCGAGCGAGATCACGGCTCATGGGGTTTTTCAACCTAAACCAAGCAATCTTTTCACATAAACCTTATTTTTACTTATTAAAACATAAATCTATGTCCTTATAATTTTCCTAACATTTTACCATCACAAAATCATATCCAAAACACCATAGATTCCAAACCCATCATATAAGCCTAGTTTAAGCTCCAACTAACAACAAACTTAATTCCAACAACAATCTACTTATTCTATGCCAAGATTAAGTTAAATTGTATACTTACAAGTTTCTCCAAAGCTTGGTTGAATGATCCAACTAGTTCTTGCAATATTTCTCCTCAAAGCACCCAATTAGCTCACTTAGGAGATGTTTGGAGGTTCAAGGGTTAAGAGAGGCTTCTTCTTTGGCTTTCTCTCTAAGTGGACATGAGTTCCTTCTCCCCAAAAGGTCTCTTATGGACTGAAGATGACTATATATATATAGGAATAGATGGCTTGGGGAAAAAGAGAAGGAAAACAAATCAAGGCCCTTGGTTAAATCAAACCGTGTAAGGTGTGGTGTGCTGTCCAGCCTTGGTTAGTCTAATCCTCATCCATATCTCCCATGATCTCCAAGGATTTTCATCCCATGGCTATGCTTCTTCCATATCTAAAATCATCTTAGATCAATGGCCCCAAATAATTACTAAATATAGACATAAAAGTAAACTCCAAAAAGTCTAAAATATCTAAGATATGCTCAACAGGCTATTGGCCTTCCTTGCACCCCTAAAACTTTTAGAACCTCTTCTTCACCTTTGTCCACACGTCCAAGACTTCCTTAGTACCCTTAGAGTGGCTGGAAAATATCTCATCACCTAATTCCCAAGGTTTGGTTACCAATTGATTGGAAACAAGGGGAATAGTTGGCTGTTTTGGCCAATCAGATTAGTTCTTCACTTTTACTTGGTTTTAAACTAATTATTCTTCTAGAAGTTCTTCCTCCACTTGACACATGCTTTTATACGTGTATCTAGCAGATAAAAATGAGGAGAACCAATCAAATTCGAACATCTAAAGTGAGGTGGTGGAGTGATTTATTTTCGGGCTCCAGTTTGCACTTGAAACAGATCAGTCCCATTCCAGCCCAAGTAATACATTGATACACTTCGATTATGTAAAACATCTAATCATAAAAGTTCTAGATCTATGTCTTAAGGTTCCATAGGAACTAGAATCAATTCATTTGGAGTTCATATGAATAAGTTATGATTTTTCTAATAAAACTCGACAGATGAGCTCGATAACACCAATCCGGGCACACCAAGTAGTGAATAGATGATTCCTCTTATTTCACACGAAATTTACTAAATAAAATCTCCTCATTTTCCATATCTCTACACACTTTTCCAGATCTTAGGATAATTGAGAAAATAATCCAAAGACTTAATCTTATCCAAAGTTCTTAATCAACTTCAAAGTCAATGCTTATCTATCTCCAATTCAGACCTGGTACTTCAATCTCTATTTCTTATTTGTTTAAGTCCATATATCTTAAACCTCAAAACATAAAGGTTGTAGATATTTCTCTTAGCTTTTCATAGCCTCTTGAATCACTCAAATCCAACATCAAACGAGCAAGTTATGACCGTTCTACCAAAAGACGTTAAGTCTGTCCCTATATCTCGCTCGAGCCAGAAATCAAGCGGGAGTCGAGTGAGATCTCGGGTTAGGCACTTTTTCCACCTTTAAAACAAGCCACATTTGTATCCAACCCTACTCCTAACCTTTCAATATAAAAATCCTATACATATATCCCAAAAATTCCTAAAAATAGTTTTGGAGAAACATAATCATTCCACATATGAAAATTAAACAGATATCTAAAAATCCGGGTTATCACAAAAGCAGATAAATGATAAGCAGTACTACTTGAGGTCGATGCAACGTGTTGCCCAGATGACTAACACAAGATGGGGGGTAAATTGGGTTATATTATAAAAATTAATACTTATAAATCAAATATACAATATAAAATATAAACAGAATATAAAGCAGCAAGAAATGTAAAGAGTAGGGTAAGAAGAAGCAAATTCAGTATTTTTACGAGATTCAGCCCCACTGCCTACGTCCTCACCTCAAGCTACCCCTTGAGGATCTCAAATTCACTATTCAATCTCCTTTAGGTAGAGATAGAAACCTATTACACCTTTGAGCAGTATCGCTCCAAAGAATCCGTGTAGAACACCCTCTACACTTCCAATCACCTCACACTTGGTGATTTAACTATTCCCTGTATAGAACACCTTTTGCACACACAAGGGTTATACGCACCCTCTTACTGATACAAGAGTTGATAGTGGGTAGACTATCAAAGTACACTCCTCAATGAGTGAGATAGAAACAATACAGCGCAACCTATATCTCTTTAAAGAAGAACAAGAATTAAGATTCAAAACTTCAGAAAAGAGAGAATGAGAGTTTTGAAAGAATGATGCAAAACTTAGCAATAGATGTGTAAGCTCTTGTTGTGATTTTTGCAAAACTCAAGTAAGCTATTTATAGGCAAATGAGTATTCAATTTCAAATTTGAAAAGATTCACATGTCAAATAAAAGTACTATTCATTTTTTTAAAAATTCAAATAAAAGCATTTCCTTTTTGCATTTGTCAAAGATAACTCCATTCATTTTTCAAAGAAATCAAAACTAATCTTTTGCTTTTCATACATGACAAAATGAGCATGATTTATTTTTCAAACCAAATCATCTTCTTTTTGCATATGTCAAAAAAACACACACCACCCCCTTCAAGACTTTCAAATAAAATGTGCACATGTCAAATATGATAATCAATCATCTTATAAATTCAAATTTTTATATATAAAAAAAAAAATTTCGAAATTATTTTGTTTGATGATGTTATGCACATGTGAAAAACATAATTTTCAAAACTAAGACATTTAAAAATGTCTTGCATATGTGAAAAAAGTAATTTAATGTTTTATGTGAAAAAAAAGTAATTTGGAGCCTTAATCCAATTTCGAATTGTACCAAGAGATGTACAAAAATAATCTATGAGCTTCATTTGTAGACTTGTTCTTTTATGCTTGATGTGCGTTTCGCTCCATTGCGTAAATAATTTGAGCTTGAGATTTGAATTTATTTGTTATCATCAAAATCTATATGTAGATACGAAATTTGAAATCTTGGATTCAACAATCTCTCCCTTTTTGATGATGATAAATACTTAGTGGAATTTTGAGACTTGCTGTAATGTTTAAGCTCCCCCTAAGAATATGCATTAGTTTTTCAAGTAATAGATAAACATAATTCCAGCATATATAACAGAGTTAAAAATCTAAATATTTAAGTCTAAAACTTCTCCCCCTTTTGACATCATTAAAAAGGAATCATGATTAGCTCAATAAGACATCTTCCTATGATAATTAATAGACAAATAAAACGATGCGTTAGTAGAGACTGTAGAGAATTCGGTGCAGAGCCATGCGTGTCCGACAAAACCTGCAAAGGTTGGAGGTCTAGCTCTAGCAATTTGGTGCAGAGCCATGCGTGTCCGACAAAACCTGCAAAGGTTGGAGGTCTAGCTCTGGCAATTCAGTGCGGAAGGAGATTCAAATCCGCTTGATGTTGTTGACAAATAAGATACGTAGAGATTTGAAAGTTTTCAGTTTCTGTTTAAATGACCATTTTCACCCACCGAATGCTAAAACAAATTTCACATTGCTCATTGATCAAGTATCTGTTTATCCAAAACGATAGAATGACGGAGAAAATTTTGTCTAATAATCTTCCGGATTTGAATCAGGAACCATCTCAACCAGTCATTTTATCTCCTGAGGTTGTCAACATCATGATAGAAGCAGAGATGCATTTTTCTAGTAGGACTAATTCTGAGGTTGTTGCAGCATCAAGAACTCTCAGTGCTCAATATGCTGCCTCTATTACGACCATGTCTCAGAGATTACTAGCGAGGACAAATGAGGTTGATCGACTTAACAATAAAATATCTGTTCTGCATCAAAAGCTTGCAAATAAAGGTAGAAAAAATAAGAGGTTAAAGCAAGAAAATAAAAATTTGACGGAATTAGCTCGTGTTCTGAAATTTCAAAGAGAGGAATCAGAACAAGTAAGAGTTCAAGCACAGAGTCAACATCAGCAGATAATGGCAGCGTTTCACGAGAGAAACATGGACAATTATAATTAATCTCGCTGGCTTAGTTCGATAACTTTTGATAATATGCATCCGGCATATCTTATAAGCTTGACTAAGTAAGATTTGAAGAGATGACAGTTTGTCTTCTACTTATTTCCATTTTTATAAAAGCAATCTTTAGTTTTATCTAATCCGCATCAAATCTTCTTCTCATTGCTGTAGTTCATCTTCATTCTTACTTTACAAAATTTTAATGGCTCATCAATTTTCTTTCAGTGCTTCTCGTGATCAATCTATTTCTGCATCTGTCGTAGGTGTCATGAAGTAGCAAAATACTGATTTGGCTAATAAATCAGATCATGATGCCATTTACGAGTTTGTGAGTCTCGATACTCATCGTCCATTGTCGCTTTTTCCGCTCGGTTGCAATCCAAAACTCGCGAGATAGAGAAGTTTAATGAGAAGATAGATGTTCTTCAACGACTTGTTCAAGAGTCTAGCAGAAAAATAGTAGACTTAAAGTAACAAAATAAGGATTTAAAATTCTTGCTTCCCTATTCATTTCGATTGCCTAATCCTTTAGATAAGAATGGCATGATGATCTATGAAGAGCAAATGCATTTGAATGATGAGGCTAAACGTCTTAAGTTTCTGTAGGTCATTTGAGATAATGGAATAAAAATATCTAGCAGATATTCATGGAATGCATCATTCCTATTTCTCTTCTAATCATGCATAATCTATCTTTTGGTAGGGATTTTGTGAAAATGTCTGCTAATTGATTGTGTGTGCTTGTGAATTCTAGTACAATATCACCTTTTTGCATATGATCTCTAAGAAAATGATATTTAATTTCAATATGTTTGGTCCTAGAATGTTGTATTGGATTCTTTAAAATATTTATAGCACTAGTATTATCACATTTAATAGGAATATGATTGTACATAAGTTTAAAATCCTCAAGTTGTTGCTTCATGTAAAGAACTTGAGCACAACAACTGCTTGTAACAATATATTCTGCCTCAGCAGTAGATAATGTAACAGAATTTGACTTTTTACTAAACCATGAAACAAGTGCATGACCTAAAAAATGACATGTTCCACTAGTACTTTTTCAATCAACTTTGCAACTAGCATAATTCGTATCTGAATAACTAATAAAATCGAAAGAAGTGTGCTTAGGATACCATAACCCTAGGTCAATGGTACCGGCAAGATATCTAAAAATACGCTTGACTGCAATCAAATAAGATTGTTTTGGAGATAATTGAAAACGTGCACATAAACATACACTGAACATAATATCAGGCCTACTAGTTGTCAAATATAATAAACTACCAATCATACCTCGATATACCTTTGAGTCAACTGACTTACCGCTTTCATCTTTATCAAGTTTGGTGGTTGGACTCATTGGTGTTCCAATTACCTTCGCACCTTCCATCTCAAACTTTTTGAGTAACTCTTTGATATATTTTGACTGATTCATGAATGTTCCACTTTTTGCTTACTTGATTTGTAATCCAAGAAAGAAATTAAGTTCTCCTATCATGCTCATTTCAAATTCTTCCTGCATGCTCTTAGCAAAATCTTGACACATATTTTCATTAGTACCACCAAATATTATATCATCAACATAAATTTGAACTAGAAGAATATCATCTTGTTCATATTTGATGAAAAAAGTTGTATCGATCTTTCCACTTGAAAAACCTTTTTCAATCAAAAAACTACTAAGCCTCTCATACCTAGTTCTAGGAGCTTGTTTAAGTCCATATAATACTTTTGCGAGCTTAAAAATATGATTAGGAGAAATATGATTTTCAAACCCTGGAGGTTACTCAACATATACCTCTTCATTTATAAAACTATTTAAGAAAATACTTTTAACATCCATTTGAAAAAGTTTAAAATTTTTATAACATGCATATGCAAGTAACATTCAAATAGCTTCTAATCTTGCGACAGGTGCATACGTTTCATCATAATCGATTCATTCCTCTTGATTGAAACCTTGGGCTACAAGTCGTGCCTTGTTTCTAGTGATGATTCCAGACTCAGCTTTCTTATTTCTAAAAACCCATTTTGTTCCAATAACAGCATGATTTTTGGGTTTAGAAACAAGTGTCCATACATTATTTCTTTCAAATTGATTTAGCTCTTCTTGCATAGCTAGAAACCATGATTCATCAATAAGTACTTCATTAATATTTTTGGGTTTAATTTGAGATAAAAAAGCAGTGTGATTACAAATATTCTAAGAGATGATCGAGTACTTATACCTCATGAAGGTTCTCCTAGAATTTGTTCCACTGGATGATCTTTCACATGTTTCCACTGTTTGGTTGTATCTTGTACTAAGTCTTGATAATCTTTCCTGATGTCTCCATGTTGGATTTCTTCTATTGTATTCTCTTTATTGAGATTGAGACTATTTTTATTATTTGTACCTTCTGATTCTTCATCAATAGATTTCTTGGAAAGTAGAGGGTTAGATTCATCAAATACTACATGTATAGATTCTTGTACAGTTAAAGTCTTTTTATTGAATACTCTATAAGTTTTACTATTTGTTGAATACCCAAAAAATATACCTTCATCAGATTTTGCATCAAATTTTTCTAAATTATCTCTGTCAATGAGTATAAAACATTTGCATCCAAATACATGAAAGTAACCAATGTTGAGCTTTTTCTCATTCCAAAGCTCATAAGGGGTTTTATCTAATTTAGACCTTAACATAACTCTATTTATAATATAACATGCAGTACTTACCGCTTCGGCCAAAAAATAACTAGGTAAACTATTTTCATGAAGCATTATTCTTGCTATTTCTTGAAGAGATCTATTATTTCTCTCTACTACCCCATTTTGTTGAAGAGTTCGAGGAGCAAAGAAATTATGCAGAAAATCATTTTCATCACAAAAAGACTCAATATCTTTATTGACAAACTCTTTCCCCTTGTCACTTCGGATGTTTGAAATAAGATGACCATTTTCATTTTGAATTCTCTTGCATAGCTTGGTAAAAGCATTATGTACCTCATCTTTATGAGCGAGAAAGACGACCCAAGTATATCTAGAGAAATCATCAATAATAACAAATGCATAATATTTTCCTCCCAGACTCGCAACTCTGTTTGGTCCAAAAAGGTCCATGTGTATTAGTTGCAAAGGTCTAGTAGTGAAAATATGTTTCTTGATTTTAAAAGAAGTTTTTGTTTGTTTATCAAACTGGCATGCATCACAAATTTTTTCTTTAAAAAAGTTTGTTTTTGGCAAATCTCTCACAAGATCATTTTTTGAAAGTTTAGAAATAAGTTCCATATTTGCATGACCTAACCTTCTATGCCATAACCAATAATTTTCATGTTAAGCTGATAAACAAATAGTATCTTGTGAGGCAATTTCTTCAAATTCAATTGTATAAACATTATTGTTTCTAAGAGTAATAAAACAAACATTGCAATTATGATTATTCAAAATAATGCACTTATCCTTTTTGAAGGTAACTGTAAATCCTTTATCACATAATTGACTTATACTTAAAAGATTATGTTTTAAACTTTCAACAAGTAGAACATCTTCAATTATGAGAGAAGACTTATTACCAACTTTACCTATTCCCACGATCTTCCCTTTTGAATTGTCTCCAAATGTCACGTGTCATTCTTCTTTAGGAGTGAGATCAATGAACTTAGTTTTATCTCCTGTCATATGTCTTGAGCATCCGCTATCTAAAAACCATCTTGTTTTACTTACGGAAGACTTCATGCATACCTACAAAAATAATTAAAATAATTTTTTTTTGTACCCATTTTCTTTGGGTCCTTTATTTATTAGTATTAGAAGAAATAAGATTTTTTGGTACCCATATGGTCCTAATAGTCATTGTATATTTTCTTCTAATAGGACAAGCATGATAGTTATGACCATTTCTATTGCAAAAATTACAAATAACATATAACATACTTGAAGAACTTGAATGATTGTAATAATGTCTTTTTTTGACAAATATATTTTTAGGAAAAGAATTTTGAAAGTTTGGTTTTGATTTAATGGGTTTATCAAAGAAATTTTTATAAAATTTGAGTTTTTCTTTTGACATGTATCCCAAGCCTACCTTATCAAAAACATATATTTGATTACCAAGAAGTTTTTCGAAATTTCTTTTTCCATTTGTGAAATTTTCAACAATCTTTTCTAAATCAGTTACTTTCTTTTTCAGTTCATCATTGTTATCTTTTAAAACTATATTTTCTTTTCTTAAAACATCAATTTCATTTATTAAAGAAGATTTTTTTTTTCAAAGCGGTATACTTAATACTCAATTTTTCAAATTCCTCGTATACCTCTTTCAAAGCATTTTACAATTCTTCATAAGAGGGATTTTCAAGATTTGTTACCTCAAGATCATGTTTAGCCATAAGACAAAAATTTGCAGATTCTTCATTACTTGCGTCGCTGTCTGAGCTACTTGAATCATCATCCCATGTAGCTTTCATTGCTTTCTTGCCTTTATATCGATCTTTCTTTAGCAAGGGACAATCTACCTTAATATGTCCTGACTTTTTACATTTATAACAAATTAATGAATCATTTTTATCTGTATATTTGTTGGAAGATTTTTTGAAAGGTTTCCTTGGAGAAGCTTTATTTTTCAAGAATCTCTTAAATTTTCTTGTGATCATTGCAATCTCTTCGCCATCGCTTTATTCATCTTCATTGCTTTCACTTTCATGACGAACGGCTTTGAGTGCCAAGCTCTTCTTTTACTTTCCTTTTTCTTCTCCTCTTTTCAATGTGTACTCATGAGTAATAAGTCACCCGATGAGTTCATTTACTTCGAGTTTTATAAGATCCTTAGTTTCAAGAATCGCTGTTACTTTTGATTCCCAACGTTTTGGCAAGGAGTTGAGAATTTTCCTTACTATCTCTAAGCTGGAATAAACTTTACCAAGAGATGTCAAACTATTTATAATATTAGTAAAACGAGTATACATAGAAGAGATAGATTCATCATTATTCATTTTGAACATTTAATATTCATGCGTAAGAATATAAATTTTTTATTCTTTGACTTGCGAAATTCCTTCATAGGTTACTTCCAAGTTGTCCCAAATTTCCTTTACTACCCTGCAAGTCATTATTATGTTAAATTCATTACCATTGAGAGCATTATATAGAAAATTCATAGCCATTACATTCACAATATAAAGTCTATCGTCTTCACGATCAAACTCTTCCTCTTCCTTTTTGACCTTTACTCCATCAACAATTTTTGTTGGAATATAAGACCCATTTACAATACATTTCCAGATTTCTCGACTTTGAGACTGAAGAAATATTCTCATTTTAGTTTTCCAGAAAGTATAATTATCTCCACAAAATAGCGGAGGTCGACTACTGGATTGGCCTTCAGCGAAAGTAGCTACAATGTTAGCCATATGATCTTAACTCAACAGATAGTTAATTTTATAACAGAGCCTTTACTCTGATACCAATTGTTGCCCAGATGACTAACACAAGAGGGGGGGTGAATCGAGTTATATTATAAAAATTAATACTTATAAATAAAATACACAATATAAAATATAAACAGAATATAAAGCAGTAAGAAATGTAAAAAGTAGGGTAAGAAGAAGCAAACTCAGTATTTTTATGAGGTTCAGCCCTATTGCCTACGTCCTCGCCTCAAGCTACCCCTTGAGGATCCCAAATTCACTATTCAATCTCCTATAGGTGGAGATAGAAACCTATTACACCTTTGAGCAGCTCCACTCCAAAGAATCCGTGTAAAACACCCTCTATACTTCCAATCACCTCACACTTGGTGATTCAACTATTCTGTGTAGAACACCTTCTACACACATAAGGGTTATACACACCCTCTTACTGATATAAGAGTTGATAGTAGGTAGACTATCAAAGTACGCTCCTCAATGAGTGAGATAGAAATAATACATCGCAACCTATATTTCTCTAAAAAAGAACAAGAATTAAGATTCAAAACTTTAGAAAAGAGAGAATGAGATTTTTGAAAGAATGATGCAAAACTTAACAATAGATGTGTAAGCTATTGTTGTGATTTTTGTAAAACTCAAGTGAGCTATTTATAGGCAAATGAGTCTTCAATTTCAAATTTGAAAAGATTCACATGTCAAATAAGAGCACTATTCACTTTTCAAAAAATTCAAATAAAAGCATTTCCTTTTTACATTTGTCAAAGACAACTCCATTCATTTTTCAAAGAAATCAAACATAATCTTTTGCTTTTCATATATGGCAAAATGAGCATGATTTATTTTTCAAATAAAATCATCTTCTTTTTACATATGTCAAAAAAACACAACCACTCTTTAAGATTTTCAAACAAAATCATCTAACTTTTACATTTGTCAAAAAAACACACAACCACCCTTTAAAATTTTCAAACAAAATCATCTAGCTTTTGCATTTGTCAAAAAAACACACCACCCCCTTCAAGACTTTCAAACAAAATGTGCACATGTCAAATATGATAATCAATCATCTTATAAATTTAAATTTTTATATAAAAAAAATAATTTTCGAAATTATTTTGTTTGATAATTTTATGCACATGTGAAAAACATAATTTTCAAAACTAAGACATTTAAAAATGTCTTGCATATGTGAAAAAAATTATTTGATGTTTTATGAGAAAAAAGAGTAATTTAGAGCCTTAATCCAATTTCGAATTTTATCAAGAGATGTACAAAAATAATCTATGAGTTTCATTTGTAGACTTGTTCTTTTATGCTTGATGTGCGCTTCGCTCCATTGCGTAAATAATTTGAACTTGTGACTTGAATTTATTTGTTATCATCAAAATCTACATGTAGATACGAAATTTGATATCAAGTTTGTGGATAATTCATTGTTAGGAAGCAGAAACAACCAACAAACATCGAACAATGGTTATCTTGGCAGCAGGAGTAAATGTCTCGTGATAATCAAGGCCTTTAACTTAGGTATTGGCTTTTGGCAACTAGGCGAGCCTTGTATCTTTCAATAGAACTATCGGCTTTGAGCTTGGTTTTGAATACCCATTTACAACCAATGGGTTTCTTTCCAGGGGGAATGGGCTCAAGTGTCCAAGTAGAATTGGCTTCAAAGGCACTAAGTTTAGTAGTCATGGCGTCTCGGCATTGAGCATGGTGAATGGCAATGGAATAACAAGAAGGGTTAGTAGAAACGGTGAGAGCATTTAAGAAAATAAGATAAGAAACGAGAATAAGAAAGGAAAGCAGATAAATGATAAGCAGTACTACTTGAGGTTGATGCAAAGAATGAAGATGCACTGATCTCTCTGTGTATGGTCGGGCACATATAGTTCTAGAGATAAGCGGGTCGGGTAATGGTGCTGTGAGGTCGAGGGGAAGGGGGCAGGGAGAGGAAAGAGAACATGAAGGAATAATAGTGGGTGATAGAGAAGGTGGTGAAATGGGTTTAGGGACGGGTAAAGGGATTATAACCAGAAAGCAAGATGACGATTGAGGAAGATCCTGAAAGGGAAACTAGTGTTTGTGAAATGTGACATCACGAGAATTAACGGTTAGGACATATTCATATCAAAACTTGAGAGGCAAGTGGGCCTGAAATTGTAAAGTACAAGCGACATTCAAGAGATACCAATGTTTATGTTCCGCAATACCATTTTATTGCGGAGTTTCAATAAATGATGCCATGATCAAGGATATAATTTTAAAATTTGTGAGAGAGAAATTCTTCACTGTCGTCAGTTCGAATAATCTTAATAGTGGTGTCGAACTGATTTTTAATGAGGGCAAAGAAATGCATGAGATGAGTGTATGCTTTTGATTTATAGGGCATGAGATAAATCCAAGTGGTGTGGGAAAAATCGTCGACAATGGTAAGAAAATAATGAGCACCACAAAGAGAAGAAGTATGATAGCCACCCCATATATCACCAAAAAAAAAAAAAAATCTATTAAAAATTGTTGCACTTTTATTAGCATTAAGAGGAAAATATAGTTTAGTGTGCTCAGAGCGAGCACAAACATCACAAATAGAAATGACACAAGAGTTATTAAAGAGATTAAGGACAACTAAGTGGGAAGAATGACCTAGGCGTTGGTCCTACAAAATTTTATTAGTGGTGATCTGAGTGGATAGAGCCATGGTAGGTGGTGACCGGTACATATAAAGTCCATTGTAAAATTCACCTACTTCAATTAGTTTGGTCGAGTGTGGGTTCTGAAAAGAAACAATGGAAGAAGAAAAATAAGTAATGCAAGAATTAGTGTTGGTAAGTTGAGGGACATAAATGAGATTAAAAACGAAATAAGGGACAAATAAGGCATTTTGCAAAATTACGATTTCGGCTAAAAGACAAATGTCGACGCCTCGGATTGGAACTTGAGTTTCATTAGATAAGGTGACATTTCGGTGAAATGGGGGAGAAACTAGGGACGAAAAGAGCTTGCGGTCGTGGCAGAGGTGATCGGTGGCACTGCTGTCTGCCACCTAGTCATGCCGCCGATAAAAGAAGGAGGGGGAAATCACATAACCAATGAAGTTTGCAGCGGGATTTTTTGGTTGAAGCATATCAAGCAGTTTTTAGTAGAGATCAGGAGTCAAGCCAGGGATTGGAGAAGAGGAGCTGACTTGGTGGACCGTCGGCGGCAAGGAAGAAGGGGGTTTGTCGAGGAGGGATGATTGGTGGTTGCCGAGAGGCTTTTGATCCGCTAGATAACCTACGATGCGGCAACATCAGTCACAAGTGTGACCATTTTTACCACACTTAGTGCAGCGCAGGGGGGTTTCGCACCACCACTAGAATGGGCTGCAAAAACATGAGACTCCGACGCCATCGTTGGCCTGAAGTGAAGGAGGCATTGTTGCTCCTCTTGAAAAAGAATGGAGAAAATTTTTGTGATCGAGGAAAGGTATCCATGGCTAAGATTTGGGTTTTAAGTTGGAAAAAAGACTCATTAAGGCTAAGTAGAAATTGCTAAACTTTCTCATCTTTTGCTTGTTGCTATACTTCTTTAAGGTCGTTGGCTTTCTGGAGATAGCTGAGTTCATCCCATACTTGTTTGATTTGGTTATAGTAGTCATAAACATAACTGTTGTGTTGTTGCAGGGAGGATAACTCATGCTTTAGATGGTAGATTTTGGAATTGTTGCCATGGAAAAAATGTGGCTGAAGGTCGCCACACCTCACGAGGATTAGTATGAATTCAAGGGAGTTGGCTATGGTGGGGCTAATGGAATTGAGCAACCAGGTAAGGACCATATTTTTAGTTTGGTTCCATTGTTTCTATTCGGTAGAGGTAGGTTCGGGTGGGGGAAGAGTGCCATCAACAAAAGCAAATTTGTTTTTCGCATTGAGGACACGGGACATGGCTTTTTGCCATTTGAAAAAATTGACACCGGTAAAGAGGTCGGAGATGAGAATGAGACTAGGGAAGTAAGAGGATGGAGAAGGTATGGGAAAGAATGAAGGTTTGAAGGAGTAGCCATGGAGACATTTCAAAGTGGGGATCGTCTTGTTAGGCTCGACACCATATCAAGAATTAGAGAAACTGAAATAATTATTTTTTTGGAAGTAAGTTTTTTACATTGAGAGAAAGAGCAAATAAATAGATACACACCATTAATCTATCTACAGTAACAAATGTGCATATGGTATATTTTTACAATTATAATTTTGTGTCTAATTTCCTAAAATTATGTTGTTGAGAATATGGAAGATATCCTTACTTGATTTGCGGGATTGATGTTGTTAATAAAATCCAAGACAAAAAAAATAAATAAAGATATCGAACGAATTATTGCAAAATTTGTGACGGATTTGCATGTATTTGTACCAACCAAGATTTTCTCTTCCTCTCCATCTCTCGGTTCGCAAACCCATATTTCGTATATTGTAGGATTTCGTATGATCTGCTCAATATTATTTTATTGTAAAAGATGATGGAAAATGCTTTTTGTCTCGATTTTGGGATCCCGATTTCTATTGTCTTAGTTTTTTTCACCTAATTTTTAAGTAGGTATTTTTAAATAATATTATGATTTTTTTTATATATTTAAAAATATTTTAAGATATTAAAAATATTAAACACTTACTAAAAAATCATGTAAAAACACTAAAAAAAACTAAAAACAAATCGCATCGAGATCCCTAATTCAGAATACCTAGCATCCCCCAAAAATGATTTTCAGACTAAGGGTCAACAATGTGGTCGAACTCTGAAAAAATTAGAAATATCATACATGGCTAAATGATCCCAACGCTCTCCAATGCATGCCCACAAATTTGCTCCATTTTCATTTTCGTGAGCTGATGCACTTCTGATGCAGGGGGATCTGAGTTAGATGATGTTGAGCTGTCAGATTGCATATTGATGGCGTTGAGATACTATGAGTTGGCAAATCAGCGCAAAGGCGGGAAGTGATTGTGAATACTTTCCAATTAGGACAGTTTTAGGTGCGTTTCAGTCTTTTGGCCATAACTTTTGCTACGGGTGTCAGAATCGCACATAAGACCCCAATTCGGAAAACTATTTTCTGTGCGCATGCAGTTCATGTGCTCTTTTTCCAACCTCAAATTTTGCTGTTTTCATTTTCGAATTGTTATTTTTAGTTATTTTTAACTATTTTTGGTAATATTTTATATGTTAGTTAGAAAGTCATTTTAAATCCGATTTGTTTCAGATTTTTCGTAAATTGCTTATTTTATTTTGAATTTCAATTTTATGTTATTTTCGAAATTTTGCCATTTTTGGTAAAATTCGGTTACAGACGAATTTTAGCTATACAGTCCGGCTTATGGACTGATTTTCGACAGTCTTTGATTATCTGTATTTTGGGCGAATTTCTTGTGTTTTTCCTTGTAAATTCATCTGTTAAAACTAGTCTGCAGAATAATCGCTATTCTGTCTGACGTCAACTTCACTTTGAAATGGCGCTTAGCGTGCTTGATGCTGCAGGGTTTTGAATTTCTTGGATTGATTGGTTGTGGAGCTAGTTTTCTTGTTCAGAATAAATTGTGTTTGGTCGAATTGGTTGGGAGGACTAGAAGTGATGATCTCCAACTAGGGTATTGTTAATGGACAAATGGGGTTACGATGAAGGAGAGTAGAAAGAACAAGGAATCTTGATGCTTCTTGTTAAAATGGTGTGTTTTGTCAAGAAAATGAAATACACTCATGTGGCACCCGATTGTGCACCGACTCTCCCACCCAATCGCATAAAGCATTTTTCTTTCCCACTATATATTAATATATGACTTTTTTTTTATCATTCTATTTAAACATGTATATTGACACATTAATATGCTTGTGTTTAAATAAAAAGATAAAATAACAAATCAAATATTGATGTGTAGTTGTGTAGGAAATGATAAATAAAATTAATCTTGATTTGATTACACACACATGAGATGAGATGATAAATATGTAACTAATAATTAGAAAGACGTAATGAAATGATTTGAATTAAGGTGTTGAATTGTGCTACAAGGAACATGACTTTAATCCAAGAACTCAGCCATAAGTGCAAATGCCCTTTCTTAATTTATTTTTTCTTCTTTTTTTAAGCATTTTTAATAGATTTTTAGTTATTTTAAAAAAAATAAAAATATCAATTCACTAATATTAACTTAATCCTTAACCACTAAGTGAAAAAATAAAAAAAATAAAAAATTTAATCGATCACTTTTATCGATTCAACTAGCATTGTTTAAAAATGTTTTATGGGATTTTGAGAAAATGAGATAGGAGAAAAATTGAATAAAATATTATAAAATTACAGTATTATTATAATATAATTTTTTTAGTATTGTTTTTATTTTATGATTTAAAAACTTTGAATTACTTTTTCTATTTTATTTAAAAATTTAAAAAAGTTATAATAATAAGATAATTACTAGATGAACAAGTTGGAAATAAAAAATTAAAAAATGTTTATATTAAATAGTATTTGAATATTAAGATAAAATGTGAACCAAACAACACCTTAACTACTTTTCATTCTAGCCCACCATCCACTAACTTTGTCTGGGATTAATTGTAGCAGAAGGAAAAAAAACTAAATTAATTTCAAAGAGTAATTATATTGTAAGGTTTTTACATTACATACCATTCACATAATATAATTTAATTCATAATATCAAATTCTATTATTTGAATCTATAAATTAAATCTTATTATTAGATGACGTGGATGCTATGCATGTGGTGTAATAACTTCTGAAAGGTCTATAGTAAAATTGAAAGTGCGCTTATAAAGCATGGCTATAATTTTCATAGTAGTTGAAAGGATTGACTAACACATAAAGCTAAACCACTATTTTTCCTTTGAAGATCTTGTGAACAATTATAACGTAAAGATTAATTACTCTATTTGAGGTTAAACATGATAAACTTAAACCAACTTAGATCAACTCACAAATATGCACATACTCTCTAAAACTTCCTAATATGTCAAGCAAGTAAGGATATTAAAATCTGAATATGTAAGAGTGTTGAGGACATTCTTGATTAGTACATTCATCTTAAAAACTTTGTTAGTGCAGCTCTTTATAGTGTTAGCACTGGTAATCTTGCTCAAGTTTTTTCATTAGTTAGAACAAATAAGTTCTTACATATATACAAACTTTTGAGCACTCCTTAAGAATAATGAAATACCAAAGACTTTGGAGATTGCATGATAATTGTGAAAAAAGTCTGAATATTTAGGTATACTTAATTAAGCCTAAAAATCTTGTTCATGTTTGCACTGATGCAAGATAAGCTAGGGTAATTTTTTGCAAATACTTTTTTTCTCTTATAGTGGATTTGGGAATACGAAAAATATAGAGTAAGCGAGAAATAGAGATATCACTAGTTAGCTACTAAAACTTCAATACTACATTTATTGCCTAATGAGATTTTTTTAGCACTTTTAATTCAATATTAAAGAAGTCTATATCTAACTTGATTTAAAGCTCAATGTATACAATGCTATTAGTGAGAATTTAAAGTGTTTAGGAGTTGGATGGTCACTCAGCAACTCAATGATATTATTTTCTAGGTGGAGAGATGATATATTAAAATGTGCTGTAGAGGTACAAAATGATGAGTGTGAAGTTTGAGAAATTAAAGGTTTTATTTCTAATGAGCTCCATCTCCTTTATTTAGTTGAATCAATGAGAAAATATATTACGAGTATTTTAGTTCCTATACATGCTCGATAAGGACATGAGAAATCATAATAAAAAATAGTCTCATCATATGGATGTGATTCCGAAAATTTTCATTTATTTAATTTTTTTAGACAAAATATTTTCTTAATTGCAATTATTTAAGTTATATCATAAGAGTAATTTCTCTTGCAGTTTTATGACTTGTTGAGAATGGGGTTATAAGTGAGTTATGGAGCAAGGTACTTGTTATATCACACTTTGGTTGATATAATATAGGGTTGTGGGCCGTAGCCTTAATCAGGAGTACTTGTCGCACTTAAATAGTGTTTATTTGCTTTTAAGTAAGGTTGATTGATTATTTTATGCATACGTGAATTCAATTACGTTCATTCGCTTTTGAGTAAAGTTGACTAATTCTTTTGTGTATACATAAAATCAATTAATATGGAAATATGGAGGATCTAAAATTAAATATTTTTGGTTGGATCAAGAAAATTACTCTTATTTTCGAGGGCATTGTGGCTTTTTTTTAATCACTTGTTTTTTGGAAATAATGTTTCGTTCCACATTACCTTAAATCTTAACATTTCCAATTTTTTTTACAAAAGGTTGCTGAAAATAGAATGAGTAATTCAACAACTAATATGAGTATACATTTAAGTGATGGTATACTACTAGTGATAGTAACTCCCAAAAATTAATAGAATATAAAGATATTAATAAATAGTGTGGTAATTTATATGTTAGTAATCTTCCGTTGTTTAGATACTCAAAGAGAATATTTATAATATGACTCCGCTAAAATTACTGGATTCACATAATAGGAATCTAGAAATTTAGATTCATTTCACTTATATGATCTAATCTCGGGTTATTGATTTAATTGACAAAGAAAAAGTGGATTTGATAGAGGTCTAGATCCATCTCTCGGCACTAATTGAGGTGCATTTAGATAACCATTGATAACATATTTATTTGAACTTTTCTTGAAAGAGTCAAATAATCTATTCTCGTGGGAGAAATATATTGTTAGCTTTTTGTGATGTTTAGGCATACAGTATTTTGAGCACATGATTGTTCTTGTATGGTTTCAATATAATAAATAAATGAATTATGTTGACTTCATTTAAATGCGGCCTAAATGAATCATATATTCAAAGATATCCAATGTATTTAGTCATTTATATTAACGACCTATTAAATAAAGTGAGGTTCTTTAAATATTGTTGGAAATCTTAGACAAATGTCCTCCTAAGAGAGATGATTATTTGGTTGTCTTAGATAATTAATTGTCGCCTAATGAATAATTTTTCATACTACGAGATAGTGGATATGAGTTTCTGAAAAAGTAATTTCGACTTCCTGCCTTGTATACTGTTTACAAGAAAAACAATTTCTAAAAGTTCTTTTCCAAAATTCATACACAATTAATAAGATGACAAATTTCAAAGAATCTAGTTTTGCCTATACAATTTGGTGTTTCCATTATGGTTTATTTATAGGAGTTAGAGATTGAGATTTTGTTAAGAAATAAATACAACTTACTTGATAAAGTGAGTTTGTAATACAATTTAGACAAATTTCAAAGACCTTAATTGCTTTATCCTTAATAAATAAAAATATTTGGTTATCTCACTTCTTGTTATTAAATACAGAAGATTCGTATGAAATTCTGAAATCGCAAATTAAATTTATTGAATGATATTTGTGGTCATATTATAGATTCCTAAAAGTAGTAGCTAGACTTGCTGACTAAAATATAAGATTTTCTATTTTGAGTTTGACCCTAAGTAAAATTTGCTATGTATTGTTGACTTCTTGTGCAAAGTTTTTTTATTTTTTGTTTTTATTTTTAATTTTTAAAGCAGAGTCTCTTAATGGTCACATGTTTTTAGAAAGTTACTATATATAAGAATGCACATGGAGAGAAATGATTGTAACACACCATTTGAGAGTTGTAATTTGATTATTTTTAACAGAACATGTGTTTTCTCTCCCTTATGGTATTGCTCATCGTGCACATGATACTAATGTGTTCTATAATTATGTGAAATGATTGTAAGTATTTTTTTTATAAGCACGCGCATTCATCATAAATTTAAGAGTGATTATGAAAAAAGTATATCGAAATGCTTGGATTGGCTCACTCACACAGGCAATCACTCTTTGGCGCTATAAAAGAGTAGTAAACAAAGATAAAACAATGTGTCACTCATTAGTTATCCAGAGAGAAATAAATTGTAAGACAAAAAAAATGTCACTTTAGTGAGAGTTAAGATGATATCCATCATATATAAGAGGACTGTGCATGATTATCCACAATCTATGTAACCTATGGTTTAGCAAAATGTAAAATCTTCTTTAGCATCTCGAATAGCGAGCAAATGAAGTGTCTCGAATTAAATGCAAAGATTGCAACTAGACTAAGATTTGTACCGTATATTGAAATTAAGTAACGCTCTTTCTTTGGAAAGAGATATCTATCGTAGCATGTATTTTATCCTACATATACTTTTGCGACCAATAGTAGAGATGAGTGAATGAATTCCTGCTTTCTTGCCGTGTAAGTCATATAGGTCACACTTGATGACCTTAATTTATTTATGTCCTTGGAAGACTTTGGACTATGTAACAAAGTTATGTTTTAGTGTTTGCTACTTTGACATGTTATCTATAACTATGAATAATGCAATCTAAAGAGACATTGCTGGGAATGTGACTGGATTGAAACTAAATGACATGAAAGTGAAGGAAAGACTATTTGATAACATATAAATATTGTGTTTGTATTCACTTGTGGCAAGTTATGTTGTTTCTTGAAAGTCGGGGTGTAATGGTTCGACCATGGACAAAATTTATAATCGAACCAGTATGTATCGATTTTACATTTTCAAAAACCCCTACTTGAGAGTTGCAAGACAATTGTGAGGACATCATATTTTACTAAGCATTACTCTCATTTGGACTTGAGAAAGATTAAGAATACTTAGTCTGATATGACCAAATCAGGAGGCATAACGAGACACTTTTAGGGACGTTTCTATGTTGGTCTCTCTCTTAGAGAGATTTGGTATGGTGTTCCTATTTTTCTTTTATAGGTTACTCTTTTCTGGCACAACTTATTTTCTAACAAGAATAAAATTAATAACATATTGAAAGATGTAGACATGGAGTCTTGCCCACTATATGTACATGAAAATGTAATACAAAGGCACGCCTAGTGGGCACTAGTCCTTGCCCTTCTCTTAGGAGTTATGAAGTTAATAGTCATTTTATGAGCGTTGATGGTTGGCACTTATTAACCATCTAGAGGTACACTTAGAGGAACTATTACATAACTCCTCTCCCCTTCGGATGATACACTACTAGCACAAAACAAAAAATATCTCTCAAAAGACTCTAGTCCTGAAATTTAAGTTGTGAAATATATATGTATATGATATATTACCATGTAGTATACTTTACCATTAGTGATAGAATTTTAGATGAACAATAACAATAACAATAAAGAATCCATAAAACAATCGCATCAAATCTATAATTTGTCTACTGGGTAATATCGTTTCAGCTACATAATCTAATATAGCATCTTTAACATGAGTATAAAATGTTACTAACTAACATGTGAATCATTTCTTATTTCAACAATTGAAGTTGATTAGAAAAGATAGAATTAATCATCTATATTTGTCTCAATACAACACAAAAGAGTTTTTATAACCTAAATTCCACCTTTAAATTTAAAATGAAATGCTATATGATTGAGTAGGAAAAATTCAAATTATTTCGGAGATACAAACTACAAAGTTTGAAAGAAAATTAAGACTTGCTAAAAAAAAAGAAAAAAAAAATTAAGACTTGACTGATAACCTTGACTTTGCAGACAGAATATATGATAAGAATTTGACCACCTGGCATTTGGGGCATATTGCAATTACATCATTCTTTCTTGTCCATTGCCAGTGTAATTGAGACCGGAAATTATTGCCTTCGTTTTCATTACGTTCATAAGTTTTCCCCGTCAAAATTAACCTCCCGACACTTGCATGAAGGGAAAACTTCAAAAAAAAAAAAAAAAAAAAATACAGAAAGCCTTCCCCGATGGAAGCTCCCGAGTAAACGGTACTCATGCAATCAAGATATTAAGAATAGAGTAATATTATTTTAAGGTCACTATATCATTCACAAAAAAAAAATCACTACGTTATGTATATGCATGCTATCCAAATAATTTAAATAATAATATTTTATAATTTTATTGATAATATTTAAATTTTAAATTTTAGATTTTAAATTTTAAATTTTATAATTCACTTCAAATTATATTACGTAAATTATATATGTATGGTAAAGATAATTTTACAATGGAATTACTCTGAAAATAACTTTAGTTTTTTCCTTTCCTTTTGCCACAATTAATCCAAGATCAAAAAGCCATTAAGATTGTATTTGTTTTTAAGATAAGATAACTAAGTTGATATAAAATTAAAATTATATAAAATATTTTAAAATATATTTTCTCAATAATATTTCTTAATAATATATTTATTTTATTTTATAGAATAATAAATAAGATGAAATGAATTCATTATCCAAATATAAGAGACATAAATCTTTTAACTAATTCTAAAAACAGATACAACAACAATTGTCCATTGTAATTGATCATGCATTATAACAAACTTATTTATTTATAATTAATTATTTTTAATGATATAATTAATTTTAATTTAAATTAATTATAAATAATTTTTTAATTATAAATAATTGATTACAAAAAATTAATTTTAATATATCATTATCAAGACAATTGAGAGGATAACTACTAACAGAGAAATATTACAATAAATAAATGAAAACGACTGAACACGTTAGCCACCGGAATCTGCGTACTTTCGGAGTTCCCACTAATTCCCATAGCGGATGTCTCTCAGTAGTCGTCGACTCGTCGGAATTGATGAAAATAATTAAAAGGGGCCGTCCTCGTGCCGTTAAATCCACGCATGTTTCATATGGACATGTATTTCAATCGCATCGCTGGTCGCGAATTTTTTTTTTTTTTTAAAGAATAATTATATTCGAATTCCTCTTGCTTTAGATGGTGTATGTATAGAGTAGCCGCGTTCAACTTTCTTAATTGATATTGAGTTTGGCTTATATACAATTAAACTTTTATTAAATGGATCATATTGATCAGGGAAAATGTTTGACTGTTTAAAAGTAGTGATAGTAAAATAGTAGTGCTCGTAAAGATATTCATGTACCATGTTTTTAAAAATCTTATTAAAAAAGAAAGATAAGGCCTCATATAAAATTTAGAATGATCTTATTTTAAAATAATATAAAATTTATTTCATTTTTTCTTATTTGTAAGTTAATTTTTTGTCATACTTGTATAAATGAACTTTATTAAATCAATAGATAGAGTTCATTACTAGAAAATTTAACTCTGATATTAAAGAAATTTATACATTATTCTCTAAAAAATTTTATTTTAAAAAATCTTATAAAAGATAATTCATATAAAGCCCAAAATAACAATAATATGTAAGCTAAATATTGTACTTCCCTATGATCCTGGGCACATGCATCTACTGCAACCATTAATCAAGGCTGGTATCCAATAAAAAAGAAAAAAAAATGAAAATCATTAATCTTCTCTACTTTTTATATGAACTTTGAACTATCTAATGCACATTTTTTTTTTTTAAATTACCTAGATTTTATTTAACATTCAAGGGTTTGAATTCAAGAAATAAAATTATTAAGGAGTTTTGTGCATGATTCTTCAAATTATTCCTATACAAGCACTTTTGATTAATTTATTAAAGGAAAGAAGCTACGAACAGCAAACCATTGATTCCTTCAAACCTGTGTTTTTTATTAGTTTGTTCTTTGGCTTGGCAGCACTCAAACGCCATCAAGCATTCAGCAAGGCGCTCAAACTAATTAATTCATGAGACTCAAAATTTTGATATTGTACAAATATCTATTATTAAATTAATTTTATGAAATAAGTTTGGGTCATAAATTTTTACATAATATCAAAATCTGCTATAAGATAAATGAAAATACACATTATTTATTCCGTGATAAGGACTAAAAAAATTATTAACCTATATGTGAGGGAGAATTTTAAAAAATAAATTTCATATTTCTTATAGAAAAAGTCTTGAATATGCTTATAGATAATATGCAAAATTTTTTATAAAATTAACTATATAAACTAAATTAGACTCATAAATTTTTACGTCATCGTTCATCATATAAATGAAGTTCGACCCACCTTCATCGCATTGACGGTGAAATTGCGTCGCCGCGTCAAACAAAAAAAGCTGCTCTGCAAGAAACACGCGGATCTTAAGGAAACTTCGAGGATGTTCCAAGACATAAGGCCTACTTATATGCCCTTGGACCTTATTGGTACTCATCGCTTTAATCAGTACGTACCCTTAGATATTTTTGGTTCAAAGCAGGGGCAAGAAGTCATTCCAGGATAACAGTCCGATCATCTCCAAAAAAAACTCGCACAACGGTTAGGTTTGACATATTTGATCGTCTCTCTAATTGCAATATTTCAATTCATTGATCTCCTTTAGTTTACATCCACCACCTTTGCGGTCATCTGCTTCATTGGTATCCATGCAGCAATAGCTAACAATATTATATCCTTCATATTTGCTTATACATTGTATCCTAAGTTTTTTTATTATTATTATTATTTTTTAAATTTCCGAACGTACGGCCTTTTTTGGTCTTTAAACATCCTCTTTTTTCTTTTTTTTTTAGTGGTCTTAAACATTGTATTTTGCTGGATTTAAAGATAAGTAATATTTATCATCAAAAAAAAAAAAAAAAGATAAGTAATATTGTGCTTTTCTTGTGTTTCTAATTACTGAAGTGTCAATACTCTTTTTTTTTTTTACTCCAAATAACCTTTATATTGATCATCTGTGTTCTTCCTTTTACTTTCCTTCTGCTTTCGAATAGAATGTCTAGCGTTTCATTAGCAAGCTTTCTTCAGTCTTTCCTCCAAGCACGTACCACCCTTAGCAAACCTATCAACAGATGGCGCACGGCTTTTTTGACCATCTATTGTTCTAGAGCCTTGCTATCATTTTACAAAAATTCTCCTCCCCACAAGAAAAATACAGAGGTTTCAGGCCATTCTTCTTTCTTCGTTGTGGACCTCAAACTGAACAACGACTTCAAAATTGATCAAACTACTCTCAATGAGCTTGTCAAAGAGAAAAATGTTGTAGGCCTAGAAAATATTGGAGGAATTCGAGGAGTAGCATCTAGTCTTGAAACTAATGTTGAATTCGGGATTCCTGCTGATGATGAAGACATTGCTCGCCGACATAAGACATTTGGCTCAAACACGTACAAAAGACCACCCACAAAGAGCTTCTTCCATTTCGTAGTGGAAGCCTTCAAGGATCTTACCATTTTCATCCTCTTAGGTTGTGCTTCGCTTTCCCTTGCATTTGGTATAAAACAACATGGAATAAAAGAAGGATGGTATGATGGTGGTAGCATATTTGTTGCTGTATTTCTTGTCATTGCTGTTTCTGCCATTAGTAACTTCAAGCAAAACAGACAATTTGACAAGTTGTCCAAAGTCAGCAACAATATCCAAGTTGATGTCGTGAGAGTTGGGCGACGTCAACAGATTTCAGTGTTTGATATTGTTGTCGGAGATGTTGTTTGTTTAAAGATTGGAGATCAAGTTCCCGCAGACGGGCTATTCTTAGATGGGCACTCATTGCAAGTAGACGAATCCAGCATGACAGGGGAGAGTGACCATGTTGAGGTAAATTGCAATCATCCGTTCTTGGTTTCTGGTACAAAGGTTGCTGATGGCTATGCCCGAATGCTTGTCACTTCTGTTGGCATGAACACGACATGGGGTGAGATGATGAGCTCGATCAACCGTGACACCAACGAACAGACACCTTTACAAGCTCGACTCAACAAGCTAACTTCATCAATTGGTAAGGTTGGATTGGCAGTTGCTTTTCTAGTTCTCGTAGTCTTGTTGGTTCGATACTTCACTGGAAATACAGAAGATGAGAACGGAAATAAGGAGTTCAATGGCAGCAAGACCAAAACCGATGACATAGTGAATGCTGTGGTGGAGATTGTAGCTGCAGCAGTTACTATAATTGTGGTTGCAATTCCAGAGGGTTTGCCCCTAGCTGTCACACTAACACTTGCTTATTCCATGAAGAGAATGATGGCTGATCAAGCAATGGTGCGGAAGCTCTCTGCCTGTGAGACAATGGGCTCTGCCACCACCATTTGCACTGACAAAACAGGCACTCTAACGCTAAACCAAATGAAGGTGATGAAGTTTTGGTTAGGAGAAGGATTTTTTGCAACAGATGCTCACTCATCAATTGCTCCACATATTCTAGACTTGGTCCATGAAGGAGTTGCTCTAAACACAACTGGTAGTGTTTACAGGACGCCTTTGGGATCTGAAATAGAGTTCTCAGGTAGTCCCACTGAAAAAGCAATTCTTTCTTGGTCTGTTCTGGATCTGAACATGGAAATGGAGAAAATGAAGGAAAGTTGCACTATTCTTTTTGTTGAAGCATTCAATTCCCAGAAGAAAAGAAGTGGGGTCTTGATGAGGAGAAAGGTAGACAACACAACCCATATACACTGGAAAGGAGCTGCGGAGATGATACTGAAGATGTGTTCAAGTTACTATGATGCCTCTGGACATATCAAAGACATGGATGATGGTAAAATGCTGAAATTTGAGCAAATTATTCAAGGTATGGCAGCCAGCAGCCTCCGATGCATTGCTTTTGCTCATAAGCAAATTTCAAAAGAAGACAAAGAAGATGTCGAAGAGCATAAAAAGCTAAAAGAAGATGGTTTGACCCTTTTAGGACTGGTGGGACTTAAGGACCCATGTCGTCCAGGGGCAAAGAAAGCTGTGGAAGACTGTCAAAATGCTGGTGTGAACATCAAAATGATTACAGGAGACAATGTTTTCACAGCAAAAGCTATAGCAACAGAATGTGGGATTCTAAGGACTGGACAGGACATGTACAGCGGAGCTATAGTAGAAGGCGTGGAATTCAGAAACTACACACCAGAGGAGAGGCTAGAGAAAGTCGAAAAAATTTGTGTCATGGCAAGATCCTCACCTTTCGACAAACTTCTTATGGTAGAATGCTTGAAACGAAAAGGCCATGTGGTTGCAGTTACTGGAGACGGCACAAATGATGCACCAGCATTAAAAGAAGCAAATATAGGACTTTCAATGGGGATCCAAGGCACTGAGGTTGCCAAGGAGAGCTCAGACATCGTCATTCTAGATGATAATTTTGCTTCTGTGGCCACAGTTCTCAAGTGGGGAAGGTGTGTCTATAACAACATCCAGAAGTTCATCCAATTCCAACTCACTGTAAACGTTGCTGCTCTTGTTATCAACTTTGTAGCAGCAGTTTCTGCAGGTGAAGTCCCATTAACAGCAGTGCAATTATTGTGGGTGAATCTGATTATGGACACTCTGGGTGCCCTGGCTCTTGCAACAGAGAAGCCCACCAAGGAGCTGATGGAGAAACCACCTGTGGGCTGGACTGAGCCACTTATTACCAACATTATGTGGAGAAACTTGTTGGCCCAAGCTTTATATCAAATAGCCATCCTCTTGACCTTGCAATTCAGAGGCGAATCAATCTTTGGGGTGACTGAGAAGGTGAATGACACCTTGATTTTTAATACTTTTGTTCTTTGCCAAGTCTTCAATGAATTCAATGCAAGAAAGCTCGAGAAGAAGAATGTTTTCCAGGGTATACATCGGAACAAGTTGTTCTTGGGGATCATTGCGATAACCATAGTCCTTCAGGTGATCATGGTGGAGTTTTTAAAGAAATTTGCAGACACAGAAAGGTTGAATTGGGTGCAATGGGGTGCATGCATTGGAGTTGCAGCAATTTCATGGCCCATCGGTTGGATTGTCAAGTGGATACCTGTTCCAGAGAGACCATTTTTCAGCTTCCTAAAGATGGCAAAGAAACAAGGATTTCCACCCAAATTCTCTTGTCTTTTTTAAGACAAGCGCATAGCTCAACCTTCTTCTGCTGTAGAATTTGTTGTGTATCTCTAATTATACTTTTAGTACTCTCATTGTACACAATATTTTATATGTGAAGTTGTGATTCCATTTATTTGGTGATAAATATAATTACTAATTTCATTTGTTCTTTAAAATACATCGAGGGCTGTTTCAATGTCTTTGGAATATGTCTGAATGCAACTTATAGTTGGAATCTAGGATAAATCTATCACCATTTATAAAGCAGAAAGACTACCAATAATTTTGTATTATATGATCGATAAAATACCTGGAGTTGGAAAGACTACCAATAATTTTGTGCTCAAAACGTAGTTGAAGCAGCATATATGCATGATGACCTCTTACTGAATCTCCAAAAACAGAAACGCAATCGATTGACGCAAGCGGTGAAGGCAGTGAATTCAAGCCAACTTCTTCGTAGAAAAATTCAGAATTTCATGAGAAAACAATAGACTATAATTTGAAGGAGATTCCATTGGTAACAAATGATCATCAGCTTCAGAAGCAAGCTCCCATAAACGATTCAGAAGTTCTTCAGAAGCCAACATATATAAATTTGGAGGAAATCTATTAGAAACAAGTAATCATCAGCTTGAGCATCGAGCTTTCGCCAGTAAAGGTGAGCACTAGTCCACTAACTCTAAACTAACTTAATTCCAATAATCCATGGAAGATGTTATATTATTCTTATATTGCTTCTGCACATTTTATTTAACATGACTAGAAAGTAAAAGCAAACATCAAAACCTAATAAAAACCCAACTCAGACCTTTGCGTTCGTTCACTGCAAACTGCAACAGAGGAAGAGGAGACTACAAATTTAACTTTCAATACTGTATCTATGCCACATAATTCAGAACCTCGACAATGTTTACAATTTAAGTCCTATCAACCTTGTGATCTGTTGTATTCGAGTGGCAGAAAACATTTGCACCTCTGCATGATGAATGAAATTTCCTATCATTGAGGCATTCCCTCATACACCTTTCGTGCCTTTTATCTCGCAGCTAAGAGAAGCGCAAGTCCAGGTCTTTCTTCTTTGGCAACTGTATGTGTTGTGCAACTGTGACTAATTAAATATCTTGAGCAATTTAATCACTTTTCGGTTTTCTTTTTTATTTGTTGTGTTGGGATTCGGGCCAGTTAAACAACAAATATGAAGTGACCGCAGCGGATGCAACAAAGAGAAATTAAAACACAAGAGACAAAACTGAACACCAAGATTTGAAGTGGTTCGACTCAACTGAGCCTACGTCCACTGTTCGGTCGGTCTCAATGAATTTTATTATAACAACAGAGAATAAGTACGTAAATTGAATCATGTGATTCTTATACTAAAAACAATCAATCTCACTTACAAGTTGCAAAGCTCTCTCTCACAACTCTCAAACTCTTACAAATAGCTCTCCACTGAAAATCTAAACCAAAACACTTCTGGAGCTCCTCAAAGCTGCTCTGCGTTCAAATGAACGCGAGTCCTCTTATAAGCCGAATCTTGCTCGAGCGAGACCGCTCTCGCTCAAACGAAACATTATTCCAGACGGCGTAAATCCTGATACAAAAGACATTAGCTCGAAGCGAAACCTCGAGCGAATGTCTAGAGTTGACTTTCGCTCGAGCGAGACTTCGAGCGAGAGTCGAGTGAGAGTCGAGCGAAGTCTCTGTCTGGAATCTCGCTCGAGCTGGATGTCGAGCGAGGGTCGAGCGAACTCTCTGTCTGATGCATCGCTTGAGCAGGATGTCGAGTCAGGGTTGAGCGAAGTCACAGGTTGAGGCTCGCTCGAGCTACCGCTCGAGCGAGGGTCGAGCGAGAACTGTCTGATGCGCTTAATTAAACAATTCAAGCCACATCTCAACAAATCTTCATCTTGGCTTGAATTATCACAAGCCCCACAAAATTTCAAAAGACCCACAAATCCTTCAGTCATATCACAGAAGGAATACTCAACACAAACGACAATGCACCACAATACAAATTGCTTACCTGAATAACGTCATCTGAATATGAAGACAGTCAAATATCCTCTGCCAAAGTAAGGACCCAACAAAGCCTGCATGAGCATACACAAAAGGTGGCCAACTTGCCTCCTCTATCTACCAGCTGTAGACCTGCTCTCACTGTGCACCAATGCCATGGACAAAATCATACTCAATCACAAAAGCATGATCTAGAGTACCACACATACTCTGTTCTGAAGCTCTCCCAGTAACTCCACTTTCTTGCTATAACTCTCTCACATTTTTTGTGGAATGAAAGGAGAAAAGGTTCATCAAATAGCAAGCTGTAGTTGATCGCTTCAGCTGCAATCTGTAGATAAGCCTGACAAACTCAAAGCAAACTGTGGACTCAACACGAACCCACCTCATTCCATTTGAGATACTCCATTGGAGTGAAACAAACTGTATGGTCTGAGTAACGCTCTACCTTCTTGTCTGTAGATCACTTGTCTTCTCAAAGTGTTTGAACACCAAACACATCACAAAACAGATATACAAAACCAAACTCTCAGTAGTCATAGAACAAATATGAGTAAAACAAAAGCACGACTTTACACAAAATGTATCCTGATCAAAAATACTGCAGGAAACCTGATTCTACATTGTTTCTAAAGAACACAATGCAAACAAGAAAATCAAGATTACTGTCTTCTGATCACACCAAGTAAAAGTTGCCAACTCATAAATGACCACACCTGTCTGGCACACTCACATGTGCTGCATGCGAGTGATATCTAAATCTGGAGCATGTGAGGATACTCCACCTGTTAGCGTACTGCCCTTAAGGAAGTAGAGACTAACTGTCATATTCTTCACTGTTATCACTACTAGAGGAACTTTCCTCTTCCTCCACATTTTTTAATCGAGGACACTCACTTCTGTAATGACCAAACTTATGGCAGTAGTAACACTTAAATAATTTTCTTAGATTTAGAGCTACTGGAACTACCCCTCTCCTTCCCTGAACATCTCTCTCCCGAATCTATCACTAGAGGAATATTTCACAAACAGACCATCGACTTGATTGTCCATGCCTAATCCCCCAAATTTTGTTCTCAATTCCTTAGAACTCAAAGCAGACTTAATATCTACCAAGGAGATTGTATCTCTACCATACAATATTGAGTTTACAAAATTATCAAACGAAATAGGCAATGAACACAAAACAATTAAAGCTTGATCTTCCTCATCAATCTTAATGTCTATATTTCTCAGATCCATAATAATTTTATTAAATTCATCTAGATGTGGAGAAATAGGAGTACCTTCCACCATTTTGCGTGTATAACTGTTGTTTCAAATACAATCAGTTAGTGAGAGATTTCATGTACAAGCTCTCCAGCTTGTTCCACAGACCAACGGCAGTCTCCTCCTCAACAACTTCCCTCAAGACTTCATCTGATAGTCACAATAAAATAGTACTGTGAGTCATTTCTTCCTTATCCTTTGACGGTGCAGGAGACTCAACAGTCACTTCTAGAACATTGAACAGATCCTGTTGTCACAACAACGCCTTCATCTTGATCTGCCATAGACTGAAACTGTTCTGTCCATCGAATTTCTCTTTTTCAAAATTTACTGAGGTCATCCTTTCAGATTTTCAAAGCAACCGCTCTGATACTAGTTGTTGGGATTCAGGCCGGTCAAACAGCAAATATGAAGTGACTGCAACGGATGCAACAAAGAGAAATTAGAACACAAGACACAAAACAGCAATGCATACCAAGATTTGAAGTGGTTTGGCTCAACTGAGCCTACGTTCACTGTTGGGTCGGTCTCAATGAATTCCACTATAACAACAGAGATGAAATACAGAGATTGAATAATGTGATTCTTACACTAGAAATACTCAATCTCACTTACAAGTTGCAAAGCTCTCTCTCACAACTCTCAAACCCTTACAAATAGCTCTCTACTCAAAATCTAAACCAAAACACTTCTGGAGCTCCTCACAGCTGCTCTGCGTTCAAATGAACACAAGTCCTTTTATATGCCAAATCTCGCTCGAGCTAGCGAAAGACTACTCTAGCTCGAGCAAAACACTATTCTAGACGGCGCAAACCCTAATACAGAAGACACTAGCTCGAAGCAAAACCTCGAGCGAACGTCTAGGGTTGACTCTCGCTCGAGCGAGACGTCGAGCGAGAGTCGAGCGAAATCTCTGTCTGAGATTTCACTCGAGCTAGATGTCGAGTGAGGGTCGAGCGAACTCTTTGTCTGATACTTTGCTCGAGCGGGATGTCGAGCGAAGGTTAAGCGAAGTTACAGGTTGAGACTCGCTCGAGCTACCACTCGAGCGAGGGTCGAGCGAGAACTGTCTGATTCGCTTAATTAAACAATTCAAGCCACATATCAACATGTTGTGGATATTCTTTGTGATTCAATTGTTTCGAAAAACAGAGTTTTAGACCGGTGACACTGTTGGATGACACAAATCCAACATCCTTATGAAATTGTGTTTTATGAGACTTGTCATGGCGGACGGCGCTAACGCTTTTGAAGTTCTAGACCCGCGTCCATAGACAATCTCTTGTAATGTCTCAACGTAAAAATCGCCTCAACAACCTCCACGACCTATAGATAGAAGTTAGAACCCTTGCACCATATGTAACTCTCTAACATGTCATGGCGCATCTAGACTCTAGAGACAAAATTAAGAAATAATTTTTTTTTTAACCTTAAATTTTATTATTGTAAATGATTTTCATTTAATCAATATTTGACATCATGTGTGCCACGTCAACAAATATATATATATATATATATATATATATCCAATTAGGACAACAAGATCATCAATAATAAAGAATAAACTTGCTCATAAAGGGAGGTGAGGATCCCCATTTACCCCATCCGTACAATACAATACGTGCATGTGATCATCATGATGGGATAGAGACGCAAAAAATCTATTTTGATTTCACTTACTATTTTTCACCTTGATATGATGATAGATATAAGAATTTGACAATAAAGGTAACAACTTTTTTTAAATTAATACTCCTCATGTATGTTTAAGATTGGTGTTTCTTGTAAAAAATCTGATAGCCTAATGGCATTTGATCTGGTTTTCTATATGAAAACTTGAATTCGGATTTAGGAAATTCATCCTTTCTTACGCCTGGCCATGCATCATTCAAGAAGAAAGCCAATCATGTTCAACGTGGTTTTGCAGATTTGCGAAACTGGACTTCTATATTGACCATGAATATAACCGACTATAATATGCCAATAAATAAATAAATAAATAAATCTCTAAAAGTTAATATGAAAGAGACAGCCGAATCCATCTGCTTTATGATAAAGTTTCACGATCATCGATCAAATTTCATGCTAGTCAATTAGGGTTGCAAACGATACGATCAAAGACGAATTTGAGTCGAGTTGGACTCAAATAACTCGAGTTCGAGTTCGAGTCGAGCTGAGAGTTTGCCGAATCGAGTCGAATTCGAGCCGATCAAAGATGAGCTCGAGTCGAATCGAGTTATTTATCGATCTTTGTTTTTACTCTCTAAAGATCTGTACGAATCGAGCCGAACTTAGTCGAGTAATTACTCTAATTTTTTACTCTTTATAAATATTTAACTCAATAATTTTTTTGTGAACTCAATACATTATTATTGTAAAGAAATAAAATGTTACTTCTACATAAAGTAACAAAATATATTACTTATACAAAGTATTAAAAATAATATATATAACACATAAAATATATATAATAAAAGAATATATGTAAGAATATATGCAATATTATGTATATATGTATATAGAAATATTATGAGTATTGTTACAAGCCCAAAACGAGTCAAATCGAGTTTATACGAATCTTGTTCACGAACACAAACGGAGCGAGTCGAGATTATACGAGTTTAGCTCGTTTAATATTCGAATCAATATTAGTGCTCATGAACAACTCATTTATTAAACGAATCGAGTTCAAATCGAGTTTATACGAGTCGAGCTCAAATTGTTTACGAGCATCTCTGTTCGTTTGCAGCCCTACAGCCAAGTATGCATACACATCTCTAAACCATTAATCAACAGTCAAAGTCAAACCTTGGAACTGAAAGTTGGAGAAATTTCACATCAGCACACCTTCGGCTCCTATGAGTTGGAGGATATATATATATATATATATATATATAAGAAAAATTAAATAAAAATTATTTATATTTGCCATGTTTTTAACATGATGATCTTGAATGAAGCACACTTAACAAAATATTCAACAAGAAAATAAATTAAGCGTAGAACATAGATTTGAACGAATTAATTTTTGGTAATTCATGACGTACGTATGTATTCATTATTCATCAACTACTACAACAAATTAAACAATACAAGAAGTAATTAATTAATCATTGTAAACAGAGTAAAGTGAAGGCAAGTATATGAAAATGAAAGTTCTGGAATCAATACAATGTGGTAAACAAAATGTATATATATAGTACATTAAAAAGGCAACACTCTAATTAAGGTGCACATGCATACAGATGATAAAATTAAAAATTTTATTTATACTAATACACCCCCTCAAACTGGAATGTACAGATTCAACATTCCCAGCTTGTTAAGCAAAAGATGAAATCTATATGTTCCAAGAGCTTTAGTAAAAAAATTACCTAATTGATGTTCACTAGAAACATGTAAAGTAATTACAGTGTCATTTTGAATCAAATCCCTAAGTAAGTGACAGTCTATTTTAATGTGTTTAGTTCTTTAATGAAATACAGGATTAACAGTAATATGGAGGGCGGCTTGATTATCACAGTATAAAACAGAGGGATCAGAAAATATAATTCTAAAATCAGCAAGTAATCTAAGAAGCCACTTTCGTTCACACAAGCAGAAGTCATTGAGCGATACTCAGCTTCAGCAGACGATCTGGAGACAATCACTTGTTTTTAAAACTTCCATGAGATAAGTGAATCACCAAGAAAAAAAGCAATAACTAGTTATTGATCTTCTAGAATCAGGACATATAGCCCAATCAGCATCACAACCTTCAGTTTCAACAAGGAAGTACTAGAGAAAAACAAACCTTGACCAGCACTGGCTTTGAGATATCTCACAACTCTTAGAGCAGCATCAAAGTGAGATTGACGAGATTAATCCATAAACTCACTCAAGGCATTGACAGAAAAACAAATATCAGGTCTTGTAAGTGTCAAATATAGAAGCCTTCCAACCAACCTTCTATAGGAAGCCGAATCCTTAATTAAAGGGCCAGAACTATAAGTTTTGGATAACCTCAAGTTTTGATCCATATGAGAGATAAAGCTGGCTTACCAGCTAGAAGACCACAATCAGAGATGATTTCAAGTGCATATTTCCTTTGAGAAAAGGAAACGCCTTTAGTAGATCTTGCCACCTCAAGACTCAAAAAATACCTCAAATTTCCTAAGTGTTTTAGCTTGAAATGTAGATTAAGGAAGGCTTTAAGATCAGCCACATATTTGGAATTATTGGAGGCAATTACAACATCATCAACATACACCAATATTGCTATAAAGATGCACCAAAAAATTTGGTAAAGAGACTGTAATTAGATTTAGACTGATTAAATCCATAAGAAATCAGGGTAGATAAAAACTTAGAGAACTATTGTCTAGAAGTTTGTTTCAAATCATAAAGGGATTAGACCAATTTACAGATCCGAGAATCTCCTGGTTTAGAAAAACCAGGTGGCAATTTCAAGTACACCTCTTCATCAAGTTCTTCAAGTAGAAAAACATTGTTTACATCTAATTGATGTAATCCCAGTAATTAATAGCAGTCAAAACAAGAAAACAACGAACAGTTGTGTGCTTTGCAACGGGAGAAAATGTATCAAAATAATCAATATCTTCACGTTGAGTATACCCCTTTGCAACTAAATGAGTTTTATAACACTCTAAAGTGCCATCAGATTTCAACATGCACTTATAAACCCATTTACAACCAATGCACTGTTTGCCAGGGGGTAATTCAGTAAAAATCTATGTTTTATTAGATTCAAGAGCATTGATTTCAGTTGCCATAGCATCCCTCCAATGAGGATTTTTAATGGTTTGATGGAAAGATTTTGGTTTATATAGAGAATCAACAGCACTACAAAAATGTTTATAGGAATTAGAAAATTTGGAATATGACAAGTAGGAAGAAATAGTATACACAATACTTGTACATAAAGAGCCACCAATCAGAGAAGGAGTAACTTCATTATTTGAAATTAAGGAACATTGATATTGCTGCAAGTATGCAAATGGTCTCCTATTTCTTGTAGATTTTCAGGTAGGAGCAGAATTTATTGGTTGAGAACTAGAAACAAATATATTTTTTGAAAAATTTGGTAAGTGAGAAACAGAAAATGATGGCAAAGTAGTATAAGAAGGATCTGATAATGTGGTAGGTAAAACTGGATTAGTTTGAGAGATATTAGGTAAATCAGAAACAGAATTTATGAAACTAGAATTTGAATGGAATGGAAAGATTGTTTCATGAAATATCACATCTTTAGAAATTATAATTTTGTGAGTATAGATGCCATACAGTTTATACCCTTTAATACCAGCTGGATATCCTAAAAAAATGCAAGGTTGGGCTCGGACAGAGAATTTTGTGGATGAACCACCAAGAATGGATGCATAACAAAGACATCCAAAAACCTTAAGATGATTATAATGAAGTTTGGAAAAAAATAAAATCTCATAACGTGATTTGTTTGAAAGAATTGGAGTTGGTATTCTGTTTATAAGATAAACAGCAGTTAAAATACAATCACTCCAAAATTGTAAAGGAATTTGAGACTGAAATTTGAGAGCTCTAGTAACATTTAGGATATGTTGATATTTTCTTTCAACTATTGAATTTTGTAGAGGAGTGTATACACAACTACGTTGATGTATAACACCCATGTTGGCAAAAAAAGATTTCATGTCAAATTCCAAAGCATTATCAGTGCAGATGGTTTTAACTTTGGAATTAAATTGAGTCTCAACTAGAGCAAAAAAGGATTGGATATACTGTCTGGTTTTAGATTTGGTTTTAAGGAGATAGACCCAAGTACACCTACTAAAATCATCTACAATGGTAAGGAAATACTTCAAACCATTATAAGAAGGTATAGCAAAAGGCCCCCATACATCACAATGAATTAATTCGAATGCAGAGAGTAAATTAGAGGTGCTCAAAGGAAAAGGTAATCGTTTCTGTTTGGCAAGAGGACAAACATCACAATGATTATGAGGCTAATATGCAAAATCAGAAAGCTCAGAAGCACATGTATTCTAGAATCAGAAATATTTCTAAGTCGACAATGCCATAAATGGAATTATTTTTAACAAAATTACATGAAAAAAAGTATTATTGTCTACAGGTTTACATGAAATAGAAGAAATGCCTGGTACTTGCAGTACATGATATAATCCTTGTGAATGCTTAGCTATTCCAATCGTCCTCCAATTTGAGAGGTCCTAAATGTAACATAAACCATGTAAGAATAATAGGAAATATGATAATTGTGAAACAAGTTTGCTAATAGATATAAGATTGAAACTGAAAGCTAGAACATATAAAACATCATTAAGAATGAAGGAATCAAAAATTCTAACCGTGCCAATATGTATAACTTGAGTATATGAACCATTAGGTAATTTCACAAAAATATTGATAGAAGATTTTATGGATGAAAAAAAATATAAAGAACTAATCATATGATCAATCGCACCAGAATCCAAAATCTAGAAATGAGATGGAACAATGTTGTGATGATAAGTGGAAAGCACAACAGAGTTACCTAAAAAAGATTCTGAATTGGATGAAACAGAGGACGATGTAGAGATTGGACCTGCTTGATTAACAGATGAAATATTAGAATGATTTTGAAGGAATGCAAGGAGTTGATTACATTGTTCTTGAGAAAATGGAAATGGATTTAAAGCTGAATCAGAGACCGACTGGTTAGCAGTAACCTGATTGACATTAGGTTTCGAGATTTAAACTTGTATCCAGGAGGATATCCGTGGATCTTGTAACACTTATCAATAGTGTGACCAGATAAGCCACAATGTGTACAAAATGGATGATCCTTCCTATTACCAGTAGGCTTGCTCTGTCTAGATGCATTAGGTCCTCGATTAGCATCACCATCACGATTACCATCACGGTTAGACAACAACACAGTAGGTTCAACATAAGCAATGGAATCAAATACAAGTTCTCTCTGTTTTTCTTCTTAAAGAACAAGAGAGAAGACTTTATTAATTGGTGGAAACGGATCAGAAAGTAAAATCTGACTCCGTAAAGGGGCATAAGTCTCATTGAGCCCCATCAGAAACTGAAGAACATATTCTTCTTGTTGATAATCAACAACTTTCTTGATAGCTCCACAGGAACAAGTCAGCAAAGGACGGAGATATATCATCTTCGCCCAAGAACACTTCAGACGAGTAAAGTAAGTACTTACAGACGAAGCTTCTTAAGTTGAAGAAACAATACTCTTACGGATCTGAAAGATACGAGGGTGATTGCTTTGAGCAAACCTCTCCTTGAGATCGTTCCACATATCTTGAGCAGAATCGATTTAAAGAACAGACGCAGCAATCTCCTTGGACAAGGCGTTGAGAAGCCATGAAAGACCCACCGTGTTACATCGAATCCAAGCATTATGCTTTGGATCGGAGTCAGGAGGTAAGGGGAGAGTTCAGTCGACAAAACAAAGTTTATTTTTGGATAAAAGAGCCATGGACATTGATCGGCTCTAGGTGAGGTGGTTGTCGCCATTCAATGGCTAAGAAACAAGAACACAGCCAAGATGATCGCTGTGCTGGAGATACAAAGGATTAGAATATTCCTCAGAGGAAAGATGATTAGAGGCAAAAGATTCGTAGCAATTTGTGTTATTAGAGGCCATCAAAGATGAGAAACAACAGATGAATCGTGAGAGGAAAAGGCTAGGGTTAGAGATTGTTTTCATCTAATACCATGTAAATAGAGTAAAGTGAAGGCAAGTATACGAAAATGAAAGTTTGGAATCAATACCGTGTGTTATTAAGTGAACAAACTGTATATATATAGTACAGTAAAAAGGCAACACTCTAACTAAGGAGCACGTCATCCAGGTGATAAAATTAAACATTTTATATACACTAATAATCATGCACACTTAGTTTTGGTGGGAAACATTAAGGTTGGAAAATAATCACTACAAGAGAATAGATTTTTTGAGACAAATCATTTTGTTTCAAAAAGTCTATTTTTCATCCAAAAATATCTTTAGAGACAAAACAATTTCGTCCTAAATTTGTTTCAAAAAGTTTTTAGGGACAAAAATTGAATTTCGTCCCTAAAAATGATTTTTAGCGATGAAATCTCACTTGCCCATCCAAATCTGTTCGGACGGGATTTTTTATTTGAAACATAAAAAGTTCATCTCAGAAACCTGTTTGGACAAAAATTTCAACTGTCCGAATTGACACATGACGTTCGAACAGATAAATATTTGGTTCGAACGAGGTAAGCGTCCGAACGAATATTATCTGTTAGAACGAATAAATTTATTGGAATTAATTTTGTTTGAACGGACTCTTTTTAGTTCGGATGAATTTTTAAATCGTAATGTATCGTTCGAACGTAATTTTTTCTGTTCGAACAGTACCGTTACACAGATTCACATTTAGTTAAAATATGCATTGCTATTATAATAAAAATGTAATTTGTATATCAAAATTGTTCAAATATTTTTGTTAAACAGAATAATAAATGTACAATTAATATAAAAAATAGATTTTAAGATCGTAGTGGTGGCATAGCGTTTTGGGATATCCTCTGCTATTTCTTCAAACATTGCCCAAGTCCTCGACTCCAGTCTCTCTTCTATTCTTGTCTCTAACTCCACTGCTTTATCCAATTTTGGTCAGCAAATTTTGTTCCTTGAACCTCAATCATTCTATCTCAGTGTTTGCTACCTCTAACTCCTTAGTCTTTCTTCATTGGATCTAGCCTTAGAAGAGGATGATGAACTTGAGAATGACTTCACACAACGTCCTAAACCCCTCAAATATCCAGAACGTAATCCAAGAACTTCATATAAGATTCAAGCATCGTTGACAGATGATTTATCATATGGATCTGCAACAACGTCATTTAGAGATTTCATCTTTTCCTACAAAAAATATTAAAGTTAGTATAAATAATAAGAATATTATATTAGATTTGACTTAATATACTTAAACTTACATAATTTGTCTCAGTTTGGGGATTGGTCCAAACACCATCACGATCTTTATGTGCTTTAACATATAATTGAGTTAGATCAAAGTTTCCCGAACTTTCAGCTTGCTGCAAAATAAAAACTATATTAGAACTTGAATGAGATAAGTGCATACTTTAATATGAAACTCGAACTAGTCGCACTTACTATTTTTTTGTACAAACGATGAAAAGATCGGGAACCTGCACGATGATGTATTTTTAAATTTGATTTATTTTCTTTGTTTATAGCACTCTGTTACTAAAAAAAAAATTGATTATAAGTTTCAAATTCTAATACATCTATTATTTTTTCTTTTAAAAAGAAAATGCAATACTACCTTATAAGCAAGATCTTCAAACAGATCACAAACATTCTCCCACTCAGCTGGTGGTATTGCTTGGAATAAAATTTTGGCACACCTCTACAATAGTGCTAAACTTCTCGAAATATGCATGACATCAACCTTTGTACCTCCGGAATGCACTTGGCATCAGTTCCTCAACTGCTTTTCGATGCTCGCGCCGACTAAAATCGAGATCATACTCATCATTGAAAAAAGTTATAAGTAATTAGTATAAATTCAATTAGATTTAAATTTAATTTATACTTAGTTTTCTGGTATGTTGCTCATTACCAAACAACGTTTTTTTATGTGATCTTTCATATCTTCGAGAACGTTAACTCAGTAGGCTGCTGACATCGGAGTATACGTGCGAGTGAGGGCACCAACATAAGTAGAAAACCATACTTGTGAATCAATGTGCCCACCAGTGTGACCCTCTAATATGTCAACTTTAATTTTACCTATTTTTCTGACTTTCTCTATGTAGACATCCCTCATAATGCCCCACAATCGGCGCTCGCATACAACTACATGCACAACAATTAGAGTAGATATACATATAATTTGGTAAATATATATTAACTCGTGTTAAATACTATAATTTGACAAAATACCTGGTACTGGGTCTGGTGATGCCGGCCCACTATTGCCGACTAGTGAATCACGTGCAGAGGAGTCGATAATGATTGCGGGTGGGATGATGCACGAACTACTTTGCGTTTAAGAGGCATATCTATTTGAAATTGTAATTAATTAAATATATCATCAGATAAATGTTGTAGATATTTAAAATTTATACTTACACATACATTTTAATTCATTCACTAGCAGTTTTGCTAGACCAGTCCCTTTCATCCTCACCAGACACGTCAGTAGATTCATGTCCTTTCGACATTCTATCCTCAATCACTTCTGGTGCAACATCTTCTCTACGGAGTGAGACCATTTTATATTGACTTAGGTCAACAAATAGATTGATCCTTGCTTCGTTTTCTTGATATGCTTCTTCATTTGTCAAACCATCAAATTCTTCATGTCGTTCATCTGCCTCTGAAATATAATCATGTACATTTCTTGGTGCAAACTTCTCCACCACTCGCTATGGGTTCCCGTATTCTGGATCATCTAAATAAAAAATTTGATTTGCTTGGCAGGCGAAAATAAAAGGATCGTTCTCGTACCAGGTCTAGCATATATTTACACTGACAAAACTTTCATCTTTATGCACCCCCAACCTAGGATTTGAAACATCCCACCACTTCTAAACAACCAAGCAATATAATACCCCACATATTTTAACCCCCGTATGCTAGAAAATCATTTATTGTCCATAAGACTATGGGCATGCATCCTGAATTCCCTTGACCAGGCTGCAATATACGTAGTCACACCTTGTTCTCATAACACTTTCAACTCTGCTATCAGTGGCTGTAAATATACGTCTATGTCGTTTCTTAGAAACCTCAGTCCTGGGATCAATAGAGCCATCATGAAATAAGGATCCTTCAAACACTTCCAAGGCGACAAATTATAAGGCATTAATATCACAGGCCACGTACTATGAAAAGTGTTCATATTGTCAAATGGATTAAAACCATCAGTTATCAACGCGAGACTTACGTTCCGAGGCTCTTTAGCAAACCATGGATAATCCATATTAAACTTCTTCCATTGTAAGGAATTTGCCGGATGCGAGATATAATGATAATTTCGGGACTCTTTCTATATCATGCCAAGTCATATCATTTGCAGTCACTCGAAAAGTAAACAACCACTGAAGTCAAGAGATCAACGGAAAATGTCTCAACACTTTGTTCGGTACATTATGTTTATCTGATGTTCATCTTGACTCGTGACACACTAGACATGAATCAAATCCTACATATTGCTTCCAAAATAACACAATCATTCTCATGTGTGGATAATATTATAATCAAATCTCAATCCACACTTCAATTTTTTCGCCTCGTAAAAGTTACGAGCACCACGTTATTTTGCGGAAGCACCTCTTTAAATAACTCAAGTAACATGTCAATGGCCTTTGCAAAAATCCTGCATATTGACTTGATATGTAGCAACCTCACTATGAATGACAACTTGCTATGACGGGTACACTCCTCATACAGTTGTCGTTGTGCATCCTCCCACAGTCTTGCAAAGTTCTCGTTTCTTTCAAAAGATTGTGACGATGTTCTTTCTCTATCTTGAACCTCAAACATACCTGAGCCAATATCTCCTAACATCTGAGTCATATCCTCTCCATTATCATCACTATCATCGAAAACGACCATATTTGTATCGTGCATATCGATCTCAGCACTCGTTTCTTCCATCCAATTGGAATGACTCCCAAATCAAACTCCTGTCGGAAATGGCTTGCCATGTAGAACCCAAGGCGGGTATTTAGGATCTATTCCATTAACGAAAAAATGAGACTCCACTACTACTACGTTTAAATTACTCAAATTTTTGCACTTCTTATCCGGACATCTTATAAAACCCCGATTGTCAGCACTCTCTTTCGCAAACTTTGTAAAAAAATTCACCCCCCGTGCATACTACTCATAGTCTCGCCCAAACCTATCTCCCAATAGCATCCAATTTTTATCCATTGTATTTTCGTTGCCCGTCCACTGTCTATAAAAAAGACCTAATTCATTTCATAAACATCATCAATAACATTCTAATTGATATCCTTGTAGCACTATATTGATAAGGTAGTTGGTCCTATCCCATTCGAGAGACTATTATCTATATTGCATATAAACTCTGTCTAAAACTTAAATGTTAGTAAAAATTTCGGTAGCATTTCCCTGTAACTCTCCAAGTATACTAGTTGTACCCAATTCCATACTTGAAGAGTGTAAGGAAATGCTCACTAAAATTTTGTAAACTAACATAAAAGTTCCGACTAAATATATCTGCCATATAGATGATAGAAACCCAAACTGTCCACTTTGGACAATTTAAGAGTTGTACCCAAATATTCTTTAAGAGGATACTTGGCCACAACTCTTGGACGGGTCTAAGGTTCAAACAATATTAGCACTAAATTAAGTCTAACAATCAACTATAATAATACAATAAACTATAATAGTAGTAATAACATACAATATTAGCAAACTCAATATATATTAGAAGCAATAGTATTCTGTTTGCACGAGTTCCATTCGAACAGTAATATTAACGTTCGAACTGTAATCACATTAAATAGAATTTTCGTTCGGATGTGAATAGTACTGTCCGAACGAGTATCGTGCAAACAGAATAGCAGAATTGATCCTCAGCACCGACCAAGTAGTGAACAAATACCCAAATAAACAAATCATGTTCGAAATGAATTATATAATAAAGCCCCCAAACAAAAAATAATAATCTAAACTCTATATAAAATCACCCTCAAATATGGTAAAATTCTAAACCCTAATAATTAGAAAACTAACCTCAATTTTTGCACTTCCAACTGAAAATTCAAATCAAATACACTGTCCACAATCATAAATCACTTGATGAGAAAATCCCAACCACTTTTAAGGGTGAAAAATAATAGCTAAACTAGAAATACGCAAAAAAAAGTGTTGACAAATAAAATTTACATATTTTCTCCCAAGAATCATTCTTCTTTCACACCCAAGAATCCACCCACAATCCCTGATTGGTCTCTGCCTCTCTCTCAATCTCCCTCTCTAAAAGGTAGTGAATTCCCGCATGAATATGAGCTGAAAAGTCAGATGTATAAATCTATCTTGATTCGTTCAGACGTTCAAATTATCTGTCTGAACGCGAAAATTTCAAATTACCGCTTCATTTTCTCGCAATGAATTTGGTGTTCGGACGGAAGTTTTTTACGTCCAGACTCCTTATTCTTAGCATATTCTGAGTATTTTGTGTCCGAACGGGAAATTTACTGTTCGGAAAAATTCTATATAGTTGGCATTGATTCAAAAATTTTCCTCCAAATTCAAAATGCAAACTACGAGATAAAATACGTTCGAACAATAGTAGATTATTGCTTAAACGGGTACTTAATATTAATATATAAAATAATTTACTAAGTAACACAAACTATGAGATAAAATACGTAATCCTATATACTAAGTAATCTATATAAGTACTTAATTAGTAAATACTAAATACTACGACTCAAATGTTAATATTTATATACTAAGTATTCTATACTAGTATAGTAGTATTATAGAATACTAATTGTACTTGGTATATATATACATAGTACTAACCACTATACGTATTGCCTATAATACTATCATATTAATAATATGTATAGTGCGTAAGGCTATTATATGAAATATGTTAGTATTTTTTTGTACTAAGTATTTTATAATACTATTAGTGTCATATAGTAATTTTTAGTATCATCATAACCATCCGAACTAATACTCGAAACCTCAAATCCCAAACTCTTCAATGGGCATTCGGACGGATACCCCATACATCCAGACATAAAACCTATTGGTTCGGACACTTGAGAACAGATCAGATATTAATTAAAAAATAATAGCTTGTAAGTATAGTGTAGTTAATTTAAACGTAAGAAATTAGTAAAAATATTAAATAAAGTTCTGTATAATTATGATTATAATATGTTATAGCACTAGAGGTGGCAATATATTACACAACAAGTCTCATCAATAAGGTATCAAACACACCTCAATTTAATTGCACAATATTTTTCACAAGCAATATATGTTAATTAGTTGATGGTAATTAAATTAAAAATATATATATCATATGCCTATTGGGAAAATCAATTTTCTTGATAGTAATTAAGCGTTATAATTACAAATGAAATACACATACAATTACGAATGGCACACACACCCAAAGATGTGTGTGATTTTTAACCTTATAGTTAGTTTTATAACTTCGTAGAACTTTTGTGATACTTTAATTATAATTAATTTTGTTGTTTACATGTCTCAATTATGAAACGAACATGGACACAGATACAAAGTCGACCTAACATCCCGTTCGGATGCCACTTATATCGTCCGGACGATACAAGTACCGTTCGAACATTAACTCACTCGTCCGGACGAGTATTGGGGTATATAATACCCAAGGCCTCTGAACGACGTCATTTGTGCATCGAATGAGAAAACGTCTAAATCACTCCCAAACCGCCATCAATCGCTCAATAACAAGCCACATGCAGTTTCTCCATCAAAATATCGAAGGTGTGTACATTCTAACACCCTCTATTGGTTGGAAATAGATTGTGAACACCCATTTTGGTAGGGGTCGGATTTCAAATCGAATTCAACCCCTTTTTCGTAGTTTTATTTATTTATTTTAAAGAATACATCTACTCGGACCTTTAGAAGTGAACTATGGTTGATTTGGCCGAATAGATACTAGTTTTGTAGAGAATGGAGAAATGGCCGAGTTAACTCGGCCAACTCGGCCAATTCTCCTCGATAAGGTTTTCCGTCTAGACGAAAATAACATCCGTCCAGACAAGGTGAATAAGAAGACTCTTTATCATCCGGACGTGTAATAACAGGTCCGATAACACATTCGGACGAGTTATACCACAATGCACATTTAAAGCATTAATTTGATTTCTATTCATGCATTTTTGGTGTTTTTGCACTCCTAACATCTTCTTTTGCTCATTTATTGAACAATATACATATGGCATCTTGTGGAAGAAAGCGTGGGATGGACCAGACTAGCGTTCCCCTCGTAGCCCCCAATGCACCTATTGCCTCAGACGCCCCTACTACCCTGGATGCCCATGCTGCCCCAAAAGTGGCATCCTTGTAAAACGGGTGGTAAAGTTGGATGACTTCCAAGACCTGGCTTGGGAGGGACGCAGCATCTTGCAAATCTTCACCGAGCGGAGACTTCGAGTACCCTGACATGGTACGCGAGTTCTACAGAGTTATGGGAGAGCAGTCCGGAGACCAGCCCCACTATGTCCTGACAGTCCGAAGAGTCGGGATAGCGTTCAGTCCGAAGATTATTGGAGACTACCTGGATATTCCACATGTCATGGATGCATATCTCGCACCATTTGCTAGTGCAGATACAGAGGCATCCACCATAGAGCGAGCTCCAGTATTTATTGATGAGGAGCTACAGGCTGACTCAGCAAATGATACTGAGTCTGATGAGCAGTACGTACCTGATCAGGACGATCTCACAGACGATCAGGTACGTACTGCTCCACCATATGACGGCGGGAATATCATCAAATAGGTCGACTGCACCGAGTTCTTCAGGATCCTTAATTTGATAGTCGGCTACAACCTGAACCCGAAGAAGCATAAGACGGACTTTGGGATCGATCAGGCCAGACTGCTAGTGCGGGTTGCGCGGATGCAACCTATTGATCTCGCCCTCTACATATTCTAACACATTTGGACCGAGTCGCATTATGGGAGTGAAGGCAGTCTTCTATTTGGATTGATGGTCTTTGGCCTCCTACTCCGAGTAGGAGTTACACCACGGGTGACTGAAAAAATCACCCTATAGATAAGGCCTCTCAACAAGATCACCCTTAGCAAGAGTAAGGGCTGCCACAGTCAAATGAAGACTCCGACATCAGATGTGTCTACAACTTCCAATACTGCTGCCCAGACTGTTGGGAGCTTAGCCCCTGGATTTTTACTACAACAATTGGAGGCAGTGGTAGAGGTAGTGGTGGAGAGAGTGGTGAGGCGAGTAGTAGGGGAGCCAGAGGAGCGCCTCAACAAGATGATAGCTGATATAGAGTCATAGGTCAAATTTATGCAGGAGGACATAGATTTGATGCCGAAGTAGTATTGTTTCCATATTTTATTTTGTATTTTACTTTGTGTTGTATCGAACAATATTATATATTTTGGGATGTAAATATTATGTGTTTTTTAATTTTGGAGTTCATAAAAATTTTTCTTTCTTATTTTTCTCATTTTACTTACCACTCGTGATAATAAAATAAATAATATTTGAAATTAATTATAAATAATTAATTTGTGCATTTATAAATATTTTAAACGTTCCGTAAATCATAATATGTAATATAAACTTGTTTTTTATATTTTTAAAATGATAAAATGGAATTAATGGAAAATATATATATATATATATGTATATACACAAATTAATAGTGATGAACCATTAAAATCTAATTTTCAACGTTTTCTGTCCGAACAGTATATGTTATGTCCGGACAAACTTGCAGGTTTCCTGCCAAGTTCCCCTCTAAATACATCATGTTCGGATAAATAATTCTCCGTCCGAACGTATTTTTATATTTCGAGACGATTTTTTTCATCTCAAATTTTTGGTTTAGACGGATTTTATTTCGTCCGAACGATTTTGCAACTTGTCTAGCTTTTTAGACAAATTTTGTCAATCATTTCGAATAAATATATTTTGTCTCTAACAAATTTCTTCCTTAAAAATTAAATTAAATTTCGTGTAGTGAATGAATTTGAATAAGAAATTTCTTCAATCGATCGATCATTTTGTCCGTCAATTGAGTACGTAATTGGTTATCCAATGGCCATCATCATTTTGACAAATTCTTCGTAGTTGACCTGTCCATCACCGTCCAGGTCTGCCTCTCTGATCATTTGCTGCACCTCTTCATCCGTCAGCTTTTCACCTAGATTGATCATTACATGCCTCAACTGAATGCACCGATCCAAACAATACTCACGTAAATAAACTATTAATTATAATCTAAATCAACTAGGAGGAACCTGTGAAATGTAATTTGTAACACATTTTAACGATGCAATTATTTAACTGAAACATAAATTAGACCCCTGTCGGCGATTCCATAAACATTGTCCTGTTATTATTCAGCTGAAGTAATTATAATGGAAAATAATAATTATAGTAGTAAAATATATAAATATTATATAATCATTTTAAAATTAAATAAAATACGAAGTTTACAGAAAAATAAATGTTTTAAAAGTGAATTATATATTTTTTTTTCCAAAATAATTACGTGATGTTTATATATTTTATGACTATATATAATATTATTCATTATATATATATATATATATATATATTCTTCCGCTAATATTTTTTTCCCATGAAAAATAACATGATTTTTTCAACTAAACATGTTGTAATAGAAATATTCTGTGTTAAAAAAATGAAGACACGTCTTTCATATATATATCATGATACTTGGTTTGGGTCATGATCACAGCTGTCCGTATTATATATATAATGCATATCAGATATCTTCAGATATCTTAAATATTTAATTTGTTGAGGTCAACACATGCAATGCACGGCAAAAAGGTTTTCAACTTTTCAGTACTACTTATATCACGTTAGTTTTCATTCCCTTAATTTATCAACTGTACCTCATTAGCTGACATAAACCCATTTTGGTCCTGGTCAAATACTTTGAAGGCTTCTTTAAACTCCTCCTCTGCATCAATCTCCTATAATTGAAACAGTACTTCCAAATATATCAATCTTGAGGGTAGAGGAGAACTATTGTTTTTCACATGATATCTTTTAACCATAGACCTTCATCGTCCATATTATATCAAGGGGAAACACTACTTCCACTTATAAAATTTATTAAAAAATTCTATCGATTGTATTTTTTTTTTAATAATTTATAAGGAAGTATTTTTTTTAATAAATTTGTGATTTTTTTAATTTTTTAAATGTTTAAATTGTTTAAGAAATTATTGGAAACAAAAAACAAAAACATAAAAAAAAAAATTTTAAATTAAAATTTTCCCTTTCGGGATCGCGATCCTATGGTGATGACCCTATAACGAGTATTATCGTATGATCAGAAAACCTTTTCACAGCTTATTTATCAATCATATAATGATACATCAAAATTACACAAGATGAAAAGCTAGCGATGATGGTTGAATGGATGATGGCAAGCATAAAGAATAAACTGATCACAAAAATGAACAGCTTTGATTATATATATGATCACCATTTTGATTTTTGTCACGATAATTAAGTTAATGATAATGTGTCTGGTTAAGTGAGTGCACATGCATTGATAGTTAAGGTAACTACTTCATTATCCTTTACCTTCATCTTCTTGGCCATTAAGTTCAAGAACTCTGCAAACTCTATGGTCCCATTTCCATCAGCTTCAACTTCGCTTAACAGTCGCCAATTCTTCAATACTAATGCAACCTACACAATCAAATGTTCCAGTACAATTGAATATATATATATATATATATATATATATATATACCAATATTATTATAAGCATAAGGGCGGAGAAATGCCGATCACCATCTCCATCTCTGTCAAACAGACCAAAAGCTTCTTTAAACTCGACAACCTGTTCCTCACTCAGAACTTCTACCAGGTGTTTGTCATGATCGATGGAGTATCAAGAAAAGAGCTTTACACAGAGAAGGAGAGAGAAGAGAGAAAAGAGAGAGAGTATTGTTGAGTATTGCTCAAGCTTAGCTGGGCTTTATGTAGAAGTTTAATAAGGCAAGGGTTGCATGAGTACTATTAAACTAATTCCAACATTAAAGAGTCAAATTAATTAATAAAGTTTATGACTGTAGCCTGGCCGGAGTTGCTAGTCTTTGGCTTTATTACGAGACAAGAATCGTATGACCTTTCATTTCTTCTACATCGACTTTATTATGTGATTGAAAAGCAAGTATAAATGGAAAGACTGATATTCCAAGTAGTTTTTCCTTCCAAATAGATTATATAATTAATTTTATAAATTGCTGTGATATGATGTTATTTATATAATTATAAATATAATTTTTTTTGTTATAAATTTATTTTATTATAAAATAAATCGTTCATCTCAACTTATAAAATTATGTTAATATAATTTATTTTTGGCTGATATATATATATATATATATATGTATGTATGGACAGCTGTGAGGACTTTTTTTTTTTAAATACAAATTATTCTATAATTTCATAACTTTAACTCAAAGTTTACAATTTCAGAATGCAATCAGGGCATTATTCAATTTCATACATATCCTCTGAAATATATAAAGCGAAGGCAAGTATGTGAGCCGCTTGGTTTGCCTCTCGGAAGGCATGTGAAGCGACCCATATGCGGTGTCCTGCTAGAAATTCTTTAACATCTTCAATAATAAGACCACCAAGGCTTAGGTTTTTGTTTGGCAGCAACAATTGATCTATGACCAGCTTCGAATCCCCTTCTAGATGAAGCTATTTTAGCTATAAATTATTGCAAAAGCTGGCTGCAATCAGTAGACCAAGAGCTTCTCCATCGAAAACATTGTCTGGCATTGGTCGGTTTGCACGCAGGGACCCAAGAATTTGGCCCTTTGAGTTCTGAATAATAGCCCCTATGCCCATTTGTCCCAAGCTGTGGTTGGTCGCAATATCCCAATTTACTTTGACAAATTCCTCAAATGGGGCTTGCCAAGCTATGTTCCTTAGGGGATTTTTGTCCAGCAACCGCTCCCTGTAATTGGCCTCTTTGTAGCCTTTATAGTCCTCCTTAGCTTTCTGGGAAACCACGTCTGGAGGGGTGAAAGTCTGTTCATGAATGAAAATATTTCTCCTAGCCCATATGCTTCTCAAGGTTACTGCCACTTCTTCCAACTCTACCTGGTCCAGTTTTTGTGTAAGACCTGTCCAGATATTCATGAAAATGTTATTAGAAATAGCCATTTTTTGGATCTTTGTACAGCCATAATTCCAGTTATCTTTTGAGGTATTATAGCCCCACAAAATGTGACCCGAAGTTTCTGGTTCCAGGTGACATATAGGGCATGAACTATCTTCCACCACTCTTCTTCTTTTCAAGTTTGCTAGTGTAGGATTAGCCTCACAGCAAGCTCACCAAACGAAAGATTTTACAGTTGGGGCCACTTTCATTTTCCAAATGTATTTCCAGGTCTGTGTTTCAACCCTCTTCCTAGAGGTTTCTCATTCCTCCTCAGCCTCCAATTGTTTTTTATAGTGATACCCATTCTAAATCGAGTAAATACCATTAGGAGTGAATTCCCATGTGAGTTGATCACTTCTACCACCAGAGCTAATAGAAATCCTCTCAATATCATGGATCTCGGCCAAGGAGAACATCTCTAGCATAAGGTCTTGTCTCCATACTCTCAACTCCAGATCTATAATATCTTCCAGTTTTTCACACCAACACCGGGCTATTTTTGGAGAGGCTATCAGTTGGTATGGTAGTGAGTGAATCCACCTATCATTCCAAATGTTGATGTGCTTTCCATTTCCAACCCTCCAAAACAATCCATTTCTAAGAACATCTAGCCTCTTATGAATGCTCCTCCATGCAAAGGAGAGGCTAGATCCAAGTTTAGCATTTAGTAAGTCCATAGTGGGGAAATATTTCTACTTTAAGACTTTTGAGACAAGGGAGTAAGGGTATTGGAGGATTCTCCACCCTTGTTTTGCTAAGATAGCTAGATTGAATACCCTGAAATCTCTAAACCCAACCCCACCCTCCTTTTTACTTGAGCTGACTTGATCCCATGGAACCCATTGAATTTTCGAATGATCTTCATTGAAACCCCACCAAAACTTTCTCAAGAGTTGATTAAGCTTATAGGTAATTGATTGGGGAATGAGGAACATGCTCATGGAATATTTTGGGATGACTTGAAGGACAGCTTTGAGAAGAGTCTTTTCCAGCCATAGACAGTTGCTTTGTGGTCCAGTTAACTATTTTTACCCAGGTTTTATCAATGATGGAGTGAAAGGCTGCCACCTTCCCCCTCCCAAGCATGGCTGGTAGGCCTAAGTATTTTTCCATGGTATCGGTGGATTTAATCCCAGCTATTTGAAGGAGCTGTGTTTGGGTTTAGGGTTTAGGGTTTGGTATTCCGACTGAACAGAACAGAGGACTTATTTTTATTCAGCACCTGACCTGAAACTTGTTCATAGGTGTTTAGAATCTCTAGGATTTTCTTTAACTCAGGGGTTGAAGCTTGGAAAAAGAGGAGACTATCATCCACAAAAAATATATGATTTACCCTTGTAGGCCCCTGGCCAATGGGGGCACTTGAAATCTCCCCTCTATTTTCGACATTTTTCAGCATCACTGTTAAGACCTTGGCACATAAGATGAAAATATAAGATGATAGTGGGTCACTCTGTCTAAGGCCCCTAGACGAAGTAAAAAATTGTTGAGATTCACCATTAACCAAAATAGAATAAGACACTGAGCCAAGGCATTTTTGTATCAGCTTCACCCAATGAATAAGGAAGCCCAATTTTAGCATCACTTATTTCACAAATGGCCACTCCACCCTATCATATGTCTTGCTCATATCTATCTTGAGGGCCATGTACCCATTTTTTCATTTCATTCTAGACGTCATGGAGTGTAGGACCTCGTAGGCTACAAGGGTATTATCAGAAATTAACCACCCCGGGACAAAAGCACTTTGGTTTTCCCGAGATGAGGGACAGTAGGGTAACTTTCAATCTATTTGCTAGAGTTTTGGAAACCACCTTGTACAAAACATTGCAAAGGCTAATAGGTCTAAAATCCTCAACTCTCATAGGGTTATTCACCTTTGGTATAAGGGAAATAAATGTATCATTTATGTCCCTAACTGGACCTTCCCCATTTACAGCATTCAAGACAAATTGTGTTACTTCATCCCCAACCAACTCCCAATTTTTCTGGTAAAAGAAAACAGGGAACCCATTAGGACCCGGGGCCCCCAACGGGTTCATCTAAAAAACTACCTGCCTGACCTCTTCTTTATCATAAGGTCTATTCAGGAAGTCTAACAGACTAGTGGATAACTTTGGCATAACATCAAGAAGGCAAGGTTGGATATGAGAAGAAGAGGAGGAGGTGAATAGAGATGAGAAAAAACCTGTAAAAGTGGCCCTAATAAGCTCTTAAGACTTTACAATTTGCCCTCTAGAGTCAGTGATAGCATGGGTTGTGTTTATTTTTTTTCCTCTGTGAAGCTTGTTTGTGGAAAAAACTTGTGTTTTTGTCTCCTTCCTTGAGCCAATGTTGTTTAGCCATTTGGCACCACTTCATGTCTTGTTCTGCTAGTGAGGACTCCATTTATGTTGAAGTTCTCTTAGCTCGTGCATATTATCTCCATCCCCCTTATCTTGCAATTTTCTAATCGCCTCTAAATTCTGTTTTAAAGACCTATTTTCCTGCTACCTTGCTTGCTTGGACCATGACAGGAGATCCCTTTGACAATATTCAAGCCTGAATCTCAAAGTGCTAGCAAGGTTGGACCTGAATACCCCTTTGGACCATGCTGCTTTAACCACTTCCTCATGCCCTTTCTTTATATGCCATGCTGCTTCATATCGGAAAGGGACATGTCTAAATTTTTTGCTTGGGTTTTGGTCATTAAGGCTGATATTCAGGAGACAGTGGTCTGATTTTACTACTGCCAGTATCTCACACTCGCTCCGATTGAACATTTCACACCATTCCTTATTAACCAAGGCTCTGTCAATCTTCTCTTTAGTGAGGGCTTGTCCACTTCTTCCATTTGACCAAGTGAAGAGAGAGCCGTTGTACTTCATGTCTTGTAGACCACCGAATTCCAAAGCCAATCTAAACCTCTCAATCTGGTTGTAAGGCCTATTTGCCCCTCCCTGTTTCTCTTTCTGGTGCAAGACTTCATTGAAATCTCCTGCGCACAACCAAGGTATAGGGGTACTCGGTTTTAGCAGCATTAGAAGATCCCAACTACCATTTCTTTTTATCTTATCTGGATGCCCGTAAAAACCAGTGAACAACCAAGGTTGGCCATTAACTTTATTGACAATGGCATTCACATGCCATCTAGTATAGCTGACTACCCTCACTTTCCACTCCTCCCTCCACAACAAAGCGATACCCCAATTGGAACCCAAGCTGTTGACCGAGAAACAGTGGTCATATTTTAGAATCCCTCTCACTTTTTCCATTTTTTCATGATTGCACTTGGTCTCTATTAGGAAGACCAAATGAGGTTGTTTTTTCTTAGTAAGTTTACTCAGGATGCGAATTGTCTGAGGGGACCCAATCCCTCGACAATTCCATATAAGGATAGACATTAATGGTGGCAGGGCTGGAACGCCCCTGCCACTTTCTTTGTGTCCAGCTCTTCGTTATCGTTTGCCTTTGATCTCTTGAGCATCGATAAAAAGCCATTTGCCTCAAGAGGTGCATTCCTCTTATTCCCAATTACCTCCATAATGTTGGATATGTCTTTAAGGCTATTATCCCCTGCAGCTTTAACTCTGGCTTTCCTTTTCCACCTACCCACCATTAAGTCCACCTTTTCATTGTTTGGGTTTGTGTTGTTGATTTCTGCATCCACGTGGTTGATAGTGAAATCATTACTGCCCTTTTTGTCAAAACCCTTTTTTTCCTGTCCGAATTCTTTGTTGAGGGGTATATTGGTCTGGACACCACCACACAGGTCCACTTCCATGCTGGTTCCTAGACCCGTTCCTTCCAACTTGGCTACTATGATGGTACAGAGGTTACCTTTTATCTCAGGTGTTGTCTGTAAGGTCTCTTTTGACCCACTTTCTTCTATGTTATCATTCATGACAAACTTTCCCAGAGATTCCTCTTTTTCCACAGACGTCAAACCGGGAGGTACAGGTGAGTCATCTACTTCTATAAGTCCATCTTCTTTTACTGAGTTGCCCTGTTTCATATTAGTCCTATCCTTCCACTTAGGTCTGCCCCCATATTTCCATAGATCAGAAATGGACATAGTCATAGGTTATGCCCTCAACCAGGGCCCAAAAGGGAGGGGTTTCTTTTCAGTATCTTGTGGTTCAAAAGCGACCCTCAAGCAGGTCTTACCCTTGTGATTTAAGATGCCACAGTGGAAGTAGAAACTCTAGAGTTGCTCATACTTGAAAGAGATCCAGTATTTCTATTTATCGAACTCAAGCCAATTCCCCCTGAGAAGAGGATTATGTAAATCCACTGCCATCCTAATCCTTAGGCACCTTCCCCAAGCCAGTCCGTTAGACTCGGCCTCAACCCTCAAAACCATCCTGAAAGTATTCCGAAACTTCTCTCCTATTTCCTCATTCATAGCAGCAAGAGGAAAGTTATGACATTGCAACCAAAAAGGTTTAAACCTAAACTGAGTTGCCAAGATTGAGAGGGTTTCATCTATCTCCTAGAGTGCTACTAAGCTCCTATCAAAAAACCAAGGCCTCCCCCCCAAAACCCTATCCCTATCCTCCCCTTTTTGAAACTCTATAAGAAAACAATGATCATTTAAATCTTTAAATCGAACCCATCCAAACAGCCACCATACCTGGGACATAGTCGAGCGAAAAGCTTCGCTGCTGATTCCCTTCTCCGTGAGCACCTTCCCCACCAGGCAAACCTTCGATCTGTGTGATGATCCTTACCTAGGTTCGGATCTGAAGCTCACGATAGTTGTTTCGTCAGACGTAAGCTTCAATCTCTCCCATCTCTTTGTCAAATCCTCATCCATTTCTTCTCTCTTTAATAGGACCTCACCACCGGCGAGACCAGGCCAGTATCTCAAGGACAATAGCACTCAGACCCACTTACTTGAGAGAAAAAGGCACTCGAAACCCTAATTTCCCGAGAGAGAAATCGGGACCCTAATACATTCCACTAATATAGAATAAAATATATTTCAACAGCTATGAGGACTTGGTGTTTAGGAAAGACTGAGAGCATATGGGGAGGTGTGTACGTTGCTTTCAAAATTTCAAGCTCCCAAAGAGCTCGCTGCCTTGCTTGCACGAGACGAGAGAACTTAACTCGGTATTTATTCTAAAAAAAGAATAGAGATATTAGAATAGGTCAAGATGATAGAACTCTTCTGCAGTTTTAATTATTTGTTAATATATTTTTACCTTAATTTCAATTTAATATGTGTAACAACTTCTGGACACGAGGCTAATGATATTAATAATAAAATTTAAATTTAAATTAAATTTAAATAACATATTATTCAATATGGAATTAAAATAATTAAGATTCTAGTAAGAATGCTTTTCTTTATTAAAACATAACTTGTGGCATTTAAAAAAAAAATCGATGCATAAAAAGTAATGCTTTTTTTTGGGTTTTGTGCGCATGATCAATCAATTAGTTTGGTATGTTTTTATAATGTAATGATCTTTTCTTATAATTTCTTTACTGCTTCTTTACTATTTATAATACTTTTATATTTTATTATTTTTTAAAGTATTTTTTAACATTTTTAATTAGTAAAAAAATTTTAAAAATATATAACTTTATAAATAATCACTTTTTTAATTATTAAGTAAAAGGCAATTTTTTTAAAAAATTAAAAAATAAAATAAATAATAAAAAAATTGTAAAGAAGTAGGAAGGCTATCATTTTCCTATCATAATAGAAAAGATGAGAATAAAAGGATGAAATAAAAGGTGTCTCCCCAACATTTATTTGCAAGTAAAAAGATATCAAGCCCTTAAGTATATGTTACCTGCAAGGGAGAGTTGCCAGATAAGGGCTTCACACCGGTTATAGAGCAACCCATGATCAAGCCATGGCCACAGACACCACGGTACCATTTTGGACCAATTCTTTTTAGTTTAATATCTTTGAAACCGGCCTTTTCAAACCATTCAATATACTCTTCCTCCTTTGGGAAGAGCATCCACATGTCCGCAAAGAAACGAGATAACCAAAAGGTTGGATACACTGGATCTATAACATAGGCTTTTCCTGTTAAGGATAATCCCAAATCCTCTCATGATATTTAGCAATTCTTTCCATGTTTATAATTGTTGACCCATGATTGTAGAGATGTATTATTCTTTGTATGATTTAATTCCATATGTAATTTATTTCCTTTTTCATGTATAGTCAGACGTGTATGTAATCTTCTATAAATGAAATACATCTCCACCTCTCTAAGTTTGGTGGTTTCACAAACGTTATCATGGTATTAGATGGTTTTTTGGATTAACATCCATTTTTTCTAGTCTATTCTTTCCACTCCCCTTATGTCATGTCTCTCTCTTTCAATACCATGGTTCACATGGTTACCATTAAACTCTGAGCCACAAATTATTCACTTTGGAAGAGCTAGCTCATCTCTCTTCTTGACTACCAAGACTACCTTGGCTTTGTCGATGGCTCGCTGCTAAAGCCTGTTGCCACCATTGAAGGTTCTTCAACCGTCAATCCAAAGTTCCTAGAATGAAAATCCAAAAACTAGTGCATCCTGGGCCTCCTTCTCTCTTCTCTCTCTAAAGAAGCCATGGCTACTGCTATTGGTCTTTCCACCTCCCGTGATGTCTGGCTCGCTCTTGAGCATGTTTTCAGTCACAGATTGAAGACTCATGAGATCCATCTTAAAGATTAGTTGCGGCTAATTAAGAAAGGGTCTTGGTCTGTTGCCGAATTCTCCCAAGATTCCAGGTCTCTCTATGATCAATTGCTGGTCATTGGACTTCCTGTGGATGAGGTTGACAAATCTCATTGGTTTCTTCGTGGCCTTGGCACCGACCTTGCTAGCTTCTCCTCCACTTAGTTGGCATTCTCCTCACTGTCGCCCTTCCATTATCTGGTTCCATTGGCTGGAAGTTATGATATTTTTCAAAAATATTTGGAATCTAACTCCTTATCTTTTGCAACCTTTACAGCCACCTGCTCCCCCTCTGGACGTGGAAACCAGTCTCGCAACCGTTGCTCTCGTGGTGGTTTTCATGGAAACTCAGGCAACTTTGGCAATAGCCAATCCAATGGCTCTGGCCACAACAGACATCCTTACGTTCCGAGATGCTAGATTTGTGAAACTGAAGGTCATTCGGTTGATAAGTGCAGGAACCATTATGATCACTCGGCTCGTCGGCACATATAGATAAGGCATTCCAAAGCTCTTGTTCTCTATCCGATGGTCTCTCCTTTGATTGGTACCTTGACACTGGTACTTCTGCTCACCTGACACTAGATTCAGCATCCCTGGACTCCTCTGAGCAATATGTTGGTAAGGATAGTGTTGTTGTGGGCAATGGGGCCTATTTACCCATCACTCGCGTCGGTTCCTATCACTCTTTCTCTGATTTACCCTTGTTTGACGTTTTAATTGTTCCTTGTCTTACCAAAAATCTCTTCTCCATTAGTAAGTTAAGTTAACTTTTGATTTTCCTTTACAAGTTACCTTCACTAATTCTTCTTTTGTTATTCAAAATCGAACCACAAGAAATGTGGTTGGCAACTAGAAGACATGATGGCGGTCTCTATGTACTAGAACACGGAAATACTGCTTTTATTTCTATCCTTAATAAATCTACTCTTACAACATTGTATGACTTATGGCATGCACGCCTCGAGCATGTAAACCCTTCTATTATTTCTTTATTGAATAAAAAATGACAGCTTTATCTTACGTTTATATTTCCTAATCCTTTCCTTTGTTCTATGTGTCAACTTGAAAAAAGCCACAAACTCCTTTTTTTCCACTAATGAAACTTGATCTAATGAAATTTGGGGTCTTGTTTACTGTGATATATGGGGCCCCGCTGCGGCCAAATTGACAATGGGTTTCTCATATTACGTAATCTTTGTTGATGACCATATAGCTTTTTTCTTATAAAGCTGAAGTCTGATTTATATGAAATTTTTCTCCAATTTCAAATATTCTTAGAAAACCAATTCTCTTTTAGTCTACGCTTTTAGTCTCATCTTCACTCCATTAGGATTCATCACCAAATGTCCTGCCCTTACACACCATCCTAAAATGGTCGTGCTGAGCGCAAGCACCGTCACGTGACTGAAATGGGCCTAGCTCTCTTATTGCATTCACGTGTTCCTGTTTCTTATTGGGTTGACGCTTTCAGTACTGCGACATACATCATTAACTAGTTGCCTGCACCACTTCTTGGAGGTACCTCTCCTTTTGAACTTTTTATGGTAAAACCCCCCATTACATAAATTTTCATCCCTTTGGTTGTCGGGTTTTTCCTTGCTTACGTGACCATGTTCCCAATAGATTTTCCCTTCGTAGCCTACCTTGTATTTTTCTAGGGTATAGTCCTTCCTACAAAGGTATCCATTGCTTAGATTCGACCACCAAAAAAATTTATGTTACTCACCATGCCCGATTTGATGAAACTCATTTACCCCTCATTCCTAACTCTCCCATCTAGCCCATAACTACCTTGGACTATTTCACTTTTAGTGAACCCAGCCGAAACCCAATTTCATCTCCATCCGCTGCCCCACTGCCATACCACAATCTATCCGACACTATTGCTTAGTTCGGACCCATAAATTGTTGTCTTTATGCTGATCAATTTGTTGCCCCACTGACTCTTGCTTTAGAGCCACGAGACCTACACCCATCTGTTTCGAACCATGAGTCTCCAACCCAATGAGACCTCATTATTCTGCCTAGCCAGCCCGCGAGCCCAACGCGTCCAACCGCACCTCTTCCCTCGCATCCAATGGTCACCCATGCTAAAGTAGGCATTTTCAGGCCACACAACCCTACCTGTCTTAGCCAACATGCTTCGGGTCTTCTTCATGCTTTGCTCTCCTCCTCAGGGCCTCGTGGTTTCAAATCCACTATCAAGAATACTGCTTGGCTTACTATAATGGATGATGAGATATAAGCTCTTCATGACAATCATACTTGAGATCTGGTGCCACGTCCCTTTAACACGAATATTATGGGCTCTAAGTGGGTTTTCCAGACTAAATATCTTTCTGATGGATTCAGTGACTGTCTTAAGGCTTGTCTTGTAGCAAAGGATTATACTTAGCTCCCTGGCCTTGAATATACTGATACCTTTAGTCCAGTGGTCAAGGTGTCCAATGTTCGTGTTGTTCTCTCTCTTGTGGTTGCTCATGGTTGGCCTTTCTGCCAATTTGATGTCAAAAATGCTTTTTTTAGTGGTGTTTTGTAGGAAAATGTCTATATAGAGCAGCCCTTGGTTATGTCGACCCTCGCTTTCCTGGCCATTTTTATAAGCTCAAGAAAGCTCTCTATGGCTTAAAACAAGCACTTCGTGTCTGGTTCCAGTGCTTTAGCTTCTTTCTAATTAAGCTTGGTTTTTCCTGCACTCATGTTGACACCTCTCTATTTGTTCTTTGTCGCCAGCAACATCTTATTTATCTCCTCTTATATGTGGGTGATATTATTATTACTGGCAGTGATCACTCTCTTCTTGGTGCTTTTATTCGCCAGCTTCATCCTGAGTTTGCCACCAAGGACTTGGGCTCTCTTAGCTACTTTCTGGGTCTTGAAGTCACATCTGCCTCAGACCACCTTTTTCTTAGTCAAACCAAGTATGGACGTGATATTCTTGTTTGAGCTCAACTTTTGGATTGTAAACCTATCACCACTCCCATGGTTGTTGGACATCACCTCTCCTCTCATGGTCCTCCCTTCTCTGACGTCACTCTTTATCGCTCTCTTGTTAGTGCATTGGAATACTTGACTATCACCAAGCCTGATCTTGCTCACTTCGTCAACCCCGTTAGTCAGTTTTTGCATGCTTCTACTGAGGATCATTTTCAGACAGTCAAGCGCATTCTTCATTATGTCAAGGGCACTCTTCACCTTGGTCTCACATTTACAACCTCTGCCTCTGCCACTATTATTGCTTACTCCGATGCTGATTGGGCTGGTTGTCCGAATATTCGTTGCCCCACATCAGGGTATTCCATCTACCTTGGTGACAATCTTGTCTCGTGGAGTTCAAAGATACAGCATATTGTCTCTCAGTCAAACTGTGAATCTGAGTATCTTGCCTTTGCCGCTGCTACTGAGGTTCTTTGGTTACAACATCTTCATGACCTGCATGTCACTCCTCTTACTCTACCACTTTTACTTTGTGACAACAAGAGTGCCATACTCTTCAACTCTATTCCGGTTTCTCACAAGTGTTTGAAACACATTGATTTGGATTATCATTTTCTTCGTGAACTTATGGTTGCTGGCACCATACGCACTCAGCATGTTCCCTTTCCCTTGCAGATTGCTAATATTTTCACCAAGAGTGTCCCCTGGCCACTCTTTTTTTCTTTTTCATTCCAAGTTTCGCATGTGCTTCAATCCCTTGCTTAGCTCTTGGGAAGGGGGGGGGTGTTGAGGATACTCCTAAATCATCTCCTAATGTTTAGCAATTGTTTCCATGTTTATAATAGTTGACCCCTGATTATAGAGGTGTATTATTCTTTGCATAATTTACTTCCATTTGTAATTTATTTCCTTTCTCATGTATAGTCATACGTGTATGTAATCTTCTATAAATGAAATACATCTCCACCTCTCTAAGTGTGATGGTTTCACAAACCTTCTCATTACCTCATATCTTTAGCACCCTATACACTTCCTTGATACCACGTTGTGGATCCAGCCAATGCTCGATGCTGAGCATTAATTTCAAAATATAGCATTAGTTATTTCCTTCAAAAGGTATAAGCATGACACTCATTAGCCAAGTATCAGATTCTGCCCACTAAAGAATCTGTGACGTTATCTTTGTCAAAACTAAAGAATAAAAGACAAAGCATATTTGGAGCTTTGAGTAGTCAAGGTTAACAATTCTGAAAAATATTACTTCTTTTACATTCAAAATCTTCTCCCAAGAGTATTTCAAAAATTAATTAAATTCTCAATTTGACTTTATATAAATAATGCCTCAAAAATTGTCAACATCTTCAGTTAATTAATGAAAAAAAATCTTTGCATAATCAGTTAACAAAGCAAAGTTTCTCTAAGAAAAATACCTTCCGGCCGATACATATCGATCCACATAATCAGTTGGGATTGGAAGATCCTCTCTGTCGCCTTCAATTATCTTGCATTCCTTCAAAGGCTCATTTTGCTTAGTCGTTGGCAAGCTGGTGGGGGTGAACTGGTCAAGAATGGAATAACTTTTTTGGCATCCACATGCTTAACTATACCAAGAGTGGTAAACCCAGTTGCATCCCCCACATCTACCACTACCATATTGCGATCATAGAGATAAGCAAGCTCAAGGCTTAAATACTGGCCGTTTGACCGATGATTTTCTTCTTGTTCTTTTTTTTTCTTCTTTTTGCTTTTGCTCAGCGATTAAGAAAGAGAATATTATTTAATATATGTATTTTTATAATATAAAAAGTATTTAAAATATTAAGAATATATTTGAAAGAAAAGAAAAAAAAAATTGAAATACATGCATGCATCCAGAATCTAGTGTTTGTGGGGGATTAAAAATAATATATGTCTATAAATCATCTTATAAGATAGTTTTCTTAAGATTTTCATGATCTGTTAGAGATTATTACAAAAAGAAAAGAATTGGGAGGTATTTTTTTTTTTTGTTGATAAACTAAGGCAAGAATTTTAATTCTATGAAAAATTATATATATTTATTTACTATAATATTTTTTCTTTTTAATTTGGGGGGCAGTAGCCCCCAACCCTTCACCTAGGTCCGCCCCTGCATGCATCGATTTAAAATCGGTTAAGACACTCAGTTCGAGTAGCACTAATCTTTCCATTCTTCCATAAGTTCTTCTACATACAATCAATTGATTGCAATTGTCGTGCAACCAGCTGACATGGTATGGTACAGAATTTTGAATGAACATAATGGAAGCGAAATAAAATTGAAGAAGCAATTCAATAGACTGCAATCACTGCGTATCGCAAGCATCTGATTCTTTAACGTTTGTCTACATCCCAACATCACAAGATCTGTGATTGTGCAGTCGAGGCTGATCTTTTCTTTTCCTCACTTTCCCGAAAATCCTGGGCAAAAAATAAAGTTATCTAATGGATTATTGAAAAATTTGTGAAGGATTTGCATGTTTTTGTACAAACCAGGATTTTCTCTGACTCTCTATCTCTTGGTTTGCAAACCCTTGCTTCGTACATTGTGGGATTTGTATGATCTGCTCAATATTATTGTATTGTAAAAGATGGTTTTTAGACTTAGGGTCAATAATGGAGTCGGACTCTGGAAAATTAGAAATATCATACATAGCTAAATGATCACAACGCTCTCCAATATTTTGCCACAAATTTGGTATAGAGTTTTAGGGCCATATAAGGTTGAATAATGCTTTATGCACCGTTTGGTGCACACTGCACCGTTCCCTTTTTTTTTTAACTTAACAATTAAATAAATATTATTTAATAATATTGTGATTTTTTTAATTTATTTTTTTAAGATTTATAAATATATTTAAAAATGATATAAAACAATGAGAAAACAATTTTTTTTTTTTTTTTTGCACTAACGGTGTAATAGGATTGTGCACTACAACAATGGCTATAACACTTCCCAATAAGGTTTGGAGAGAGTCTTTACTTTGAAATGGAGCTTAGAGTGCCTGATGCTTCACATTGTTGAATTTCTTGGATTGCTCGCACAACAACACATTTTGGCTTTAGTGACAGACAAAAGCGTCACAAAAAATTATCAAAACGTCATGAAAGACATTTGGTGACAGTTAGAAAGCATCACAACAACCGTCATAGTAAATGCATCATAGATAAATATTTGTGACAGTTTATTATTCATTTATCACAAAATTTATTTTTGTGACGGTTGGTACATTTCCATTCGATGTAACGTTCGTTAGAACCATTAGTGATGATTCAAATGTGTTACCAAAAGTCACGTCTGAACGTACAAAATTACGTTTGAATGTAAACCCATCTGAACGTACAAAATTATGTGTTACCAAAAGTCACACCTTATGGGGAATCATATGGAAAATCATTGTTGAAACAATTATTGTTTTCTTTAGGAGGAATTTGGGATCTCGAATACCCTAAGGTGTGACTCACGTTTCATCTATGTTGAATCTTCCATTTTATTTCCAGCATTTCATCTTCAAGCTTTCACACGTTTATCAATTTACATAGAATTTTTATTACATTTTTCAAGTAGTTTTAGCAATTTACGTATCCATCTATGAGAACCCTTACAAGATACCACGAGTAATGCCACAACTGCATCAAGAGGACAATGCCACAACTGACATATATAATAGCATGGACAATGCGTCAAGAGGACAATGTAGGATTAATTTGTATTATTGTAAATTTGTAATAGCTTACTAAACTTATTTTATTATTTTAAGTTTTATTATTTTAGACTTTTAGTGATTTTTTTTTAAATGACTTTAGATTTTAGTAAATAGTAATGATTATTATTTAGTATTTAATTTATTAATAATTTTTAATGTGTAATTAAATCAGGTTGAATGATTTTTAAGGTAAAAAATGACATAAAAAGTTGATCTGGGCTAAAAATGGCCCAGAAATATGAAATGGACCAAGGTCCATAGGGGTGGATGTAGGAGGCGGGTGGATGGACTCCATCTCCCACTACCCCACTGAGGGACGGGGTACCCCTCCCCCGTGTAAGTGGAGGCGGAGTGCGGGAAGCAAATCCTACCCCCCGCCCAGGCGGGGGTGGGGATCACCCCTAGTTCTAGTAATCCGTAGAGCTACAAATGTAGTTCATGAGGTAGCAAAAATAGTAAACCCCAAGTATGCTATTATTTCCAAGGTCTATAAGGAACAAATATTGTGGTTTTTTGATAGAGGAAAACCATTTCAATGGAAATTTAATTTTCAAAAATTTATTTCATTGGCTACCACTTTGAAGAAAAATGAAGAAGTGGTGCAACAGTGCGTGGTGGAGCAGCTGCACCGACTAGATTTATATATGGGGATGGTGATTTTTATGACTTTCGACAGGGGAAGAGATCTTAATCGGATTGCTGTAAATGTAGAGATTTATATATAGGGTTTGAGCTATGGACTAACAATAATTTTATTGGCCTGCAAGAGTAGGAAAACTCTTGCTCACTATCTGTTTGTTGTATTACAACTCAAAGTGTTTTTTGCACCTTTTGATAGACGAAGGGTTTCACCATCGACTCATGAATCTCATAGTATGCAGTGTCAAGAGGTGAGTCAACTTCTAGTCCCTTTTGATGCTTAAGTTGCAGTAAGCTCTAGTGCCTTGAGTTTTGCATGGCTAGTGAAGGCTATTTTGGGAGATGATTTGTTTGGTTTTAAGCGACAAGTGAAGCTAAATTTTGGCAAGATGCTTCGTATTTAACAATCTAAGCCTACTTCCCTTCATGCGTACACTTGTCTTTCCCTTGTGTATGTAACGAGGCAAGCTGCAAGTGCTATATGGCAAGTTGCTTCTGATTCTTGTGTTCTAGTTCCAGTATTAAAGTGCAAGCATAAGCTATTTGATAAACATAAATCAGTTCTCTCTGTCGGAAAATCATTGCATTGGACTAAGAATGTTCCTAATATATTTTCAGTGATAGCTAGCAAAGGAAGTGATTGTCCCGTAGACCATGGTGATCACAATTTTAAATACTTTGACAAAGATTTTCCCATGCCCTTACCTGACAAAGATCTCTTCACAATACCTGAAGTGGTCCGTAGCATGGGGACCATTGAATTTGCTCATGGATTGAATTTTCAAATGATTGCAAATTTAGCTACTGTTTGTAGCGGGACCGAAGTTGCTCACTCAGAAGATAAAAAGTCCAAGGGTGTAATTGGGAAATCAAAGTCAGGGAAGAAGCCATTGCTAGTAAAGGTGCTATAGAAAATGTATTAGAAGAGGAGCACAAAGATTAATTGATGGCTTTGTTTTACCACTAGATCAGAAGATAAAGAAATTCAAGTTATGTGGCACCACAAGCAAACATATGTTACTAGCAATAGCAACTCAATTTCAAGGACTCGGATCGATGGGAGTTGGGTATAGTGTGTTTAGTGAGAATGAACCTTAAGGACAAGGTTCTTTGAAGGGAGAGAGATTGTTGGGAACCTAATGTAAGTGGGTCGGGCTTAATGGGCCTTTAGTAATGGATTGTTAATTTGAGTTTCATTTGAATTGTTAAATAAGTTAGTGGGCCTTAGGCCTAGTTAATGTTAGAAGAAGTTGGCCCATATCCTTAGTGACTATTGGTAAATTTAGGTGTCATGCTCTCTACTATAAGAAGGGGGGACGTCCTTAAGGAGAATCATCTAGAAAATCATTGTTGAAACAATTTTTGTTTTCTTTGGGAGGAATTGGGGACCTTGAACACCCCAATGCGTGACTCACGTTTCATCTATGTTGAATCTTCCATTTTATTTCCAATATTTCATCTTCAAGCTTTCACACATTCATCAATTTACATAGAATTTTTATTACATTCATCAAGTAGTTTTTGCAATTTACATATTCATCTATGGGAACCCTTACAAGATACCACGAGTAATGCCACAACTGCGTCAAGAGGACAATGTATCAACTAACATATATAATAGTATGGTATTAGTTACATATGTTATTGAGTATTAAAATATAATTAATTAATTGCCAATAACATTTCATTACTATTATATATGTTATTGAGTATTAAAATCTAGTTATATATAATAGCATAGTATTAGTTATATATGTCGACTGGCTATCTGTCTCCTGCATGTTAATCTCTTCGAGAGCGTATTCCTCAGCTAGGGAGTCCCGAACGGGTTCGAGACTTGGAAGACATGGCACATTTCTTCATTGTCTTTTTGGCGGCATCCTTGAAAATGAATAAAAAATAAATCAAAGTAATTAGAACGCTCTTTTTAATAATATAATATTCACAATTTAACTTATATGATTTTGTACTTTTATTCTTCTTCATCGGATGAATTTTTCATGCGTGTTTTAGAATTCCTCTCAATAGCATCTTCTTCTTCGTCACTCACTTCAATTGGATGAGCGTCTAATTTGGACGGGTCGAGGTGGATAGGTGCCACATCATCTCTAGATAAGAGGAGGATCTCGAGTGCACCGAAGTCAACAAATAAGTTAATACCTTGATCTCCATCTTCCTGGTAAATTTCTACAATCGTAGTGTCATCTTTATTTCCGTTAGACTCATGATCCACACTCATCCCTATCTCATATATGTTCCTAGGAACATATTTTTGCACGACTCACCAAATTATCTCTCCACTATTTTCATCAACACCTTTTAGTGGATCATTTAAGTAATAGACTTGCGTAGCTTGGCACGCAAGTATATATGAATAGATCATCTTCATACCATTTTAATGCAATAGTGATGTTCGTGGAGTCATTATCCTTATGCATTGAAACCCAACCACCACTTAAATCCCACCAATCACATCTAAAAACATATGTTGTAAACCTACTCAGATATTTCAGTCCAATTATATCAGGTATGACATTGTAATAGTCAATATCATCTGTCTTATAATATTCCTTGACCAACAGACCACAATTCTGTGTCTTTCTATTTCGTTCACGGTCCAAAGTATGGAATCTATAAACTCGAACAGTGCCTGTTGTGTACATATTGCTCTTTTGAGGAACCACGAGTCAATGCATGCATTTAAGGAGAAATTGACTCAGGATCACAAACACGTTGTTCTATGATCTAACAATATAAAATAATATATATAATTAATATGATACCAAGAATATTTAAAATTTTCAAAATCAAACATGTTCGAATTTGTAGTTCATACACGTTGTTCAAACCAGCTGAGAAATTCTTTTTCGTGTCTTACCTCCACATTATCTACACCTTCTATGCTAAGTTTATCCAAGTGCTCACTGTATATGAATGTAGAAAATATTATAATATGTCTAGTGTGTTAGATCTAGTAATTTCAAGAGATATTGGTGAGTACCCTACCAGAGATAGTCGTCAATCTCCTGATAATTATTCAATACGTACCATCGAATTTTTTCCAACTCTCCATCAATGAGATCGTAACCGATTTGTTCACCCAAGAGTCATACATTTTGGAAGAACATTGAGAGCGCACGAGAAAGTGGAGCAACAAGATCAGTATTTCGCTTTTCACGATTAAATCATGTTTCAACACCATAAAAGTATATTGAGCAAAATGTTAACCATTCATCGTGTATATAGACATCTGCTATTGAATCCTCAACTCTAGCCTTATTCCTAACTATGTGCTTTAGTCGATCTAAATATCTTTTGATTGGATACATCTAATGGAATTGTACTAGTCAACCTAACAATACCTCTCAAGGTAAATATATTGCTAAGTAGACTATCACATCAAAAAATGGGGGTGGAAATATCTGCTTAAATTTACATAAGATATTGGCAATTTCATCTTCCATCTTCTGCAGCGTGATTTACAACTTGAGTGCATAAGTCCCTGAGAAACATATAGAGCTTGGTAATGATCACACATACATTAAATGTCAGTTTGTCACAGATGCCAACCGTCAATAACTTCTGCATAAATACATGATAGTCATGACTTTTCAATCCACTGATTTTCTAGTCAAAGGAATTCACACACCTGTCAATATTTAAAGCATAACTATCTGGTAGTTTCACGCCTTGCAACCATTTGTAAAAATTCATTCTCTCATCTTTCGTCATCGTAAAACATGTATGCGGCATGGCCACCCGGGTTCCATAAACACGTAGATGTAAATTATGTTTAATGCCCATCCTCTCAAGATCCTTCATCTCAAGATCCTTCATCGTCTTGGTTGAATCTTTCGTCTTGTTGCTAATGCTCATAATTTTTCAAGTATATTGTCGCAGATGTTCTTCTCTATATACAAAACATCCAAGCTATGTCGTAATAATACAACAAATAAAAAAAAATACTACACTTCATCCAATTCAACTGTGTTATAATATATTATAATTTAATTTCAAATTCAATTTAAATAGTACCCTACATTCGAACATATCATCAGAACGTTCAAATGAAGTGAATAAATGTTCGAACTAAATATTTTTATGTTCAAATGTATGCTTACCATTGCTCAAACAAAATATGAATGGAACGCTCGAACATCAAATGAGTGGAACATTCAAACATCAAATTTAAATGTTCAAACATTCCATTGTTATGCTCGCACGTATACAATGGTTTATACGTAACCCAACGCCCATTCTCCCATCTCCCAAAAACCATCTCAACTTTCGTTTTCTCTCTGCCATGAGCATCTCTGTCTCCATCACCAAAGCCACTGCAATCGTCACCAAATGTAGGAAATTCAAAATCCTTCATTTTGATGCATTTTTTGTTTAATATTGTTAAAAAAATGAAAACTTAAAAAATGGTGGCTGAAACTTGGGGTTGATTTTCCGGCTACCACGGGTCTCCATTAGCCAAAAGGTTACTATAGAAAAATTCTTTAAAGTGTGTATTTATTTCTACAGTGACTTTTGAACTTAAAACTCCATGAAATTGAGTTTTAAGAATGACTGAGTCGACTCAGTCATTCTCGTATTTTACATTCAAACGTTCTAATAGAACATTCGAATGTAAATATTTGAATCAAGGAAAATAAAAGGTCAAGTTCGAACGTAACTTATATACGTTCGAATGTTACTTTTGCAACATTAGAAGTCAGAGAGTCATGTTCCAACGTACGAAATGTACGTTGGAACGTGACTTCGGCAACATTGGAAGATAGACAATTATGTTCCAACGTAAATTTCTTATGTTGGAACGTTACTTAGGCAACGTTGGAATACGAATAGTCACGTTCGAGTATACATTTCGTACCTTGGGATGTGACAGTTTGCAACATTGGCTACCTGATACATTGTTAATGGTCACGTTCGAACGTGACTTTTTGCAACCAAGAATTGCAAGAATGAAGGGCCAGGGAGGAGCCTCATAGGAGGTTCATCGTATTGAGGTCCGCACGATTACGCCAAAGTGAGAGGTCATGATAAACGAGTTCGACTCGTTATATTGACAAGAGAGGAGTCTTAGGTTCGTATTTGTGGACACAGGCTGGACCTCGATATGCTCACTGAGGGATACCATTTACCTAAGCATGGTTCAAAAGTTCTATGTGGCGATGTCCATGTTGCCGCACGATGCAGACTCACACATGATCAAGATCCATGTGGTGCAGTTGATGGTCTCGACGGATGTCATCACCGATCTACTGTAGATCCTGCGTCTGCACCCTTAGCCAGTAGCTGCTGACCCTGTGGAGGACGCAGCTGCTGCACTGGCGGAGGTGCACGAGATGTTAGATACTTTCCACCAAAGTGCACTAAAGAGTTTCTTCCAAATGTTGCATCTTATCGTTGCAACAAACGTAGATCCCCTGACACACACGGTGACATTCAGCCGAATACGCACCTAGTTTCTGATTAGGTTAGTGTGTGGAGACCCGATCGACCTGCCATGAATGATCTTTGAGAGGATCCGCTATAAGGCGTGCATTGTCTTGGCGGACAACCTCTCCTTTGCAGTTATCATCACCCAACTACTCCTGGCACATGGAGTGCCACCTCGGGTCTCGGAGGTAGTGCGGTAGCAGATCAACCCTATGAAAATCAACACATATAACCGGATTCGGGGGCGGAGGAGACGTCTGCCTCCTCCTGTAGTAGATATGGTTCCACCTCCTTAGCGTCAGACCGGCCATGTTGATCTTGCTAACATTGCCTGTACTAGTCGATAGCCTCAAACGAGACAGGTTGCAGGTGCCGGGGGGGGACAGGGGCGACGGGCCACCCACTTGGGTGGCCTCCATGTTGGAAGAGTTGCAAACGCATATCAACCGATAACTTGCTGCACAGACTACAGCAATCACTGCGCATATCGACCAACGGCTCACTGCACAGACTGTCGAGATCATTGCGCATATGGATTAGGCTATAGAGCAGCTGTCCACTGATGTAGAGACCTTACATGTTACGGTCAAGACTTTGGCTGATGAGTTCATACATTAAAAAACGGTCTGTAGTCCAGTGATTTTTTTTTTTTTTATTAAGTCTTTTTGTATTTTATTTTTAATTTATGTATTAGACTAACTGCTCATGTAATGTATATATTGTTTTTTTTTATTCTCAATTTTCTTTAATATTAGCTTATCTAAATTTATTTTTAAATCATTGCACTTCATATCTTTCATAAATTAAATTATTTTATAATTCAATGGAGTACAAAATTTGTATAATATTAACAGGGCCCTATTAGAGTAGAAACTTATTTTAATTTTTTTTTTATATATTTGTTCTAATCATATTTAATCATTTTAAAATATTTAAAAAAAATAAATATAATTACTCCAATAATCAAATCCTGCATTATTAAGTAAAGGAAAAAATTTAAAATGTATTAAAATACTAAAGGTGTCAAAATAAGGAGTCAAAGTATATATATATATATTCTAAATTTAATCTAAATGTTTGAACATTCTTTCATATAGTTTCAATGTTGGCGCCAGAAACATGAACATTTAAACGTCAGTGATCTCATCATTCGCATGTGCACTCAACATCTGAATGAAAAATCGTCTTTGTTCGAACGTAAAAAAATCCAGCAGTTGTCTTTAGTAACGGTTCCAAGAAACCATCTTAGAAAATAGGTTTTGTTAATGGTTTGGAGATATTCACAAATTTCAAATCGTCACTAAAGCCCAAATGTGTTGTAGTGCCAACTATGGAGCTAGTCTTCTTTTTCTAAATAAATTGTGATTGGTCGAGTTTGTTGGGAGGATTAGAAGTGATGATTTCCAACTAGGATATTGCGAATGGGAGAATGGGGTTGCGATGGAGAGTAGAAGGAAGGAGTCGTGATGCTTCTTGTTAAAACGGTATGTTTTATCAAGAAAATGAAACACACCCATGTGGCCCACAATTGTGCGTGACTCTTCCACCCAATCGCATAAAGCATTTTTCTTTTTTCACTATATATTAATATATGATTTTTTAATTTTATCATTCTATTTAAACATATATTTACACATTAATATGAATTTAGTAAAATAAGAAGATAAAAATAATAAAACACATATTGTTGAGTGTAGGGAATGACAAATAAATTTATTCTTGATTTGGTTATACATATAAGATGAGATGATAAATACATCAATAACAATGAGAAAGACATGAATAGTAATGAAATTATTTGAATTAAAATGTTGGGCCGTGCTACAAGGAACAAGACTTTAACCCAAGGACTCGATTGATAAGTGCAAATGCACTTTCTTTATTTTTTTTCTTCTTTTTTTAATCATTGTTAATAGATCTTTAATTATTTAAAAATAAATAAAAATATCAATTCACTACTATTCACTTCCTTAACCACTAAATAAAAAATTATAAATAAGATATTTAATTGATCACTTTTATTCATTCAACTAGCATTGTATGAAAATGTTTTATGGGATTTTGAGATAATGAAAGAGGAAAAAAATTGAAAAAGAAAATATTAATAAAATTAAAATATTTTTAGAACATAATTTTTTAGTATTATTTTTATTTTATGATTTAAAATTTTGAATTATTTTTTATATTTTATTTGGAAATTTGAAACAAAATTATAATGACCAGTAAATTACTAGATTAACAAGTTGAAAATTAAAAATTGAAAAATGTTTGTATTCAATAGTATTTTAAGATTAAGATGAAATGTGAACCAAACAAGACCTTAACTACCTTTCTGTCTAGCCAACCATCCATGAACTTTGTCTAGTATTAATTGTAGTAGATAACAAAAAGCTAAATTAACCTCAAAGAGTAATTATATTGTAAGGATTTTACTTTACATACCATTCGCGTAACATAATTAAATTATAAAGTATGCACTACAATTTTCAAAGTAGTTGAAGGATTGACTAACAAATAGAGCTAAACCACAATTTTTCCTTTGAAGATCTTGTAGGTAATTACATAAGTTGCGCATTGTTTTGTATTGTAAAGATTACTTGCTCTTATATTTGAGGTTAAACTTCATAAACTTAAAGCAACTTAGATTAACTCACAAATATGCACATACTCTCTAAAACTTCCTAGTATGTCAAGGAAATAAGACATTAAAATCTGAATATGCAAGAGTGTTGATAACATTCTTGATTGGCACATTCATTTTAAAAGTTTTGTCAGTTCACTTCTTTGTACTGTTAGCGTTGGTAATCTTGCTCAATTTTTTTCTTTGGTTCGAAACAGATATACAAACTCTTAAGCATCCCTTGAGAATATGAAATACCAAACACCTTGAAGATTTGCATGGTAACTATGGAAAAAGTCGAAATACTTAAGTATGACTTAATTAAGTCTAAAAATCATACTCGTGGTTGCACTAATGCAAGATAGATTTTCGACTAAGATAATTTTTCGCAAAAATTTCTATTCACTCTTATAGTATATTTGAGAATACGAAAAATATAGAGTAAATGAGAAATAGAGATATCTCTAGTTAGCTACTAAAACTTCAAATACTACATTATTTTGATGAAGGAGATTTTTTTTAGTGCTTTTAATTCAATATTAACAAAGTCTATATCTAATTTGATTTAAGGCTATATGTATACAATTGTGTTAATGAGAATTTAAATTGTTTAGGACTTGGATGGTCACTCATCAACTCAGTGATATTATTTTTCGGGTTGAGAGATGATATACTAAAATGTGTCGAAAAGGTACAGGATGATGAGTGTGAAATTTGAAAAATTAAAGGTTTTCCCTCGAATGAGCTCCGCTCCATCTCCTTTATTTAGTAGAATCAATGAAAAAAGATAGTATGAGTATTTTCTATGCTAAGGTTCCTATACATGCATGCTAAAAACATGGAATCATAATAAAAAATAGTCTCGTCATATGGATGTGATTCCAAAAGTTTTCATTTATTTAAAAAATATATATATATTTTTAGATATAATATTTTCTTAATTGCAATTATATAAGTTATATAATAAGAGTAATTTCTATTAGAATTTTAAAACTTGTTGAGAATAGAGTTATAAGTGAATTATGGAACAGAGTAGTTGTTGTATCACACTTGGGTTGATATAATATAGGGTTGTCGCCTTAATCATGACTTGTAGTCCTTAAATCAAGTTCATTCACTTTTAAGAAGGTTTATTTTGTGTACACGTGAATTCAATTAAGTTCATTCGCTTTAAGTAAGGTTGACTGATTCTTTTGTGTATACATAAAATCAATTAATATGGAAATATGGAGGATCTAAAACTAAATATTTTTGGTTGAGTCAAGAAAAATACTTATATTTTCAACATGGGTGAGGTATTGTGGCTTTTTTTTATCACTTGTTTTTTGGAAATAATGTTTTATTCCACATTACCTTAACCCTTAATATTTTCAAGAAATTTACTAAAGGTTGCTGAAAATAGTAGGAGTAATTCAATAGCTAATATGAGTATATATTTGAGTGATAGTATACTACTAGTGATAGTAACTCCCAAAAATTAATAGAATATAAAGATCTTAGTAAATAGTGTGGCAATTATATATCAATTATATCTCGTCGTTTAGATATTCGAAGAGATTATTTATAATATGGCTCCGTTAAAAGTACTAAATCACATAATAGAAGTCCAAATATAAAAACTTAGATTCATTTCACTTATATGATCTAATCTGGGGTTATTGACTTGATTGACAAAGAAAAAGTGGAGTTCATAGAGATATAAATTCATATCTTGGCACTAATTGAGTTGCATTTAGATAACCATTGATCACATATTTATTTGAACTTTTCATGAAAGAGTCAAATAATTTATTCTTGTAGGATAATTAGATGGTTAGTGTAAATGTAATTTAAGTTTGCCTAGGATTAGATGAGTTTGTATATAAATTCAAATTGAGGATGAATGTAATTTTAAATGGGACTCTAGGATTGCATCCGATAAGGATAAAGTGTTTGAATTCAAGTTATCCGATAAGGATAGAAGTTTGAATTGTAACTCTTATCTAATCTTGTTTAAATTATAAAATAAGAGTCTACAAGATTCCTATGTATATTACGAGTCAAAGAGTCAGTTGAAGGGATGAAGATTCAAGTTTCAAATAAAGAGAACGAAGCTTATCAAAACTTAAAATTATCCAGTTAAAGTGATCCAGTCCAGGTTGTTAGCAAACACTTTATCCTTTAAAAGTAATTTGTTTTCAAGCAACCTTTAAAAGTAATGGCTAGATTGTTGTGACTATCTTTGAGGGCAAAGACCCTAATTGTTTTACCCTTAATAAATAACAAAATTTGGTTATCTCACTTATTGTTATTAAGTACAAAAGATTCATATGAAATTTCTAAAATCGCAAATTAAGTTTATTGAATGATATTTGTGGTCATATTATAGATTCTTAAAAGTCGTAGTTGGATTTGCTGACTAGAATATAAGATTTTATATTGTGAGTTTGACTCTAAGTAAAATTCGCAATGAATTGTTGACTTCTTGTGCAAAGTTTTTGTTTTTTTTAAAAAAAAAGTCGCTTAGTAGTCACATATTTTTAGAAAGTTACCACACATGAGAATGCACATAGAGAAAAATGGTTCTAACACACCACTTGAGAGTTGTAATTTGATTATTTTTAGTAGAGCATGTGATTTCTCTCTGTCATGGTATTGCTCTTCGTGCACATGATACTAATGTGTTCTATAATCATGAGGCATGATCAGAAGTATTTTTGTTTTATAAACACACTCATTCACCATAAATTTGAGAGTGGTGGTGAAAAATGTATATCGACAAGCCTAGTAAGCAAAGATAAAACAATGTGTCACTCATTAGTTATCTAGAGGAATAGATTATAAGATGCAAAAGTTATGTCGCCTTAGTGAGAGCTAAAATGAGATTCGTCATATTTAAGAGAATTGTGCATGATTATCTACACTCTATGTAACCTATAGTTTAGCTAGATGTGAGATCTTCTTTAGCACTTCAAATGGCAAGCAAATGAAGGGTCTCGAATCAAATGCTGGAATTGCAACTAGACTAAGATTTGTGCGGTATATTGAGATTAATTAATGCTCTTTCTTTAGAAAGAGATCTCCACCATAGCATCTATTTCATTCTACATTTACTTTTGCAACCAATAGTAGATGTGAGTAAATGAATTCTTGCTTTCTCGTCATGTGAGTCATCTAGGTCGTAATTGATGACCTTAATTTATTTATGTCCTTGGAAGAGTTTTGACCGTGTCACAAAGTTGATGTTTTAGTGTCTACGATTTTGACAAGTTATCTATAACTATGAATATTTGCAATATAAAGAAACATTGCTGGGAATACGACTGGACTAAAACTGAATGACATGAAAGCGAATGAAAGACTGTTTGGTAACATATCAATGTTGTGTTTGTACTCACTAATGGCAAGTTATGTTGTTTATTGGAAGTAGGGGTATAATGGTTCAATTTTGGACAAAATTTAGGACCAAATCGGTATGTGCCGATTTTGCATTTTCAAAAACCCCTACTTAAAAAATGCAACATAGTTGTGAGGACATCATGCTTTACAAAAATTGAGCATTACTTTGAGTCATTCAAACTCGAGAGAGATTAAAGATACTTAGTTTGATGTGACCAAATCAGGAGGCATAATGAGACACTTTTAGGAATGTTTCTATATTGATTTCCCTCTTAGAGAGATTTGGTATGGTGCCCCCATTTTTCTTTTACAAGTATACTCTATTGTCGCACAACCTATTTTCTAATATAAATAAAATTGAGAATATATTGAAAGATGTAGGCATAAGAGGTTGCCTATTATATGTGCATGAAAATGTAATACAAGGGCACCCCTAGTAGGCACTCCTTGCCCTTCTCTTAGGAGTTGATAAGTTAATAGTCATTTTATGAGCTTTGATAGCGGGCACTTATTAGCCAACTAGGGGTACACTTGGAGGAACTATTACATTGCTCCTCCCCCATTTGAATGATGTACTACTAGCACAAAACAAAAAATCTCTCTCAAAAGGCTCTAATTTTGAAATTTAGATTGTGAATATATAGGTATTGATATGATATATTAAAACATACTATACTCTATCATCAGTGGGAGGATTTCAGATGAACAATAACAACAATGATGAATCTGTGAAACAACATCAGACCTATAATTTTTCAACTAGATAATATCGTTTTAGCTACATACTCTGATATCGCATTTTTAACTTTGAGTATAAAATGTTACTAATTAACATGTGAATCACCTCTTCTTTCAAAAGTTTAAGTTGATGAAAACTACAGAATTAATTATCTATATTTGTCTCAACACAACACAAAAGAGTTTTATAACATAAATTCTACCGTCAAAATTTAAAAATGGAATGCTATATGACTGAGTTTGAAGAAAATTAAAAACTTGACTAACAACCTTGGCTTTGCAGAGAGAATAATAAGAATATGACCACCTAGCATGTTTTTTTTAATTGGAAAAAAATCATCGTAGCATTCATATCAAGCGGTATCTGCAAAAATAGCAATTTGTATTTTGGGTTACACCGTTACGTTCATTCTCCATTTTTGCATCCTTCTATTTCAAATTTTATGATATGAATGCCAAGTCAGCAATCGGAAACTTAGTTTTTATATAATTAAAAGAAAATTGTTAAATATATTTAAGAAAAACTTACGAAAAATTTATGTTTTCATATATCAATGAATAATAAGTTGAAAATTACGAAATTTGAAATTCAAAATTTTAATTTAAAAAAAAAAACTAATAAAGTAAATATTATAAATAAAATTATAAATATATATAATACTACTCAAATGGGGCATCACGAACGCAAAAACAAAAAAGAACGCGGCGAGGGAGTAGTTGGTTAAGACCCGATCCATATAGCCAATTGGAAATTATTTTTGTGTCCAGATTGTTAAGCCTTTCGTGCGGATCGAAACTTGTATTAACGTTTGGCATATAACTGCTCTGACATTTCCGTGGAAACTGCCCTACGGTCCAAGTAGTTGTTGATTTTTTGGCCAAAAAAAAAAAAAAAAGTAGTTGTTAATTAGGACTAAGAAGAATCCAAATTAAGTTTGGTGTTTCCGCGTGCGGCCAGTAACGTTTAAGGATTCTGAATCCAAATGAAGACGCGTTTGCGGCCCCTTTTACGGCTCAAAACAAATGAAAATGCTGGAAACTTTCAGGGACATTTTCATATGGATTCTGCTATATATAAGAAAAGAATAAATTTAAAAGTTCACATTAATTAATATTAAAAAAATAAAAAAATAAAATTTTTTTTTCAATACAAACAAAACTGAAAATTAAGAAAATTGAAACGTAAAATACAATTAAAAAAAATTAAAACTTATTTCCTAATTTCTGTACAAAATCTCCTGCAAATATCGTTGTCCTATACATATACTACGCTTGTAGCCTCGTATCCAAGTAATTTCAGCCTTGTTTCTTTCATTGACGTCAGCTTGTCACTTATCCGTTAGCGTTTCTTTCACTGGCGCTTTGTGCACGACCAGGATTTGTTTTCATCGAGACCTGTTTTTTATAACAAAATTATTGAAAGCGAATTGAATCACTATGTAACAAGAGAACAAAGAAGCAAAGATTAGAAAACTGATTTGAATGAAGATGGAGATGTTTGGATGTTTCCTTTAGTCGTGTTGCTTGGACATTTGTCCGATAAGAAGCAAAGAATATTAGAGGGTGGAATCATGTTTGGATGTTTCTTTGAGTCTTATTAATGCAGCCATTTGACAATCCATCCAATCAGAAGCCAAGAATGGTCTATGATCATAAGTCTATTACCAATTAATACGCACTTAATTAGTTATTAGATAAGACCGTCCATGGTTCTAGTCGGGGCTTTATTAATTTTTCCTACTACTTTCGATCATTTTAAATATAAATATGTGTAGTGTAAGTAATAATACTACTCATATAATGCAAATTACCATTTAAAGTTGAAATGGTTCCCAACACTGCCTGATTTCTTCTATTTTTTGAAAATTTAGGAGAATTATCGAGAATTGGCAAATGATTGGAGATATTTATGGGTTTTATTGGAAGGGAATTCCTTTTGGAAATGGAAGGTTATGGACCCAAAAGGAGTCAACTTGATGGGATTGCATTTAGGCAATGACATCTTAATCTGGATCCCATGGTGCATTAATTATTATGGGATTAAGTAAAAAAAAAAAAAAAAAAAAAGTCTAAGGAGCCGATCCAATTTGCCAACTCCATTATTGCACGTGTATCAAGTACCGATTGCAAAAAAAGTTCCTTTTAATTGAGGGTCCTGAAAAATGTTATTACGAGTTCTTTTATGCACATCTTTCTCACATCTGTACCATTCAATTTCCATTAAAGTTTAGAGTTAACGGTGCAGATCAGAGATGTGCACAAAAGTGTATAAACTAAACAATGCTGCTCGCTGTAAACCACATTCTTATTCAAAGGATCCACCTCTTTTACAAGTCCAATCTCTCTTCTTTTTCCCTCACTTTGGAACATTTTGTTGTTTCATTTTTCTTAGCGATGATCAAACATTTCCTCTCCATGTGAAAAAACTAATTCATTGATAAAATAAGAAGCAACTCATCCTTCTATCTCTCCATTACATCTACATGATGCTCTTTCTCTCTCTCTCTCTTTGTTCATGTGCAACTCTAAAATGCCAAATTAAAACGAGAACTGGCAAAGAAATATGAAACAAAGGAATGGCCGTAACATTTCGACTATGTGAAAACATAATGTCAATAAACGAAGCTGAAAATATGATCTTGAGTTACTTGTTTGTTTTCACAATTCATCTTCTCAATTCATCTCATTTTATATCATCTAATAATTATAAATTTTCTAAATACTCTAAAAAATAAAATAAACAATTAAACTTTTTTAAATCTCAAAATAAAATAATTCTAAAAAAATATATTTTGTTTTAATTTTAATTTTAATTTATCTTACCTCACCTACAAAAACAAACATTCCAATAAAGTTGTCTAATTTCGGCATGCGCTGCCTGTCCCTTTGACGGGTCAAACGGTTGAAAATATTAATGCTGGAAACTTCAGGGACATGTTCCCAGAAGCAAACCGCAAGATGCCAAGAATCAGCATACAAACGCACACACGGTACACACGCTAACCGCCCGTAGTTTCGCAATATCCAACTAATTTCAGGGCTCTATATATATATATATTTGATCCACGTTCCTTTTCATTATTGCAACATCTGATCTTCGTGTTTCTTTCATTGCTGCTAACAGATCCTTACTTCGCTCCATTCCTTCATAAAAACCTTTGCTGCTTATTTACATCCTTTATATTTGTACTACTTTGTATCCAAGTATTTTATTTCCCAAAAGCCCTTTTTTTTTTGCTCTTAAACATCCTGTTTTTCGTCTGCTTCCTTCAGTAATTTCCTTCTTCTGCTTTCCAAAACAATGTCTAGCGTTTCATTCGCAAGCGTGGAACCCCTTCACTCTTTACTACCACCTACCACGCTTAGCAAACCCATCAGAAGATGGCGCACGGTTTTTGTGACCATCTTTTGTTCTAGAGCCTTTCTATCATTTTACAAAAATTCTCCACCCCACAAGACAAATAGAGAGGTTTCACGCCATTCTTCTTTCTGTATTGCGGACCTCAAACTGGACAACAATTTCAAAATTGATCAAACAACTCTCAGCGATCTTGTCAAAGAGAAAAATGTTGGAGGCCTAAAAAATATTGGAGGTATTCAAGGAGTGGCATCTAGTCTTGAAACTAAAGTTGAATTCGGGATTCCTGCTAATGTTGAAGACATTGCTCGCCGACATAAGGCCTTTGGGTCAAACACGTACAAAAGACCACCTACAAAGAGCTTCTTCCATTTCGTAGTGGAAGCCTTCAAGGATCTTACCATTTTCATCCTCTTAGGTTGTGCTTCACTTTCCCTTGCATTTGGTATTAAACAACATGGAATAAAAGAAGGATGGTACGATGGTGGAAGCATATTTGTTGCCATATTTCTTGTCATTGCTGTTTCTGCCGTTAGTAACTTCAAGCAAAACAGACAATTTGACAAGTTATCTCAAGTCAGCAACAACATCCAAGTTGATGTCGTGAGAGTTGGGCGACGTCAACAGATTTCAGTGTTTGACATTGTTGTCGGAGATGTTGTTTGCTTAAAGATTGGAGATCAAGTTCCTGCAGACGGGCTATTCTTAGATGGGCACTCATTGCAAGTGGATGAATCCAGCATGACAGGGGAGAGTGACCATGTTCAGGTAAACTGCAGTCATCCATTCTTGGTTTCTGGTACAAAGGTTGCTGATGGCTATGCTCGAATGCTTGTAACTTCTGTTGGAATGAACACAAAATGGGGTGTGATGATGAGCTCGATCAATCCTGATACCAACGAACAGACACCTTTACAAGCTCGACTCAACAAGCTAACTTCATCAATAAGTAAAGTTGCATTGGCAGTTGCTAATTTCCTAGTTCTCGTAGTCTTCTTGGCTCGGTTCTTGACTGGTAATACAAAAGACGATAGTGGAAATAGGGAATTCAATGGTAGCAAGACCAAAGCCGTAAACATAGTGAATGCTGTGGTGGAGATTGTACTTGCTGCAGTTACTATAATTGTGGTTGCGATTCCAGAAGGTTTGCCCCTAGCTGTTGCACTAACACTTGCTTACTCCACGGAGAGAATGATGGCCGATCAGGCAATGGTGCGGAATCTCTTTGCCTGTGAGACAATAGGTTCTGCCACCACCATTTGCACCGACAAAACAGGCACTCTCACGCTGAACCAAATGAAGGTGACGAAGTTTTGGTTAGGGGGAGAATCTTTTACAATAGATGCTCACTTATCAATCGCTCCACGCGTTCTTCACTTGGTCCATGAAGGAGTTGCTCTAAACACAATCGGTAGTGTTTACATGCTGCCTTCAGAATTTGAAATAGGGTTCTCAAGTAGTCCGACTGAGAAAGCACTTATTTCTTGGTCCGTTCTGGAGCTGAACATGGAAATAGAGAAAATGAAGGAAAGTTGCACGATTCTTTTTGTTGAAGCATTCAATTCTCAGAAGAAAAGAAGTGGGGTCTTGGTGAGGAGAAAGGTAGACGACACAACCCATATACACTGGAAAGGAGCTGCGGAGATCATACTAAAGATGTGTTCGAGTTACCATGATGCCTCGGGAAATATCAAAGACATGGATGATGGTAAAATGCTGAAATTGGAGCAAATTATTCAAGGTATGGCAGCTAGCAGCCTCCGATGCATTGCTTTTGCTCATAAGCAAATTTCAAAAGAAGACAAAGCAGATGTGGAAGAGCATAAAAAGCTAAAAGAAGATGGTTTGACCCTTTTAGGACTGGTGGGACTTAAGGACCCATGTCGTCCGGGGGCAAAGAAAGCTGTGGAAGACTGTCAAAATGCTGGTGTGAACATCAAAATGATTACAGGAGACCATGTTTTCACAGCAAAAGCTATAGCAACAGAATGTGGGATTCTAAGGACTGGACAGGACATGAACAGCGGAGCTATAGTAGAAGGCGTGGAATTCAGAAACTACACACCAGAGGAGAAATTGGAGAAAGTCGAGAAGATTTGTGTGATGGCAAGATCCTCTCCTTTCGACAAACTTCTTATGGTAGAATGCTTGAAACAAAAAGGCCATGTGGTTGCAGTTACTGGAGACGGCACAAATGATGCACCAGCATTAAAAGAAGCAAATATAGGACTTTCAATGGGGATCCAAGGCACTGAGCTCGCCAAGGAGAGCTCAGACATCGTCATTCTAGATGATAATTTTGCTACTGTGGCTACAGTTCTCAAGTGGGGAAGGTGTGTCTATAACAACATCCAGAAGTTCATCCAACTCCAAATCACTGTAAGCGTTGCTGCTCTTGTTATCAACTTTGTAGCAGCAGTTTCTGCAGGAGACGTCCCATTAAAAGCAGTGCAATTATTGTGGGTGAATCTAATTATGGACACTTTCGGCGCCTTGGCTCTTGCAACAGAGAAGCCCACCAAAGAGTTAATGGAGAAACCACCTATAGGCTGGACTGAGCCACTTATTACCAACATTATGTGGAGAAACGTGCTAGCCCAGGCTATATATCAGATAGCCATCCTCTTGACCTTGCAATTCAGAGGTGAATCAATTTTTGGGGTGACTAAGAAGGTAAATGACACCTTGATTTTTAACACTTTTGTTCTTTGCCAAATCTTCAATGAATTCAATGCAAGAAAGCTTGAGAAGAAGAATGTTTTCAAGGGGATACATCAAAACAGGTTGTTCTTCGGTATTATTGCGATAACCATAGTCCTTCAGGTGATCATGGTAGAATGTTTAAAGAAATTTGTAGACAAAGAAAGGTTGAATTGGATGCAATGGGGTGCATGCATTGGAGTTGCAGTAATTTCTTGGCCCGTTGGTTGGATTGTCAAGTGGATACCTGTTCCAGAGAGACCATTTTTCACCTACCTAAAGATGAAAAAGAAACAAGGATTGCCATCTCAAAGGAATTTACCCATTGCTAGATGGATTCGTCTTTTGCTTCCTATGAATCTCAAAAGCATGTTTCATACTGACAAGGTGTTATAAGCCCAGTTAAGTGGGTTGGGCTTGATGGGCTCCTAGGGTTTATCTTTTATTTTATCTAGCTTTTAAGTTGATGCTTAGTGGCCCACGGGCCTAGTTATTGTGAGGAAGAAGGTCCATGGCCTTATTGGGGGTTTGTCGGTTTAGGTGATGGTCTATTAGTATATGTAGAGGGAAGATGAGTCTTTCGGTTCATTGAGAATCTTCATTGTAAACCTAAATCTGATTTGGTGGAAGTTGAGGCAAAAAGGGCAACAATTTGGAAACCTATAGCCAACAATCTGTACTCCTACAGTTAGTTATATCTTTAAACAAGAAATTGAACCACTTTAATTGTACTTTTGATTCGGGTTTCTTTCAATGCTTATGATGATATTGATTCCTCTCAAGAATGAAGTCTCCCCACAATAACTCCAAAACACAATCACTATAATACAACACGCCTCCATGCACAAATGCAACAGTGCAACATGCAAAGACAGACGCTCTAATTATAGATGGAGGCAAATTATGTCTCTGTACCAGTGCCTCGCACGATTTTATTAGAGATCTAGGACACAAATTTTACAGGGCAGGATCACACATTTTGGTACAACAATTTCCATCTAAGCTGGAACAGGTTCAGCAACTTTGCCATTGCTTTCTGGAACCGAGCTGTCATAATAATCAACCAGCACTTTTTAACCACCAGGGCACATGAATCCATCCAGAGGGTTCCCTTTGTTCTTTGCAAGCATCCGCATCTGTAAATCGCATAACAGGTTTTTTACGACGTTAAGGAGATATAATAAATGTTTGTATATCTATCAATGCATTTTCAATTTCCAATGTCACAGACTTGTGTCTTGGTACCCAAAATGAAAAGGAAATCCTGAGGTCTTGAGGGGTCAAAAAATGCCGTTTTACCTTGAGTTCTATCATATGCAACAACCTGTCATTACATCCAATTGATGATGACCAAGTATTCATAGAGCAATATAAATGGGTATTAATAGCAGGCGGCCAAGGATTTACATACCTTGAAAGGAAGAATGTTTAGCCGCTCCAACCCAGGTGCCATGCTCAATACTTTTTTACCATCGTCAGCATCATATAGATCTCTCTTCTCAACAGGGTGGCCCATGCCAGCTGGATCCCGACCAACAATGTAAAAGTTGGCCCCTGCATTAATCCTAGCCTTAGCATGCCATTGCACCTCAGTTGGGCCTGCATAGCGCATGGGAGATGGAAATATAGAAACCACGGTTGTCTCTGGATCAAGAACACCATCTTCGACCACCTAAGAAACATTTGAAAATATCAAACTAAATTTAGTATTGCCAGAGTTCAGGAAATTTTATATTGACCTTTTGGGACAGGACAAAACATTTCCCAATAAACTGCCTGCTCCACAAAGAGCCAAGCAAAGACTTCTACTTCACTACCAAGTAAGTTTTGGATTAAGTTCCTTTTGAATCATTCTAATCTTTAGCATAAACAAATAAATCCCAACTCACTGTATAAAAAATTTAGAAAATAAACGTTGTTCTAGTAATTTCACGTCGGCTACTAGTCTAGCTTAGCTACCAAAAAACAATTCAGGTAGTTTCATGCTTATGAAAGTTAAAATTTCAGAACGTGTACCTTCTCATGTTGCTTCATTAGCCAACTAAGTGGAACATCATCTGCCTTTGTGTAGCCTCCCAGTGGATGAAGCAAGAGGATGGGATTCCTGTAACCCATCTCAAGAAGTCAAAGACGGGTATCTGTCCACAGCAAAGCATGGCCATTGTGCACAGGATTTAGAAGCTGGAATGCAAACATTGCATCCGCATTCCGCCTTGTGAATTCCTCACGGAGTTCTACAGGAGATAATCAAAAACGATCAAGGCCATCATGGTACTTGATCGGCACTATAACCTCTAATTCACCTCCTATCAGCCAATTCCCAGCATAGGTTATAGCCTCATCAACTTAAGGTAGGCCAGGGGCATTAGTTCCCCAGGTTCTGGCAATTAGTTCTTCTTTAGGGTGCTTGTAGATCTCAATACTGAAAAAATCAAATGAATAAATGAAGACATCATTAGATACCATGGCAATTTGTTGGCTAATATAAATTGGCATTCTAAAAATTTGTATATGTTTTGTAGGATAAGAATAAAGTCACATTAATAACTTCATGTATTGCTTGTGTCATTGTTATGTGGCACTCCCCATAGGGTCCCCCATTTTTTTTTCCTAGTCATAATGTGTAAACATTTCAAATAACTCATATTTGAGTAAGAACGTTATGTGACCAGATAAAATTAAGTATATTCCATATCATACAACTGTAGGGTGACCAGGTTTTATCTTAAAAAAATCAAACTGTAGGATGCCCTGGCTCTTGCAACAAAGAAGCCCACCAAGGAGTTGTTGGAGAAAAACCACCTGTGGGCTAGAATGAGCCACTTACTACTAACATTATGTGGAGAAACTTGTTGGCCCAAGCTTTATATCCAATAGCCATCCTCCTAACCTTGCAATTCAGAGGTGAATCAATCTTTGGGGTGACTGAGAAGATGAATGACACCTTGATTTTTAATACTTTTGTTATTTGCCAAGTCTTCAATGAATTCATTACAATAAATCTTGAGAAGAAGAATGTTTTCAAGGGGATACATCGGAACAGGGTGTTCTTGGGGACCATTGCGATAACCATAGTCCTTCAGGCGATCATGGTGGAGTTTTAAAGAAATTTGCAAACACAGAAAAGTTCAATTGGGTGCAATGGGGTGCATGCATTGGAGTTGCAGCAATTTCTTGGCCCATCAGTTGGATTGTCAAGTGGATACCTGTTCCAGAGAGACCATTTTTCAGCTTCCTAAAGATGGCAAAGAAACAAGGATTTCCACTCAAATTCTCCAGTCTTTTTTTAAGACAAACCCATAGCTCAATGCAACTTATAGTTGGAATCTAGGACAAATCTATCACATAAAGTAGAAAGCCAAGGGCAAATATGAAAGATAAAATACTTGGAGTTGGAAAGACTACCAACAATGTTGTGCTCAAAACGTAGTTGAAGCAGCATATGCATGATGTCCTCTTACTGAATCACAAAAAACAAAAACGCAACCGATTAACACGAGCGGTGAAGGAAGTGAATTCAGACCAACTTCTTCGCAGAAAAATTCAGAATTTCATGAGAAGACAATAGACTATAATTTGGAGGAAATTCCATTGGGTACAAATGACCATCAGCTCAGAAGCAAGCACCCATTAACGATTCAGAAGTTCTTGGGAAGCCAACATATATAAATTTGGAGGAAATCTATTAGGAACAAGTAATCATCAGCTTGAGCATCGAGCTTTCGTCAGTAAAGGTGAGCACTAGTCCACTAACTCTAAAATAACTTAATTCCAATCATCCATGGAAGATGTTGCCTTATTCTTATGTTGCTTCTGCACATTTTATCTTAACATGACTAGGAAGTAAAAGCAAACATTTAAACCTAATAAAAACCCAACTCAGACCTTTGCGTTCGTTTACTGCAAACTGCAACAGAGGAAAAGGAGACTACAAATTTAACTTTCAATACTGTATCTGCGCCACATAATCCAGAACCTCAACAATGTTTACATTTTAAGTCCTATCAACCTTGTGATCACTTGTGTTCGAGTGGCAGAAAACATTTGCACCTCTGCATGATGAATGAAATTTCCTATCAATGAGGCATTCACTCATACACCTTTCGTGCCTTTTATTTCTCAGCTTTTTTTAAGGCAAAGAGAAGCGCAAGTCCAGGTCTTTCTTCTTAAGCAACTGCATGTGTTGTGCAACTGTGACTAATTAAATATCTTGAGCAATTTAATCACATTTCGGTTTTCTTTTTGATTTGTTGCGGATATTATTTGTGATTCAATTGTTTCCGAGAACAGAGTTTTGGACCGGTGACATTGTTGGATGACATGAACGTGCACGAATTGAAACCCAATCTAGACGTGCGTACCTTTCTTGGATTTCCTTGCTGATCCATGGAATCAAGGGCAACGAATCCGGCGTCCCTCTAAAATTGTGTTTTATGAGATTTGTCATGGCGGACCGCGGTATCGCTTTTGAAGTGTTAGACCCGTGTCCACAGACAATCTCTTGTAACTAGGAGTAAGAAAAAATCGGTGAACTGGTGGATTAGACCGGCCCAGATTAAATTGGTGGAATTGATCTGATTTTTGGTAAGAATCGGTTCATAATCAGTTTTTATAATGTTAAAATCGGTAGGCATCGGTTCAGTTTCAGTTTTAAATTTTTTTAAATTAGACCGAATTGATTTAATATAATATATATTTTAAATTAAATTTTTAATATGATATATAATATAAAATATTTTTTTAATATATATAATATGTTATATATTAGTATATATTAGTTATAATATAATATAAATTATGTTATACATTACTAATATTATTAGTATTAGTATTAGGCCATATAATATATATATTATATGGCCTAATACTAATATTATAATACTATATTATTATTAGTAATATATTTTAAGTCTATATATAAATTATTATATTAAATAATTACATATAAAATAATGATATAATAATATTAATACAATTTTTTTTTGAGTTAATACTAATAATATTAGTTATAATTATGAATGATATAATTATAAAAAATTAAACTTATTAAAACAAATACTAATATATAATTATTTTAATTATTATAAATAATACTAATATATATATTAATAATCTAATAAATTAATATAAACTAATTAAATAATTAAATCGAACTAGACCAATTACACCCTTATTTAAACGTCCCAACGTAAAAATCGCCTTAGCATCCTCCACGGCCCATAGGTAGAACCCTTGCTCCTTATATAATTCGTGTCTTGAACATGCTGCATGCATGTACCTAGAGACAAAATTGAGAACTAATGTCTTTTAACCTTAAATTTTATTATTATCATTTCATTATGGTCAATGATTGTCATTTAATCAATATTTGACATCATGTGTGCCACGTCAACAAATATATATATTTTATATATTATATATATATATATATATATAACCAATTAGGATGACAAGATCATCTATAATAAAGAATAAACTTGCTCATGTAAAGGGAGGTGAGGATCCCCATTTACCCCATCCATACAACACAATACGATACATGCATGTAGTGATCATCATGATGGGATAGAGACGCAAAAATCTATTTTAATTTCACTTATTATTTTTTGCCTTGATCTGATGATAGATATGAGAATTTGGCAATAATTATAAAGGTAACAAGCTTTTTAAATTAATACTCCTCATGTGTGTTTAAGATTGGTGTTTCTTGTCAAAAACCTGCATGGCCTAATGGCATTTGATCCGATTTTCTATATGAAAACTAGAATTCGGATTTAGGAAATTCATCCTTTCGTACGCGTGGCCATGCATCATTCAAGAAGAAAGCCAATCATGTTCAACGCGGTTTTGCAGATTTGCGAAAGTGGACTTCTATATTGACCATGAATAGAACCGATCACTTGATATGAAAAAAAATAAATCTCAAAAAGTTAATATCAAAGAGACAGCCGAATCCATCTGCTTTATGAGAAAGTTTCGCGATCATCGATCAAATTTCATGCATGCCAAGTATGCATACGCATCTCCAAACCATTAATCATCGGTCAAAGTCAAATCTTAGAACTGAAAGTGGGAGAAGTTTCACATCAGCACACCTCCTATGAGTTGGAGGATATATATATATATATATATATATATATATATGTGTGTGTGTGTGTATATATATTTAAGAAAAATTAGATAAAAATTATTTGTATTTGCCATTTTTTCAACATGATAATCTTCAATGAATCACACATAATAAAATATTCAACAAGAAAACAAAGCGTAGAATATAAACACTATAAACAAATTGAGTATTTATGATTAATTATTTTCTATTAAAATGATTATTTTTTATTAATTTTCGTAATAAATAATTATATTAATAGAGAATAATTAGTCACATATATTTAATTTTCTTATAAGGAGATTTGAACGAATTAATTATTGATAATTCATGACGTACGTATTCATTATTCATCAACTACTACAACAAATTAAACAGTACAAGAAGTAATTAATTAATCATGCACACTTATTTTTGGTGGGAAACATTAAGGTTGGAAAATAATGAAATTTGAATAAGAAATTTCTTCAATCGATCGATCATTTTGTGCGTCGATTGAGTACGTAATTGATTATCCGATGGCCATCATCATTTTGACAAATTCTTCGTAGTTGACCTGTCCATCACCATCCAGGTCTGCCTCTCTGATCATTTGCTGCACCTCTTCATCCGTCAGCTTTTCACCTAGATTGATCATTACATGCCTCAACTGAATGCACCGATCCAAACAATACCCACATAAATAAACTATTAATTATAATCTAAATTAACTAGGAGGAACCAGTTACTATAAGAAAATTAATTAATTGTGATATTTTTATAGTAGTTAGATATATTTTTTGATATATAAAAATATTATAACTATTTATTTAATTATTATAAAAATATCACAACAACCTAATTTTCTTATAACATGTAAAATATAATTTGTAACACATTTTGATGAAGTAATTATTTCACTGAGACATAAATTAGACCCCTGTCGGTGATTCCATGAACATTGTCCTGTTATAATTCAGCTGAAGTAATTATAATGGGAAATAATAATTATAGTTGTAAAATATGTAAATATTGTATAATTATTTTAAAAATAAATAAAATATTAAGTTTATAGAAAAAAGATATGTTTTAATAGTGAATTATATATATTTTTTAAATAATTATGTGACATTTACACATTTTATAATTATATATAATATTATTCATTATATATATTCCTGCACTAATATTTTTTTTCATGGAAAATAACATGATTTTTTCAACCAAACTTGTTCTAATAGGAATATTGTGTTATTAAAAAATGAAGACACGTCTTTCATATATCATGATACTTGGTTTGGGTCATGATCACAGCTGTAAGTAATATATATATATATATATATATATATATATATATATATATAATGCAGACCAGACATCTTAAATATTTAATTTGTCGAGGTCAACACATGCAATATTACATGGCAAAAGGTATTTAGTGCTACTCATAATCATGTTACTTTTCATTCATATTAACTGTACCTCATTAGCCGATATAAACCCATTTTGGTCCTTGTCAAATACTTTGAAGGCTTCTTTAAGCTCCTCCTCTGCATCAGTCTCCTATAATATTTAAAACAGCACTTACCAAACATATCAATCTTAAGGGTAGAGGAGAAATATTGTTTTTCACATGATATCTTTTAACCATGACAGACCTTCATGATGATCGTCCATGTATATTATATCAAGGGGAAACACTACTTCCACCTATAAAATTTATTAATAAATTCTATCGATTGTTTTTTCTTTTTTTAATAATTTATAAGGAAGTATTTTTTTAATAAATTTGTGAATTTTTTTTTTTTTTGGGTATGTTTTTAAATGTTTAAATTGTTTAAGAGATTATTGAAAAATAAAAATAAAAATAAATAAATTTTTGCCTTTCGGGATCGCGATCCTATGGTACTGATGACCCTATATCGAGTATTATCGTATGATCGGATAACTTTTTCACAGCTTATAATTTATCAATTATATAATTACGCAACAAAATTACAAGATCATGAACAGCTTTTATTACTAGACAAGAATCGTATGACCTTTCAATATTTCTTCTACATGGACTTTATTTGTGAGGGAAACGCAAATACAAATGAAAAGACTGATATTCGAAGTATTTTTTCCTTTTAAATAGATTATATAAAATTAATTTTATAAATTGATGTGATGTGATGTTATTTGTTAAATTATATATATAATTCTTTTTATTATAAATTTATTTTATTATTAAATATATCTTTCATTTTTTTTTAAAGAAAAAAAAAAGGTGAAAGATATATTTTATAATAATCTCAACTTATAAAATTATGTCAATATAATTTGTTTTAGAGAAAATATATGGGTATTGACGTTGGGATTTCTTTACGTTCTTACAAGAGTTTTTAAATAAAAAAAATTAAAAAATTAAAAAAATTATATATATTTTATCTTCATATATATTTTTATTAATTTTATAAAAAAAATAAAATGAAAAAAATATAAAAAGAAAATTATACTATAGAAATATAAAGGGATTCCAACGTTGAGATTTTATAGAATTACCTTTTGTTTTATATATATATATATATATATATATATATATATATACATATGGACAGCTGTGAGGACTTGGTGTTTTTGACAGACTGAGGGCGTATGCGGAGGTGTGTACGTTGCTTTCAAAATTTCAAGCCCCAGAGAGCACGCTGCCTTGCTTGCACGAGATGTGAGAACTCAACTCGGTATTTATTCTAAAAGAAGAACAGAAAAATCAGAACGGGTCAAGACTCAAGACGATAAAGCTTTCTCTGCAGTTTTTGGCTAGGTTTGAAAACATAAATTTCTTAAACACTTTTAAATATTTTTTTATTATTTATTATTTATTTATTATTTTTTACTTATTTTGATTACTATTTATTTTTTTACTACTATTTAATATTTTATTATTATTTTTTACTTACTTTTTACTATTATTTATAAATATTCTAAAATATTTTCAAACATTCTTAACATTCAAACGTAATCTAATTATGAACCTTCTTAACGTTCAAACGTAATCTAATTATGAGTAATGATACATATATATACATATAATTATTTTTATAATTTTTTGTATAATTATATTTTGAATAAAAAATATTTTTATAAAATAACTTATAAAAATAAAATCACTTTATATAAATATTCCTCATTTAGAATATAATTATAAAAAAAAATTATAAAATTGATTGTATCTCTATTATTTCTCTTTTCTCTTTAATTATTTATTAATATATTTTTACCTTAATTATAAAACTTGAGAAATAAGATAAGATGATTAATTTGAGATGAGTTCTAAAAGTTGAATAAAATATTATTAAAATATTATTTTCTAATAGACAGTACTATTCAGCTGCTTGAGTAGTATTGCCCAAATGTATCGCTAGTATATTTTCATCTTTTAATTTTTGTTTCTTTTTTTTTCATCATTTTAAAATATTTTTTAAAAATATATAAAAAAAATATCAATATACTAATAATCAATTTTAATTATTAAGTTTGAAAAATTGAAAATTAAAATACATGAGGTGTTAAAAATAGATATCAAAATGAATGAGTTTAATATTTGTATTATTTTGAAATTTGAAAAAAATTAAATTATTTATTATATTTTATGTAATAATTTAAAATATATATAATAATAAATTTAATATAAATTAAAATAAATTTATCTCAACTTCAAATCTAAACCAAATTTTAAAATAATTAAGCTTCTAGTAAGTATGCTTTTCTTTATTATAACATAACGTGTGATATTTAAAAAAAAAAAAAAACTCATGGTTTCTTTGGGTTTTGTGCACGTGATCAATCAATTATTCTGAGGTGTTTGTGAACGAAATGATAAACTGCGAGAACAGAAATTGAGTACATTTTAAAAAGAGGTCTAAAAATTACCTGATTTTTTAAAAATATTATTTATATATAATTTGTATATCTTTTACATATAGATTATATATAAATATTATTTTTACATATTTTTAATTTAATTATTTATATTTTTTTCTCTCATCATATTTTTATTTTTTAATATATTTTTTTACTATTTTAATTGACGTAATATTATTTTTTTACATACACTATTTTTTCTTATTAATAATATAATGTCGGATGGAGGCTTAGAAAAAGAAAAAATCTCGGTTCTCTTGTCTCACAAGCATCACACGTGGGAGTGGCTTGGTCCACGAATTGGACTTTCAACGTTCAAGGGGAATCGAAAAGGATAATAATAGACTATATAGTGTATTTGAAATTTTTATTTTTTTTATAATTTTCTATTAAATATTTCTTTTAAAATTCTTAATTATTAAAAAATAGAAAAATTCATTACTAATCACTCATTTAACTATTAAATACGGAAAGAATAAAAAATATTAAAATAAATAAAAATAAATAGTAAATGAGTAATATGAAATAGTAAAACTATCATTATCAGACCTAGAATGAGAGTAACCGAGTAGCAAAAGTTTCGACTTTGGCAAGTAGATTAACCGGGAAAAGGAGGACAATCCTGATTCCTGTATTCGAAAACTAATTGCTTAATGATTATGAAAACTAAACTCCCTTCTGCACAAGAAAGAGAATTTGGCAGGATGAATCTCGCATTTTCACATGATCTGCATCAGCTCTATTCAATGTCTCATCAAACTCTTGACAATTCACAATTCAGGACTCGAAGTTCTCATTATAGTCCTTGCAACCAAATATTTTAAGTGAATTTTATTTTTCTCTTCTCATTGTTACAATTTTTTTTTTTTAATTTTCATACAAAATATAATAAATAATTTAATTTTTTTAAATTTTAAAACAATAATAATATAAAAATAATAATATTCTAACAATATTTTTATTCAATTTTTATCTAAAATAATCTCATCTCATCTCCCTATTTGAGCAAGACTTAAATCATTCCTAATACTAATGACCAGAGCAATTTATCCAATAAGATTATTTGATTTTGTTTTTTAAATTACTTCCATTTTCTTTGAAACTCATCTTTCCTTCCGAAGATAAAATCATAAACCTATTCCCGCGACTTTTGAATCAATTATAATGCCAGCTATCATCAAGTTGGTTATATGCCTCAAGTGGATTTTCCTTATTGTAAAATTTACTTGCTGAAGGAAAAAGAAGAAGAAGAAGAAAAGAAACCAAAAGAACAAACAACAAACAACAACCAAGCTTGTTGGGGTTGCAGAGTTATAGACCCAAGCAGCACTAGGCTTTGAATCATGTCTGTCAACCTGAAGCAGCACTAAATACACCATTGCAACAACCTTGTTGGAGTTTAGTTTCTCAGAAAAAAAAACAAACAACAAAAACAAAATACCAACCATTTTCGACATGTAGAGTTATAGCCCCAAGCAGCACTAAGCTTTGAAGCACGTTCGTCCGTCTAAATGACTTCTTTAGCAGGTTTATCTTGAGCAGAGAAGCTCACATCTAGCTGATTGGCTGGGAAAGCTTTAGCGGGAAGAGTAAACATCACAACCTTTATCTAGTCTCATTAGTTTCTAAATGGGCATCCCTTTTGGAACGATTTGATCCTTGATCCACATGTAAATTGGAACCAGCACAAAGTATGCCCCAGCTAACGCACCAGGAATGAACCGAAGGAAGAAAACGATCGGATTCACAGGCCTTTTTATATCCTCTTCCTTTGGACCAAGCTGCATGATGACACTTCATAAATTGAGAGGTTGAATTGACAATTCTCAAGACAAAAGTTATTAAAAGCAATGGTTTACTTGACTACTACTTCGGTTTCATACCTACTAATTCACCAGAAGTGTGATTGTAAACCAGCTCTTAGAAATTACAAGTGGAGCTGATTTATAGACTTCTACTGTTTTTGCTTGGAAGTCGTGGAAAATTCATAGGCAAACATAATTTCACATTAAACAAAATGTAGAAAATCACATAAACAAACAGGTGTTAATAGGCCTAACACAAGCTACTCTTTTAACTTCTATAGTCCTCTTGTATTCAAGCCTCGGCCTCATCAGCCTTCACACAATACAAGAGCGGAGGGAGAAGAGCACTGCACAAGTCAGGTATATATTACTGCAGTGCTCTTGAACGAGGGAAAACAAGAAGAATATTTCAACTTGTTTGGACCCTCCCCATGGGGGCCGAAGAAGAGGAAAAAGACACTTTTAAGTCATATTTGTAAGATTAGAGTAACTTAAATCCCCGGAACATATAAACCACTTATCAGTCCACACATAGGCCTATTACAAAAATGTGTCCATGCAGAGGACATTGATGCAACCATGAATGCAAGAATCCCGTCATGTTCAGTGTATCTCTCCTTTTTGTTGGGATATTGACATCACCCTTCCTTAGTTATCCACCCCCAAGCCCAAGAAAAACTTCTTTGCCTCTAAGCTAAGAGACTAGTTCTAAACAAAAATTTATATGCCTCTCAGCTTTTCACCCTAGAACATAACACCCTCCAACTATCACCTAATATCAAATAGCACCCGTTGTTAGATCTGATGGTTAAAGTTGTGCCATGTCGCTATTTTTAGCCATCTTTACAGTTGGATTTGAACAGGGGCTGTTATTGACAAAATTTGTAGCTTGAAGGTACAAGTATCAGTCAATGTTGGTGATCTTTACACAAGTCCAATAATTGATTGGGAAAATTTACCACTACCTCTCATTCTCTGATGAGAACATGGAAAATTCTGAAGAGGTACTATGCACCTGAAATTCTAGTGTCAGATCTCTTAATAACAATGATGATATTCAAATTCTCTTGAAGAAACACTCATCATAAAGCAATATGAAAAATATTTACAAACAATGCAAGTGTTCAGATGCAGGCCAAGGATATGCATATCTAAATCCTTTCAGCTAATTAAATTTAGCTACCACAAGTGGCTCCTAGCCTCGTAGGATGGTTATAAAGAACAAAGTCATCCACAAGGCAAAGGTTGGGTTTTGGGACATAATTCTTGCTATTGACCAAATAAGAAACAAGTGAATGAAAAAAGAGCAGATTATCATAATGAGGGAAAAAGGGCATAATCAAGAGTCTCAAAGCATTTATCTGCAAGTAAAAGGATAGCAACAAGCCCTTAAGTATATCTTACCTGCAAGGGAGAGTCGCCAGATAAGGGCTTCACACCTGTTACAGAACAACCCATGATCAAGCCATGGCGACGGACACCTCGGTACCATTTTGGACCAATTCTTTTTAGTTTAATATCTTTGAAACCGGCCTTTTCAAACCATTCAATATACTCTTCCTCCTTTGGGAAGAGCATCCACATGTCCGCAAAGAAACGAGACAGCCAAAAGGTTGGATACACTGGACCTATAACACAGGCTTTACCTCCTATCTTTATCACCCTATATGCTTCCTTGATACCACGTTGTGGATCCGGCCAATACTCAATGCTGAGCATTAATTTCAAAATATAGCATTAGTTATTTCCTTCAAAAGGTATAAGCATGACACTCATTAGCCAAGTATCAGATTCTGCCCAGTAAATAATCTATGTTATCTTTGTCAAAACTAAAGAATAAAAAACAAAGCATATTTGTAGCTTTGAGTAGTCAGGGTTAAAACTGAAAAATATTACTCCTTCTACATTCAAAATCTTCTCTCACGAGTATTTCAAAAATTAATTAAATTTTCAATTTTGACTTATATAAATAATGCCTCAAAATAACCAACATCTTCAGTTAATTAATGAAAAAAATCTCTGCAATGCATGAAAATTTCATTTACGAAAACAGATCCTAACAAAGCAAAGTTGCTCAGAGAAAATTACCTTCCGGCCGAGACATATCGATCCGCATAATCAGTTGGGAATGGAAGATCCTCTGCGTCGCCTTCAATTATCTTGCATTCCTTCAAGGGCTCCTTCTGCTTAGCCTTGGCAAGCTGGTGGGGTGACTGGTCAAGAATTGTAATATTTTTGGCATCCACATGCTTAACTATACCAAGAGTGGTAAACCCAGTTCCACCCCCCACATCTACCACTACCATATTGCGATCATTGAGATCAGCAGGCTCAAGAGCCTCGTCCCGCATATCCTCGGTCCAGTGTCCAGGGTTTATGACATGATCATACACAATGGATAAGAACCTATAGAACCAAAATGCCTCTTGTTTGTGTTGTATGAACCTAGGCTGCGAAGCAGGCCTTGAGGATGATGCACTGCATCTTGGTGTCAAACTTCTGGCCTTACAAATCCTACCAAAAGACACCAAACTCTTATTGAGCAAGCACCTATCCTGGAAGTTTGAGCCCACAAAACCAAACCCAGTTGGGGCTAAGCCACTAACGAGCTTCAGATTCTCAGCTCCATTGAACACTGAAGAAGCCATGAAATCACAGCACAGAGAGAGCCCAGATGGAAAACTATTCTATGCTGTGTCTCAGTAACAATTAAAGAAAAGTAAGCAACAGCACAGAGAGAGCCCAGATGGAAAACTATTCTATGCTGTGTCTCAGTGACAATTAAAGAAAAGTAAGCAAACCCTCAAAAAGAATAACTAAAAATTAGTGTTATTTCATTAAGAAAAAGATATTGTAAAAGAGTTAAATTTTCATAAATTGGGTTTGGAAGATAACACGGCTTACCAATGCAAAAGAGTCGTCCCCGTTGAGAAATGGAAGGATTTACGCCATGGGAGCGAGTTACCGGAAAAGGGGGCGGGGGTGTTGTTGAGAGCTTGGTGTTTAGTAGTTTCTGCGGACTGATTGGGTTTCGAGAAGGGTGGAAACTTGCGCTGAACCACACAATAATAAAGACAAAGGAATCCATAGTAACGTAAGTGGCCATGACACCAAAAAGAAACCAAAAAATAGGATTGGGCAAGTAGTTCAGAGAACGTTAGTCTCGACGAGTGGGCCTTCAGAACGTGTGAGGTTCGCTGTGTTGGAGATAACAGGAAGAAGCAACACGTGCACGTCATGCAAAGACGCTGGTCCTTTTATAGTTGAACCTGGTCTACTTGGCAATGTATTTAATTTCGTACGGTACATACCGTACCGGAGCAGTGGCCGGTACAGAAATGGGGTCTGTTTCATATCGGCCCAGATTTTGGCCGTACCAGCCTGTACCGGCCGTACCGGCCGGTACCGGATTTGAGAATTTTTTTTTTTTTTTCATTTCTTCCTATTTTTTTATCCTAATTTAGACTAGATTATTTACATATATATTAATATATATAATTGATTCATATATTGACTATTATTTTGAAATATAATTTTTATATATTTTTATATATTTAATTTTTTTTCTGTATAGACTATTCCGAAACGGTACACGAAACGCTACCGGTATCGAAATATTTCGTTCCAGTACCTTGACCGGTACGCTCACCGGTACGGTATTCAAAACATTGCTTCTTGGTAACGCAGAGAACAGAGTCGAGCGCTTGTGTTTCGAAGTTTAAAAAATATTTTTAATTATTTACAAATAATTTTTTTAAAAAAATAATATATTTGATAAATATATAAAAATTTTACTTTTTTAAAAAACATTAAATTAAAATTTTTATCAGAAACTTTTTATAGATAACTGTATATTTCTTTAAAAAAATATTGTAATTAATTTTAAAAGTATTTTAAATATATATTATCAAATAATAAATCATTTTTAAAATAGAAAAATTTATTATTTAAATTATAAATTATAAACTATAAAATTATAAGCTTTTCTTCCTCAACGTTTCAGGTAGAAGACGAATCAAAGAGACTTTTTAATCCGAAATCCGAGAAGGGAGACTTTTTAGGGTGACGTTGGCATTTGGTCGGACTGTACCTCAACGTCTTTATAGTCTCTTTTAATTTTCTATAAAATATAATAAAAAATTTAAAAAATATAAAAAATATAATAAAATAAGAAAATTTAAAAAACACAATAAAAAATATAATAAAATAAAATAATAATAAAAAACATAATAAAAAATAAAATGAAGATAAATTTTTATAGTAAATTCAACCTCACCTAGCCCTCGTCTCCGCCGGCGGTAGTGGGCGACACCGCCCAACCCATCGGGACTGGAGGGAGCCAGGAACCGGATCCGAAACTGGTTTAAGGCCGCTGGGGACACACTAGAGATCGTCGGGACTCGTTGTTGTAGAGGTGGGGTCGCTGGCTTCCTCCGGTCCCAATGGAGTGGGCGATGTCGTCCACTGCCGCCGGGGACGACGGGGACTGCAAACGAGTAGGTTCGGTCAAACCGAACCCTAAGATTTCTCGACTTTTTAACAGGAGAGAGGAAGTTGTATTAACCATTTTTATTAGATTGTTTAAAATTAAATTTTAAAAAATATAATCTTATGCATAAATAAATAAATAAATAATTGGTCATATTTGATCAAAAATGAGAAAAAATTTTGTGAAGAAAGAAAATAAAAATACTTTTTATCTTTAAAAATGAATAGTAAAACTTAAACTTGATTAATATTGAGTAAAGTTTTAGTTTTACTATTTATAAAATGTACTTTTATTTTATTTTTATTTTTTCTCTACTTTTAATTAAATATGATTAAAAAATTTTAATAAATGTACAAATTTATATTTTTTAAAGAATAATTTTAAAAATAGTGCTCTTATATCTTCTGATGCTTCCCATATTTGACCGAGCAGGTCACATATCAATTTTTCACGAGTCTTTGGTACACATCTTCCTCCAAAGTCTTCTATAAAATCAAGAACATGTAAATAATTTTAATGGTATAATATGTTACAATTAATTAAATTCTCGGCAGAAATAATACTTAAAGTAAATTAACATATATGTGATATTAAATTGTAAAATTATTTTTTATTATATAATAAGTCCAACGTATCATATAAAAATATATCAATTTATAAATTTATATAAAATTTCTTTTGTGCTGATAACATTTTTTATTATATTTTATTTTATAAATGTGATACTTCAGCTATAATACTAGGATCATTTATCAGCTCTTAAAAGAATTTAAAATTGATTGATAATATCATTTTATCGAAGGATGGTATAATACGTATAATTTATTCGAAGAATTTAATATTACGATAATCATTCAACTTTATAGAACATGATTGTAAAATTTAAAAAAAAAACATATGTGTAAAAGTGATGTTTTTTTTATGGGTTTTTTTTCTTTTCTTTTTTGAGAAATGATAGATTTCATTCTCATTTAACTAGTGCTATGGCCTTCAACCATTACAAGAGTCTTTATACAAAGATCTACAAATCCTATATCAAAAGTTTCTTGAACTATTGTCACTGCCTTTTTTGCTAATTGATGAGCTACTTTGTTTGCATCTCTTTTCACATGCTGAATCTTCCAATTTGTTTCAAAGATTACCTTTGTATCTTCAATCAAGCAGTATAGCAAACCATTCTAATTTGAGCAGTTTTTCATAGCATTTACCACCTGAGATAACTCACCTTCAAATATAACATTTTCAAGATTCATTTCTCCTTGCACCATTTTGCAGCTGATAGTAGTCCCCTGGCCTCTCCTAAGTCCGGTTGTGAATAAAATTGAAGTGATTGCATAAGGGTAGCTATAACTTCAGCCTCGCTATTCCTTATCCCTACCCCTATTCCAATTACATAATCTTCCTCTCTAACAATTACATCCTAATTAAATTTTAGCCATGTAAAAAGTGGAGTATTCTATTTGTAACACCCACTTCTCGTAAATTAAGGAATGTCACATGAATTTTTAAAAAATTATTAATCCGGCATAAGATTTTTTTTGTTTTTAATAATAAAATAAATAATATTTATTCCAAAAAAAAAATTAAAGTTCTAATAAAAATGTCTTAACAAAACATTAACTGGAATAACTGAATTTAAACTTGTGTTATAAAAATACTTATTTCTAGAAATACTTAAAAATCAAATAACTGCTCAATCTACTCCTGGTCTATCTACTCGCACTGATCTTTTTCTTCACCTCGGTGGTTTTAAAAATAGGAAATAACTAAAATTAGTTGATGACTCAGTAAGGAATCCATCACAACGTAAGATAATTGTGACGCCCCCAATTCCCTCATATAAAAGCATGGGAATCGAGACATCGGGATGCTGACAACTCTGGTTACACACCTTAATAACAAGTGTAAAATTAAAAGACACAACGGATAAATTAAATCAATTACTAAGTACCAGACTTTTAAAATAATACAAATCAATTTTCTCAAATTCTCCAATAGGAGATTTAATATAGTAATACAAAAGTCAAATTATAAAAATACATCTTTATCAAAAGCTGAAAACATTCCCAAGATAAAAAAAATTATAACAAAATACTTTAATGACAGAGTCACCTCCTTAGGCTCAGCCTCCTCCTAATACTCAGTCTCCTCGACCTCTGCATCCAAAATCTACGATACCAAAAATGGCATCGCAAGTAAGTAAAAATCAAACAAAACACAAAATAAAAATATATTCATGCAGCAACAAAATGCATGAACATATGACTATATGCATAAGACTCAAAATCATCTTTCTCAAATACATAGTTTCCACTCACGCCAAAATCTCATTTGGTCCAAATAAAACTTCAATAGAAACATTCATCATTTTTTCAGAAAATGATACACGTAAATCCATTAAAACCACTACCATTTTTCCTGAAAATGATACTCAAATTAATATATCAAAACCCGCCATTTTTCCAGAAAATTGCCCTAAAATCCATTTTATTAACTGTATGCACCATGGCCTCCCTTGGGACCATCTGCACACCCTAGCTCTATTCGCCACACCACGGGTAACGACCGTGCATGTGACTTCGGAATGGGCGATACCTAACTAACCGCACCCAGCACGTACCATAACCAAGCATCCCCTAACCCTCACCAGCAGAGGGGCCACGGAGTCGGCACGAGAGCATTACCATCCCGTCCGATCCCGTTATCGCCCAGCGACAACTCAGGGGACGTCACTCAGTATATTTCATTCCCGAATAACCAGAGGAGTTCTACCGGAATAATACCACATCCCGACTTGGGGTCATTATACAAACGCACTCGAGAAATATTTAATGCATAAAAATCTAATTTTCAAATATACCCATGAATATGCACGTAAATACACAATGCATACGACCATGCACAAATATTCAATAACCAACAAATCCCAACGCCAAACAATCACACAACAAAAACTCTGTTCTCAAATCCAACCAACTCCTGAACTTCTCAGACTCAGTCTGGTATAACCAACCAATACACAATATTTTTTAATGCAAAATATATTTAAATTTCAAAATTTATTCGAAAAATATTTATAGGGGGTAAAAACATAGATCTTCAAACAAGCGCCGATCCACAGCGCTCATAGCGGGTCAATTCGTACGTTGGGTTAAGGTACTCGGATTGACACCAAAAATTAGAAAAATACACATTAGATGATGGAGAATCTCATAAACATGATGGTAAGGCCGTGCAACTATCAGAAAGTGGCGGATCTAACTCAAAAGGGGGAAAACTCATTTTTGAATTTATGCTCATACACTGGAGGTAGGACCATAGATGGGGAAACTGAGCTTGGGGGGTGGTCGGTTGAGGTGGGAGAACGTTTTGGTGGTGGAGATGAGACCCACGGTGACCAAACGGCGGCACGACGAAGAGAGACCCGTTTGAAGACTCATTTCGGGTTTGAGATGAAAAAGTAGGATTGGAGGTCGCCGGAGCTAGCTGAAGGTTCACCAATGGGTGAGGAACCTGGTGGAGGTGGTCGAAAGCCAAGGTGGCGCCGGAAAATGAAGGAAAAGCCAAGATAATTCATTTCGGGTTTAAGGCTCACGCACAGAGTAGAGGGTTACCAGAGGTGCACCACCGGTGTAGGGGAGCTCGCCGAAGGGTGGGGGTTTCAACTTCAGGTGGAAGGGCGGTGATAGTAGCTGACTAGCAGTGGGTGACTGGGCTGAATTGAATCAAATAGGAACCAAAAGGGGGATTGATGTGTCGCGTGGGCTAGCGCGGAGGGGGGGGGGGAATGCAGGGGAGAAAAGAAAATGAAAAAAGAGAAAATGAAAAAAAAAATCCAACTAGAAATGGAGTACAATAAATTAAATAAAAGCCAACTGAATATGTTATAATTCAATATCAAAAAAATAAAATAGTTAAAGCCCAACAATAAAATAAATTAAACCAAAGCACAATTTAATTACAAAACAATAATTAAAATCAAGATAGCACATTATTTAAACCCCACAAATAAAACAAAAACATAAAACAATACAATAAAAAACACTTTTAATTTAAAACAACAGAACCATTAATTATAATAATCTAAATAATAATTCAATAAAAATACGCGTAAATACGGGATATCACATTCTCCCCCTCTTAAAATAAATTTCGTCCTCAAAATTTGTTCAGCTGCAACAATAAGAACTCTGGTAACTCACCTACCACACAACTCAATACTTACTCCAAACAATTTACACAATCACTTATTTTCCTCACACACAGACGACTGTTATTCTATCATAATTGTATTGTCTCCAAATAACATTTCATTTCTAGGACTCCTAAGGTAGCAATGTAGTCCAAAATCTCCATATTCACAAGGACCTCAATATAATCTAAAAAAAAATCTTATTGATGGTTGATTCCTAAACTTAACTTACGTGCTTATGTCTTATTCTCTACTTCAATGACCCATCAGATACCTCTCGAGTCAACCATCAATAAACACAACTCACACCTCACAAATCAATTCTCAAAAAAGTATAGCCTCCAGATCTCAGATCACCCTACCAACTTATTAAGATCAGCCTAAGGTTTGAATACCCAACTACTAAACTTCTTTCAAAATTAACAAAATTGAGTTTTTCAATAATGCCTCATGTCTAATGCTACCAAGCAAGCATTGATTTCAAATCTTTAATCCATCAAATACCCATACAACACACTCCGAAATCCTAAAAGTTTATTATCTCATAATCTGATTATATCATTATGGTTGATGCCTAAACTCCAACGTACATCATATAAAAACCCTATAAATTCTACTCAAATTAATAGAAAGATAACTACGATACACATAGTTCTCTCAACAAGACCTTCAATATCCAAGAGATGGAATAGCCTCAAATATTTAAATTCCTATGTGACCTCAAGTCATAATTACTTCCTTAAGATACATCGACAAAGGCTGCTAATCAATAAATCCTCTAAATATCATACTTAAGTTGCCCACCCCAATCAATTCACCAAAAAGCCTAAAGTTTAGATCTCTTGAATTTAATACAATCACATCTAATCAACATCCATCAATTAACAAAATAACTCTCACAAGTCAAACACAAAATAAAGATAAGTACTCTCCAAAATTTATACACATACAATGATTACACATCAATCTCTAAGTCTCCACAAACAAAATCAAAATTTCACCAAACAAACAAATGATCATCTATTATCATAAGTATTTCTAAAACAGATTCCATAACAATATATCAATAGGCAAAAATTTCAAACTCACAATAAGAGTCCATTTAGAGTACAATTCCAACGATCTCCTAAAAATAATATTAGAATTTAGAAATTCAAGCACTCAGTGAGACCCAAGCAATACATATAAATAGCATATAAAACATTAATGAAGAAACACAATTATGTAAATACCAACAATTTATCCAAACAAAACCACCTTGCAAAGATATAATAATATACTTAAAACACTAAATGAGACTTAAGTAATTCACATAAATATTATATAAAAACAGGAAGGAAAAAAATCAAATAAACAAGTAAATAAAAAGATAATAAACAAAATTCAAATCCATCTTGTAGGAAACTCAAGAAATGAAATTAAAATAAAAATAAAAAACTAAATCCATAAGATAAATGTACAAAAGCTTAATAAAATAAAACAACCCACAACCGAAATAATAAACCTTAAAATTAGGGATCCTATAATACAATTATTTCAAATAAATGATTCAATAAAGTGAATGATATAAAATAATAATCTAATCCAAAAGACTCAAATTTCAAATTAAACAAAACAAAGGCATATATAAAACAATAAATGCTCAAATTAACTAAATAAAATCAAATAACTAAAATTTTAACTACTACCCAAAATTACATTAATAAGCAATTATTATAATGAAATAAAGCAAAGCAAACCAACCAACAATCAGAACTAAGATAAATTCAAAAATGATAAACAAAAGGCACATTAAAATAGAAAGCACAACACAAAGAAATAAATATTTAAAATCTTACAATATAAATTAGCATGAATAACTTAAAGAACGATTAGAGTAATAAAATAAAGTAAAATAACTAAACAATCAAACAAAAAAATTAAAAATAACAAACTTTTATGGTACAGTTCCTAAGTAACGTGTGGATTTACCCAGAGCTGAACTACTCTGATACCACCTGTGACGCCCCCAACTCCCTCATACAAAAGCATAGAAATCGAGGCGTCGGGATACTGACAATTCTGGTCACATACCCCAATGACAAGTGTAAAATTAAAAGGCACTGTGGATAAATTAAATCAATCACTAAATACCAGAATTTTAAAATAATACAAATCAATTTTCTCAAATTCTTCAACAGGAGATTTAATATAGTAATCCAAAAGTCAAATCATAAAAGTACATCTTTATCAAAAGGAAAAAACATTCCCAAGATAATAAATTATAACAAAATACTTCAATGGCGGAGCCACCTCCTCAGACTCAGCCTCAGCCTCCTCGACTTCTGCATCCAAATCTACGATACCAAAAATGGCATCGCAGGTAAGTAAAAACCAAACAAATCACAAGATAAAAATATATTTATGTAGCAACAAAATGCATGAACATATAACCATCTGCATGAGACTCAAAATCATCTTCTCAAATAAATAGTTTCCACTCATGCCAAAATCTCATTTGGTCCAAATAAAACTCCAATAGAAACATCTATCATTTTTCCAGAAAATGATATACGTAAATCCATTAAAACCACTACCATTTTTCTTGAAAATAATACTCAAATCAATATATCAAAACCCGCTATTTTCCCAGAAAATTACCTAAAAATCTATTTTATTAACCGTATGCACCATGGCCTCTCATATGGACCATCCGCACACCTTGGCTGTCTTCGCCACACCACGGGTAACGATCGTACATGTGACTTTGGAACGGGTGATACCTAGCTAACCACGCCCAGCACGTTCCATAACCAGGCATCCCCTAGTCCCTACCAGCAGAGGAGCCACGGAGTTGGCACAATAGCGTTATTATCCCATCTGATCCTGTTATCGCCCAGCGACAACCCAGGGAACGTCACTCAGTATATTCCACTTTCGAGTGATCAGAGGAGCTCCACTGGGATAATACCTCATCCCGATTTGGGGTTTTGATACACACGCACTCGAGAAACATTTAACGCATGAAAACTCAATTTTCAAATATACCCATGAACATACATGTAAATACACAATGCATGTGACCATGCACAAATATTCAATAACCAACAAATCCCAATGCCAAACAATCACACAACAAAAACTCCGTTCTACAATCCAACCAACCCTCGAACTTCTCGGACTCAGTTCGGTACAACCAACCAATATACAATATTTGTTAATGCAAAATATATTTAAATCTTAAAATTTATTTGGAAAATACTTACAGCGGGTAAAAATATAAATCTTCGAACAAGCACCGATCCACATCGCTCATAGTGAGTCATTTCGTACATTGGGCTAGAATACTTGGTTTGACACCAAAATTTAGAAAAATATACATTGGATGATAGGGAATCTCATGAAGATGATGGTGAGGTAGTGCAACAACCAAAAAGTGACGGATCTAACTCAAAAGGGGTGGAAACCTATTTTCAGATTTATGCTCATACACTGTAAGTGGGACCATGGATGGGAAAACTGAGCTTGGGGGGTGGTCGGCTGAGGTGGAGGAACGTTTTGGTGGTGGAAGTGAGACCCATGGTGGTCGAATGGCGGAACGACGAAGAGACAGCTGTTTGAAGACCCATTTCGGGTTTGAGGTGAAAAAGTGGGGCTGAAGGTCACCGGAGCTAGCTGGAGGTTCACCAATAGGTGGGGAACCTGGTGGAGGTGATGGGAGGCCAAGGTGGCCAGTGGTGGCACTGGAAAACGAAGGAAAAGTCAAGATAATCCATTTCGGATTTGAGGCTCACGCACGAGGTAGGGGGCTGCCGAATGTGCACCACCGTTGTAAGGGAGCTCGCTGGAGGGTGGGGGGTTCAGGTGGAGGGGCGGTGACGGTAGCTAACCAGCGGTAGGTGGCTGGGCTGACTTGAACCAAACGGGAACCAAAGGGGTGGCTGGTGTGTCACGCGGGCTAGGGGGGATTGTAGGGGAGAAAAGAAAAAGAAAAAAAAAAGAAAAAAACAAAAAGAAAAAAACAAAAGAAAAAGAAAAAAGAGAAAGGGAAAAAAATAAATAAAATCTAACTAGAAATATAATACAATAAATTAAATAAAAGCCCACTGAAAATGCTACATTTCAATATTAATAAAATAAAATATTTAAAACCCAACAATAAAATAATAAAAAAAAAGTGCAATTTAATTACAAAACATTAATTAAAATCAAGATAGCACATTATTTAAATTTTACAACTAAAACAAAATCATAAAACAATACAATGAAAAATACTTTTAATTTAAAACAATATAACCATTAATTATAGTAATCCAAATAATTTTTCAATAAAAATACACGTAAATACGGGGTGTCACATTAATATTATAGGAAATTTTCATAAAATTTTCATACTGAGATCTGAAATATGACTGTTCATGCTAATACTTATGCTATGCATGACTGTATTAATTGACTAACTGATTTAAGTGACTAGTCTAAACTAATATGACTGATCTGAATTAATTGACTGTTCTAACTCACTTAATTGATTTAATGTAACTGAACTGATTTAATTGAAACTGATTTAGGGCCTGTTTGTTTTGAGAGACAAAACCAAAACTTCAAATTCATCATTACACTTTTTCAAATCTTTATATAAAATATAATAAAAAAATCAATTTTTTCAAATTTTAAAACCACTTTTTAAAATCTCAAAATAAAATTAATATTAAAATAATATTTTACAATAATAATTTATTCTTTTTTTTTTCACTTTTATCTTATCTCATCTCTAAAAACAAACAGTGCCTAACTGAATTATTTGGTGAATATACATAACCCTGTGTGCAAGATTGTGTACCGGCCCCACGTCTCACTGCAGCAAGGGGAGCTGCTGATAGTATTCTAGCATACTATGGTGGACCACGCATAGGTCCGTTGCTTGCACATCCACCCTGATCTGATTTGCATTGGTACCATGCATCTGAATGACCATCTGAACTAACTGATTTAACTGGATAACTGATTAATTACTTTCTAATTTGACATAATCTTATACTTGAACTTAACTTAACTTATGTGGCTTACGCGACATGAGATGCACTAATATAAATAACTATAACTCACTAAATCTAAGCATGATGCTGAATGACATAATCGTATATCGTATTGTGCTAAATAACATGCTTGCATGACATGAGGGGTATATAAAAATGGCTACAAAAAACTGGTTTTACTAATAATATAAGCTATATGTGCAGATCTTAATTTTGTGATCAAATTCATTTATCTCGTAGCGCTGATTTTTAAATTCTTCTTCATAACTTGATGTTACCTATACGAAGTATTAATCGTCACTAACATTCTAGAAAAGCATGTTGTACTATTTTACTAAATTAAATGCCTATCATGAAGAACAATAAATATTATGTTCTTACAAAAGACATTAAATACTAACATCCCAAACATTAATAAAATACTAGTAATATATTTCACCTAGTTAAAATCTTAGTATAAGAAATACTTAAGTAAATATTTTACTTAAGAAGAAAATTAATAACTTTTAATATCATAAATTATTTAAATACTAAAAAAAACAGAAATTCTCTTCATAAGATAGACAGTGATTAAAATAAAGATTAACACTTACGATTTATTATTAAAAACTAACTATAAATCGATAGTAAATAATATAATTTAAATCCTTAATAATTTTCTATAATAAAATAGAATTTTGAAGAATAGAATTTGTAACTAAATTAAGTAGACCAAGCCCAAAACTTAATAAATACCATCAAAATAATTAAGTTTGAACCCAAAAGTCAGACCCAAGCCCGCTGTGAAAACTATAATAAGCCGATGTTAAGAATAGCCTAACTTAAGAACAAAAGCAAGTGTGAAGAACACACTAATCCAGATAACTAAAATCTGCCAAGTACACAAAACAATAAGGCAACAAGGTAAATAAGTGCAACTTTTCTTTACTGAAATGGCAACGTGAAAGAGAGAGCGTTGGCGGCCGAAGTTTACCAAGCACAACAGGGACACCGCGAGAGAGGTGCGACGGATCTAGGTGGTGCGTGCGACGGCGGTAGCTGGTGTCGGCGAGAGTTAGAGAGAACCGACTGAAACCGAGAAGAATAAGAGAAGAAGGAGGAGAGGGCGAAGGCAATGGCTTACCGGAAGAAGTACGGCAGACCAGGGGTGACTGTCGGCGGTTTCTGTTGCCGCCTGGGCTATTCCTGGTACGGTTGGCTCGAGGTTGAGGTGGCTGCAGGTCCTACGTGAAGGAGTATATGCTCTGTTTTTGAGAAGTTAAAACAGAGGACCTATGTTGGCTGCTTATGGTGGTCTGCGGGCGTGGTGCAAGGTGGTGATTTGTGGACGTGATGAAGGATAGGAGGTGGCTTCTCGGCCTGGTGCAGGTGGTGGGTTGCATTTGTCGTGCATGGGACTCGGCAGCGTGTGGGTGGTGCGAAGGAGAAGACGAACGGAGCTGCGGGCTGAACTGGCTACTTCGTGGGGGAGACTTCGGCGGAGCTGTGGTGTGCGGGAGGCTGATTGTAGTGAATCAACCAGTACTTTCTGTAGTTCTTTGGATGACTGGGTACTCCTGCTACTGATCCGAGGAACTCACGGTGGTGTGCATGGCGTCTGCGCTTCTTGAACGCGATAGTGATCTGATCATGGGGCTATGGCTGCTCTGTTTTTGGGTGGTTGATGCAGGACTCCAACAAGCGGACACCAACAATCACGCTGCTGGCACACCTCTAGATGGCAGTGATTGATCTCGGATCAAACTAACGCAGCAACAATAAATTTCCTTGATTTCTTTCCTTCTCATGGCAAATAAGAGGAAGATATGCTCTGTTTATTTTCCCCATTATCAGTTGTTTCTTTCCTTAGTTATTATTCCAGAAGGGCAATATTCCTTTAATTGTTATTTTGTCAACTTTCCTTTCAATTGTTATTCTCCTCCTACAAATGCGTTGTAAGTGAGAAGAGAAAGGTTATGTTAAGTTTTATCAAATCTGAAAGCAGAGTATTCAATAAACGTGTGATTGGCCATTTCCGGCTATTGTTCTAAGAAGACATAGCTCTTCTTTAATTTTATTATTCTTCCGCTACGTCAGTGGTAAAACAGGGGATGCTCATGGTGGTTTCCGGTAGTTTTGTGGTGGCTGGTCGTGTGGTGGTGACAGCGGTGAAGGGCTAGCGGCATCTTGGGTTTAATCTACTATGGAGGCTGGTGGCTTGAGGGAGGAAGGGACGAACGTGCATGTATAGGAGAACCGCATACATATTTATAGACGTCTGAAAAAATAACCTAGAGAAGAAATAGGAGACGGAGAGGCATGCATGCCGATCAGTTTCGATACGCATGAGGGATGGTTTTTGTTTTGAAGAGTGAGTTTGTTTCAGATAAAGATTCTAGGATAAAACTTTGGAGTAAAAAAAAAAATAGTATTTGATTTGAAAACACTCAAACCCAAATCAGAATCACAAATGGATACGCAGTTATAGGTATTAGACCTGGTTTGGATTGTGAAATGAGAAATTTAAATTTACTTTTTAATATTATTATTATTTTAAAATTTAAAAAAGTTGAATTAAAATTTGAAATAAATATATTAAAATTTTAAAAAATTATATCAGAATTTATGTTTTGTATCGTCTACGAATCCAAACCAGCCATCAATCGTAAAACACTGTTTCAAGATATCTTATAACTATGATTGTAAAAAGATCGAATCGGGTCGGTGGACCGAACCGGACCAGATGGAATTTGGTCCGGTCTAATTCAATTTTTTTATGGACCGAAAATTTTTGATCCGGTCCAGGGGGAGAGCATTAATATGGACCGGACCGAACCAAATGCACATATATTTTTTATTTTATTTATATATATAAGTAATAGTATATAAATTTTCATATTAATATTAATATAGATTAAGAGTGGTAGTATAACATATTAATATATAATATATACTCTTATAATATTAACATATTATAATTTATAATCGTTGTAGTATAAAAGTATAAATTATAGTATATCTATATAGAGTATTAATAATAACTTATAAGTAATAAGTGTATTATTATTATTTAATATATTATTACTAATTTATCACTATTCACTAACATATAAATTTATAATATACTAATATAGATTATGTAATAGTGTTATTAGTTATAGTTAACCAACCAATGATGTATCACTAAATCACTATTAACTAATTAATAATTACTATTCTTATGATTACATGTAACAATTATAAATATTAATTATTAATGTGTTTTTGACTATATATGAAGTATGATCAATGATCATTAATATCATTGATTAATTGATATGACTTATGAGGATTAAATTAACTAATCAACGTATAGGTTATATATAATATAGAATATTAGTTACAACTTATAGTATAAGTATTAAGTCTATAGACTATAAGTTATAACTATATATTTTGTTTAATATTTAGATGAGATAGAAATTGACAATTGACAAATATGATTATTTTTTTTATGAAAGTAATACTAGTATATATTTAATAATTTATAAACTTAGACTAAAAAAGTATATTTAATTATTGTAAGATTTTAAATCAAATTTAGCCCATAAATCATATGGGGTACCCCTAGACCGGACCGGACCGCCCCTGAACCGAATTGGACCGGATCGGTATGGACCGAATCCTATTCGGTTTGGTCTAGGATGGGAAAAGTTTTGGACCGAATATAACCGGTTCATTTACACCCCTATTAATAACATATAATAACAATAATTTAATAATAAAAATAGTAGTAATAATAAAAATAATAATAACAATAATAATAATAATAATAATGATAATAACATCCTTCTTCATTTATCATATTATTAACAATTATAGTCAAAATAATATCTATAATAAACATCTGCACTTAAAATATAAACAATATATTAACTCATATAATCCAATCAAAAGAAAATGCTGTATGAGGGAATTGCATAAATAATCTATAAATAATCAAATAAATAAAAGAATAAATAAATAAACTAAATGAAAGAATCCCAAATTTAGGGTTGGGATGTTACACCATTGTATCCTGACCTATTGCTGATTTCTGTTATGCTTAGTTGCTGGGTTGACTTGTGCCTGTTTGAAATCATATTGTGCTTGCTTAGAATTGTTAATCAGCGTCCCTGGAGATAAGAAGAAACCTTCAAAGATCTATTGATTCCTCTTATGCCATAGTTCCTTTGCTATTTCTACAAATAAGTTAATTTCTTCTTAACCTATTCTGTGCAACATTTGAGTAAAAGTAGAACTAAAATCATCGTCAATAATTGAAGCTTTTTGAATTTTCATACTTTCCATTCCCCAAACATCTTGTACACATGGGCATGACCATAATATATGGACAATTGTTTCATTTGTATTATGGCAGATGGGGCATAATGGGTCTGATGTAATCTTTCTCTTATTTATATTCTGCTTTATTGGTAAGGCATCAATCATTGCCCCCCACATAAAAACTTTGATAGAGTTTTTGTTTCCAGCTGCCATATTTGCTTCTATATCTGTCTGTGATCTCTTATATTTGAAGATTCCCCCACCTAGTCTAGTTGTTTCTGTTTGTACATGGGGTATGCACTTTTCACAGAGAACTCCCCTTTGGTTGTGCCATTCCATACAAGTTTATCTTTCCTTGCACATTGAGACACATGTATTTTAAGGATTTCTTTGACTTCATTCTCATAGAACACCTATCTCAATAATTGTATATTCCACCATCCTTTGTCTTGATCAAATAAGTCTGCTATTTTTACATTGTTTGGCAAAACTCTGTTTGGAGTTTGAATAGTTCCATATTCATGTTTTAGAATCCATTATCAGTCCTCACATTTATATTTACTCCATCTCCTATCTTCCATATGATTCCTTCTGTTATATTTAATGTTATATATTGTGATATTAAATATGTGAATTTAATGAATGTGGGTTATTATTTATTTCTTTAAATACTATCTCGAAGAAGCACAATGGCTGGGTTAAATGACACAATAGTTGGACCAAATGACATAATGGTTGAACCGAAAGGACACAATGGTTGGACCGAAAAGGCGCGATGGTTGGTCCGAAAAAACACAATAGTTGGTCCGAAAAGGCACGATGATTTGTCCGAAGGGATACGATGGTTGGTGTGAAGAGTCACGATGGTTGGTCTAAAAAGACACGATGCTTGAGCTAAAGAGGCACAATGCTTGGCCGGAAAGACATGATGCTTAGACCAAAGACACAAGTTAAAAGTTGTGATCTTTCACTTGGTGTCATTTCATTCTCTATAAATAGGAGATGAGACCCACAAATTTTATTCATTCCATTCTTCCATCTTTTAGTCAATTACACAATTTTGTAGAAAAAATCTAAAGGGAAAACTTCAGAATTACTATTTGCAGTTGATGACTTTGTTATATCCTGGAGGTGAATTGCTTGTAACCTGGTAGTAAACTCTTTCAAGTAGGGACAATTATCACCTTAAAGATAGTGTTCTACATGTCTCAAAGTCTCATTTATTTATTCAGATTACTGTATCCGCATAATATTCTTCAACAATTTTAAGGTGATAATCGTAATGGGATCAGAATCTGATATAGCGACTTTTAAGATGATGAATCAAGACTTTGTCAAACTAGATAGGTTTGATAGAACTAATTTTACTCGTTGGAAAGACAAGTTGATGTTGATTCTTACTACATTGAAGATTGCATATGTTTTGGATTCGAACTTACCCGTACTTCCAAAACCCAAACCTGATGATAATGATTAAATAAAGGCAAATTGCAAGAAACACGAAGAAGATGAAGTGGTATGTAGAGGACATATTCTAAATACACTTTCCAATCGTCTATACGACTTGTTTACATCAATCAAGTCACCAAAAGAAATTTGGGAGGCATTGGAATTCAAGTATAAAACTGAGAAGCAAGGTACGGATAAATTTCTAATTATGAAATATTTTGAATTTACAATGAATGATAATAATTCATTGATGGACCAAATCCATGAATTGCAAGTTTTAGTGAATAAACTTCGAGATCTAAATGTGGAAGTTTCTAAAGTTTTGCAAGTTGGGGCTATTATTGCTAAACTTCCTTCAAGTTGGAATAATTATAGAAAGAAACTTATGCACACAACATAATATTTCACTTTAAAGCAAATTCAAAAACATTTACAAATTGAAGAGGAAACTCGACTTTTTGATAACAAATTATTTTCTCAAAATGGCTCTAAGGTGAATTTTGTTGATGAGAAAAATAAGTTTCAAGGTAATTTTGGAAGAAACAAGAGAAAATATAATGAATTTTCCAACAATGGTAACAAGTTTAAGAGAACAAAAACTTGTTACAATTGCGGAAAGAATAGACACTTTAAGCGTGAATGCGAGTACAAGAAGAAACAAAAGAAAGAAAATGAGAATCCCAATAGTGCAAATTTGATCGAAAATGATACTTTGGAAATTGTGGCCATAGTCTCTAAAATGCATATTAGCATGATTAGAGAGTTAAATATGACTACAACAACCGAGTCATCTGATTGGTGGTATAATTCAGGCGCTACCGTCCATAAGTTTCTTCCTAGAAGTAAACTGAAGTTCAATATGTTCCACAGACATGGGAAGAAACTTATTCTCGTCAATGTTCTTCATGTCCCAAAAATAAAGAAAAATCTTGCATCTGCAAATCTGCTTTGTAAAAAGGGTGTCAAGATCGTAATCGAGTCTGATAATGTAATTCTTTCTAAAAGATGAGTGCTTGTTGGAAAATTGTACTCTTGTGATGGCATGTATAAACTAAGTATTAATAAAATAAATTCTGATTCTGCTTATATTGTTGAGTCTTCTATTTTGTGGTATAATCGTTTGGCACATTTGAATTTTAAATCTTTAAATTTTATGTCTAAACATGGTTTAATTCCATATAATCATAGACATGGTGATAAATGTGAAATTTTCATTCAAGCAAAAATGACAAAGAAACATTTTCCTAAAACAGACAGAAATACACAATTATTAGAATTTGTGCATTCTGATATTTGTGAACTAAATGATATTTTAACTAAAGGAGGCAATAGATATTTTATTACTTTTATTGATGATTTCTCAAGGTATACATATGTATACTTAATGAAAAGTAAAGATAAGGCCTCAATATGTTCAGATCTTATAAGTCTGTTGTTGAAAATCAAAAGGAAAAAAAAAATTAAAATATTTTGTAGTGACAGAGGTGGTAAATACTTTTCTACTGAATTTTCTTTGTACTGTGAGGAAAACGGCATAATACATCAAACTAGTGCACCCTATACCCCATAACAAAATGATTTAGCAGAAAGGAAAAATAGGACACTAGTTGATATGTTAAATGCTATGATCTTGAATGCAAAATTATCTTTTAATTTGTGGGGAGAAGTATTGCTTACAGCATGTTATTTGCATAATAGAATACCTTTTATGAAATTTAAAATTTCACCGTATGAATTGTGGAAAGGCAGGAAACCAAATTTGGAATACCTAAGGGTACGGGGTTGTTTAGCTTTTTATAGAGTTCCAGATTCAAAAAGAACAAAATTGGGTCCAAGGGCAATTAAAAGTGTTTTTGTAGGATATGCTGAAATTTTAAAAGCATATAAACTTTTGGATTTAGATTCTAATGTTATGGTAGGATTGAAGGATGTTGAATTTATTGAAGATAAATTCTATAATGATTTTAAAGCAATATCGGATCCTATTCAAACACCAGAAACATACTTGAGTCGGAAAATGAATTTTATAATTCCTGACACATTGACTGAATCAAGAAGAAGTCAAAGAGTCAGGAAAAAGAAAAATTTGGATCCAGATTTTGTGTCATTTCAGGCTATTGTTTTCCTTTTAGAAGGAACTAGAGATGATGTTTTAAATAAGATACCCATTCTATTAAACATAAAAGAAGATCTAAAAACATATAAAGAAGTTATGACTTCTAGAGATGTTGCATTTTGAAAAGAGGCAATAAATAATGAAATAAACTCAATATTGTCAAACAATACTTGGATTTTGCTTCCTAGATCAAAACTTATTGGTTGTAAATGGGTATTTAAGAGAAAATAGAATACATATGTGTCTCTTTAAACTTTTAAGGTCAGATTAGTAGCCAAGGATTTTAAACAAAAAGAGGGCATAGACTATTTTGATACGTATGCCCCAGTGGCTAGATTTGCATCCATTAGAGTGTTTATGGCACTGGCTTCAATATATAACTTATTTGTACACCAAATGGATGTTAAAACTGCTTTCCTAAATGGTGAATTGGATGAAGAGGTGTACATGGAACAACCAGAAGGATTTGTTATGCATGAGCAAGAAAAAAAAATGCAAATTAATTAAGTCATTGTATAGATTAAAGCAAGCACCAAAGCAATGTCATGAGAAATTTGATTTAGTTATATTATCTCATGGATTTAGGCATAGTAATGTTGATAAATGTATTTACTCTAAATTCACGGATTGCTATGATGTTATAATATGTCTTTATGTGGATGATTTACTTATATTTGGAACAAATATGGAAGGAATATCTAAAACTAAGAAGTTTTTATCTTCAAAGTTTAAAATGAAGGATCTTACTAAAGTTGACACTATTTTGGGTATCAAAGTAAAAAAAACATAGTGGGGGTTATGCTTTATGTCAATCACATTATGTTGAGAAAATGTTTCTTGAATTTCAACATTTAGGAATTAAAGAAACATATACCCCATATGACTCTTCATTTAAATTAACTAAGAATGTTGGAAGAGTAGTTGCTCAGTTAGAATATGCTAGTGCAATTGGTATTTTAATGTATGCAATGCATTGCACTAGGCCAGATATTTTCTTTGCAATATGTAAACTTTCTAGATATACGGGTAATCCTAGTACAGGGCATTGGAAAGCAATTAGTAGAGTCTTTGGGTACCTTAAAAGAATTAGTTCATTAGGACTGTATTATACTAATTTTCCTGCTGTACTAGAAGGATATTGCGAAGCTAGTTGGATTACTAGTGTAAGTGATAATAAGGCTACATTTGGTTGGGTTTTCACCCTTGGTAGTGGAGCTGTTCCATGGGCTTCTAAGAAACAGACATGTATATTACATTCTACAATGGAATCTGGATTTATAACCTTGGCAGCAGCAGGCAAAGAGGCAGAATGGTTGAGGAGTTTGTTATTTGACATAAAGTTGTAGCCACAACCGATGTCAGCTATTTCTTTGCATTATGATAGTGAAGCTACTATGTCTAGGGCTTATAGTAAAATTTATAATGGAAAATCTAGACATAATAGCTTGAGACATGAATATGTCAAACAATTAATTAGTGATGGTATTATCATTATTATATATGTTCGATCAAGTAAAACCTTGGCGGATCCTTTCACAAAGGGACTCTCGAGAGATTTGGTGAATGGTACATCTACTGGAATGGGTTTAAAATGTCACCTGTAATAGGAACCCAATCTTACACTATTAATAAATAGTCTAAGGTTTAATGGGTGATAACAAGTTACAGTTATGTGGTTGTGATAACACTAAAATTTAATTTAATGTGATAAACCCTTTCAGGATGGTCAGTATTGACTGTTACGCTAAATGTAGGATGAGTATTATACTCTTAATAAAGTTCAATAGTTGAATAAGTGTCTGAAGTAATAGAGATACAAAAGGAACTTAACCTATGTGAATATAAGAGGTGGGAACAACTTCTAGCAAAAGTTTAAGGTTTACTTTTGTAAATATTCATGAATGTCAAGATGGAGCACGTAAATTAGTGCAAATAATTAGTGAGTTATCTCGCTAAAATTGGATAGAATCATGTGTGTGGTATTTCCGTTCTTAACGTAAAAAGTCTTGGTTTAAACTTAGGCTACTATTGACTTTGTTAGGAATTTGATATACTTACACTAATTGAAGGTTTAAGTCGAGAGATACCTTCTTGTATGCATAAGGATATTAATATTTGACTAAAAATTTAATATCGCAATCTAAGTGGGGGATTGTTATATTTAATTATATAGATTGTGATATTAAATATGTGAATTTAATGAATGTGAGTTATTATTTCTTTCTTTAAATACTATCTTGAAGAGGTACAATGGTTTGGTTAAATGACACAATGGTTGGACCAAATGAAATAATGGTTGGACCGAAAATGCATGATGATTGGTCCGAAAGGACATAATGATTGGACCGAAAATGCGCGATAATTGGTCCGAAAGAACACAATGATTGATCCGAAAAGACACGATGGTTGGTCTGAAAATGCACGATGATTGGTCTGAAGAGGTACGATGGTTGGTGTGAAGAGTCACGATAGTTGGACTAAAGAGATATGATACTTGAGCCAAAGAGGCACAATGCTTGGCCGAAAATATATAATGCTTAGACCACAGACACAAGTTAAAAGGTGTGATCTTTCACTTAGCACCATTTCATTCTCTATAAATAGGGGATGAGACCTAGGGGTGTTCATCCGGGTTCCGGATTTGGAAATCCGGAACCCGGATTTAAAATTTTCTTCAATATTTTTGAAAAAAAAAATTAAAATATTAAGAAATATATTAAAATTTTAAACCGGGCCGGGTTGGATGAACAGGCCTAATGAGACCCACAAATTTTATTCATTTCATTCTTCTATCTTTTAGTCACTTACATAATTTTGTAGAGAACTCTAAATGGAAAACTTCAGAATTGCTATCTGCAGTTGGTGACTTTGTTATATCCCGGAAGTGAATTACTTATAACCCAGTAGAAAACTCTTTCGAGTGGGGGCAATTATCACCTTAAAGATAATGTTTTACATGCCTCAAAGTCGCATTTATTTATTCAGATTACTGTATCCATATAATTTTCTTCAACACCTTCTTCTACTCGTTCAAAAGCTGAAAATAAGCTCCTCCATATATAAAAGGGTCGAGATCCAAATTTGGCCTGTAAAATAGATGAATTAGGATGGTAGACTACCTTCATAATTCTATCTGTCTAGGATGAAGATTGTATGAGAAGTTTCCAAACCTGCTTTGCTAGAAGAGCTTGGTTGAATCCTACTAAATCTCTAAATCTCATACTTCCTACAGTTTTGCTTAAGTTCAAGGCCAGCTTTTTCAATAAACTTTAGAATTTGTTAGTGAAATACATAATAATATAATAAAGTGCAAATAAACAACAATATTGTAAGAATAACAATAAAATAATATTCAAACGATATCGGTTTAGTTGAGGCACAAATATCTCGCTCTCTTTAAAGAGATTGAAATCCTCTACGGTTTATAATATCTCAAATTAATCGGTACAGCAGAATATCTTTTGACCTGACTCCTACAGAATACAACAATCCAATTGATCGTCTTAAGATTCAAACTAACTCTACATAAGTGAATGAGTACAAAGATCTACCAAAAAAACACATTTTTTTCTTTTCTGAAAATTCTCTCAAAAATATATACACACAATACTACTTTATTTTACTGATTTCTCTAAATATATATTGTACGGAGAAACCACACACTGAAAAATCATAGACTTTTTTTTTTTTTTTTATAGACGACGACACCTCTGCCAAAATTCAAACCAAAACCAAAACAGACTCGATAATAAAATGCAATGTAAAGATGAACGAAAAGAAGTAAAGAACGTTATCCCCAGGTCAACCGGCCACAACAATTTAGAGAATAAAAAACGTTCAAGCAAATAATCACTTAACGCCAATGTTAACACCCCAACATTAACAACTTTAAGAGCATTCACAACTTACAAGCTAAATAACTTATCTAATTAAATTTTGACTAAAAAAAATTAAAAATATATTTTAATAGACTCAACAAAATTAAAATAAATTTAACTTTCTCTCTCCTCACTCTCCATTTAAAATAAATTTAGAGAGTGAGGGAGAGAAAGTTAAATTTTGACTAAACAAATAAGATAGTTAGTGGGTTGTGAGTATTCTAACAAATTAATATTTAAATTATAATTAATTAAAATAAATGAAAAATGAAAATTAATATTTTAATAAAATAGGTTTTGATTTGTTGAGCTTATTATTTGATGTAATAAAAAGTAGTTAATTAAAATTTATAAAAGTGATATTTTAAACTAAAATTAAAATTTGACTAAATTTTAGTTAGTAGATTGTTAATGCTCTAAGTTAGCCAACGGTAAAACTCTACCTTAATATTACCCAAACCCAATAAACCAGTTGGCACTAAAAGATATATCAATCGGGTTTTTCTACGGACAAGTGCCACGCAAAAACGGGAGGCAAACATGAGAGAAATGGCATAATTCATAAGAAAAGTAAAAATAGAAAGTCAAAACTAGGCACAGATTACGTAAGGAAAAAAAAATGAATATGAAAACTAAAAATGAAAAAGAGAAAGGCAAGAGAGTTAGAAAAAGGTTGAGAATTTTTTTTCAATGATGAAGCTAGTTATGGGTACTAAAGCTTAAATTCATCCTTTTGCATAGAAATATGCACATCAAAAACATAAAATAAATTACTGGTTTTTCCAAATCCACCAACAAGAAATGCCTCCTATAACAGTTTTCCACTAATAAAAGTATTTAATTTTGTAAGATTTCATGTTAAATCCATTTTATGGATTTTTGCCAACTGGATTTTTCTTGTTGCTATGGCCACATCCAGCGTTTTTTTTTTTTTTTTTTTATCTCCATTGACAAGAACTTTTCTTTTCTTTTATTTGTTGTTCCTGCATTTCTTCAACCAAAAAAAAAACAAACAAAAAACCCATTTCTTTTGCTTATGTCCTCTGAATTTTCTTAGGGTTTCCAAAATTTCTCTAGTTTGGAATCATAAACGGGACAAATAGAAAAAGAAGAAGACAAGTATGTTTTCAAAAAAAATTTCCTTTATGTGAGTTTCTTCTTTTCCTTATAGGATTATCTTCCATTAGTACATGTTTTTCATTTGTGACCTTATACAAGAGCTTATAAGAGGATCTTCTTCCAATGCAAACTTGTTGGATGTCTTCTAGTAGTTCTTCAAGGTGAAAGAAAAAACGAAAAGAGTGAAAAATACTTTAAGCAACTAGGCAGCTTGCAAAGTGGCATTTGGTAAGAGTTTGAGAAAAAGAAAAGGCTTGCAGAGAAAAAAAGGAGGAGAGAAAAAGGGTAGAAAATAGATGAGAAATGAGAGAGAAAAAGGGTGAAAGTGGGATCCAAAAATGTCAAGCATTTGTCTCCCGACTTTCCCAACCATTTGCCTATAGAATTTTTTATATCAATATATAGTACATGAATGCTGGCACTGAATGCAGGCAGCTGGCACTGAATGCAGGCACTGAAAGTGGAAGAAAGTCTTAAAACTTGCTAACACCATTCTCATTGGATTTTTTTTTTTTATAAGAGTTATTGGATTGATTAAAATTAAAAAAATAATTTTAACTAATGTAGAAAGAATTTAGGTTTTGACTATTATTTTTTTTAAGTCTCCACATTAGATTAATTATTATTTTTATTATATAATAATATAACAATAATTTAGTTTTGACTGTTTACATCAATCTTTATATCGGATTATTCATTTATTCATTATATAGTAATGAGTAATTAATAATTAAAAAATATTTAATTTTTTGTGATTATTTTTTTTATTTAATTTTATCATATTTTATCATTCTACCTATTATATATTAATTAATAATCATATTCTAATTAAATTCCGAGTTACAAAATTAATTAGTAATTATATCTTATTTAAATTAAATTAGTGATTAATAATTTTAATAAAATATATATTTGTATAAATATAAAGAAATTAATAAAATAAATATTTACGTGAATAAGAGAAAACAAAATTAATAAAATAGACATTTAATCAATTTTGACAACAGTATAACAAAATCTAAGATTTTTGAATTTTGGCCAATCTAATGTGGCCTCTTATAAAGCTTATGAGCTAAATAAGAAATGAATTTGACATTTAACGAATCAATGAGAATGCTGAAGTATCACTACCCCTGACCAAAACTCTCTCCAACGGAAATGCTTTTGACTGCCAGCAAATCATTTATTACAAAAATCTTCTTCTTAAACATATTTTCCGGACCACTCTATTTTTTAAAATCCCATTAAAATCATTTCTAAAACATTTCTTAATCCAAAACATACACATATTTCTGATAACTTCATTGCAAATAATCAACTAATACATGACTTATCAAACTCAATGTAAAGAAGGACTACATCATGTCCCTCCTCCATTCAAACAACTACAGAATCTAAAGTAAGAACTAATTTAGCTGTATAATGCGCTAGCTGCTTGGTTTCCTTCCCTCCTGACATGAGACAATTTTCATTGTGAACAAAAAGACATAGCATACTTAATGTCTTCAATAAGTTGACCTGTCCAGGAGCAATCTGAGCTTGAGGAATTAACATCATCAACAACTTGTTTTGCATCTCCCTCAAACTCCACACATTGAAAACCCAATTCAGAGCGTAACAAAACTGCTCTAGATAATGCATAACATTCGGCTAAATAAATAGAGGGAACACCACTCCTTTGAACAACCAGCATAACTTGAATTTCACCAATAGAGTCTTCAATTTAAGTTTTCATGTAATTTATTAAATCCACTTTATAATAAATAAATAAATAAATCACAATCTAATGAACTATATCAAATTACGTCAATCTGTCAATTTATTTTTGTAAAATTATTTTATTGTTGAAACATTTTTCTTTATTCATTAAAACTTAAAAGAAAAGTCATGCTCATATTACATATAATTTTTTCTCTTATTAAATATTTATTATATAGATGATTAGTAAAAGAAATCAATTGGTTTAGAAAAATAAATTAAAATATGTATGATTTATAATGTATAGACATGATAATTAGAAGAGTTATGCTACATAGAAGCTCCACACCAATACACTATGAGTTTTTAAGTATAAAATAAAATAAGATAAAAAAAAAATTGGACGATACCTGGATGCTGCCTGGAGCTTATCGCTCCACGTGAAAATTGCTAAGCAAAATTGATGTTTTTATTTTTTATTTTATTTTTTTTATCGTTTTAAAAGACTTTTAAAAAATATAAAAAGGATATCAATACACTAATAATCATTTCTTTAATTATTTAGCAAAAAAGATTAAAGAAAAAATTAAAATGCATGAGATATCAAATTAAAATATCAAAATTGATGGGCAAAATATTATTTTCTTAAACAAATAAAATCATATTTTTAAATAAGATCTGCTGCATATGATACTTTGTTTAGAATTGTTCTAATTAGAGAACTCATTTCAAGATATTGTCCTAGTTTTTTTCTTTCCTTTTATAGTTAATGTGACTCACTTTTTCACTCTATATGTTTGTCATGGTACCAGCCACTCCAACCAAGGGGGAACATCGGGTGGACTGCAAAAAAAAAAAAGCCGAAAGCATAGAGACTATGGACTATGGAGGCCTAGAGAGACAAAACAGACACAGAATATGATAATCACAAAAGAGACTCGGCTTTCACACAAACTCTAGCCAACACCACTAACCCAACAATGATAAATTTCCATTTTCCCTATCGTTTCCCTTGAAAAGTTCGTGCTAAAACAAGCCAAACAAGAATCCCAACTTCTCTCGTAGATCCGTGCCTTTACATAGGGCTTTGTCCTTTAACGAAGGAGCTGATTCTGGGTCGTCTTTGTTTTGCTGTCTAATGGGGGGTCTCTTTGGTGAATCACCTCATTTCTCGAGTGGTTTTGATAGGCGGTTTGTTTGTAAAGGCTAGGCTTTTCTATTCTTTATTGGCTAGTGTATACTTGAGATGCAATCGGGTAGGTCCGAATCCGCGAGGCCAATAACCCACCTGGATCATTCTTTGTCAGCCTCCGATATGAGAGGAAAACATCGGATACAGGCTGAAATTAAACGTCTCGAACAGGAAACTAGATTCTTAGAGGTAAGCTCTATTTTTCTTTATAAGTATATTGTTCCCTGGACTTCGTTAAGCTCTGTTGTTCGAGTTTGTGGATGAGATAATGGTAATATATGTAGTAATGAATTTACTCTTTTGCTGTCACTATGAAGTCATCAACTTGATTTTTTTTTAAACTTGGTTATGCCAATTATATTGTGAATAAAACTTCTTTACTACTATACAAAAAAGAAAATCTAGGTATTACATACACTTCTGAGATGGTACCCATAATGAAGGCTTCTATTTTTTTGTTCTTTCCCTAGGAAGTCATGTAGGCTGAGAGACTTCATAGTTAAGTATAAACATAATTGGGCTCGGGTAGCTTAAGCATCTTAGCAATAGAACTATAATGTTGACACTTGGCTATGTATGGTCGTGGATATAAGGACCGTTTCATCTTATCTCATATCATCCCATACTAAAGAGATGTGGGGATACACCCGACCTTTCGTTTGGAAAATGAGTTATATTAAAATCACATCCAATGCAGTTAGGTAATTCCCACCAAGAAAGATGTCCCGCCAATTCTTCTCACAAGAACTATAATACGGGGGATACTCATTTGCTTTGGAGTTGCATCAAGCTTGAGAATTGACATTTCTAAGTCTAAATTAGTGTCAGTAGGGGCTGTCCATAAAGCGGAGATTTTTGCCACATTCTTGGGTTGTAAGATATCTTCTTTGCCTATTAAGTATCTTGGTTTACTTTTGAGAGCTTCCTTAAAATCGAAACGGATTTAGGATGGCGTGGTTGAAAAGGCGATGCATAGATTAGCTTATTAAAAGAAGTTAAATTTATCGAAAGGTGGTAAATTGACTTTGATTAAAGGCACTCTTTCAAATTTACCAACTTACTTTTTATCTTTGTTCTTGCTACCTGCAAAGGTAGCTAACCACAATGAGAAACTACAAAGGGATTTCTTGTGGAGTGGATTGGTGGATAAGCTCAAATTTCACCTGGTTAATTGGTCAACAAATAGAGAGGTTGGGGGATTCACCACTTGACGAAATTCAATGAAGCCATTTTGGATAAATGGCTGTGGAGAACCAAAATGAAATAAAGGCCCTACGAAGTCGATTATAAGACACTAAAATTAAGGAAGGTTGGGGAGATTGGTGCTCAAATGAAGTACGAGGCACATATGAAGTAGGGTTATGGAAATATATTAGGAGACATTGGGAGACCTTTCGAGGACATAAACATGTTGCGGTGGGTGATGGTTCTCGAGTTAGTTTTTGGTATGATAAATGGTGTGGCAACCATAGCCTTCAAGACAAAAATTCCTGTTATTTTATAACTTGCAAGATAAAAGGATGCTGCAACTGTCAAGCTTATGGTTAGGGGTGTAAATGGTCCAGTTCGAGAAAAATGTGAACCGATTCCATTCGGTCTAAAAATTTTCTCACCCTAGACCGAACCGAACTCCTATTCGACCCATACCGGTCCGGTTCAATTTGGTCCAGGGGTGATCTGGTGAGGTCCAAGGGCACCTGATATGATTTGATAAATTAAATTTAATTCAAAATCTTACAATGATGAAAAATAATTTTTAACCCAAATTTAATTATTTTCAACTTAATTTACATATTTACCACATATTTAAGCCAAATAATTAAAAAAACTTACTCTTAAAACAATTGGCAAAAGAAAAAATAATCTAAATAAAAAAGTAAAAAATACTATTACATTAGTATATTATAAATTTATATGTTAGTAAGTAATGATAAATTAGTAATAATATATTAAATAATAATAATACACTTATTACTTATAAGTTATTACTAATACTCTATATAGATATGCTACAACTCTATAATTTATATTTTTATACTACAACAAGTCAACTATTATAAATTATAATATTATAAGAGTATATATTATATATTAATATATTATACTACTACTCTTAATCTATATTAATATTAATATTATAATTTATATACTATTATTTATATATACATATATATATATATAAGTCATTCGGTCTGGTCCAGTCCAAGGGGGAAATGCACTGGACCGGGACCGAACCGAAAATGTTCGGTCCATACAAAAAATAGATCAGACTGAACCGAATTCCATCCGGCCCGGTCTTGGTCCAGTCCATGCGTTTCGGTCCGGTCCATAGGTCCAGTTCGATCTTCTTACACCCCTACTTGTGGTCCTTTCAAATGGTTCTCCTCAATGGAACATTGAGTTCATTAGGGTTGCCCAAGATTAGGAGGTGGAGATTATTCTAGAGTTATTTGCGACATTGTATTCAGTAAATTTGTCGAGAGGCATTGGGATGCACTAAAGGTATTTTCACTGTTAGTTCATATTACCAAGATCTGAGTCCTGGATTGACCATGTTTCTGTGGAAGAGTATGTGGCAGATGAAAGCTTATTCAAAAGTGGCTTTTTTTCGTTTTGATAGCATCTTTGGACAAAATCCTTCCTATATATAACTTAAGGAAACACCATATAATCTTGATAAATTGGTATTATAAGTGTAAGAATCATGAAGAATCAGTAGATTATTTGCTACTTCACTGTGAGGTAGCGAGGATCATGTTGGATGATTTTTCCATGAGGATCAGATTGTCATGAGTCATGCATTTTAGACTGGTGGACTTTTTAGCAAGCTAGTGAGGCATTCAGGGTAACTCACTGGTGGCAGCCATTTGGTGTATAATTTCTATTTGTATGTGTTGGTGTATATGGAGGGAGAGAAATGCAAGAAGCTTCAAAGACTGCGAGAGAACAATGGATGATTTAAAACTTGTCTTCTATAACTCATTGCTTTTATGGGTGGGAATCATTGTTTGTAACAGACTTAATGTCCATGACTTTCTTGCTTTTATGGGTGGGAATCATTAGGTGTTTTCTCATGAATACTTCTTATGTACTTGGGATTGGCATATTTCTATTACTAATATTTCAATCATTACCTATAAAAAAAAAGTATGAGAACTCCTTCCGTTGCATTCTAGGAGCTAGAAAATACCTAATTACACAGGAAGTATACAAAAGAAAACATGTAATTGTATTCTACAAATTAGAAAGTTATACAAGAAAGTCACGAACGCTAGTTCCGTTGAGTAAAATGGAACAAAGTCAAAGAAATAAGGAGTGTAAGAAAATATTTCCAAGTTCATCCAAAGAACGCTCCCTATTTTCAAAGCTCCTCTCATTCCTTTCAAACTAAATTTTATTTTTCCTAAAAGAAAAATAGAGGAACTACTTTCCGTTATCCACTTCCAAACCTATGGATGAACATTCCAGTCTACTTGTTTTAGGTCTGTCTAATGATCAAAAGTTCAAAACACTATTTAGTGTGATATTTTCAAGTGTGACTATGTGAGAATTTATGACAAAGAAAGTCCATAGCTCTGCATGAAAGAAAGCACCAAAAGAGAAAGAAAACAATACTTCCAGAAAAAGGAATGAGAGAAAGAGGGAGAGAGATTTTCTCGTAGTTTTTTGGACAACTTCATTGTCATGTCCAGATGTTTCCTGTCATCAACTTTCTTTTATAAACTTGCACATAATGTTGAACAATGTATCTGTATCATATCTCCCTTGTTTATGAGGTTTATCCCCTCTTTTCCACTCTAATGTCTGTACTTCTCATTCTAGATGATCTTAATATCTTCTGATGCTTTACTATACTCTTTTCGTGGCATTTGACTTGCATTGAGTATTGGGATTTATAGTGGAGAGGCAAAAAAGCATCTAGTTGAACGGGTCTAATAAAATGTGATGGTTCATTGGCACGTTCTATTCTGTATGACCTTCAATCTATTGTTTTAGATAGTTCTGTAATTTCACTTCTTGATTAGAAAGTCCCTTCTTGGATCTAGGTTTCTGTTTGAGTCACTACAAATGTAGATGCACCCTCTTCTTTATTTATATTTTCGACTATTAGAATGGCTAGGTTATATGTCATGCAAGAGGAGTTAGTACAGCAAGAGAAAATTGAGAGCGCCTCATCTTCATGCAATGAGTAAGAATGAAAAAAATATATATTATTAAATGTTTATCTGCATTTAGTTTTACTATTATAAATTCACAAGCTGGAGTTTATAATACCAGAATGCTGAGTAATATGGAATCAAGACCTGATCCTTTGCTTCCAATGTAATATTTATTTGCCAACCTTATGTTTTCATTGCTTCAAGATTTCTGCTTGGATTAATTTTTAACCTTTTTATGTAAATTTTGAGAAATGATAGATGCAGTCATAGAGTTACAAGCCGCATGCAGTCATTTTAGAAAAAAATGAATATATATAAAACTCACGTGAAAAAAGTTAACTTTTTTCTAAAGCAACTGCATGCTGTTTGCAACTCAACGACTGTATGTAGATTACCTGTAAATTTTATTTCATCTGATTCGACAGGACAAAAGGCCCAATAAATCCATTTTGGGATCGATGGTTTGAGGGCCCAAAAGATTCAAAAAGTTGCAGATGGTGGATACTCTGTTGTCATTGTCAATCTCAAGAATTAACATACATAATGAGATATTGGCAGAGACTTCGAAATTATAGATTTATCAAAATATTAACATTGGTTCTATCAAAAATTTTCTTCAAAATTTAATGAAAAATACAAATTTGATAGATAAGAAACACCTAAAAAATTTTCACATTAAATTCATCAAAAAACTTTTGTCATATTTAATAAAAATGAGAATATGAATGATTCACTATTCAAAAACTAAACTAAACATATTTTACTTAATTCTCTCTACTTTTTTTTTTCTCATTTTTGATCAAATATGACGAAATTTTTTTAAGAAATCCAATGTGAGACTATTTTAGGTATTTCCTATCTATCAAACTTGTACTTAATTTAAAGAAAAATTTTGATAGAACCAATACTAGTCAGAGTCTTGGAACAAAGTTTTATTGTGATTCGTTTCATACAGCTGAAGAATACCGTGTCATTAGTAATTGTTAGTTGGAATGCTTCACTGTGCATACTGGGACTTTGTAGCAGAAAATTCATTGTCAAATGATTCATGAAATGCTTAATGATACAGATGTCAATTGTCATGCAATTTCTTTTCCTCCGACAACAAATGTTTTAATAGTATGATTTATCACACAAAACATGAGAATCTCATACAGCATGGTTCTATATGACAATGGTGTTTGTTTCCCGAAATCTATTGTGTAGAACACAATATTTTATATTCACTCATCCTTCAAACCCATGAATGAATAGACCGATGAATGTTATTTTTTCCTGATTTCTACCGCACCTTATTCAACTTGGTGCTTTCCCAGTAACCCGCTGCGCGATCCATCCTAGACCGTCATACAGCCCGTCTCCTGTGAGGGCACAGCAAGCTTGAATGTGCCAATCATGATTCTTGATGCTGTGAAGGGAAAGGTTATCGGTGATTTCAGCTGGGGTCATTGCATCCTTGAGGTCCTGTTTGTTTGCAAAAACTAGTATGACAGAATGTTGTAGATCCTCATGTCCCAGCAACCTAAAGAGTTCGTCCTTCATTATAGAGATCCTGGCTCTATCAGTGCTATCTATCACCGCAATAACTGCATGAGTTCCACGATAATAAGTTGCCCATGATGTCCTGAGCCTTTCTTGTCCACCAAGATCCCACACCTGATATGAACAGTAGTTAGAAACACTCAATTTTAGGTGCTTAGCATTTAATATACGCATAAACAACTTTTCAGCTTATAAATAACTTTTCAAACTTCTCAATAGATTGAGTCATTTTCCAAGCACGTCCCACAAGAAAAGCTACAGGAACAAATATTACTAACGCTATAAATTCATTTTTCCCAGTAAAGAACTTAGGCCTATCACAAGTTTGGGTAACAATCCTCACATCCAGAACCATTTGGAATCAGCCCAGGAGAGTAAACTTACTCAAGAGCTTGCCACCAGAATCGTATATCAAATAATCCAGCAGAACCATTATAATCTTTATGAATACAACAAACCCCTCAATAAGGCACCTAAGCAAAATGCAACAAACAAATTTGTAGAACTATCCGTTCATAATATCTAGTTTCTTTTCCTGTTTCATTACCTTCTCTCCCTTCTTCCAACTCTTATTTTATCTATTTTGAAGTTTCAAATGTATTGTAATATAACACATGATACAAATTTTCATTCAACAATAAATTTTATGTTGACTAGACAAATTCACGAAGTAGAGATCAATTAAAGGTCATTTGTTGGTACTTATTTTAGTGGCTGTCACTTAAAACAAACACAATCAGGAGACACAGATGAGGGCAACATATACTCTAGGGGAAGTTATACCTTGCACCCCTGAATTACCACTCCATTTTCGATTTGTACAATAAACTACTAACTAAATTACCAAATTGTGAATTTGCACCTCCAACTAAGATTGAATGGATTTCATGCCGCGTCCTATTTTTCATCAAATATTAATAGTTACATCTTAATTCAGTTTACAAATTGACAGAATTTAGCAGTAAAGATGCAAATTGCCATTTTTGGGACTTCAGAATGCAAATTGAACAAAGCATGGTTAGTTTGGGAGTGCAGAGCGTAATTTCTCAACACTCTTGAAGTAAATCCTACATTCACCTTCAGCTAATTTTTTTATAGGTACATCCACCTTCAGCCAATAACTGATGAAATCTGTATATACAGCCATTAATAGAAGAATATCCATGAATATACAAATACAGCAAAAGTGGCACCAATTTGTGTGATACCCTGATATTTAAAAAGTGCACTTCGTAATTTTTTCAAAACTTGGCGACAATTTGGTAGTTGTACAAACAGAATTTATGAAAATATAAATAATAGAGAGGACATGTGTCACTTTGTAATTATCTCTGGTCACAAATTGATTTCCTTCACCTAGAGCAAACAAGTGTATAGATATGTAAAAGAGGGGGGAAAAAATAATAAATAAAAGCAAGCTGAACAAAATTTCCTCATGGAGGAAATGTAGGCAGCACGTAAGTTTTACCTGAAAGCGGGAAACTTAGCCGCTTAGTGTGAAAGAAGAAGAAGAAGAAGAAGAAGAAGAAGAGAAGAAGAGGCCAGCACTTCCTCATTGATGGTTGCAGCCACAGAAAGTTTTACTTCACTCAAAGGAAAACTTCACCTGTAACTCGGAAGGGACCGGCAAGTTGAAAGACAACGGAGAAAACAGCAAGGAGAAAAGAAGAGCAAAGAGAGTGATGGGTAAAAAACAAAGGGGAGAAAATAAAGAAAAGTTAAAAGGAAAGTTCTCTAAGGGTATGCGTCAAAGGTGAAGAATTGAAAAGTGGTTAATAAAGTTCAGTAAACAATTGAGGTTGCTAAGTGAAGTGCATAGGAATTCGTGAAGCTGAGGAGAGGCAAGTAGATATGATCATCCCTTACTTTCTTCAAATGTCAACAAAATCTTTCTCTGAAACTGTTTAAATTATTATGATGTAAAATAGCCTGCCTTTGGATGCCCTCTTTATGCATCCAATACTATGTCAGAAAGAGTTCAAATGTAAATGATAATATTTGATGTTTCTGTTATGTAATATGAAATGAAAATGTAATAAATGTTTGTGGTACTTGATGAAGAAGCAAAAGAAAATAAAAGATGGGGGGAAAGGATGTGACTCTATGTCTGCTTGTAAAGAATTTAAATGTTTTCCTAGCCTTATGACAGATATGCAACAGAACCAAAGCTTGAGAGGCAGGGGCAACTATCTTGTATGGTACCTTGGGACTGGCTCACCCGAGTGCGCCTAGTTTATCAAGTGAAAAACATATCTTACGAAGAGTGGGGTTACAGGTACAGGCAAGTGCACAGACCAAAGAAGGATTCATCAGTTTTCATTACTGTCCATCTCACCATTCAGCTCATCTTATGAATGGAATGGAACAGGGATCCTTATGAATGCCAATCCTTATACATAGTTGAGATGAATAAATGACACAATGGTTGCTTTTCAACAAGTTTCCAAAGAGACAATCCTGCATCTGTGAAAAATAGAAATGGCCAAGTACGTTATGCTTTAAACTAATTCAATGCCCATAAAGTCGAGAAACTAAACCTATCCTCAATTATACAGTAACATCAACAGTCGCACAATACAGCTATAATTGGCTATACAAATCAAAACTTTCCCAACTGACGATCAAGACAAATAATACCATTAAAACATCCATCGCCACACCAAAACCCACTACCCTAAGTTCCCTATTTCCATGAGTAACATTCATTTTCCATATATTACGGATAGAAAAATAAATAAATAAACCCCATGAAAGATTTCCCTGAATGGTGATAAATATACAATATACATAAATGGAAAAAAATTAAAAGACGTCGAAGCTGCTATCTCACCTCGAATCGAATGTTCTTATAGACGAGCTCTTCGACGTTGCTCCCAACAGTAGGGTGCGTAGTGACAACCTCACCCAAGTGTAATTTGTAAAGGGTTGTGGTCTTTCCGGCATTATCCAGTCCAACTACCACAATCTTGTACTCCTTCGCAGGGAACAGCATGAACCAAAATCTCGATATCATGGCACCCATTTTATACGAAAAAAAGAACCGCCTATACGATCGAAAAAGTCGAAGCAAATTTACCAAACAGTTCTTTCCCTAAATGGGTTTTCCATAAATGATAATAGATATTGTTTAAAAACATAACCAAATTGAAAGGATATGTTTGTGAAAATTTACAGATCCAATACGATAATTATGAAATTACAGAAAGGAATAAAGAAGGAAGGTGATAGATGATCGAACCTGGGTTGTTGAGAGATCGGAGGTTGTTTACGGAGAGAAACCCTAATGAATGATTTTGCTTTCAAAGAATACGATCAACTGGTTTGCGTGAGGGACAAAAAGTAGTACTTATTGGGTGCTCGTCGTGGGTTGTCGGTGCACCATGGCGGGTGACGTGTATCTGGAGCGAAGCAGAGAGCCCCGTCACCCGTTGAATCACTATGGTCAGTCATTCGGGTCAATCATGAAGACTCCGCTATTGTTCTGAATTTTATTTATTTTTTAATTTTAATAATTTTAATAATTTTAATAATTTTATTTTAAAAAAATTCCGCATTTTCTATTTCAAAATTCTGATAAACGGGCCTAATTCTATGTATAATTACTTTTGTATATTTTTTTAATAAGGTGAGTAGTTGCATTATTTTTAACATAAAATAAATATTTTAATCAATTATATTAAAAAATACATATAAAATATGTAAAAGTGATTGTATAAAACAAAATTAAAAAACAAATTTTGAAAATAAGCCTAATGCGACAATGGATGTAAAAAGAAATATTATTAATCATCTCCTATACCACACATTAATATATGATTTATCATTTTTATTATTCTATTAGAACACACATATTAATATAGAAATAAATATTAAAATAAAATTATTAAAATAACAAATCATTATATGTAATATGTGATAATAAATAACACAAACATAATTAATGGTGTAGGGGAGCTTATGAATGATTCAAACAAATGTGAGTAAAGGTAGATTAGCTTGATCACCTGTTGTTAAATGCCTCGACTTGATAGACATGACTTTCAGCCTTTAAATGAAAGTCGAGAGTTTAAAACCTTTTCCACTAAATATATTAATATATATATATATATATAAAGATAAACTTTCCATTAGTTTACAATTATAACTCTAATTAAAATAAAGAAACAATTATATATAATGAAGATTATATTTTAACATTTTTTTATCATCCCATTCTTTGCTCATACAAAGAAATACGAGGAATATTTTGTTAAGCCTGTGAAACTTTTGATTGTATCAAGAGAGAGCATACAGTTGATTACAAACCGGCTTAGTTAATTCATTCCCAATTGTTAAACCTCTTCTTTAAAAATAAAAATAAAACAAAAGTAAAACTGAAAACTCAACTCTAACAAATAAATGCTTTTAAAAAAAATGTAATAATAGTCTTACAATCTTTTTACCATTATTTTATTATTAATAATGTATTTATTTATTTTTTAAAATATTTTTTTAACATTCTTAATAAAATTTTATTATTATTCTTAAAAAATGAGTGATGTTAGGGTTCGATCGGACCAAACCCTATAATAAAGGCAACCCACTCTAAAAATACAACAAAAAATTCTAAAAAATATAATACAATAAAATAAATACAATAAAAAATATAATAAAATGAAAAAAACACAATAAAAAACATAAAAAACATAATAAAAAACACCACAAAAAAATAAAATAAAAATGATTTTAAGGGAGGATTCGGCCCTCAACTGAATGGAGCCACCGCCAGTGGCGGTGGGCAACACCGCCCATGTCATTGGGACCGACTCTCTCTGGCGACCTCATTCCTGTGACGGCGATCACCGACGATCTGTCAGAACCCCTAGAGGAGTTGCCCAGGATCAAGCCCTGATTCAGGTCTTGGAGGGTCAGGACAGTTCCTTGTCTAGCCTGCAGGCATGTCTTGGCTTAAGCCTTGACACGCAACAGGTGCCAAGCGAGGCTACTAGCCACAAAAGTGCATACGCATAGCCCTGTGTGTGCATAGGCGCGCCCCACAGCAAATCCACTATTGCGCGTGCATGTGTATCTGCGCCCTACCATGCGCACATCACAGCGCACAACAGCACCACTTAGCGAGGTTAGTGGCGTGTTTTCACAGGCACCAGCCCGCGCCTTGCAGAGCAAGCTAGTGACATACACACCATGCAGGCCATCCAGCACGCGGCACCAACCTGAGCCATGCAGAGCAGGCCAGTGGCATACACACCATGCATACCATCCAGCGTGCGACACCAGCCCGCGCTAGGCAGCTCATGCCTAGACCGTCAGCTTGGGCCATGCATGCACATCACCCCGGCACCCAGCCCGGGCCATGCAGGACTACCGCCTGAGCACCGTGACGTGGCTTGACCCTGTGCCTACCACCAGGATTATGCATGACACACTGCCATGAGCACCATTAATTGTCCTTGCACAAAGCCATGTTCCGCGCACCATCAGGCGTCATGCAGCTAGACGACATGCAGACTAGCCTGACCGGGGACCATGCAGCACGCTAGCCCACCCTAAGCCACAAGCACCCCCTAGCCACACTATGCATGTGGTGCCACCTATCTTTTTATTCATGTTATTTTATTATTTAATTACATATGGATATTTTAGTAATTAGTTCTTTTTAATAAGGGACCTAATGTGAGTTTTCAAGTTGTAAGATACTTTAAGTAGGTTTTCTAGATTTCATTTTCATCATTTTTGGACAATTGACATTTAGACTTTGCTCTTGAGAAAGAGTTAGGCCAGCCACTCATTGTGGTTTGGATTCGGTGCTTGGCACTTGGGTTTCCTAAGAGTACAATTCATGAATCTCTTTGGAAGAGGATCATTCGTACAATTCGTGAATCAGTGATCCACATCTATCTTTTATTTTCAGTTTAATTATAAAAATATTGAGGTTATTCAGAAATAGTGTTTCAGGTGGAGTGTGTGTTCTTGTTGAGTTTGATTTTATATTATTATATTCTTGAGTATTTGTTTGATTGTTGAGTGAATTTGTGTTGGTGAGGCCAAATCTACACCACTTGTAAATTTGAGAAATTATATGAGTATTCCCTAGAGGATTTCGAAACCCATAACCATTGTGAGTTTTGGATTGTTCAAGAGTGAGTGAGTGTATATTGTTGATTGGAGAAATGTGGAAATATTGGAATAATTGAAGTTGCCAAACCCTTGGTGGCTTTGAAGGAGTTGGGGTGTTCTTGCATATTTGAGTGTTCAATTTTTATTTGGTTGCTCACTTGGATAAAAGTGTGTTTTCCCTTGAAAGCAGTCCACGGCAACAACCCTCCAAAACCCTAGACACCATTCGGTCATAGGCCATAAAACCCTAGCCAACTCACTTGCCCATTTCGCCCTTTACCCTAGCCGGCCACCCATCCCATCATCTCCTATATTTTCTCTATTAAATCCATATAATCCCTTATCCATTCATAGCAAATTTTGACCAACCCTAGCCCTCACATGACCGGCCACCATTCCCATCAATTCAAATTATTTCAAATTCAAAACTCTAACCAAATCCCACCACAAGCATATTCGGCCATCATCCATTTGCACTAGCCGAACCACTCAATTGCCACCTCACCTAGACACCTCATCAACATCTCATTTGATTGGTCATTACTCAAGCATTGGACCAATTAAATCCCTCCTCCACATCATCCACATTCTCGGCCAGCATACCCTAGCTCTTGTCGTCCACTTCTTCACCCATTAGCCATACTCATAATTTTTAGGAAATGCCAAATCACATCAAAACCCTAGCCAAAAGACTTTCCTTGCCCTAGGCCGAAAACCCTAGTGTTGCCCTAGTCAAATTCGGCCACTCCAAGCCTTGGCCACTCACCAATTTGCCCAAGCACAACAAGCCCCTAGCCGAGCACCTCAATTCACCCTAACCGTGCACCCCATTGTACCAAATCTAGCCATTTAGCCAAACACTCACTTTTAGTTCTATTAAACCTTAGTCTCACTTAACATTTCCCTCACTCATATCATCCTTACTTAAGTATCGGAGTCCATCTCGATTGTTGGAAGGAACAACAATTCAAGCATAACTCCTTAGGTAATCGGGACAGGATTGAGGTCCCTATCACGATTTCCCACCTTTTTTTGACAGTTTTAAATTTAAAATAGGTTTGAAATCGATGGCATGAATAGTGGTACTCATTACTATCAAAAAGTACGAGATATTACATTTATTAAAGAATTCGATCGGTCCAATATTTTCCTAAAAAAAAATCTCAAACGACTGTAACTTTCGAGAAATATCACCTTTTATGAAAGTCCATTTATGCATGGTAATGCTAGTGGCAGCAAAAAGTATCTCTCTCTCTCTCAATTTTTTAAAATTTTATCTTTCTGACTTTTGGTGGGACCCATTTACCCATTTATGATTTATTTCATTCTTTTAATTTCTAGTCTCTCCGGTTCATGTTTAGGCAAGCCGTTTTGAGCCACCTTGTATAACCTCCTTTTATCTTTTTTTTTCTCTGGGGCGACATCTTCGAAGCTCGAAGCACTTCGTTATCTCCGCCGTTTTTTTTCTCCCTTTAAAGCTTCACCCTTTCAGTTCTACTCCTCACTTTCGGGGCCTCTAATCTCTCTCTTACCCTCTCTCCGTCTCCGGCAGCCGCCAATTTTCATTCATCGGGGATAATCCCGGTCACCATGTCACAGTCTCTGCACCTCTTCACCCCATCCACCCGGTCACCAAACCTAGCTTCTTCCCCTTCGAAACAATGTTATCCCTACCAGAAACCTTCCTTTCCCATTCTAACGCGCCGGTCCCCTCTCACCACCGTTAAGCTCTCCATCAGAGCCTCGGCCTCCTCCGATCTCGACCCCACCTCCTCCCAAGTGGTACTAGCATCTGATAATGGTACAGGCGTCGTTGGAGGTGTTTTATCCCCCGCGATGCAACCTCCGCCGTCGCAGGATTCGGGCTCCATCGAGGTGGACGCGGTGACGGAGGCTGAGCTGAAGGAGAACGGTTTCCGAAGCACACGCCGGACGAAGCTGGTGTGCACAATCGGCCCCGCCACGTCCGGCTTCGACCAGCTGGAGGCCCTGGCTGTCGGTGGCATGAATGTGGCGCGCATCAACATGTGCCACGGCACCCGAGAGTGGCACCGCGAAGTTATCGAGCGCGTCAGGAGACTCAACGAAGAGAAGGGCTACGCCGTCGCTATTATGATGGACACAGAGGGCAGTGAGATTCACATGGGTGATCTCGGCGGCGCTTCTTCTGCCAAAGCCGAGGTGAAGTTTTATTATTTTCATCATTGTTACCTATCAAAAAAAATTATTTTCATCATTGTCATTTTAAGTTCTAAATTCTATAAATCGTGGTGGAAGATAGACTCGGAGTTTCTTGGGGAGCCTTTAATTTAACTTTTTTAACGTCATCTTAAGCCAAAAGCAAGTTGTGATTGGTTATTCAATATTTGCAGGACGGTGAGATCTGGACCTTTAGTGTCAGAGCCTTCGATTCAGCTCTCCCCGCACGCACCGTCAATGTGAACTATGATGGCTTTGCCGAAGGTATCACTAGGAATTATATATCTTTTGACTCAATTAACATGCTGTTTGATTTATGACAAATGATGACTATACTATGATTTTATTATATTGGGAACGCGTTAATTAATTGATTTAGTCAATTTTCAACTGAATTCTAATATGACATACAGACGTGAAAGTGGGGGATGAGCTTCTTGTGGATGGTGGAATGGTGAGGTTTGAGGTTATAGAGAAAATTGGTCCAGATGTCAAGTGCCGTTGCACCGATCCCGGACTGATGCTGCCTCGAGCTAATTTAACTTTCTGGAGAGATGGGAGTCTGGTGCGAGAACGGAATGCTATGCTTCCTACAATTTCTTCTAAGGTTGGTGCCTAAAACCTTGGGCCTTCAATTCTTTAGTTCGATCCATGAATATAGATTGATAGTAGCATAATAACTCTAATTTTTATTTATGTGATAGAGTAAACTAAATACGTACAATATGTCAAATGAGACACTGAATTACTTAACCAGAATGCTTTTCTCTGTTTTTTTCCCCCCTTGTTTGGGGTGATATTTTTTGATGCCTCAAAGCTTTGAACACCATATATCAATACAAGGGATGTCAAAAAATCATATAGTGGCACTGACCATCAAGTATTAACATAGATTCACAGTCAAGTATCTGTCATGTGAATTAGTCCCTCACAAGACTTCTGTACTTACTGAACACTTTTTTTTTTTTTTTTTCAGTTTACAAGTTATACTGCCACAATTACCAAATTTCCTTACTTTAGCTGTAACCCTAACATTGGCATCTATAGAATTTTTATTCTTTAATCATGGTATATTCAATGTTGGTAAAATTGTGCAAATGCCCAAGCTGGAGGTGCTTTGGTTTGCAAAAGCAAATTGCATTCACAAAAGCGCACATTTAAAAGCATTAGACTATGTCTTGGATGCTGTTTTGACCTTTAAAAGCACGAAGTAGTCTTGATGAGATGCAAGACAGTTTTTATGCTTCGCATGAATTCATTTCAAAATGTCCACGCACATTCCACACTCACCTACAAACTAGGAAAGTCTGGGCCTGTGCACACGGGCGACCAACCGATTGGCCCAACTTAATCAATTCGATCCGTCCAACAATATGATGGGTTGTTATAAAGTCGATCCCAACACGCCTAGTGTCAGGTTTGTTCTTTGGGTGTTAATTCGGCTTACCTCTATACACTAGTTCTTATTCTCTCGAACTAGTCAGGTTTGTTCTTTAGGTGTTAATTCCACCAACCATTCTTATTCTCTCAAAGTTTCGAACCCTAGCCTTGAAGTCGATGAGAGCTCTTGCCTTCCAACGGCCAGGTGCATCTTGTTCAACATCTTATTCTCTTGAACCCTATTCTCTTAAAATCGTTGTCTTATCCCCTTTCTTCACTGCATTCCCTTTCTTCCCACTTTCCGGTGATGCCTTGTCCATTGTCTTTACCGGCATTCTCTTGCTCTACATCAAAAAGACGAACGTGTCTTTCCTGTCACTGTTACTCTGATAAAGGTCCCCGAACTTCCAGGCATGCCCCAGATTCGATCTTCCCTGATTTTATAAAGAGACCTTAGATAGATTTGCTTCCATTAAAACTATTATTCTCAGATTCACTCGCAACACCGGCTACAGCTTTATCTTTTGGAGTCATGGGCGTGCATAATGGGTTACCCGAGTTTAACGATGCAGTGTTTATGTGAACCCTTTCATGTTTCCGTTCTCATGGGTTAGCCGAGTGTACCGAAGAGTCGCAAGCTTGGCAAAGGAAAGCATCATTGGCAGCACAGTACCATCGAGCCTGTTTTCGAATACAGCTATTGCAGGCTCTAGCCAACATGCCATCGATGGCGTTTGCTACGCTCTTGTCACAAATCATCACTTGAAAAGTATGTCCAGATTCAAAACAAAATTCAGAAATCGGGAAGACAAGATGACCAAAAATTATTAATTTTTTTTAAAATTTTTATAAAAAGGTGTTCTGACCCGATCAACCCGATCCGATCCAAAATGTACGGGTAGGATCAGTTTGGTTAGATGCACTTTTGGTGTCAGGTCGGCACTAGACCCAACTATTCCTGGTCGGGTTGCGGGCCTAGGAAAGACCACTTCAGGGGATGTATGGCACTGCCTGTGTTTTTTTCTTCAAAAACTGGAGATGCATGTTCTGTGCTGTTCTGTTTTTATCTATGACTGCCACTATCTGTTTTATGGATAGAAAACAAGAACATGTTCACTTAGGACAAGGAAAATAACTTGTGCTGGCCTAGGTCATGCAATCCTTTTAGAAAGAACTGGATCCCATGATGAAAAAGTTCTATAAAGGCATTTTTCATGGTGGGGTCCATTATTTTCTAAAGGAACTGTACAAGGCCTACACGCCCTAGGCTTATATCTAGCATTCCTCGACAAGGACAAACATTTTTTCCTGGTAAGTGTGTACATGCATGTTTCTGTGTGAATGTTTTTTCATATTTTTATTTGTTTCTAAATTGATCATCTTTATGCTGGATTACAATAGTCTGGGAAGCATTGTTTTCCATTTCACTTATAAAAAAAAACGTTGTTCTTTGAAAAAAAAAATGTGGTTTTATCTTATGGTCAAGCTTTTTATGTATACAGGATTGGTTGGATATTGATTTTGGGATTGCAGAGGGCGTTGATTTTATTGCCATATCTTTTGTCAAGTCTGCTGAAGTGATTAATCATCTTATAAGTTATATTGCTGCAAGGGCTCGCGATGGGTAAGCACATTGATTTCTATATACAGTATCTTTTGCTCGATCATTGTAAGTAATCATGAAAACTGTCCATGCTCCCCTTTTCTACTCTCTTGTCATCCCAGCTTTGGGTTAGCAATGAGTTCATTGTTGGTCCGCATATTATTAAAGAGAGAAATGCAACACTTTTTAATTAGATGTATGAAGATTAGTACTGCAATTTGCAACTCAGATCCAAGTTAGTTAGATGAATACTGCTCCTTTCTCATCATGTATTGTATTCTATTAGTTGCCTTTATTTCTACAACAATAATGATATTGCCTTTGGGTAACAAGAAATCCCAAAACCAAGGCTTTCTAGAACAACCTAAGAAAATTCCTATACAGTATACAAACATGTAAAGGCAAGTAATATTGTACAAAAGCCTACTGGCCTCCAAGAAACAGAAAGCCTTCCTATGGGAGTTGAGAGAGATTAGTGAAAATTCCATCCATACCAGTAGCACCCAGTTGGCTAGTGCATCTGCAAAACCATTGCCCTGCCAATATACATAGATATTTCATTGGAATTTAGACTGAAGAGAAGAGATTTCAGCCAAGAAGTTAGTATCTCTTCCCAAAGGGTGGTGAAAGAATGCAAAAACTAGTGAGCAATTGGGAAGTCTTAGCACACCACCACAACCAGCATTAATAGGATTTACCTTTAGAAGCAACATCAACATTTTTTTTTATAGGTAATCATAGAAATTTTGTTAATAGAAAAAGGCAAAGCCCAGGTACATGGGTAGTATACATGAGAAACACCTAGCTAAGGTTTACAATTGAAAGAAGCAAGATCAGGGTGGCAGTCACTTGACAATAAGTGGTTTTCTAACTTTAACAACTAAATTAGAAATGTTGAGAGCATCTAGAACCACATATGCATCTCATTTTTCCACCATCCTTGGCTTGAGAAAAGGACTCAATTCATTCAACCATCTGAGTACCTTTTTGATGATTAAAACTGAATTTAGGCAGACCAGCATCAAACCGTGCATCATTCCTTGCAAATCATAATTCCCATAGAATGAGTGATGGGATGAGTTGTGCTAGAAGTTTAACTTGATCACAACCAGCAAAGAATGTCCACCAAGAAACAACCCTGTCCCTCCAAACATGATATATCATATTCCCTACACCAAAGATAGTAGAGAAATGGTTCCAATATTTATGCTGATAGGTATATTCTATTTGATAATGCAGTGACATAGCTGTTATTGCGAAGATAGAGAGTATTGACTCACTGAAGAACTTGGAAGAGATCATTCAAGCATCAGATGGAGCTATGGTAGCAAGAGGAGATTTGGGTGCTCAGATACCTCTGGAGCAGGTCCCTGCAGCCCAACAAAAGATAGTTCAAGTGTGCAGGCAGTTGAATAAGCCAGTGATTGTTGCCTCTCAGCTCCTTGAATCTATGATTGAGTATCCTACACCCACCAGAGCTGAAGTTGCTGATGTTTCTGAAGCAGTTAGGCAGCGAGCAGATGCTTTGATGTTATCTGGTGAGTCAGCCATGGGCCAGTACCCAGAGAAGGCATTGACTGTTCTGAGAAGTGTCAGTCTGAGAATTGAAAGGTGGTGGAGGGAGGAGAAACGGCATGAAGTTATGGAACTCCCTGATATTGGAACTTCCTTTTCGGACAGTATTTCAGAAGAGATCTGTAATTCTGCTGCCAAGATGGGTAAGCATTCTCTATATTGATAAGCATTCTCTAAATTTCTGTTTATATGGATCTGGGAAATTAATTTTGTTCACAAATGTTATATCATTAGTCCCTTGTGTATATGTGCATCTTGCAACTACAATTGTGATTTGAAAATGCAGTTTATTAGCTGTTATTGTTTCCTCTTTCAAATTCATTACTTATTTATTTTGCATTTTCAAGATATGTCTTCAAATTATGGCTGTAAGGTATGTGGGCTAAGGTCGTTAAATACCAAAGTATCTCCCCCCCCCCCCCCCCCTTCCATTTCCTTCCAGGGCTTGTGACCCACCGGTGGCTCCATTTCTTTGGGGGGTACCAGTCCTGCCTTACCGGTCACTTTGTCCTTGGTCAATCCTCTGACAATTGTTGCTTGTTATTTGTTAAATTTTCTGGGCTATTTGGGTTGTCATTTTGCAGCTAATAATTTGGAGGTGGATGCACTTTTTGTCTACACAAAGACAGGCCACATGGCATCTCTCCTCTCTCGATGCCGACCTGACTGCCCTATCTTTGCTTTTACTTCCACAACATCTGTGCGGAGGCGTTTGAACCTACAGTGGGGCCTGATACCCTTTCGTCTGAGCTTCTCTGATGATATGGAAAGCAACCTTAATAAAACATTCTCATTGCTCAAGGCCAGGAATTTAATCAAATCAGGTGATCTTGTCATTGCCGTCTCAGACATGTTACAGTCTATCCAAGTTATGAATGTTCCTTGAAGACAACATTTAGTTTGCGAGGGTAAATCCTTTCTTCAGATTGGTATTACCTGTCTCAACTGTTATATCCTTTGCCATGGTTCCACAATCTAGTAAGCCATAGGAAGAAAAGAGCGAGTAATCATGAATCTCAGTCCTCTCCTGCCTACACTTGCTTCTGGTTGCCGCGCTATAGATTCAGTAGAATCTGATTAGTTTTAACTTTTATTAGTTTATGCTACTTGACCTTTTCTGGTCATTCGTGAGATCACTCCTATGATAGTTTTGTATGGATTGTTTTTCCCAAGTGCACCCGTGTATGGCAGAGATAAATCCCCTAAGAGGACTGCTATATTCAAACCTTTCATTTTTCAGCTTTGTGTTTGTGTTGTAACAAGGTAGTATATGTATTCAGCTTGATATTTTTATGTTTGAACAAAAGGTTTGAATATGAATCAAGCAAGGTTTTGGAGGTACTTTCAGTGCCACAGGGTAGCTGTTACTTTCATTCTCATTGATATTTAACCATCTTGTGGAATTTTTAAGGAAGATACGATGTGGATTTTAGTCCTGAGATTAGGATCTCCTGCAAGGGATGACATACCCTTGTGGTTTTTCAAAATTAGTTATTTTACCTATCATTCATTTTTTTTTATCATTCTCTCGTCATCTTATCATCTATTGCCTACTTTCGTAGTTGCTTTAGGCCTTTTTGCGCGGGTCGGTATCTGTTAAGTAGTTTTTGGGCCTTCTACAGGCCTTGCTCTACTAATGGCCTTTTATTATAAGCCATATTCGTTTGATCATGTTGTCCTAAGGCCTTTTCTCATCCACAAAATTATACTCTTCAGAGTTTAGAAACGAACAGATATATGTGTTGCAACTGTGCAAGAGTAAGCAAATAAAATCTGGGACATTTTTTCCATTAAAAAAAATCTAGGACATTTTCGAGAAAAAAAAAAAGGGTAAAATTAGTTTAATCTATTAGATGAATGAATCTATTCTTCAGAGAAAAAAAAAAAAAAAAAGATGAATGAATCTATTTTCTACAGCTTTATAGATGTATTCACACCTTTTTGCCTCTTCAGACTTCGGAATAAAGCATCAACCACACAACAGAGACGCAGAGACACAGAGAGAGAGAGGTGCAGGCACCAGTACGAGATGCCAATAAAAGCCTACAAGGAGCTGCTCAACCTTTTTCCAACTTTATCTGCAAAACTCCTATTCTATGATTACTTATTTTGTTCCTTCCTTCTTGTTATTTTCTCTCTCCTTTTCTTTTTAATATTCGCCTGCATCTAAGAAACTTATAATCAAATTATAAACACGCCCTTTTATTCTTTATCATCCTTTTAAATTGAAAATAAATAAATAAATAAATCAAAAGTTGTAAAAGTAAGTAGTAATGAATGAACTCTCTCACCCATATGACCCATCTCATTATTTGGATTTTTGGGAAATGGTCTACATGGATTGGATAGGTGAGAAAAACTCAAAACCTCACACACTTCTGGGTCCTCCTCCTGCTTACTCCTCTTTCTTCACAGTGCAAGGTAGAGGTGTCCTTCCCACCTCCATATCCCATAATTGAATTTAGGTGGGGACAACTGGTGCCTGCCCAAATTGCTAATGCAACTTGAAAAAAGATCTGAATGTGACAAGAGAGTCCACACCTGCTACCCTTGTACCATCAAAGGTTAATTAGTACTTGTTCTGGAATGGAGTCTACCTTGAGTATGACATTTTGGAGCTGCAGACTGCAAATTTTGATTTTCATTTCACTTGATTTCTTTATTTGCTTCATATGGGTAGTTCTGTAATCAATCATTATATGCGATGGGTTTGTATATTTACTAACCATTTACTTAAAGAGAAATATTTTAGTTAAAAAAGATTATATAAAATAAACGCATAAATCGACATGTCTTTAGATAGTATAAAATTATTTATATTATAAAATAAAATAATATCTCATATAAAATTTATGTTAATTTATAAATTTTTATTATAATTTTTTTTATGATTATATTGATTATCTTTGCTAATATAGATCTCAGTGGATGGGACCAAAATCATCATTGTTCTATTCTCGAAACCCACGGCTGACACAGTGATTCATCGAACTGGACTCCCTTTCAATCCACATATTTTAGAAATCTTAATCAATTATCTCCAAGAAACAGCTAATTATGCAATTAAATATTCCAAACAAGAGATCATCATCAAACACTTGATCATGCAATTATCTTAATACAATGACTTAAACTTCATTTCTCAAGAGAGAGAGAGAGAGAGAGAGAGAGAGAAGGTTATAAGAGTCTTGTCGTGTTTTCTGGTTTTGACACAAAGAAGCAAACCCTAAACAAGAATACAAGCACTAGAGTCTCCAAGAGTGGGTTGCGGTGTTAAGAGGGATAAAGACAAAGCCATCATTTCATTTTACAGCTTTTCTTATCTAATAACTTTAAGTCCTTATCAGCCATCATCTCCCCCATGTAATAAAATTGAAACTTTGTTGTAATTGATGCAAATTAACACGCAGGCAATAGCTCTCTCATTATCATTATTCTCTCTTTTGGGTCTCAAAAATATTTTCTTACTTGGGAGATTCTCAATGAAGCATTAGCCAGCTCTTCATCGTGGATCATAGTCCAAAGTTGCTTTTTAATAAGATCACAGCTGTTTTCTTGTCTTTTCCTTGCCATATTATTCATCAATTAACCTTTAATTTCCTTTTCCTGAACAAACAAAAATTATAATCATCAGTTAAGGGGGCACTAGTACTTCAACAAGATTTCAACCCGTTAGTAAATGGATGCTCCATGATTCATGTAGTATCCACATAGATGAAGAAGTTATGAGCAATTAATTAACTCATCACCACTGCTAATTAATTAACTTATGGTTAATACCAAGTAATAGGTAAGCCCCAATGTTAATACCGGCTAGCATGAACCGCGCAAAAACCGACAGTTAATTAATTTCTTAATTAACCACCAAATCAGGAGTTCTTTAAATGGGAGTTTTATGTATGTTTGTAAAAGAGTGAGAAAAATGAAAATACAAAAAAAAAAAATGTGATCTCTCCTATCTATTTACAATTTTCTATAGCAACCATCTTAAATTCTTGATCTACATTTTAAGATTAAGAAGTTTATTTATTTGTGGTCAGTTATTTCTTGCGAAAATAATTATTTCCGATTAAAATGACTATATTTTGATCATAAATAAGCATTATTATCGTAAATAATTCATTACAAATATTTATTTTTCTTGTAGTAGAGTTATTTTAAAAAACACTAATAGCCTCTAAGCAACATAGAGTTGCAATCATAATACTTGGATGGGAAATGTAAGACGAGTAAATATCTCTAGAGGTAATTAACAATCCAAAGACTAGACTTGTCAATATAATGATTATGATACAGTTAGACACACTAAAAGTATCATGACCAGTTATAAGCACCCAATATACCAAAAACTAATATATATTTTGCATTCTAATTCAATTATGGCTGTTGAGATAAATGAAAGATAGATAACAGAGTATTTTAGATCTTAGTGGAGGGTGCAAAGTACAAAACTCTCATTAGTTTGAGGGTATAGAGTATAATTATGCCTATTATTTATAACAAATATGATAAAAAAAAAAAAAGGAAGACCAGAAAGATAATCTTTGAGGCCCTGTTGATATGCTTGAAAAATAAAAGCATTGACAAAGTAAGCAAAGCATATATTGAAAATAGGCACGAAAAGAAAATAAACATGTCAATCATTTCATGTAGGATGAGACGTTTTAATGGAAAATCCAAACCACACTATCTATACTTTAAAAGGATAACTAGCCAATAATATAATTAAAATTTTATAAAAAAAAAAAAAAAAAGAATATTATCGTTCTTCTTAAACAATATGAGATTTCATATACTATTTATCTTTATCTTTATTATATAGAATATTATATAAGTATTATTAAGCAAAGTGTTGGCTTATTTAAAGTATAAATGCAAAACTTCCAATAGTTTGAGAGCGTAAATATATGATAGCAAAGAAGACAAGAAAGATTATTTTAAATTTAAGACCCCATCGTTGTGCATAAAAAATGTAGACATAAACAATAATGAAAGCAAAACATAGCATAAACATATGAAAAAGTAAACATATCAATCTCTTAATCATGTGGGACCAGACCCATGTGGACAGTGGAGTATTTGTAGTTGAGAATTATATTTAAGGCTACATATATTATCATACGCACCAAACCAATATTGAGATAAGAGAGAGGTATATATTAGAGTTGAGTAGGTTTATAAGAAATTAGGCGTTTGGTAAGCCAACAGTTGGGTCTTTTAGAAGAAAGATTGGGAGAGATCTCTCTAACATCTACACCGATTTGGTACCCGCGACGATTTCAACCGATATTTTGTAATTTTTTTTTAAAATCTTTTTTTATTACATTATTCAACCCTAACACCACTTTTTGGTAAATTCAAAAAAAAAAAAAAAAAAGAGTACTACTTTTTGGCTTTTTTCCATATATAAAGGAAAAGGCGGGTACTGTTCAGCCCGCTGCTTTTGTCCGCTAGTTGCTCTACGATTACGAAGGAAAATTAAGCCGAGCCAAACTCTTAAATTGATCTCAATTAGGAAAATATAAAAAATAAAATAAAATTACCCTTTTTCGAAAGATTTCTTTAGGATTGGCTGAGATTTTAATTATCGAATATTTAATATTTTCATCTACTTATTATTCAAATATAAGAATTAATACAATTTTTATAAACTTTATAATAAAATTATATTCAAAAATTATATTCAAACATTTTTCTAATTTTAAAATTTTTTATTCTATTTTACTCTATTATTTTTCAAAATATAATAAACATATTAATTTAAAATATTTCATTATTATTTTTTTATTATTTAGATAATGATATCCAAACGAGTGGTAAGATAACATAGTTAGAACTATTTTATTTTTTTGAATTAAATTGAGATAAAAGTTGAATAAAATATTATTAAAATATAGTTTTTAATTGTAATTTTATTTTTATTTTATTTTTATTTTGAGACTTAAAAAGTTGAATTATTTTTATTTTTTATAAAAATTTAAAAGATAATAATAATTAAATAAAATAAAATGAATTGAGTTAGATAAACTCTAAAACAAACTAAGCAAGTGAAATTTCTAAGCGAGACCCAAGAAAGGGATTAGCTTTGTTGTCTAGATGTGAAGAGATTTGTATTTTTTCTAATTTTTGTTCCGAGATAATTAATGTAGACTCTTATTCATTTTATAGCAAGCTATAATAATATTAAAATTTTTTTTTATAAATCTAACTTATATTATAAAATTAATTTAACAAAAAAGAATTATACATTATTTATAAATATATCGAAGAATTTATCTAACATTAACATATTTATCAACAATCCTGAGAACTGATAGGGGTAGAGGATGATTATGATGAAAATCATAACCATGCATAGCAAGTACTGCTGCAGTTGGTTTTTCAAATCAAATAAAAAAAAAATTGCAGCTCTGATAAGATCTTCATTCGGTCTCGCATGGATTTTGACCCCTCATATCCAACACGCTCATTTATAAACCGCCATCAAGTCTACTGACTTCCATGGAAAGTGACGCTCAACCACTTTACCCTCCTGCCCTTCTCTTGCTTCTTCCAGTCTGCACTCTGCTCTCTGCCAAATTCATTGTAGTCTTTCTTCTTTTTTTTTGTTTTTCTCTTTCTCTTTTTCTTTTTCGTTTTTACTGCATTCATTGTATTGGAACTTTGGTTCAAACTTCAGACATCTACCTCTTCATCTTTTTTTTTTTTTTTTTTTTTTTTAAATAGACTTATCATTAAATTAAAAACTTGAATTTACAAATATAACCTATAAAAATTAAAAAAACTCAATTTTTAAGTCAATTATCAGCCGCTAGAATTCAAACTCTAAACCTTTTAAATAACAGTCTGGGAGCTCAAGCACTGCTTTCACAAGAGAAAGTTGCTAAGAATCTATTCTCAATGGAGGAGAGATACTAAAATTTTACAGTTTAAAAATTTAAGAGGATATTTCTCTTTTTATAAATTTTCTATACACACAAAAAAATAAACAAAACAAAATACAAACAAAACAAAACACAACAAAAACACAACTAAGATAAAAATGTTGTCTGGTGTACGCATTACACTAGGAGTAGAGACCACCGATCAAAGAAGTATAGATATCCCAAGTCCACTAAGAAACGCCATTGGTGAGAGATATCCACCAGACACAAAGGCGCGTTGAAGTTGGTACTCAAATCGGTCCCTGTGCATTTAGAGCACGCACTGTTCTGTTTAACAAAAGTTCCCGACAACAGTTTGATCGGTGGATGGGGGAACGACAACAGGGTGCGTGTTGGCCTTATGGCATTCGACTAGTTCGAACCTGCAATAGCCACCAAAAAAATTAAAATATTCGAAAACTACCATCAAACACTGTTAGATTATTTCAAATTTGATTTTCAAATATTATTTCAAATTTGATTTTCAAATATTATTTCAAATTTTAAATTATCTATTTTTTTGAAAAATTTTCTAATGTATTTTTTTAATCCCACATTGGTTAGACAGTGAAATATTTAATGGTTTATAAGTGAATGCATTTCACTATACATAAAAAAAATAAAAGGGTAGACACTCTAGAAGCGTCACCCAGTGCGAAGTACTGATCGCACGCACGCACACGCGCGCCACGCATAGACGCATTGACGCTTTAGACGCACTTAGCACTTACGCATCGTCGCAAGTGACGGAATTTTTTTTCTAAACGAAATGATGTGTTTGATCACTATTTTGACAGTTGTGATTAACTGTCAATTACAGTTATTTTTTTAACTCTTTAGACAATAATTGTCACATTTTTTTTAATTGAAACGTTATGTCTGCTACTATTACATCTTTTCGTTTAAAATGTTAGTGTTCAGAATTTGTAATCTGTACACTATATAAACAGTGTTATATCCTGAAGACATAATTATTTTTGATTCTTTTTTACAGAACTCTATACGAGTGAGAGGTAATATTTATCTAAAAGACAGATTAATAATCGCTTCACTGTTCTTTTCTTTCAATTTCTATACGTATACTAATTTTTTAATAAACACCACTCAAATAACGGTAGCTAAAAAAATTAATAAATAAAAAAAATTAGAGAAGAGACAGAGGCGGAGTTCCGTCCCCCATACGTACAATGGAAAAACTTGGAAATCCTAAGCGAGAGGCTTTTCACGAGGGAGGAGAGAGAGAGACACTGAGACGACTTGCTCCATCTGCCTCTTCGTCCTATTCTTGCATGATTGTATCTCTGATTCTCTATCAAATTTAACGCCATTTTGATTAAATTCTTTCTTTTCTTTTCTATTTTCTGTTAATGCATGGGGGGTTCTGATGGATTCGGTTGAAGCCACTCTCAGCACTTTACTATATGTTTAGCATAAATTAATAAAGATATAGAAATCGTTTAGGTGGAGAATACCAGTGATCTCCATACCTACAGGGTTGTTTGAAGGGAAGTAATATTAAATTGATTCATAATTATTTTGGATTGCTTTAGTCCCTTTCTTAGTACCAAATTAACCAAGAAAATTTGTAAATAAGATAGTTAATTGATTTCATTTTCTAACCCTTTTTCATATATAGGGTGTTTGTTGGACTCTCATCTGTTCTCTTTTACTTTACTTTTTATATTATCGATACATCATCTACTTGAAAAAATAATAATAATAAAGTAGCCAATAATAATACATCATCTACTTTTCACTTACTTTTATAATTATTTAATATTATTCACTATTATTTAACATATTATTATTATTATTATTATTATTATTATTTACTAATACTCAGGGAGTATATGATATCACTTATGGCCCGTGTTATTCATCTCGATTTGGACTTTATTTTTTTAGATAATTTGTAAATAATTATTTTTAAATAATATTATGATTTTTTATATTTTTAAAAAATATTTTAAGATGTTAAAAAAATTATAATATTATTTAAAAATACTTCCTTTAAAATTATGTGAAAAATAAAATAAAATACAAGTCTAGATTCCAAATAGGAATCCCAAATAGGAACAGACAGGATATTCCTATCACTCACTATCCAAAAGTATGAAAGTTCTCTTCACGTGAATCATGTGAATAAGAAAGGTAATTCATTATAAATTTAAAGCACCTCCTAGTCTTCAAAAGCTAATAACAAACCCATGCTCCCAAAACCTTTAAGGTGGAAATGATTAGTTTTATTAAAAAAATAAAAATAAAAAAAGTAAATCCAACAATTTTAATAGACATCATAAAAAGAAGCCCCCACTAAGGTGGGCATCAATTGTCTTTGCCACATTGAAGTTATAAAAATGAAATATAATAAACCCAACAGATAAGTGACAAATTACTAACCTGTTACTGTTAGAACCATCATTGTTGTGCAGCTTTGTCTTTTCATCTTCCAAACTCCAAAGCACTAAAGTAAAAAAAAAACTCATGATAATTTATATTATATATTATACACTATGTGTTATAAAATAAAAAAAATATTTTTATAAAATAATATTAATTTTATAAACTAATTTATAAAAATATTTTTACTTTATAATTTATATTATATAAAATTTGTAAAATATGTTGGATGAATATCACTTCCCGAATAGAAAAGGATACCTCCTAAATTTGATACATGGAAAATATTAATATATATCTACCAATTACCGAGGCCTCGGCGTTTGGAAAAAGTAGATGCGCATATTTGAAAATTAGGATAATTTATGCTTTTTAAATTAGTTTATGCATATTAATATAGACTAAAGAAGGGTATTAAAGATTTTTTGAGTTTGAAAAAATATATATATATTAAATTAATTTTATAATATGATATATCGCATTAAATTATTTATGAAAAACTTTATGCTCAATGGGATAGGGCTAGATTATCACTGATTATACATAATGTTCAGTGTACCATCAATAGCCAGTGTTACAATCCCAAATTCCAATTACTTTTAGCAATGATATGTTACTTTTTTTTTTAATAAATATGTTAAAACTATAAGAGTGGTGCCATTCTGCTATCTAACTAATATTGCTCAATATAACATCTAATTTAAATTTTGGTTTTTATTTTATTTTATTTATTTTATTCTAATTTTTTTTTATCATTTTAAGATATTTTAAAAAAATATAAAAAAAATATCAATACACTAGTAATTATTTTTTTAATTATTAAATTAAAAAAATAAAATAAAATACAAAAGATGTCAAAAAAAAAAATTCAAACTTGATGAACAAATTAGTATTTTTCAAATTACATGCAAAGGACCCCAATACCAAGAAAAAAATGGCTCCTATGTATATATATATGCATATATCACTCAAAAGGACAAGGAAGGGGACTTCGTGAATCAGAAGCTAAATCCAAAAGTGCATTAAAATTGGTTTATTCACTGCTGTAATGTTTTGTCCCTTTTATTTTTTTTTATTAGGATGAGATGTTCTTAGGTACATGTACCCCAAAGTTGGACACAAAATTATAACTTTAGTGTCCCAATGACAATGATAAGACAAGCGTCCCAATGTCCTCATCCTCATCCTCATCCTCATCCTCATCCTCATCTTCATTCTCTCGTCACTGTAAAAATCTTGATTAAAATCTTTTTACCTTAGGAAAGCAACCCATTTTTTTGTCCATTTTAAACCTGGCTTCAACTAACGGTCACTTCTAGCTTTGCTTTTGACTGCTCATGGTGCCTCTTAAAGTTTCAACAATTCATTATTGCAGTATTAAGTTATTCACCCGAAGAATTAATAATGTGTGACAGGTTTTACATACATCCTTCGGACCTTCAGTATATATATATTTTTTTTTTGGAGTTTTTGTTTAATTTAGGACTTGTAATGGATGAGAGATAAATACATCTAATACCATTCGAGAAATATTATGTGACTCATTTTATGTATTTATTCTTCTTTCATTTTAAATTCTAGAATAAAATCTAATTTGCCAACTTAATCCCTGTACTCAAATACCAGTTTTAGAAGAGAAAAATAATCTTAAAAAATAATATAGCTTTACATAATTTTTTAGATTGTAAAAATTATTTTTATTAAAAAGTAAATCTGATTAATCATATAAAGTTATGTCAAAATAATTTGTAATTTTATTGTTTATATAATTTAATGTGATTGCAATAGCCGGCCCCTTATGGCAAAAATGTTGATAAAGAAAATTTAATTGGTGAGGCCTAGTTTATTTTTTATAAATAGGATGAAATAAAAGTTAAAAAATGAATAAAATATTATTATAATATTAATTTTGTTTTAAGATTTAAAAAAATTATTTTAAATTTAAAAAAGTTAAATTATTTATTTTATTTCGTATAAAAATTTAAAAAAATAATATTGATAAGATGAGATGAGATGAGATGAAATATGACAACAAACCAAGCCTTAAATTTAATAAGGATGTCATTAAGATCCTGTTTGTTTTTAGAGATGGGATGATATAAAAGTTTTTTAAGAAAATATTGTTATAATATATTTTTTTAGTATTAGTTTTGTTTTAAAATTTAAAAAAATTATTTTAAAATCTAAAAAAAATATAATAATAAATATAATAAGAATTTTAAATTTTATTGTCGTAAGCAAATCAGGCCTAAGCTACTGGCCAAAAAGTATTGGAAAAAAATGCATTTGACCGTGTCCGACCGACTTAATTGAATAGACTATACGAATTATATATATATATATTTATATATATATATATATTTTAAATAAACATATTCATTAAACTAAAAAAAAATATACATAAAAAAGGGTGGAGTTCTTAGACAATTATTTCAAAACAAACAAACACCAATACTAAAAAGGAATTTCGTCATCCATACTTTTGGATTATTTTGTAGACTCACTACAAGAAAATTAACCTTTTACGATATTAGATTTTATCGTAAAAAGTAAAAAAAATATTACAAAAAAGTATTTGCAGTAAAAATAGTTATTTTGACTACAATTAAAATGTCACAAATAGTTATTTTTCTTGTAGTAACTGATAATTATTCGATTAATTATTTAAATCTAGATTGTGGAATTAGGTAGATAAACATAAGCATTTCTGGTGGGTGCTTGCTTCTCTCCTTCATATTAGATCATTAAAAGCAAAAAAGAAAAAAATGGAGATGGACTACAACAAACCAAGAACTAAAACTCCCATTTCTGGGTCAAAAATGAAAGAAAAGCAAAGATGGGGAACAGAAATAGGTATCAAAGTAAACATCAAAGCCATGTATGTATTCCAAATTTCCAATGGTCAAATCCATGCCCAATTAAAAGGATGAATTGCTTAAAAAAATGGCTCAATATTTGAAGGAATAATGATAATAATAATAAAGACATCACAATGATGGTTCCATAAAAGCATAAGTTTCTCTCCAAATCGGAACGCCTCTTTGGTTTTATATGCTAAAAGTCTTGGATGTGTTAATCAAACACAGGCTGCAATGGGCCATAGTTGTTTTTTGTCGCATACATGGTGCTAGCAAGTGAAAGCAACACTTGGGTGATAAATACGACCGTGTCGTAATGCGAGTTTTTTTTTAAAAAAACATCCCCATAAAAAAAGACAATTCTGTTTCTTAACACAAACTTCTAGTTTGTATTCGGAGTTTCATATGCTTTTTGTGTCACGCCTAAGATCAATAATTGGTTGGTTACATGATATTCATGACACTATGCAGCATTTATTCGGGCACTAATTATCTAAATATACATATATATTATAATTAATTAAGAATTAAATAAGAAAAATGCTAGAACATTTCACAAAAATAAACTTAAAGATATAAATAGTTTTATCACGTCAAATCATATTATTTTATAAAAAAATCTATTTTATTGGTCAAATTATTTCTCATCAAATATAAATATAGGAAAGAGCGGTGCTACTCAAGCGGTTGAGTAGATCCCGCTTCTATTGTATTATTAGGCTAAATTTTTTGTTCTATTTTTTTAAAAATTTTTCTCATACATGTTTTTTATTATTTTAAAATATTTTTAAAAAAATATATAAAAAAAATTAATATACTAATAATGAGACATGGTAACATTTTTATGTAGAAAAAGGCAAAACTGGGTCGGTTGGCATACATGATAATTGATATGTATTTCAAGTTCTTTAATTTAAATTAAATTAACTTTACATTGTTTTGTTTTATTCCTTTTTCTCAATTTTTTTTTTTGTGCTGACCAAATCCTACATAAAACGAACTTAATTTTAATAGTATCCCTTTGTTTAGTCATAGATGTTCTAGAAGATTAAGATTTGTTACTTGGGTTCTTGCAAGATCACAATGTTATTTTAATCGATCGAAATTAAAATAATAATAAAAAAAAACATTGCAATTATTATTTTTAAAATGATTGGTGAGCTAAATAACGATAATAGAGGGAGATTGGAGCTACATTTCTACCAGTTTTGAAGGCAATTGTGCTTGTTATAATTACAACTTGAGCCCACAGAATTGTGATTACTAAAGGAGACCAAATTACAAAATAAATAAATAAAGCCCATGGACTTGTACAAATATTGAGAAAAATCATCTTTTATTTATTGTACTCACCTCCCTCGTAAGGGTATTGTACCACATTGTGGTGCCACATTAAAGAACAAAGCGAAATACTAATAAGTTAATTTTTTTAGAAGAAATTATATAAATTAATAGTCATAATAACATTACTCAATTAGAATATTCTTGCTTTTTAATCCAGATAAATGATTCTCTACCGCTACAACACGAGGCGCACAGGACTCCCCAACTCAAGAACCTAAGAGCGACCATATATTAATATGACAAATTTTATGAAAAAATCTGATACATTACTTATATGAATAATATTTTTATTGTTCATATTAACTATGAAAATATTATTCATATGAGTAGTGTGCGCACAAGTTAGGCTTGCACCCAGCACTCCTTTAATTTTATTAGGTTGTCTCATTTTGTTTATTCACTTTGATTGTTTATGTATTTAATTTAATTTAATTTATATTTTTTTGTTTAATGGCTAAGGAATTCATTATTAATTTATTGATATTTTTTAATTTTTAAAATGTTTAAACATATTTAAAGAAAATATTTGAAATAAAAAATATTAAAGTATTTGAGTAAATAAATTAATTATATTAGAAAACTAATTTTTAATAAGGAACCCACTCTTTTTTAACCACAACTATATGTAATATGAGAAATAATATTTAAACTCATAAATTGTACAAGTATTGCATATCTCCTCTTGAAGAACCGAGTAAATATAAAATTCATAAAAAAAAAATTAATTTTTTAATGATAAACCTTTCTTTTTTAATAAAAAAAATGCATCACTTGTACAAGTTACTTATAATTATAAATTTATATCTATTATTAATCATGTATACGCTTCTTTTTTACCCTTATGTTCCGAAATCTCAAATTTTGCACATTTGCCACGATCCCCTCGACACTCGTTGGGCGTTTTCAATATCCCCGGATTACGAGGGAGCATATACCCACAAAAATCCAAACTAGTGGAGGGACATTTTTGTATTTTAGTAGCATCACGACCCGTAGTCGAGACCACACACGATCGCCAGTACTCACACGCGTTATCCACCGTAAAACGTCTACAAACTAACGACTGTATGCGACCCCTGCCATGTAAGCAAAGCAAAGCGCTGAATGGGGGATAAATCGCGCCATGTAGGACTCCGGGGGTCAGTTAATCTAAGTCGCCACTCCCTGACCTCTCTACCCTTCCCTATATAAAACCCATCCCCCATTCCCATCCAATCTACTACCAAGTCTCCCCAGACCAGAATCACACTCAACCATTTTTAGCCATTTCTCTCACCTTTGCCGTCGACAATCTACGCACCGGAAAATGAATATTCCGGTGAAAGTCTCATCCTTAAAAATACCCACGGCCCATATCTCCGATCATCGCAGTCACGTTTTCCACGAAAGCAACCTACCTTCTTTGTTTTAGCGCGAAAAGCTATTCCATTCTTCTTCGCAACGATAGCCCAAGAAGAAGGTACACCGATTTCTCGCTCGTTAAGGAATTTTCGTAGACTATTCTGTTGTTCTTTCTTTAGCTTAGTTTCCGGAGACGATTGACCCGGTGATCGGAGAAGAAATTATTACCGGCAGAAAATTTTGCTTTGTCTATTGAGACAGACTTTTGTAAAGATGACGGTCGATGTGGAATGCGGATGAATTTTTGGTGAGTGGTGGCATCGGATTTTTCTCGTTCATGTAATGGTGTGAATATTTGGAAGGGAGGGAGCCACCTTTGGAGTAAGGTGCCGTTTCTTCGTTCAAAATTTTGTTACTGTTAGGCTTGAATTTCAATGCGAATCTGAGTTTATTGAGCTCTGAAAAAGAACCAGAACTTCAGAGCTGTGTTTTCAGTCTAGCATTATTAGGCGGTACTGAAATACACAGAGCCATAGAGCGTGACCTCTCTAGAGATTGTTTCAACTTCACCATGCCTTTTCCAATGAAGATCCAACCTATTGATGTTGATTCTCAAGCAGCATGGGAACCGATTGTTCGAACCGATACGGCCAAACCAGTGTTGAAATCGCGGTTCAGGAGGCTTTTCGACCGGCAATTCCCTAGCGTTCTGAAGATTTCGTCAGGGGAGAAGCAAACTGGTGGAGAGGCACAGTTCAACAACAAAGATGGAGGGGCAGAGTTCGAGCCGAGCTCGGTTTGCTTGGCGAGGATGGTGCAGAACTTCATTGAGCAGGATAGCACCGAGAAGCAATCATCAGTGGCGGCGAAGTTCGGCCGGAATCGCTACAATTGCTTCAACGGCAACAGCAATGACAGTTCCGACGACGAGCTTGACGTGTTCGCTTGTTTCGGTGGCGAGTCAATCACTTCCGGATCTTCGTTCGGCGGTGATTTCTTTGATATTCTCAAGGTAAAATGTCGCTTCAACTTCTGAGTCCCAAAAATACTAAATTTCCGATCAACAACCAAACGAAGCATAAGCATAGTTTTGGTTACAGAAGTATTAGAAAAAAAACTTCTTAAGAGCTTAAATTAATCATGTTTTGTTGCAACAGACTCTAATTCCTTGCTCTAGCGTTGCGGAGAGAAACCTCTTAGCAGACACGTCGAAGATCGTCGAGAAGAACAGCAAAATTCACAAACGAAAAGATGATATGAAAATTATCGTCACTGACTATCTCTCATCTCTCGGCTACGACTCCTCAATTTGCAAATCCAAATGGGACAAATCATCTTCTTACCCAGCCGGTACTCTCTCTCTCTTTCTCTCTCTCAAATTAGCTTTACCTTAATTCGGTTTAATCAATATAAAATTGAGAAAAACCTATGGTTTTGGTTCAGGGGAATACGAATACATAGATGTAATAGTGGAGGGGGAGAGATTGTTGATCGATATCGATTTCCGATCGGAGTTTGAGATAGCTCGATCAACGGGTGCATACAAGGCGATCCTGCAATCCCTGCCAAACATTTTTGTAGGGAAATCGGATCGGTTGGGTCAGATCGCGTCGATTGTGTCGGAGGCAGTGAGGCAGAGTTTGAAGAAAAAGGGGATGCCTTTTCCGCCATGGAGAAAGGGGGAGTACATGCGAGCCAAGTGGCTCTCTACCTATACCAGAACCACTCACTTCCGATCATCCTCCACCCTCGGAGACACCGTTTCCGGGACCGAGAACGAGGAATCATCCGTCAACACCGACAGCGATGGGGGTCATGAGCTGAAACTGATCTTCGGTGAGGAAGCAGCGCCGCCGGAGTCTAGCTCGGACGCCTCATTATCATCACAGCCGTCGAGAAACTCCAGCGTGGATGAGGGTGAGAAAGAAGTGGCGGTAACCCCGTGGCAGCCACCGGCAGTAAAACCGAAGAGCTTTGAGAGAGGAGCAAAGATGGTCACCGGATTAGCCTCCCTTCTCAAGGATAAACCCTAAAAAAATTTTGTATTACCCTTAGAAGAAAAAATTATATAAATAATATATAATCGCAATTAGGATAATATTACAATCTTTCTTCTTTTTGGGGTTGTCCCTACTCTTTTTTAATCACATGTAAGATGCAGCAAATCTATGGTGGTTGTAATTAAATACAAACTTATAAAAAAAAAACGTATTTTTTACAGGAAGAAGTGTATGAACCTGAGATTGGAATCCGATGAAATTATCCCTTTTTTTTAGTAGATAGTTTGTTCATCGATTTTCCAAAAAATGTCAGATCTGTGTATAGATAATGGGTTTTAATGCTTTTTATTACAGATGTATTGGTGGGGATGCAGTGACTGGTTTCTTGATGGGGGAACAGAAGAGGACGAGGATAAGGCTTTCATTTCTTAATTTGAATTTTGTTGGTGTTTATTAGTTAATGTGTTCATTTTATTGTGCTGTGATTTCTATTTTTGGGGGCTGCGATGGCAAGAGTGAGAGAAGGTGGAGTGCTCGTGGTGTCTCGAGAATTGCTCAATTCAATTTCACAGTGCATTTGTGGGTGGCGAATAGGTATTTCAAATTTTCAAGCAAAAATCCGACATTTTTTTAGCACAAGCTCCTTAATCCTTGTTTTGCAGACAATCCCACAAAATCATTGTGATGGGTGCACTGGTAATCTACGAAGCTTTGTATTTTATCCCATTTTAGTACATTATGGAGTATAATTTAAGGTGTTTGTAAGTTCTGTTACAAGATTATTTTTCTTTTTCTATATTTTTTCTTGAGTAAAAGACACTAGAATCGATTTGAATATTAAAATTGAGTTAAAATGAATTAAGTTATATATGAATAATAGTGAATTGAGATAATTGAATGAATTTTATGAAATCTACTTAAAATAAATTTAAAGTATATATGAATTTTAAAATGAATTTAGATGTATTTATGAAAAATTAAAAAAAATTAAAAAATTGGAAGAGATTAAATTAAAAAAACTAATACAATACAATGAATTTAGATGTATTTTACATGTAAAAGGTTTTGGATTAATATGTGTTTAATAATTTAGAATTGAGAATTTAAATGTTAGATTTAATTTAAAATTAAATTAAGATACAAACGGTACCTCGTCTCTTCCTCTCCAAAACAGGAACAATACAATCAAAATTTGCCCGCAATAATAATAATAGTAGTATGAAAGCAACCTCTCACCTACTGGATTGCAAGTTTGCAACTTTCTGTTATATAAAACAACAAACAAAAACTGGAGCTTCTCTCTCCAATGATTTCTGACCAACACATCCCAAGCATTTCGAGCTTCTTTTCGGGCAAGGGTGACTCGGAGTTAAGGTTCCGGCTACCTTCTCCCATTCCCCTTTACTTTCTGCTTGTTTCTTATTTTTCTAGTATATTTTCGTCGATTTTCTTTCTGTGTTCTTCATTGGAGCCATTTCTCATCGGTCTAATGCCTATCGATCCTCTTCGATCCACACGCGCTATCTTCCTAACCTCTACAGCCGCTGACCTTCAAGTCTGGATAAAGACTTTGTAGTTTCAATGGGCGGGTGTACTACACGCACGTAGCAACGTCCTGAAGTGGCAACAGAGGTCACCTACATCTCCATAGGTTTTTGCAGCCTCAAATCTCCCTGACCTAGCTGTCCATTTTCTCTTCTAGTGGCACGTGGTGTACACCTACCACTACTGCCTTGGATCTTTCGTTGGCGATTCGGTGTAGATTTCGATATTCTTATCTTACCCTTTTTTCTAATTCAAGATCAAGTTGAAGTAGACGTGAGAATCTCTTCTAGTTAGACTAACTTGAAAAAATGCAGCGCACTGCCCTTCACCGCAGCTTTTAGTTACAGTTTTATAATCTATTTATAGACTATTTAAAATTATTTTTTATAGTTTTCTCTTGGTCAAGATTGGTGGGAGTCACATTTATGACTGAAACTCTTTTTTTATTTTTTTCTTTTCTTTGAGTGTCTATTATATATTTATTGTATTAGGATGATTATTAGGAATTCCTACATCATTAAACTTTATATCTTTATATTCGTTTTATATTATATATATAATGCTTGATTAAAAAAAAAAAAAAGAGAACCATCCACCTACTGCCCTATCTTTATTTCTTGGGGATTGCTTGTGAGATGCAAATTGAATTGGATTTTACTGAGTTTGCCTAGGCCACACGGAATCAGAAGTTCTAATTGGAGAATGGGGGTAAGATAAGATGCCTACGGTTCCATGTTAAACAATGGTGGACTCTATCTCCCTTTGGATACATCAGAATATCCTCCAACATATGCTCTCTCTCCAACATATGCTCTCTCTTTTGGATCTGATGAAGAATAGTTGCTGTCGGAAACTGTGGAGAGTTCATGAAACAGTGTCGACACCTCTTCTCTACTTATCCAATCATGATTTGACATGTCTACGCACTCTCCTGGTAGGTTCTTCATGGCATGGACTCACCACAAGGTGACATGTGGTACGGCTTGGCCCACTCATTTTTCTCCACTTTGTCCCTCTCGTCTTTCCCCATTTTTCACCATTTTATTTATTTATTTATTTATTTATATCTCTACTACTATTTCTTTTGATAAATACTTTAATCATTAATTAATATAATTTTATATATTTCATCAAATTATAAATTATTTTTATCATAAAATAAAAAAAGAATATGATAAAATCAAATCAATTTATATAATTATTTTATATAATTTTTTCATAACTCTAACAATCCTTTTTTCTTTTAATAAATGCTTGGATACGTACAGTTTCTTCTTTTTAAGAATAGAGGGGGGATGTGGGTTTCCTATGGTGGCCATAAAGTAGGATATTGTCCCATTTAGAGTATTGACATTGTTTTTCTCAAAAAATAAAATTCAGAATTTGATAAAAAAAAATACAAATTTAATAAAAAGTTAATATATTTACATCCATAATTTCATATTAAACTTAACATTAGATTCATCAAAAAAATAATATAATGTACAATTTACAAAATTAATAAATACATTTATAATTTATTCATCCAACAAACATATTAAAAAATTATTTTGATAAGTGAATAATATACTTTTATATTTAAAATATAAATTGAATTTTTTATAGCTCAAAATTTCTCATAGTTTTATTTGATAGATTTAATGCAAAAATATTTTAAATAAATACATTAAATTTATATTTATATTAATTTTTAATAAAGCTAATTCCAATGTTCTTACATACAATTTATGACATGATCGTTATTATTCAATTTAAAGGAGAATGAAAGCTGTATTGACCGACTGTTTTATAGAAATTTAGTAAATAATACTGCAATTCGGGATAGATAAAAAATAAATAATAAATAAATAAATGATATAATAAAAAAAGGAAGTGAGCCAACTTTTGCTGCGACAAAAAAGGGCAACAAATACAAGTGAAATTTACAAGCTGGCAATTGGTCGCATTGGTAGCTGGTCAATTCCTACATAAACCACCAAAACAAAAGTTTACGCGGAAACAAAAAACGAGCCGACCAATATTATTTCATTTCATTTAAGTTGAATGTTGCCTTCATAATTATTTATAAGGACGGGTACAATTCTCATACTTTTCAACCTAAATAAAAGGGAAAATGCTTAATTTAGAATGTTCATAACTTTTACTTTCTAAAACAAGTTACTGGCCAAAAAACAAAAAAAAAAAAATGTTTTAATCACAAATTTTTTAATAAAAATAAATTAAAAAATATATTTTATTAAATTATCAAATCAATCTATAAATTTATTTTTATAAAACTTCTTTCACATTTGCCATTATGTTTTTCTAGTTGTTTCTATGCTGATATGATGCAGCTCCAGACTCCAGTCTCCAGTCTAGATAGTTGGCCACGGATCTCCTCTTTCGCCACTGGAATATGCCAAAGCAGTAAATTCATTACACGAAATTGGATTTCCACGTTGGATGTCATTATCAAAAAGCTGTCCTCTTTCAGGTACATGCAATAAAATAAAAATAAACGTATATAATGAGCCATATGAGGACAAGACTTTTCTAAGCTCACAAATTAAATGCCCGTCTTCCTGGGGATAAGATCATAAGAGGCTAATTATTATTATTATTATTATTTTAAATAGATACTGACTTCGTCATTCAACAAAATGATAGGTTGTATATTCCGAGTCCATATAGCTTTCAAAGTCACTACTGCTTCCTCAAGCTCGTTGTGCTCCAGGTTCTTTTTGAAGGAAAGACCACGATTTATTTTATAAATGAAATTTACATCTGAGACTAATAAATTTGGAAAGATCCGTATTTCAAGCCTAACTAAACAGGAAAATCTGTAGCATCCCCGCACTCACAGTGACGGACTTTGTCTTAACTTCTAGTCTCTCAGACGATTAAACCACATAAAAGTAATTTGTCTGAGAGAAGTCCGGAGTAACCAAGCTCCCACCTCATGAATAGGAGGAGAAGATTACCACCTCCCTTCTCCAAAGGAGAAGGAGGAGATCGCCAACCTCCCTTCTCCAAAAGGAGAAGGAGGAGGGTCAGCCACATCTTTCAAAGGAAGAGTGGGAGCAAAATAAGGCATAAGCCTATTCCTATTTATTATAACAAAACAACACTAATACAGAAAAGACAACAACTACAACAGCCACAAGACTAACTAAACAAACGAAATTTAAACAACAAAAAACTGGTTCGGGAACAAAGGCCAGAGCTGACGGCGGAGGTGGCGCGTGAGATGCACGCGCCACCTTGGGGGGAGTGCCTAACTGGCAATCCAGATGCTTTCGACGGCGCTGGGCCCAGGACCACCGCGCGTGAAGGCGGTGGGCCTCAGGAGTTGGAGGCGCGTGCAAGCACCGCTTCAACTTAAACCCGCGCGTGTAGCTGACGCGCCGCTATCTCGGCGAGGCCATCGGCAGTTCTAGACATCAGCGGCTGGCAAGTCCCGTGGTGGCGTGCGTGCTGGTCGAAGACCGCCGAAGGGAGTCGCGACCCTAGAATGCATCTCCGTCCGCGACCCAAACCTGCGAAAACCACAAAAACCAGAGAAACCACCAGAAAGAGGAGAGGGAGGGGAAGAAACAGCTGCGGGAAGAGGAGAGACTGGGGAGGACACGAGGCGAGACGAAAGATTGAGAACACCGAAAGGGAGGGGGGGAAGAGAGGCAAAGCGAGGGAGGTAGTGAATAGGAGGAAGGAGCGGAAAGGAAATGGGAGAGGAGGAGAGGTGCGCGGCTCACACCCCCACCCCCAGCGGCGCCCAGTGGTTAAGGAAACCCTAGGGTTTCCAAGCAGAGAGAAATCGCCAAGCAACGCATTTCTAAATTCAAACGATACTTTAGTCTATCTAAGTACAAACCATATGTTCATAAAAAGGTCATTGTGAGTATGCATTTTTTGAATTTTAACACAATCCTGATTTCAGACATCTTTTACCGCTTTACAATCCCATAAAATGTGGCCTGAGGTTTCAATTTCTGAAAAACAAATTAGACACCGACTATCCTCCAAGATTTCCTCCTTAGATTGGTTAGAATTGGAAGAGCCTCGTTACATGTCTTCCACAAGAAGAGCTTCACTACTGGTGCAACTCTAAGTTTCCATATGCTCTTCCAAGTAGCTGTGTCCCCCTTTTTGCTAGATGATTCACCATCTTATTCAGTCTCCATTTGTCTTAGATGATGATAGCCACTTTTGCGGTGCACTAACCATTAATAGCGAGGTTTCAAACCAATTTGTCCCCTCTACCCCCCAAGCTAAATGTGATCGACTTAATGGCTTTGACCTCCATTTATGTGAATAATTCTTGCAGTAGGCTGTCATTCCACCTTTTTAGGTGAGGGTCAATTATGTCACTCACACTTGCACACCAACAACTGGGATCCTTGGGTGAGATAACTTGATAAGCAAGTAGACTCGGTATCCACTTCCCAAACCAAATGTTTATATTCTTTCCATCCCTTACCCTCCACATAAGCCTTGATTTTGGTAGAGAGATACTAGCATGTATACTCCTCCAGGCATATGAAGGATCCAATCCCACTTTTGCATTCATTAGATCAGTTGAGGGAAAATACTTTTGCTTGATCACTTTGGAGACAAGGAAAAAAGGGTTTCAGGCCATTCTCTAGTTTTGTTTGGCCAAGATTACCAAGTTAAAGCACCTGAAATCTCTAAAGTTGAGGCCCCTTGATTCCTTGGCTAGGCTAATTTGATCCTAGGGTATCCATTGAATCTTGAAAAAATCTCATTATATCACCACCAAAACTTCTTGAGTTGGTGAGTTTATTAGTAATGGATTGAGGAAGAAAAAAGATACTCATGGAGTAAGTGAGTATAGCTTGGAGGATAACCTTTAACAAGATCTCTTTACCTACTACTGAGAGGTGTTTAGTGTTCCAATTAGCAATTCTAGCTCAGGTCCTATCAATTAAAGAATGGAAATCAGCCACTTTACCCCTCCCTAACATCGCTGGTAGTCTTAGGTACATTTCCATAATGTCAACTACTTTAACTCTTGCTATTTGGAGGAGTTGAGTTTGAATATTTGGTAGCGTATTTTTGCTGAAGAAAATATCATATTTTTTCTTATTTAGCACCTGACCTGAAACTTGTTCATATAAATTCAATATGGAAAGAGTAGTGAGGAGCTCATTGGGTAAGGCTTGGCAAAACAGGAGGTTGTCATCCACGAAGAACAGGTGGCTAATCTTAGTAGGACCTCTGCCTATTGGTACACTAGTGGGCTCACATTTGGATTCTGCTTCTAGTAGGAGTGCTGAAAGGGCCTCAACAATTAAGATAAAAATGTAGGGGGAGAGTGGATACCTCTGTTGTATGCCTCTTAATGGGGTGAAGGCCTGCTGGGGTTTTCTATTGACTAAGATAGGGTAGGTTACTGAGCTAAGGCATCTCTGAACCAGCTATATCCACTGACTTGGGAATCCAATTTTCTCCATGACAGCTTGAACAAACACCTACTCCACTTTGTCAGCGAAAAGGAAAAATGATTTCAACTTCTTCCTTTCAGAAAGGGAGGATTAAGCTTTGCTCATGTCCATTTTAGGGCCATGAACCCTTTTTTTCCCTTTGGTCGTGCTGTCATGGAATGAAAGACCTCATAAGCTACCAAAGTGTTATCACAGATGAGCCTGCCAAGAATAAAGACACTTTGGTTGATAAAAATGAGCTGATGGAGTATAATCTTTAGTATGTTGGCCAAAGTTTTTTACACCATTTTATACAGCACATTGCATAGGCTGATAGGCCTGAAATCACCAATTCTCTTAGGGTTTTTGACCTTAGGGATGAGGAATATGTACATATCATTGACTTCCCTTAGTCAAGCTCCATTATTAAGAACCTGCAGAATATAGTTTGTGACTTCTGCTCAAACAATATTCCATGTTCTTTTGACAAAATTGGGCTGGAAAATCATCAGGTCTAAGAGATCCTAGGGGATTCATTTGGAAGACAACAAGTTTTACTTCCTCAATGAAAGGTCTCGACATAATCTTAATCATATCAGGTGTATTTTTGAACATAAAGGACTCCAACAAGTAGATATATTGAAAGGCGAAAATGACATGAAAAGTGAAGAAAAAGCAACTGAAAGGGTGTCACCAATGTCCATTTGTTTTGTAACCACTCGACCATTAGAATCAATAATTGAATAGATTGAGTTGGTCTTCCTCCTTTGACTTGCTTGTTTGTGGAAAAATCGAGTATTCTTATCCCCATTTTTTAGCCAGTGTTGTTTGGCACGCTGTTTCCACCTAATTTATTGTTCATCCAATGACATTTCCACATTTTCCTGAATCTGTTTTAGTTGGTCTAGGTGATTCCCCCTCTTTGTGTCTTGGAGATGGCATATTTCTTCGAGGTCATGAGTAGAAGTTTGATTTTTTTGCCTCTTTGTAAGTTGGTTCCAATTGGTAAGGCCCCTTTGGTAGCATTTCAGTTTTGTTCTCATACTGCTAGCTATGTTATGGTCCATCAGACTTCGCATGAAACTGAGAACAAATGTTGAGAGGTGAATAGTCAGACTTCACTGCAACTAAGACATTGCATGAAACTAAGTCGAACTTGTCGAACCACTCACTGTTTGCCAGAGCTTGATCAATCTTTCCTTTGTGAAATCTTTGCCACTTCAATTGTTGGATCATGTATAATAAAGACCCTTATACTGCAAGTTTCGAAGCCCACAATGCTCTAGTGCCAATTTGAAATTTTCAATCTGACAATATGGTCTGCTAGCTCCACCATACTTTTCATTTTTGTGTAGAATCTCGTTACAGTCCTTTGCACATAGCCAAGGGGTCCCAAGGGAGGGACGGTTTAAGCATCTTTAGGAGGTCACAATTGTTATTTCTTTTTACTGTTCGGGATGCCCATAGAAACCAGTGAACTACCAAGGAGTGCTGTTAGCCCCTTCATGAACCATGGCCGTGATATGCCATATTGTGAAGTTAACCAGACTGATCATCCATTCATCTCTCCAAAGGAGGGCAATCCCCCCACTCAAACCTAGGTTGTCTACGACAAAACATCCATCAAACTGGAGCTTTCTCCTAATTTCTTCCATTCCACATCGATTACACTTAGTTTCCACTAGGAACACTAAGTTGGGCTGCTTGTCCTTAGTAAGTTTTCTAAGAACCCGAATTACACGAAGGGTTCCTAAGCCCCCGACAATTCCATGTCAGAATATTCATTGGGGCTGGTCGTGCTGGAAACCAGCACGTGCCACAGGCTCTTGGTTTTGGAGTGAGACACTCTCTAGTTTTGTTCTCTTTGTGTGGACCATTTCCTCCTTAATTTTTTTCAAAGTCCCTTTTTGATGTCGAGTTGTTGATGTAAATCAAAAATATCAGCTAGGACAAAGAAAGCACCTGATTTCACACATGCTTTCCTTTTTCCATTTCCCACCTTTTGTCACCTCAAGAGTGTCATAGGCCTAGATTCGAATTTCAGTACTAGAAGTAGTTGGGTGAAAGGGATCTGTCAAGTTCTCGTTATAGATCCCCATTAACCTTTTATCATAATCTCTGTCTCTGCCAATACCAGGTTGCCTCGTGTTGTCTGTATATGTGGCACTTCACAATACTTGGGTCCAGTTCCATAAAGTTGAAAGATTCCTTTAAGACCACTACAACTAGACCATTATTGGGTATGTTTGCCTCTTTAAGGCTCTGAGGGTGGGATACACCCTTGTAAGAATTCTCTAGAGTACCCTTTTTGCTGACTCCATTAGAAAGAATCACCAATTGTGAAGCCATGTGATTGAAGGTAGTTGGGCATATATTCATGTCATTTTGAGCTTAGTCATTCACTTGCCTTGATGCCTCAATATCTTCTTGTTGTTCCTCAGGATGGTTTTTTCTCTGTCTTCCTAATCAATCTCATGTTTCCCTCCAATTTCCTTGGTCTTCTCGTGCTGATGTTTCCTTTGTTCATTCTCCCTTGAATTGCCCCCGTACTTACGACAATCAAAGATAGAGGTATTCATGGGTTGGGCTCTTGGCCATGCCCCATATGGTAAAGCCTGTTTCCCCTGTTAGTATTGATGAAGCCTAGGTCTTGAGCATGACTTTCCTCTGTGAAGGAGAATCCACAATGGAAACAAAAATTTTAAAGGCATTCATATTTTAGGGAGATCTAATACTTTTGCTGCTCAAACTCGAGCCATTTCCTCATCAATAAAGGTTTGTGCAAGTCAATGGCTATTTAGATCCTTAGGCACCTCCCCCAAGCTAAACCGTCAGATTTAGTGTCCACCCTGATCACATGCCCTATGGATGCCCCAAACTTCGCACTAATATTCTCATCCATGGCTGCTAGAGGGAGATTATGACATTGGACCGGAAGGGTTCACATATGAACTATAAGGCATTTATAAAAACTGTTTCATCCACTTCTTGAAGGGTGAGGAGGTTTTTATAAAAATTCTATGGTTGTCTGCTTAATATCTTATCTTTATCCTCTATATGCTGGAATTCGATTAGGAAACATTGGTCATTTAGATCTTTGAATTGGACCCAACTAGCAAGTCTCCAAACTTGAGCCATAGTCGAGCGAAAAGCTTTGTTGTTGACCCCCATATCTGTTAGTACTCTGCCCACAACACAGAACCTCCATTTCAGAGAATTGTTCTCGGGCTTTCGTTTCGAATCTGGACAATGGAAGTTTCCTCATTGGAAAGATGTAGCCGCTCTCACCTTTTGATAAGATATTCTTCCATTAATTCAAAAATCTCAATAAACTAATCTTGGCACCAGTGAGACAACACCGATTGTCGAAGAGAACAACAGCACTCAAGACCCTAGCTCAGCTCGTGAGAGGAGAGAGGGACTCTCAAAACAACTATTATTGTTTCTTAAATCTATTTTTTCACTTTTTTCCTTAGACTGTAACATATATATTGGAGCTCTAGATACAATTAAGACTGTTGCATTATATTCTGAAATATTAAAATATAGGGTCCAATAGAAAATAGAAGTGCGAGGAGTCAGCCAGTCAGGTCGTGGTTAAGATAAAAGTCAAAGTGTGAGTAGTATATGATACAAGAAATTTATTGTACAAAAGTTTTGGTTTTAATCTTGGACAATTTTAATAGATTAACCAAAATCAAACTCTAATTTTAGTTAATATAAAATCAATTTGACTATTTCATTCACATCAAATTTCTATATTGAAATATTTATTTTTATTGTATAATAATAAAATAATATGAGATAAATTTGATTTTAACTATTCTATTTACATCAAATTCTCACATCAAATTATTCATTTATTTATTATATAGTAAACAAATAATATTAATCTATTAATTTATTTAATTTTAATTAACTAATTTATTTAATTTTCTTTAAACACTTTTTTTTTTCTTCATAGATTTCAGTAGAAAGAGAAAAAGTCAGAGATGAGAGATGAAAGAATAGTAACAATTGATTTGGTAGTGCTAAAGTGCACATCGAAATATGACCAAAAGGTTAGACTTACTCTAATTGAAGTCTAACTTTTTGGAATTTGCCTAATCCAATACCATCAATTTTTATGTTTTAATAGTTATTTGAAGTAGTTTTTTGAAATTTAGCTAATTGATTGAATATGCTCTTATTCACTCGTTATTGGGTATGAAAAAGAAGAAGGAAAATGACGTATATAAGTCTCAAAAATATAAGTTTCATATAATTTTTTTTGAAGAAAATGGGTCTTATCTTAAAAGAATTATAGAAAAATTATTCTTTATTAGTGAAATTTTTTTTTTTATAACCAACTTAACATTTTAAGAGAGCAATCACATGAATGTAGTGGTACATCACTATAAGAAAAATATTTATTTACGATCAATTATTTTCAATAAAATAATTATTTTTGCCTAAAATGAGTCACAAATAGTCTTTTTGTCGTAAATGATTGATCACAAAAGTCCAAATTTTTTATAGAGAGTGGACACAAGAGCTAGAAGGTTGTCCCTAACATCACACCATTAAAGAACTAACATGCAACCGTTGAGCGTGTACGCGTTAGAATTTAAGTAGATTATTTGCTAAATCTTCAAGATTATTAAATAATTGGACATACTAATATGTATAGAAGAGATATTCCCCACCCCCCCACCCCCCCGAAACACCAAAACCAGAATAATTAGAAAATGACAAGGTCCAATTATTATGAAGTATCAATTAAGGTTGCGTATTCGGATCAATTTTTCCCTAAACTAGTTAGGAAATTAGATAATACAAATCAGCTTAATGGATATCTAGATTTCATACCCTCCCCTTGCCCCTTAGCTTTTATACGGGAATGATTATATAATGTTGAGTACTATTTAAGGTTCATATATATATAAATAGTGATATATATAAATAATGAGATAGGATGAGATGATTTGTAGATATTAATAAAATTATTAGTTAAGATAAGATAAGATAATTTCATTTAAATTATATATCAATTATCGACCATATAAATGAAAAATCACTCTGTGAGACATATACTGTTGTGACTATAAAGTAATAAAATAATATTAATATCCAGTACTCATAACCAAGCTTGACATTTTAATAAAAAAGTTGACAACAAGTGAAATAATGTTGTAGACAATATATTGTTATAATACCAATAACCGAATATTATTAGTTAGGTTGGTGTTTTTGGCTGTTAGTACTCATCAGAATTTGATAGAAAATATAAATTTAATGAAAATATAATATTTAAAAAACATCATACTCTTTGAAGGATTGATATTTAAAAGCCAAATTAAAGGTATTTGTATTTTATTCTCTCCACTTTTTTTTTTCTTATTTTTCATTAAATATGATGAAAGTTTTTTGATGAATCTAATGTAGAATTTATTTAAATGTTACCTTTTTATCAAATTTATACTTTTTATTAAATTTAAAAAAACAAAAGACTAATATTAGTGCCCTTAGAGCACTAGCAATAGACTAGTTAAAATTTTCTTTCAAAAAGTATAAATTTGCATACTTTCCAAAAAAATATTGGTCATATTTGATTAATAGTAGAGAGAAAAAGGTAGAGAGAAGGAAATATTTTTCTACTTGTGAATAGTAATTTTTTAAAACTCTCCAAATTTGAAGAGTTACTATTCATAAATAGAAAAAAAAAAGGAAATATTCTTCTTTTATTCCCTTCTTCCCACTTTCTTCTCTCCATAAATAATTAAATATGACAAAATATTTTTAGAAAGTGTGTAAACTTATATTATTTTAAATTTTTTTTTAATTAATTCATTGCTAATGCTCTTAAGTGATTAGTAAAATTTTGCATAGATTTCAGCTTCATAAGTTCCAAAAGTGAAAAACCTACACTTGCTCAAAAGTCATGTTCATTTGACTTTAGTTTTTATTTTAATCACCATGCATTTAATGATCCAACTGTTTGTTTCAATTAATGCATTAATGCTATCCTTTTTATTTAAAATGGGTCTTGGTTAATTTAAAGAGAAAAACTCTTTAATTCAATTAAATTACCGACCGACCATATAAAAGAAAAATCACTCCGTGGGCGTGAGACATATATTGTTGTGACTATAAAGATGAAAAAAAAAAAACATCTCCATGGTATTGAAAACTCTGAACAAAACTTAGATTTCATTTGTTTTTATAGATAAGATGAAATAAATGAGATAAAAGTTGAAAGTTAAATAAAATATTATTAAAATATATTTTAAATATTAATTTTATTTTAAGATTTAAAAAAATTAAATTATTTATTTTATTTTATATAAAAATTTGTTAAAGCTGTAATAATTAGATCAGATAAAATAAAATGAGAATTGATTATGAAAAGAAACTAAATTTTGATAGACAAAACATAGAAACTGAATATATTTAGGTCTGTTTGAATGATGAAATGAAATAAAATGAAATAATTTTATATGAAAGTTAAATAATGTATTATTTTTTAAATATTATTATTATTTAAAAATTAAAAAAATTATTTATTTATTATATTTTATATAAAAAATTTTAAAATTTATAATAATAAAATAAGAGAAGATAAAACCGTTTCAAGGCCATAGATTTAACCTGTGTGTAGAGATTTTATATAGGCTTATGTCTTGCACATGGGCCACAACATTCATGTCTGACATTAGTCTTGTGACTCTTGTCAATATAATTAGCCCAATTAAAGTGACGATCCGCATAGTGTGGACCACAGGGATAACTGAAGAGAGTATTTCTACACTTACATTATTACATTCTATGAAGAATTTCGATTGAGATTTCGTCCTTTAATTTTTTTTTATTATTATATATTTTTAATATTAAAAAAAATGAAAATTACAACATTATAAAAAAAAAAAAATAGTCATTAAATAAAAAAATTAATAAAAAAATAAAATTCTACATTCAAAATTCCCAAAAAAACAACTATGGCTAGAAAAATAACGTTAGCCCAACTCATAATTACAAATTCCATTTCTTCAATTAAATTGCCCTTCCTTAATTATCACCCAAGTCTACATCTGAAAATTGGAAACAATCCATACTATCCATTATGTAGTGCTGCTTGTGAATCTTTGTTACATGCTTTATGGCAATGTCCTGCTGTGAATGATGTGAGCTGAGAAAGATAGTGTTTTACAAAAATGGTCAGTTAGCCTATGGGGTAAATTATAGCCATACAAGAAAGGCCCTTTTCATAAAAAGGTCCGTACTTTTAAAACTTATATATATATCACTATTCTTTAAATATTATACAAAACCTTCTTTTCGTGGAATACATAGGTTTGGGTAAATTAGCTTATATGTTTTATTGATGACTTGGAGGTACAAGATCAATCGTTTATATTTTTCATATAAATATATATATATATATATATTATATAATAAGTAGGTCGAATACGTAAATATTTAATTGAACTCAAAGATAAAGTCACGATTTGAAACGCTCTAATGCCATTATATCACCGTTTAATTATTACAAAAAAAAAACTTAATAAAATTAAAGGAAGTAAGCTTAATAATGTAACTAATATTTTAATAAACAAAAATGCAATGCCCATTAAAATATATATATATATATATATATATATTTATAGATATTACATGCCTACAAGGATTGCCAATATTTTCGATAGAGCAGACATAAATTTTTTCTTTGTGTTTAGAGAACTTAATATGAAATTAACAGATTAATATTGCAATAGCAACACCAGCTCCACCGCCGCAGCTACAGCCGAAACGGCAGCTCCGTCGAACCTCCTCGGTCCATCGATCTCTCGATTTTGTTGCTCCTAATGCTGGAAAGAGTGGATCTATGGGGCAAAGGTGGGGCGTGGGGATATGGTATAATAACCAAAGTAATAGCATAGGAGGTGTGAGCAGAAATGGCAAAGTGCGTATAAATTATGAGATAGGAGCAAGAAAATGCAGAAGAGAATTTTGTGGGTGATGTGAAGAAGTAAATTGCATTGGTGCAACAGATGGGCCGGGATTCCAAAAAAATTGTCAAGATATTTGCAGTAAACTGATCAAATAGGAATTTTTTAGATATTGTAAAGAAACTGGTAAACATATGAGCCCTATAAGTTTTTGGGAATCGAAGGATAATAAAAAGAATAACATTAATCTAAAGCATCATCCATAATGGATTACATGTAACAATTTGTTCTCATTCATTCATGCAATCCATAATGAATTACATCAAAATAATAACAGTTAAAAAACATATCTCCCTCCATCTCGGATTGACAAAGAACCTAACCTAACCATAAGAGAATAATCGTCCTAAAAATTTAGCCTTTAAGTATTTTCTTATGGCTAAAGATACAATAATGTTGTAGGTAAGAACTCTGAACTCCTCAGTTTTATAAATTATAGACTTTTGATCTCAAGAAATCTAGGAACTTCGTGTCCCTCTAGACGTTGCAGTCTTTGTTTGAGATGTTTGGCAGGTATTGACAACTTGCTTTTGACACATTTTTCCCAACCTTTTTAAACAATTGTGTTGTTTCACAATAAGTTGGGACTAGATTTTTCTGGTTTTGTTGATGATCTGATATGTTCAGCTACATCTATTTTAGATGTTATTGATCCCTTGATCTGACTATAATGCTCTTTCTGTATCAAAACAATAAGAGGATAGTCCTGGGTCTTCAAAGTGGATTAAAGAGTGAGTTAACCTGGGCATTGGATACTCTCGTGACTCTACTCTGATTCAAGCAAAAGGATGACATGCGCAGAGAATATGCAACGTAACCCCTCTGCAAAAATACCTGGATTGCTGGATGCAGCTCTTCTCCAAGTTGTATGTTTTGTTTGGTTTGTCTAATGCCTTGCTTATTATATATTTTTCCTAATGGCACAAGCCCTCACTACATTTAAATATAAAATGACAGAGACTGATGAGTACTGCCATGATACAGCGCTTCCAACAGAACTCATAAACTGGATGCCGAGGCTCAGAAAACCAGCTGGCGCTGATTTTGTCGTGGTTAATATTGTTGTTTATATTAATCTTATTGACGTAAAGTTGGGCTTGTGATAATCGTATCGAAGACATTTAATTCTTCAATTAAAAGTTATCAAGTTATATCTGTATAACATTACAAGTTAAATGAGGGAGGCAGCTAATTGAGTCATTAAAAAGAATCGATGTTCGATCAAGTCATATGATTTCTTGATACTTTGGCAAAAAAATTCATATGGTTTCTGTATTTCTGAAAGAGTTTGTAGTTCCCTTGTTTGTCAAAACATAAAAGGAAAAGAAAAGGAAAAAAATGATTAAAGACGTAGAGATTTCATTCGAGGTATATACGCATGAAAAACAAGAAATTGATGGTGCAAGGGATTAATTTCAAGTACCATAAGTCACATATGATCATCCAAGATACAATCTGACCAAAAGGGGAAAAAAATCAGTAGTCCAACATAAAAATAGAAATTAAAATAATATATATATATATATATGAAGTGAGGTGTTGCCTTGGGGCAATATTAATAGACCCAAATTCCTCGATCGTTCCCAAATTCCCAATAATGAAACCTTACAGTTTCAGAACAATGGATGCTGCATGCATGCCACTTTCAATATTTAATTTCTGGAACCAATATTAATGGATTCCACTTTGGGAACATAAACTGGGAACTCATGAATCTCATCCATCCAAGGACTCTTCTCCTTAGTCGGATCAATGGTCTTCAATGCACGCCATACAGCACTGTTACATTTAAATCCCGAACCAAAAGCAATCTGCCATGTCCGATCACCCTTTCTTATCCTACCCTTTGCCTCAGAGTAAGCCAATTCATACCACAAAGAACTGCTTGAAGTGTTTCCAAACCTATTAAGAGTCATTCTCGATGGCTCCATATGCCAATCAGTGAGTTCAAGGTTCTTTTCTAGCTCATCTAGCACTGCTCTTCCTCCCGCATGAATGCAAAAGTGCTCAAAAGCCAGCTTAAAATCTGGAATATAGGGCTTAAGTTTCATTTTTAGAATTTTCCTTCCCACCAAAGTTGCAAAAAATAGGAGTTGTTCGGACATGGGAAGGACCAAAGGCCCAAGTGTGGTGATGTTGGTTTTGAGGGCTTCTCCGGCAACTGCCATTAGGTCTTTTGAGAGCGAGACACCAATTCTTTTGGTTTCATCCTCTCTTTGTAAGACACAATTGTAACACTTGTCATCGGAACCCTTGTGGGTGCGTACTGTGTGGACAAGTTGGTACTTTGAGCGGCGGCGATCAGATGATCGGTTGGATAGGAGGATGGCTGCACCGCCCATGCGGAAGAGGCAATTTGAAACGAGCATCGACCGGTCGTTGCCGAAGTACCAGTTGAGAGTGATGTTTTCCATGCTCACTACTAGGGCATAAGAGTTGGGGTGCACCTAGTTATAAGTTCAAAAGGTTGATCAGGGTTTAGGTTAAGACTATACATGAATAAAATTATGAAGCTAATTAATTAAATCAGCAACTCAACCCTATATATATATATATATATATATATATGAATACTGCTACATGTATAAATGAATTATACAAAAAAAAAAAATCTCATAAATTGAGATAATTTTATTTGAAATTTTAGATTTATTTTTAAATCAAAGTAAATTTATAATTTAACAAATCACATCCAATTACGTTAATTTGTAAAACTACTTTTATATAATCCCTCTTTAACTAGAATATTTTTTGTCTCTATACATATTGTTTGGTAGAGAATCGTTGCTTAGGATCATTATAAGCAATTGCAAAAAAGTTCCTCATGCACTACCTATATATTGATGATATATATATATATATATATATATATATATAAAGTAGTACATGCGATACTATTGGAGATAGATATTATTTAAGCATTTATTAAGAAGAAACGTGTATACGAGAGTAAGGCGGCTGAAATATGAAATGTCTTAAAGTGTGTGTGTGTATATATATATATGAATAAATAGGATGATCAAGTTGACGTAGTAGTGTATTAATAAAGCTTCTTGGGACCAAGTAGTATTGGATTTATTAAATGGGAATTAATGTGACGGTAAGTCGACATGCACATTTATTGAAGGAGGCTGATTAATATGTTGCGACCTAACATCTTTTAACATGTCATGCCATGCGGCATGTACATGACCCAAAACCAGCTGGCCAGATAGATATGCGTGTAGGACCACAAACCAGCAACATAATACTATCTATCTTTAATTAAAAGTTGTTTAAATATTATTTATTTATTGAATAGTGATATAGATACGGTATACTTACACTTTTAAGACTTATTTGATTAGTTTTCTTTTAAAATTTAAAATTTACAATTTAAAATTTATGATTTTCAATATATTAGTGACTGACATGTAGAAAAATAAATTTTTTTTATAAGTTTTTTTATTTATTTATATATATTATAGAAAAAAGCAATTTTGGGTATCCATTTTTTAAAATTATTTAATTATTAAGAAAGTATTTTTTAATGAGTTTGTATTTTTTTTTATAAATATTGAAATGGTTTAAAAATATGTATGAAAAAAAAGTATAAATAAAAAAAGAAAAAAAAATTGCAATTTTCGGTTGACAGGGTCACGGACTCTATATTATTATTAAATATCTCGATATATCTAGATGATATTATTCAAGTTTTACAGCATGTCAGATTTTGCACATCCATGATCACGAATAACTTTTTCTTTGGTTAAATCCAATATTAAACATTAATTACGTACATGTCATAGCCTAGAAATAATGTAAAGAATTAATGATAATTAATCAAATGAAAATGACAAAAATAGAGAGTAATTACAAACCTGTAGCAGCTGTTTAGCAAGGTCTATAGAAATAAGCCCAGCACTGCAACCCATACCACCCAGATTATAGCTCAAAATGTTCCCTCTGAGCTTGTAGTGATTCACAATCATGGCGGACAGCGACGGAGTTGGATTAAACAAACTACAATTCACCACAAGAATCCCTATATCCTTAGCCCTCACTCCCGTCTTTCCCAAAAGCTCATCAATGGCGCCGAACATCACCGTCTCCGCCTCCTTCCTCGCCTCCGCCATGCACGGATTCGGAGGCACTCTCAATACTGCCTCCGGCAAGTAGGTTTTCTGGCCTAACCCTGACCTCTCCAAAATCTTCTTTTGAAAGGCCAAGTTTTCCTCTGAAAAACTCCCGGTTAGCGTAGATCTTTCCAAGAAAATCTCCCTCGTACACATTCGCTCCTGTTCCGGTTTGTAACATGCGAAGTTTACGAGGTAAACTTTTCTGGGTCGGCTCGTAAAGTAGAGGGTGGCGAAGAAAACCATCAGACATGAGCAGACAGTCACAGAGACAAAATGGAACTTTAAGTTGTGCCATAAATGGACGAATTCTTCGACGGTGAATGTTGTGAGATGAGCCGAAGATATGCCCAGCAGCGGCACAAGCAAGAGATACATGGCGTTGGAGATTAGGTAGTGGTAGCCGAGTTTCACATACTTGAGTCTAACGGATAAGAGAAAGTTGGGGAGCTTGTTTTTCCTTTCTGCCGGAGCTTGAACCGAAATCGACTCAGTTTCCGGCGGGTTTGGCTTCCTCTCATCCGCCATAGTAGTTGATCTTGATCAAAATAAAGTTGTTGGAGTAAAGCTTTCAAACAAAAGAAAGGTGGGCATGCAATAGAAGGGAAAACGGGGAAAAAGACGAGAAGAAAAGGCGCCCAAGACTGGCTGAAGAATTTGGATGATTTGAAAAGCGTAACCCAAACCCAGAAATACAGTGAAATTTAAAGATCAATAATGCTGAACTATATAATATGCATGTGATGATAAAAGAGGGGGCCAAGATACTGCAAAAAGCGATGCCTTGCGAAGATGGAGGGGGAGCAACATTTAAAGGAGGGGAAGAGAGAGAGACAGAGAGAGAGGATGCAGCTAAGTGCAACCACCCCAACGAACTTTTGATGTTTAAGCCGAAGGGGCATTTAATATGGGAAGCAGGTCAAGATGAATTAAGAGTGGTGGATTTCGTTCTGGAAACAGTGAACATCTGAGCTACCATGTAATTACTGTGTATACCCCCACATTTCACTGTGTATATCGCCATGTCTTTTACGTGTTGTGGTAGTACGTGTCAGACCATATTGAATGAGGGACCTTGATAATAGACCATATAATATATATATAGCTCAACGCCTCAACCTATTGTATCCTATTCAAGTTTCAAGTTTCAAGTTTCAATAATAAATAAATAAAATTACTTTTTTATACTCTCAAAGTATATATGTTCTTTTTTATGAAATGGTTATATATGTTCGGTGTTCCTAAACTATCATAATTAGTTCCTTTTTTTTCTTGATAATCATATAAAAATCATTATACTATTCAATGTATTCATGCACGTCGGGTCAACACTAGTACTACTAATCCAATACCCTTTTTTTTTTTAAAAAAAAAATATATATATGTAAGTACTACTCCAATTCCTTTTCTACTGACAATTATTATTTTTAATAATCCAATACGGTGATCATCCCCAAAGTATTATTTTTCGGACAAAATCATCTCGAAATTACCAACTATTTGGCATAATCATAGTACTAATGCATTAATCCAACAAGAATACTGTATAAGTAGTACGGCAGCATTAATAAGGGCGGCTTGCATCCCCGTTAATAAGGCTTGCGTCAACATTAATAATGATTCGTACAAATCCTAGAGAGTAGGGCTATATAAAATAAATTGAAAAATTGATAGATCGATCCAAATCAATCCAAATCGGACTAATTAGGTCGAGTTTGAATCGATTAGATCCAAACTTGGTTTTTAAATACACAAAATCAGTAAAATTCGATTTGATTCCAGTTTCTTTCTTTTTAGAATTGGATCGAACTAGATCGCATCAGTTAATTATATATTATAAATTATTTTTTTAATATTACATATAATATATTTTTATATTATAATAATTTTTATATATATAATACATAATAACATAAATTATAATCCTATATAAATAATATTATACTATTATAAAAATAATTAATTTTAAACCTGAAATTAAAATAATTTTTTTATATAACAGTATTTTTTATATATCAATTTTTATTTTATAAAAATTTTTTTATTGTAGATTGTTTTATATAACAATTATTTGTTAGTCTAACATCTTTTTGTAATAAATTACAATTTTTTTAATAAAATATATTTTTAACAAGATTTTTTTTATATAAAAGAATAGATTTGTTTTTAAAAATTTATAATTTATTAAAACTAAAAAATTAGACCGAAATTGATAAAATTGGTATTACCAATTTTGAAAAGTAATTAGGATGTAATCGGTTGTACATTTGTACAAAATTGAAGATAGCGATTTAATTCTATATTTTAACTAAAATCGAATCAAATGGAATCAATTACAACTCTAATTATGAATGCATGAGCATTACCTTTTGAAAAAGAAAATAGAAAAGCCAACTTCTTAAATTAAAACAAAATCATTTCTTTTTTAAATGGGGTTTACCTTTTTAAGAGGCTTCCCCCAGACTAATTGCACTTATATATAGATCATCAACTTATGAATTGCTGCGTGTCATAAAATTTATAACCTAATGGAACCACCTCCCCCTATATATATATATATATATATAATATATATATATATATATATACATATATATATATATATACATATATATATATATACACTAGGAGTGATGCAACGTGCGAGGCACGTTGCCCTGTATCACTATAAAATAAATCAAAATAATATAAATATCTAGTATATATATAAAAAAAACTTAAAATGAATGAGAATAATATATTTCATTCAAGTTACAAGCTACTAATTCAAATAGTAATATGTTTACACAATTTGTAGATCCAAGCAAATTTAGACAAACCATAATTTGCCCTATGAAAACAAGATGCATCAATTATGGCGTAATATATTGATCAAGCATAGGAGCGTACATTATAAAGAAATTACAAAAAAAAACATAGTAGTATATATATCTCTAATTAAAGTCTACCGTCTCAACGACAGACTACATAAATTTACTTGTCATTCGCAATGTAAACTTAATTAAAAAGCCATAACATGTAAAGCACGTGCAAATCAATTAAGGTAGTTGCATGCTTTATACTTGGCAAGTTGAACCATGTACAACCTTAACTGAGAAAACAAAAGTGCAAAAATCAGCCTCTTCCTAAATCAATAATAAGAAGCTACTTAAAGAATTTACATTGTCTATAATAGTGGAACCGTAGGCGAGGGGAGTGACTACAAACTATGACACTCCGCAATTTAAAAAAAAAATTAAAAGAGGGAACATAAAAAACTTACCACCCTAGCAAAAACCTGCTATGGTAATGGTACCTGTTATTTTAATATGGATTTGAATGACTTGGTCATCAAACTAAGCATTTAATCAAATCTGCATATGGGTTTTAAGCATTAATTAAAACCCAAACTAAGCACCAAACTAAATAAAGAAATAAGGATGCTTAATTTGTTAAAATAAATGGGTTTTAATTTCTCTATACTCATGTACTACTGAAGTATTCCCTCAAGAACTTCTTTGTGAAAATATAAAAATCCAAACTAAGCAACAAACCCAAATTTACGGATCTGATTTGGTCATCTACTCTTCATCACTACCTGAAAAAGTAAAACCAAAAAGTTATTAAAATTGTGCTCTTTGCCACTGAATACATCAACATCGGACTAATTGGAATGAAAAGCAAAAATAAAATAAGTACAACATACAAAAAATACAACATAAAAAAATCCATAGAAAAACAAACATAGAAAAACAGCAATAAAAAATACCTATTGAATATTAAATCAATGCTTCTAAGAACAACATAAAAAAACATGAACAAAATCAAACAGCAACAGAATATCATAAGAACAGAATACAGAACAACATACAAAAGGAAAAAAACATAATATATACAAAACAAAATACAGAATCAAGGCCATAAGGACAGTAGCATCTAGCAGCTTCGAACAAACTTAATATTCTAATCACATGCCAAAAAAAAGATCATTTTGTATTAATCAAATTCTGAACCTTGACGAGTCATTTCGATTTCTATTTCGGTAAATGAACAATACCATTTTGTTGTAGTTTATGGTCCTATAAAGACACTACTTTACTCACATGAGTAATACTATTCTAAAAATACTGGAAGGTTTGAAGTACATACAAAAGTCTTTTAGGCTAATTTATGGATATGAATTATGTTAAGGAATTCAATTTGTAGAACTACATAAACATGTTTCTTTTTCTCAAACAATTAATAAGGAAAAAAGTAAAACTTAGCGCCTCTTTGCATAAAAAAAATATATATCCACATGTACACAGTAACAGAAGTGATTGTTAATATGTTGCATTTTTACCTATATTTACATATACATCATCATTAACTTTGATGGTTAATATAGCATTCATTAATTAACTCTAAAAAGTCAAAGGAAACAAAATCCCATCAAAACAGCTATCTATCACAAAACAAATATAGATCAGAATTTTCTAGTCCCTGCCTCAATAATAATATATAAAATCAAAATTTTCTTTCTCCAAATATATACTAACCGCTGCAATTATATCAGGACCTAATACCTTGTACTTGCTCAAATATAATGAACTCTACAACCATCATCAACATATAATAATAATAATATATACAATCACAAATTTTCTTGAAATAAAAGGACATGCCAAGAAATTGATCTGAATAGATGCGAGATGGAAAAATACAAACATCATGAAAGAATAATTGTTTCTTCTCCGGTTATATAAATCCAATTACTGATGCTTCATTAATTCAAACTCATTAATACAACCCAATAATCCAAATAGCATAAATCAGTTTACTCATTTAGCAAAAAAAATCTGCACATGAGAGACCAACAATAGAAAATGCACAGAAAAAAAAAAATTAGAAACTCATTAATCTAATAAAACAAACCAGGATCAATTAAAGAAAATAAAAATAAAAAGAGCCTATCTTCTGAAGACCTCTTAACCTTATAACTAAATTGATAGAAACCCACAGCCGAGCTCCAAGTTAGCGAAAGATTTAACTAAAAACCTCATAACCTTATGACTAAATTAATAGAAATGGATTTTAAGCATGAATCAGGATGGGTTTTAAGAATGAAAACCTATTTGTACATGCTTAATAAGCATGAATAAGGATCGGTGTTAAGAATCAAAACCTATTTGTACATGCTTAAATACCCAACATTATTCACCAAAAAAGACAAAGTCCTAACTTGAAGAACCTAATAACAAAGTCATTCTATCAAATAGATAGGCATAACATGAAAAGTGAGTTCCCAAAAGTTCATTCCAAATATCAGAATCTCATGATATTAGATAGGTTGATCAAGTTTTCAAATTTTGCGCTATTTCACTGTTCTTGCTTGATGAGTTCGTTTCCAATTTGTTTTTAAAATATAAGAAAACCTAGAATTTGTTTTTTTTCTTCTTATTTTTTCTTTCGTTTTCTTATAAGGGCATGGAGTAAAATATTAACCAACGAGATACCCATCGTAATGTATCACCGAGAATAAAATAAGAATAGGATTTTGAGGAGAAAAACAAATCCAAAACCTTAAAAAACTACTGATAAATAAAAGTAGGGAGTCTTACATTTCACGATTACTCCTTTTCTGAAGGAATTGTTCTTGAAGAGGGCACCGAAATGAGATATATATATATATATATATATATATAGAGAGAGAGAGGAGGAAGAAGAAGAAGAACTAAAATAAAAATATAAACAAGAACCTAGCCTGCAAAATGCAAAATGAGATTTTAGAGAGCAAAAATATATACTGAAAAATAAAAGGCATGCAAGTAACGAATGCGTGTGAGAGTGAGAGACTACCAGGATGAGGGTCACCATTGAAAAATCGATTAACATAATTTGGTGGGTGTATGCACGTGTAATTTCTTTGGAAATTTGCTTATTAACACCAAAAGCATCCATCGAATCCAAATCATTTAAACGGATTCCATCCATGTACTCCAAAATAAGGACTTACTCTGTTGACTATAAATACAATTTATAACATGCCTATAAATAGAATCAGCAAAACACAACATCATTTGTTGTCAGAAGCTTCAAGAATAGAGACACTATTCCACAAATTTGATATATGTGAGACACAATGACGGAAAAGAAATCTATGCAAAGTTTACTCATTTTTCCCGTCATTTTTGTTTATGCCAAACTATATATGAAAATCCATTAAAGGACAGACTGCAGCCCCCATAAAGAGCAACAATATATAATTTTTTTCTCAAATTTGAAAAAGGAAATATGGAAAGGACATTTGGCCATTGAAATAATATGTTCAAAACACTACTCTTTATAAAGAATCAAACACGATACCTTAAATCACCAACACAACAAAATATTTTCTGTATTGAAAAGAAAAATCAATCTATATTTAGATAAAGAAAACACTGAACTAACTCACAAAAACCCAGATCAATATTAATCAATCAACTTTTCTTAAATCTTGAAAAGGAAATATGGAAAGGACATTTGGCCATTGAAACAATATGTTCAAAACACTGTTCTTTATAAAGAATGAAACACGATACCTTAAATCACTAACACAACAAAATATTCTCTGTATTGTAAAGAAAAATCAATCCAGATTTAGAGAAAAAAAACACTGAACTAACTCACAAAAATCCAGCTCAATATTTATCAATCAACTAAAATACCCGCACTATAGGTTCTTCAATCGACTGCTGCTATGACTAGAAGCATACTTAAAGAACTTCATCTATGTGGATTTTATAAATTAAAGCAGACGACCCTCTTAGATTGCCGATATAATTAGAGAACCTAGGAAGATTTAACCAGACAAACAACAAACAAAAGGCATGCAAGTAACGAATGCAACTCAGAATCCAATAATTCATACATATAAGTTGCACCCAGAAACTAGAATTTACAGGGACTTCAAAAATTGAATGATAAACCAACAGAAATAATTCAATAATAGAAAAAAGGGACTTATCTAGGATGAGCAAATACCCATTTCTATAGTACAACGTATTTCACTAAAACTTTTTAATTGCTCTGTTCTGCTAAGCACCAAAAAATATATGCTTTCTTGGATGCTCTGTCGAATGGATGGCCAACCTCAAATTTAAGAGAGAAAATGAAGAAGAACACGCTTGATCAACCAAGAACACCAAACTTTTTCTCCCAAATTTCTGTCGCTGGCTTACCATACATGAGCCTATCTCTACCCCTCCCAGCAGCAAACGGCAGAGCAATAAATGAAAGAGAAATCGCAAGGCAGGCTTTGCATATCCAAAAATAGAGAAGCATATTAGGTAGAGAACTAAACCATATACCCAAATAACCGATCGGAAAATGCATAAAATGTCGAACACAACTGGGAGATCAAACTTAACGATGCAAAATCAAAATAAAAGTTCAACAAGTAACAGATAATCAACATGATTCGAATCCAAACGACCACAATAGAAAAGCATGCTCACGACGCACCAAAGGCTAAAACCCTAAGATTTACAAGTTTGTTTAGAGAAGTAAAGATATTTGGAAAACAGAAAATTAGAGAGGGAGAGAGACGAGTGTCGGGGGGCTAGACCTCACAGTGGGCTCCGTATCAATGGGAGGAGGAAGGGGTGATCCTGGGGTGGCCGTGCTGCTCAACGGTGGCTGTTTACAGAGACGTATGGCTGCGCGAGAGGAGGAACCCGTTTAAAACCCATTTTGGGTTGTGCTCGCGTGCAGCTGAGAGAGGGGCTGCCAAGGGGATTCGACGGTGGAGGTTGCTCGTCGGATTACGGGGAAGCTGCCGAAGGTGGCAGTGAGGCCGAGTAGCCGGCGGTGAGGCGCTTTCATGGGTTGCTTGGAGGAGAAGCCAAATATGCGAGATTCTTGAAGTGTTGTCATGGAGAAGAAAGGAAAGGAGATCGCGAGTTGTGTTTTGGCCTGAAATCGATGGGCTGTAGCAAAGTTTTGAATTCCGTTCCGGTGATCGTTCCGGTTGAGGCACTGGAACGAAATATTTCGGTACCAGTCTGTTCCGGTGTGCCGTTTCGGGATTAATTATATATTATAATAAATATTTATATATATAAACTAACAACTAATAAAATAAAGACATATATATGTAAGTGTGTATCATACATGTGTGTACATATTAGAAGAATTAAAGATTTATAAAATGATTGTAAGTTGAAAAATACAAATTTGAGTTAAGATACAAAAATAAATAAATAGATAAAATATTAAAAATAATGATATTTAAAAAAAGACGTATTTAAAATTATAAAGTATATAAATATATTTTATATTCTAAAATTAATTAAATACAATCTAAATTTAAAATTTTTTAAAAAATATCATTCAAATACAAAAAAATTACAAAAATAATCTAAACCGGAATAGGGACCGGAACGGCCGGAATTTGACCGGAACGGCCGGAATTTAGACCGGAACGGAATAAGGAGGTATAGTGTTCTGGTTGAGGCACCGGAACGGAACATTCCGGCCGTTCCGGCCGGAACGGAATGGAATTGAAAACTATGGGCTGTAGGCATATTAGAAGGGTAATTTTGAGATAAATGAGAGGTTGTTGTGTGAAACTTAAGAGTAATTTTGAAAATTTGAATGTTAAACAATTATCACTATTCATCAAGAATAGACTCTTTTTAAGTATAAAGATATATATAGTGAAATTCTAGGGCCACAGATATCTCGACTGTGGTTTTAGTTTTTTTTTAATGATTAAAAACATGTTTTATAATAATGTTTTTTTTTAATTTTTAAAAAAAATTAAAAGTTTTAAGAAAATAAAACTAAAAGACAAAAATAAAAAAATTACACAAGCGGGATCCTGACTGTAACTATAGAAGGGCTCTATTTTAATATTATTTACTAGCCCAACTGCCTAAGGTAGTTTTTAGCTGTGTGTATATTATGTCTCGTTTGGATTAAGAGATAAGATGAGTTGAAATGAGTTTAATTTAATTTTTAATATTATTATTATTTTAAAATTTGAAAATTTTGAATTGAAATTTAAAAATTGTGTATTGAAATTTAAAAAATTTATATTAAAATTTATATTTTATATAAAAATTTTAAAAAATATAATAATAAAATAAAAATAAATTTAATAAATTAAACTGATTCTTGAATATAAACCGAGCCATGTCCACATGATCAGCAGCTTCTCGATCTGTTTAAAGCTGCCCTTGTGATCTGTGCTTGTACTGATCATCAGTATATCATGAATCCATGATCGATCAGGGCATGTGTCTTAAGTACTCTTTCTCGTATAAGCTGGAGACTGGAGTAGGCCAACTTGCACATTAAAGATAAAAATGGAGTACTCTTTTTCTAGCTAAACATGCAAGCTGTCTTTGGGTTGGGACCTTGGGTTATTGCTTGGGATGCTTGCAATTATTATTATTATTATTATAAAATGCTATTTGAACCGATTAAAATGATTGATAGACGTATTTTTTTACTTTTAATTTTTATTTAATAATTAAGAAATTGAAATTGAAATTTTTTATTTTTAAAATATTTAAAATATATATAAAAAATGATTGAAATATAGGAATAAAATAGAAAATTTTGATTTTGCAAGTGATTCTACGTCGCACCAATATCACGCATATCCATCTAACTTGATTGTTTAAAAAGTCAGACTTTATAAATGCATCCTGCAGCTTGATGATGGATGATGTGATGCTTGATGTCATGACGATAAACGCATATTAATATATATGCAGGTAAATAGCGAAGGACGGACGGTTCGGAAGTGGCATTGATGATGGCAGTAGCGGATGCATGCCTGTAATTAATTGGAAATGTACATGGATCGTGGATCGTGGATCCTGGATCGTGGATCGTGGATCCTTGGTCAATCTCTCATTTATTTCATATTTAATGGTTTCCCTACCAACTTGCCATTGCGCCATTTAAGTACTTACGATTTTACTCATCCTAGCTAGAGCTAGCTACTCTGCCTGCTTAATTCCCTCCCTCCCTCCCTTATGCCTAATGCCCCTTCTCATATCTGATAAATCTTTTTTGAGTCTGCTTCTCAATATCATCTCATTTAAATTAAAACTAATAAGTTGGGTTAATAAATTAATAATACCCTTAAACCAGAAGCTCTAGTTGATAGTTAATTCATTAGAAATACAAGATTCAGATCATAAATCAAAAGTGCATGAGACTGATCATCCTTAATTTCTGAACTTTAATTTTATGAATTAAGGTAACTTGCAATTGGTTAAGGGATGGCTTTAAGGGGTGCATGCCCCGTGTGATCCAGAGGTACTCTTGTTTTGGATTTGAGTACTGCATGCATGTTATATCTACAAATAAATTATATAAAAATAATGTTATAAACTAATATAATTTTATCTCATTCGTTAGACTTATTTTATAACAAAAATAATTTTATAATTTAATAAATTATATCAATTTATGAAATTATTTTTATGTAATGTATTTATGAGTAAAGTAGACTTTAGCTAGTTTCCTCAAAGTTCAAACTTTTCAAACAATCTCACACAAAAGAATATTTAGAGGTAGCTACATCCATCCATCCATCCATCCATCCATCATATATAGCGTATGCAAATATACATATATATATATAGTTTTGTCACTTTGTGGCACCAACCCTTTGAGAGATAACCCTATCGAGAATTAACAAAGAAATTTTGTCGATTTGTGGTAGCCGATTGAGATTGATGAAAAGGGAAAGGACATTAAGGAAGAAAAGTAGAAAAAGTAGGCCATCCATGGCCGAGGACAGTTGGAAGGAAGAAGTTCATATTGGTCCCTCTCATTTATAGTCATGATCTGCCATTTGCCATTTGGGTACGTAATTTCAGATAACCTAAATATATATATATATATATATATATATATTTAAAAAGGCCATTGATTGGAGGTATTGAAGCAGAGACTATGCATGGCTGATGGCACTTTCTGAATTAATATGGCTAACGTACTGCTGTGAACGTAGAGCAAGTAGTTGGCCTGGTTTCATATAATGGGACTGTTGACAGGTGTGAACTGAAGAGTTAATTTGTTGCCCTCCCAACTTTGACCACCTCCATAGTCCATACATACACGCACGCTCTCTCTCTCTCTCTCTCTCTCTCTCATGCCAGCTTAAGTTTGAATAGTTGATTCAAACAAATTTTTAAAGGGTACGTACGAACCATTCCGGCCAGTGATCTCTTAAATGCTTAAAACTTCCAACCAAATTCTCACCAATTTCTTAGCAAGTTGGGAAGTTCGCGTTTGGATATGTATAATTAATTAGAAAATATTAATGAGAAAATATATATCTCCATTGGCAGCTCGCTGATAGCTGTACGTACGTACGTGCTCTACGTATTCTCCTTAGAATATTGTACATACCATATACGTCTATATGCATTGGTCATGTTGGCGTTTGCTCAGTATCGCAGGCAGTATTTGATCTTCAATTATTACAGGTGCCAATCGGTCCGGTCCGGCGATGGATCGAAAGTTATCATTTCTTTTTTAGATCGAATCCAACATCTTTAGGGATTGGTAATTATCGACCCGATCGGGTCCAATCAGTCATTCGGTTAATCTAATTATTATTTATTTAATTTTTAACAAATGAATTATCAAATAAATCATTTAAATTATTCAATTAAAATTAAATGAATTAGGTAACTAACTCATTAAAAATATATATATGATCAATATAATAAGCTAAATAAAAATTACATCATTTATTTATATAACTATTATATAAAAATAATATATTAAATTATTAAAAATATTTTTAAATATAAGTAAGAGTCAGTCCAATTCAATGTGGTCCAAAATTAATACTCTGTACCAGATTGAATTTTTTCATTTCATAGGTCCCAGATTGAATTTTTTCATTTAATTTCATTTCAATCTATACCAGATTGAATTTTTTTCATTTCATAGTTTGTGGGACCAATAGTGATTGGTTTGGAGTTTGATCGGACCGGATCGAATGGTTTGATCTGGTTGATTTTTTCGGTCCGAACCAAACTCTTTACATCTCTAATTATTACCATATTATTGATATATTATGAGTGCTCACATCTCAAGTATACGAGTGATTAATGAAAATAATTCAAATTAAATTAATTTAAACTTGTTACCTTGACAGCTTGTATTTATTATATATTAGAGCACTAATATTGATTTTATCAAAATTCTTTTTCAAAATTTGATAGAAAATACAAGTTTGATAAATAGAGAATACCTAAAAAAAAATTACATCAGACTCATCAAAAAATTTTCGTAATATTTGATAAAAAAAAAAAAGTGAGAAGAATAAAAAGGAAGTATTTTATATTTAGCTTTTGAATAATAATGATTCATATGTAAGATTTTTTTAGATGTTTTATTTTTATCAAATTTATACTTTTTATTAAATTTTGAATTTTTTTTTTATAGAATCAATGTTAGTGCTCTTACTCATATTAAAAGAACTGTGCTAATAATAATTCTCTTGATTCATTTTTGTGAGTAGAGTGTCGCGGAATGTCTGTCCAACCAACATGCATGGTTGGATTTGGATTCCTGAATCCTGGCTTATATTGCAAGTAAATGGGAACTTCGTATCTTGACCCATTCTAATCATGTCTGGCTGCCTATACCTACCTACTCCCTTAATGTCTCGATCGATCCTAAACCCTATTATTTCTACCAAATAGAACAGAAACCAGGTTGGAGCCCAAAAGTAAGAATTAAACCAAAAACAAGACAATATTAATATTATATTGCCCTCGAATTTAAGGTACGTAATAACGTTCCACACGTATATACACGGCGTTACGTCCCTCCTCTCATGGTTCCAAAGGTTAGATTTTCCGGGTTTTGTAAGTCAACGTAAAGTTAATTATAAATAATGCATTAGAAAGTTATAAGAATAATGACGTTCATATTATTTTATAAATCATTAATTTACAACCAACTAATACTATAGTGTCATTTATTAGAAGCATTCAAATTTCTTTGATTTGAATTCCTCATTTTACAATGCACATGGCTTTTTTTTCCTTCCCTCATAAGAATATTAATATTGGCTTCATCACAGTCATCTTCAAAATTTGATGAAAATGACATATTTTTCATCAAAATTAAAGAAAAATTATGGTATAGTGCTAAAAAGAGCTTTAGGAGTCATGGTTGGTGAATCCAAACGCTTGCGACATGCATCTGTTCCTCTTTATGCTTTTACTCATTTTATTACTTGAAAGAATTTGTCCACTTGTCGTTTCTAATGAACCCAAAGGTTTTTCTTTTCCAAATCTAACTTCTCTCAACTGCAAGCGGTCGACCACTCAAAAACCCAAAGAGAGTCTGAGCTTCTTGCTTGATTATAGGATTTATAAATTTTATCAAGGCAGTAGTACAAGATGTTAATTAATAATAATATTACACTAACCATTAAATTTATGAACAGTAATTGGGATCTGATTTTTAGAATATTACACTATATTTTTTTAGTTGGGTGTAATTTTTAGAATAAAATTTTACTTTTGAAAATGAAGTACGATGGATCTTCAAATTTGAAGAAACATTTAAAATTAGTGTAGCTTACTTTTCAAGTTCATACACTTTGAAGAAGCCAGTGTAGATCACTTCATCTATATTTTTTTTTTCTCCAGATTTTGAAGATAGATTAGCTTTTTAAGGAACCCAATGACAGTGCTCGAACATGCACATCTTAAAGGGATCCTTAGAAATTTGAGGTTTTTTTTTTTTTTTTTTTCGCTTTAGTGTAAAAGTTCCCCATCATTATGGGAAGTACTTTACGTGTTTTGACATGCATGAACTAGTTCTTTGCTTTCTTTTCTTTGCTTTTGTCCTTTGATAAATAATAAATATAAGCCAAGAGAGTAACGCGCGACCAAAAGATCTCAACCACCTTGGGAAAGAATCAAAACAAGAGATTGCCGCATCTTTTACGTGTATATATATATATATATATATATATATATATATGAATATATATATGAATATATAAAATAGAAGTTACACCTGTGATCCATAAAAAAGAGGACCCTGATTACAAGCCAAACTACTAGACTATTAAAAAAACTCCCGCACACAAATTTTTTGAGACGGACAATATCTAAACTTCTAAAAACTCTCTACAGACAAAGCAAAAGTTTGTCTGAGAGTTTACAAACTCATTTTCACGGAGGAAATGGGGTAAAACAACCCCATCCTCCAAAAGAGGGGAAGGGGGAAACCGAGCCATTTTCTTTTAAAATGAGGAGAAGGCTAACTCACCTACATCCTCCAGAGGAGAAGAGAGCAGCCTAAGGAATATCCAGTTCCATATTTATTAAACCTAAAAAATAAAAATAAAAATAAAAATAGAAACCAATGAAATGGAAAAATCGAAATACATCTAAAAAGATATAGTTCTAATTTTCAACATTGAAGGAAACAAAAACCAACAGAGAAATACATTGGAAAAACAAAAAACACCAAACAAAGAGGTTGATGTGGCGCGTGAGGGACACACGCCACCCTAGGAGAGGCCAGCACTTCAACCCTTCAACGTCCAACGCCAGTGAACCCGGAAACACCGCGCGTAGCGGCGAAAAAGCTCTCGAGGATAGCAGAGCGTGAAGACCACGCGCGTGAGGGCCACATTCCGCTGTTCTATGCACGCCCTTCAATAGTCTAATAGATCGGCGGCTGACGAATCTTGTAGTAGGGTACAGGGTGGTCGGAGACCACTTAAAACGGTCCCAACTTCATTTCTCCTATATCAGCTTGAAAAAACACAAAAACAAAAAACATATGAGAGGGGAGGAAGTGAAGGAGGAGATGAGAGGGGGAGGGAGGGAGGGAGGAGCCAAAGCTCCTACCCCCCTGCGGAGAGGTTGCTACTTGTTTGTATAGAGAGGATCGAGAGAGAAAAAGTTTTAGAGAGAAAATGTTGCACCTGTAGTTTATATATATATAGTTACGTAATTCCAATTTGCTGTAATATTTTCCATCTAAAAAAAACTTACTGTAATATTTGTTATATCGAGCAAGCTTACATGATTTTGCTTCTTGAAGTCGACCACTCTCCTCTAAATAACTACGAGGTTATTTATAATCACATCTTGGCAACTACATCGTCCATGTTAGTTTCAGAAATAGTACTAGATGATCTAGTCTACAAATGTATATCATTGGTTAAACTTAAAATAATAAGTTGGATCTATTTTACTAACACACTATATATATCAACTTCACCTTATAGATTTACGTTCATAAAATTATTTTGTAAACAAAATATTCTCTATTGATTGATGCATGATGAGGGATATATATATATAGGAAAATGTTTTGCATCTCAATAATGGGTCTCGATTGTCTTTTCTTTTTCTTTTTCCTTTTTTTTACTATTGACTATTAAGTAGGTATTTTTTTTAATAATATTGTGAAATTTTCATGCTATATTTTCGTTTGGAGTTGTAAATTTTATTTTCTTCAGTTTTGACATTAAAATAAATGTTGAGTGAATAGATTACCTCTAAGAATTGACGTTTGTGTTCCTTGGAAGAAGTTGTTGACGTGGCGTTCCTTATTTTGGCTCTGCTAGGATTTTTCGGTTTGGGTGTCTTAGTGCCGTAATGGCTGTAGTTAAGGGCCCTTCTAGCTCGTAGGTGTTGGCGGGAAGACAACGATCTTTTACTGACATGATAGTGCAGTCTCCTTAATTGCCCCCTGTGGTTGAGATCCCTCTGCGTCCACCTAAAGTTATTGATAGAGAAATATGTGTTTCATTTTCCAAGGAAGTAATCGATAGGTCTGCCATTCCCTTCAAGTTTTCTATAGTCATAAAGTTTCTTAATCAACGCCCTACCTTGGATGCCATTCGATCGTTCATCAAAAGTGGGTAGGGGTAGAGTTTTAGCCGGTGGTTTCAACGAAGAGAAGGCCTCGCAACGTGTTCGTGTGGTGTTGTAATGAATCGTATTTTTTGAAGGCTCTTTTGAGGGAAGCCACAGACATTGATTGTGTGCCCAATCATTGTTTGTAGGTTCAATGAGGATAAAGAATCATCTATGGTGCTAGTTTGGATTGTTCTTCCAGGCTTACCTCCAGACTTTTATCATGAATCTTTCCTTAAGAATATCACCGCCTCTATTGGATGTTTCTTACATCAAGATAATGCTACGAGATGTGCTACAAGAATGAATGGGACAAGGGTGTGTCTATTGATCGACGCGGCTTGAGAACCAATTCCTAGGATTTGGATCGGTACCCCTCATCAGGAGTCTAATTTCTATGTGGAAATTGAATATGAAACGCTAACAACGTTCTGTTGCAGATGTAACTCTCAAGGGCATAACTTGAAGACTTGCCGATTGAATGATTCAAGAAAAAGGAACTAGGTGGAAAAAAGAAAGAGGGGGATAAACAAATGCAAGTGTAGATGCCAAAGAATCAAGATGTTGCAAATGATCAAACTACAATTCTCCAAATATGAAGATGAATGAATTAGTGGTCGTTTCAGAACCTAAAAAAGAGGGTCATGCTTTAGAGGTCTCAAGTAATGTGGAAGTCATTGTTCAACATAAGGATATCCTCGTGGGGGAGCCTGAAATTGTAGTTAAGGTTGCGGCAGAAGAGAGAGAGATATCTGATAGTGCCTTGCATTAAGTGATTCTTGTTGAAGAAAATTCATTGGCACTGGTTCCAATGTCAAATGCTTTTCGGTATGACCCTTCTTCTTTCAAGTTCCAACAAATGCGAGTGTCTCATGAGGGATTCTAGAATGTGGTTAAGGAAGCTCGGCAGGACTCTTCTATGTCATCGGGTCTTTTTGGGTTAGCTGCTAAAATGAAAAGGCTGGAGCAGGTACTCAAGGAATGGAATACCCGTGTTTTTGGATGCATGGAAGTTATATCTGAAATTTGAAAAGAAAAATCGAAGAACTGGAATTACAGCTTCAATCAAGTTTCTCGAAGGAACTAGAGGCTAAATTATTTAATGCGAAAGAAGAGTTTGATGTATGGTTGCAAAGAGAAAATATTAGACTTTCACAATAGGTGAAGTTGAATTGGCTAGAGAATGAGAGGCGTAAGGCCAATTTTTAAAACATTTGCAGCTATCTCTAAGCCAATTGTGAAGGAAATGACGTTGCGGGATGGCTTAGACAGTCTTGAATCTATACACTTTGGTGATGTGGAGTACTTCAGTTCTTTTCTTCATGCAAGACCTCAAAGAGATCCTCCAGACCTTTCATTGTATGTTGAAAATGCTATATTGGAGTAGGATAATTGTGCGCTTCTACAGCTCCCTTCAATCCAAAAAGTAGAGGAGTCCATGTTCTCTAGCCCGGTTGATAGTAGTCCAGGTCTGGATGACTTTGTATTGAGCTTCTACCAGTCATGTTGAGACATTGTAGAAGATGATGTGATGAAGTCAATAAGAGAACTCTTCCATGGAGCTCCTTTACCGCAGTATTACTCGACCTTATATATTGTATTAATTCCAAAAGTGTTGCAACCTACAGGTTTTGATAAGTTTTGACTTATAAGTCTATGTTCTGTAATTTATAAGGTTTTCTCTAAGATTCTTGTCAAAAGGTTGTCTCCCATGTTTTTGAGTAAAACTATTTTTTTTGGAGCAAAGTGCTTTTTTGCCAAGAAGAAGCATTTTTAGAATATTGCATTGGCACAAGAAATTATCCATATGATTAATCAGATGGCTTATGGTGGGAATGTATTCATTAAAGTGGATATGGCTAAAGCATATGATTGCATTGATTGAGACTTTCTTTTACATGTGATGAAGTCTTTTGGGTTTTCTTCGCTGGCATGTGAGCTTATTCAACAGTGTATAGCCACCTCTTGGTTCTCTCTGGTCATGAATGGTACAACAAAATGCTTCTTTCCTAGTGGTCATGACCTATGCCAAGGGGATCCTTTGTCTTCATATCTACTCATCTTGGTGAAGGAGTTGCTCTCTCATTTGTTGAAGCATAATCTCGAGAGCGGCAAAATAATCCCTTTCTCATACCCTAGAGATGTGCCTCTTATATATCATTTGTTGTATACTGATGATGTTATTATTTTTGCTAATGGTGGAAGGTCCTCGATTAAAATGACCTCTAATATTTTTACTATACATAAGGAGTGGTCTGACCAGATGGTTAGTAAAGAGAAATCCTCCATCTTTTCTCTAAATACATATCTTTGAGTAGGAGACAGAGTTTATTGGAGTTAACTTCATTTTCGAAAGGCTCTTTTCTGATAAAATATTTGAAGGCCCCTTTGTTTTCTGGTCGTATGAGAGTGTTACACTTTGATGATTTGTTGGGCTGTATTAGAGCACTCTTGAGAGGCTAGCAATCAAAATTATTATCAACTGGCGCAAGAGTTCTTTTGCTTCGGCATGTGGTGGCTAGTATTCCAATCTATCTGGTTTTGGTGGTGCAAGCGCCTAAGATGGTATTCAATTCTCTTAATTAGATCATTAGTAATTTGTTTTGTGGATCCTAAGGTGGTAAGCCAGAATGCAAATGGATGGCTTGGTATAGGATTTGCAAATTGACTTGGGAGGGTAGTATTGGTTTGAGGATTTTAGAGGAAGTGCAAGTTTTTTTATTTATGAAACTTGGCTGGAAGTTGTCACAAAGCTCACTATGGACAAATTTTGTTAAAGCAAAATACATTAAAGACTAGCATATCTCTTTAGTAGATTCGAATAAAGACTCTCCATTTTTGTGAGGTATTATGACTGCTGTTCTGAAACTTTTGAGCCGTTCCACTTGACATCTATAGGATGGGAATGTATCCTTTTAGAGATACAAATGGTTGAAATCTAGAGCAATGGTGGATGAAACTCCTATCACTGAGTACCCATCTTTGAAGGTACAGGAATGTAGGATACATGATAGTTGGGATGTAGGACTATGTCCTAAGGAACTTAGTGGGAGCCAACAAATTGGAAGAGGTCTTGGAAGGTCTCAATCTGCATAAGGAAGGTGCAGATATTGTTATATGGATGTCGAGTGCAGATGGGGAATTCTCCTCGAAGTCAGCTTGGGACTCTCTTCGTGTCATAGGCCCTCAAATGTCTTGGACTGACTGGATGTGGAACTCGGCCTTACCCAAAAAGTATTCAATTACGCGTTGGAAAGTTTTAAATTTTTTCCTTAGCATGGATGCCCGTATTCGTGAACTGGATATTTCGACGGTATCAAAGTGTGAATGTTGTGTGGAGGGATTTTTAGAAGATCAAAATCATGCCCTAGCAAGTGGCACAATTGCTAGAGAAATATGGTGTCGTGCTTCTTTGCTTTTCGATATGTGTTTTGACTCGCATTGCTCATGGAAAGAAAAGTTGGAACTATGTTTAGACGAGCTAATAAATCATCCCAAGCTGGTAATTTTCTTGACTTTGATCCTGTGATTATAACATGGTCACTCTGGGTTTGGAGGTGCAATGCTCGTATGGAATGTAAATTAAACTCTGTGGACTCCTTATGGATGTTGATAAAAACGACCATTGGTGGAGATTCGGATTCATGCTTGAAGAAAATGCAAGGTTGGTGATGAACTTGTCTTGCAAGCCCTTTCTATCCCATTTAGACCTTGAAAAGAAAGCCAAGTTCGGCTTGTTCATTAGCAAAAACCAACTCATGGATGGCTAAAGTTAAATGTGGATGGCAATTATCTAGGAAATTCGGGTTACATGGGCGTAGATGGGGTTGTTCGAGATGATTAGGGGAGACTTAAGCTAACTTTTGCAAAATGTTTAGGCTAGGGAATAAATAACTCAGTTGAGTTTTTGGCTCTATATCTTGGATTGAAATATTGTAAAGACCTAGAACTCCTTAATGTGAAGGTGCAATGGATTCTCTTTTAAATGTTAGTTGGTTTGATAAGGATAAATGTGGTATATGGTACTTAGAAAATTATTGGGAAGAAATCCTTGAGATGTTGGCTAGCATGCAGGTTGCTTTTTGGCACATCTATAGGGAGTGCAATGCAAGGGTAGACTAACTTGCAAGTATGGCATCTAGGAATTTTTTGGGAACGTGGATGCATTCCAGCTTGGTTCCTCATTTGCTCAAAGGAATTCCGAGAATTCATAGATTCGATCTTCCATCACTATGCTGCGAAGCGTCTAGCCTGCAGCTAGTTTTTGCTCTGTTTTATCTTGGTTGTGTCTTTATATTGTTGCAGTTTTGTTTCATTTAAGCAAGTGCATGTTAGATAATTTCTTTTAAGTAGTTTTAATGATGAATAATGTAATTTGATTAGTGGTTTTATTTGTAACCACAGTTTCCTTCTGCCATGGGAGGAATTTTAATAAAGTGCCAAAGATACCACCAACATTTTGGCCAAAAAAAAAGAGTAAACATATTTCTTATGATTCCGTGTCAAACTATTTTTGGAAGGAAGATTATATATGTCATCTTGGGGAGTGAGTATTGATCGCTATCCCCTTTCTCTGCCTGACTCTATCCAAGAACATGAATTATACAATCTTCAGAAAGTGTTGGTGAAATAGGCTTTTATGGTTTGTAGTCGATTTTTTCATTTTTGCAAGTTTTCCAAACAAACCTATCTACCTAATTAGAGTACTCTTAAATTTCCTACCTACCTAATTCAACTTGTTACTTCCTTAGAGTTGCTTCTTTTTAAAGAAAAAAAAATTGTGAAAAAATACAAATTGCATTTTTAAAACATAATCAAACATATATTTTCATTTTCTGAAATTATTGAACCTACAAAATCCTCATTCTCTCATAATTAAATCTTGAACACTGCAAGTAAAAAGGGTTAGCAAAATCAGGTCTTACTCGCACCTTCCAATAGGGCTGTAAAAAGATCGAACCAGACCGGCAGATCGGATTGGGACTAGACTGAACCCCTATCATATTTTTATTTTTATTATATATATATATATATGCATATATAAATAATAGTATATTAATTATAATATTAATATTAATATAGATTAATATAATAACATATTAATATATAATATATATTAACATATTAATATATAATATGTACTCTTATAATATTAACATATTATAATTTATAATAGTTGACTAATTATAGTAGAAAAATATAAATTATAGTATATCTATATAGAGTATTAGTAATAATTTATAAGTAATAAATGTATTATTATTGTTTAATATATTATTACTAATTTATCACCATTTACTAACATATAAATATATAATATACTAATGTAATAGTGTTATTAGTTATAGTTTATTAGCATACTTAATATATAATATATATTAATATATTAATATATAATATATACTCTTATAATATTAAGATATTATTTTTTATTTATTTAGACTCTTAACTATTAAGGACTCTTAAGTGTTAAGAGTTATTCTTTTTTTTTATTTGGGTTTTTAAGAATTGATTTTTTTTCCTATTTTTTCATTTAGATTATTTTTCTTTTGCCATTTTTTTAAGAGTAAGTTTTTTAATTTTTTTTGCTTAAATCTATGATAATTCGTAAATTTAGCTAAAAATAATTAAATTTAGGCCAAAAAAATATTTGATCGTTGCAAAATTTTAGATTAAATTTAGCCTATTAAATCATATTAGGTATTCTTGGACCGGACTAGACCGATATGGATCTAATAGAAGTTCGGTCCTCTCCAGAATGAGAATTCTTAAACCGAATAAAATCGATCCATAAATTTTTCGAATCAAAGTGAACCATTTATACTCCTATCTTCCATGGAGATTGATATCATAGAAGGAGAGCTCCCATGAGTATAGGGTTATGCACCGAGGATATATATATATATATATAGCTAGCTAGCGAGGGCTATATAACTTATGGGCTGGCCCGCTGCCCCTTCTGGGGATACCCTCAGTTCAAAGTTTAAACTCAATTTGTACAAATGCTAATTCATGGTTTAATTTTCACGGACCATTTCATTGTTTTTTTCCTAATATCAGAAATTGAAAAATAGTGTAAATATAAGATTAACATGAAAAATTAATTTTTTAATAATAAATCAGACTTTTTTTTAAACAAAATGCGCATTGGTTATACCATTATGATTATATCAAGTATTAGATGTTGACATGATAGCCTTTTATTTATTCATTTCTATCATAAATTAAACCTGGGCCCAAACTTTTATGAGGTCTTGCCTCATGCCTGACCATCAGGATATCAACAATCTTGACTATTGGATCATAAAAGTTCGATCACATATACGCATAAAAGTAGGTATAATTCCTCATAAAAGTCGTTTAATTTCACATATACTCATGCATTATCTACATATCTAACTAGGAACACTCAAATCGACAAGAGAATGTAGGAATGCACGGGATAACCGGAAAGTAAGAAAATTAATCATGGGCTCTGAGAAAGCTTTAATTTGAAGGAAAAATAAAGGAAGTTTAAATAAACATCTAAAATTGGGTATTAAGCTCAGGCTCTGATAATAAAATGATATGAAAGCATTGGGCTAATTTCTCATCAAACGATCCTGTGATGCTTTTTCTTACGGCAGTGTCTGTATGATAAGACTATAATCTGAAATCCCACTTCCAAGCTGAAGTATATTCAGAATAAAACCACATAAGAATCATCATGTAGATTATCAAATACATGGTATAATCTTCATTTCATGTTCATAACAATCTTCTTAAGGCTTTGGCTGGAGATTATGCAAGTATCTGACTACATAATCATGTATGTTAGAGTAGAGACTAGAAAACATTCCTCTTTACAAATGGTGGGAGTTATATCTAACAAGGCTAGATAAAAGTTTGAGGCCCCATAAATGAACCGAATAAAACATTGAAGCCCTGGGAGTGAGAATTAATTACTGACTTCCAAATTACTCAGAAAAGCGAATGGTGTAACACAAAAAAGAAGCAAACTCTAAATTGACCCAGTAGCCAAAAACTCACCCATATAGTCCCGGAATTAAAGATGTTGATGATCTGGAATAGCGTTCCAGGAGGGTCAAGACTTTAGCAGCCTTCCTACCAAGATGGCCATCCTCATGAACATTCCGACCAGCCAGACCAACAAGAAGTACTCTAGCTGTTGATCCATAGCATTCCACCATTTCTTTTTGCACAAAAACCTTCTCCAAGAGTCCCAAAGCCTCCTCCTTTAGAGAATTCGTTCCCCACGTCAAAGTCTCTAATATAGGTTTTATGGCATCGGCCTTATGTAAGACATTGGCCCCTCTCTGAGGAGAGCCATCCAGAACCAAAGTAGAAAGTGTCTGGATTGCTTCATAGGCAGTTGCATCAGCCTTTTCGCTTAAAAGCATTACCAAGTCCGGCAAAGCCTTTGCCTCCAACAGACAGAATGTATCAGTCACACTACAGATACCACCATGTGCTGAGCATAAAGGATTACCTGATGGCCGGAAGCACCAGCAACTACTTGATTTGACAACAGTGAGCTTCGGACTGCTCATGGAAAGAGTACCGATGAGTGCTGCTGCATTTGCCTTTGCTGTTAGAGAACCAGCCCTGAGAAAGTTTACAAGCAAAGGGTATGCTCCTCTTTCAACCAAAATACGCTGCGACTTAATATTTGTGGGATCTGAGAACCTGAAAAGTGCACTTAGAGCATTTTCTTTTGCTTCGATAGTCCCCGTTCGTAGAATTTTTAGAATAGCATCAATTCCGTCCAATTCAATTAACTTCATGGTGAGTCTTCCTTCTGATTTTGGTAGGTTTGCTAATAGACCAGCAGCAGCCATCTGTACATCACCCTTATCCTCATTCTCCAGAAACCCCACCAAGGCCTCTAGCCTCCTTGGCTTGAGAAGGTATTCCACAACTCCTTGTGGCTCATGCTGAGAGAAAAGGAAGAGTAAATTGATGGCAATCTCCCGAATTTCAGAGTCAGAGTCATCAAGAAGTGGAAGCACTAGGGATACACCATTGTCAGTAAGAACCACTTTCTTAACCAACCCTGCTTCAAACTTGCAAATTCCTAGCAGGGTACGCAAGGCCGGCCTTCGGAAATTGTGGGCTGAGTTAGCTTTCTGCTGCAAAGCTAACAAATTAGTGATGATAGGCTCTAACTCAAGTTGTGCCCCTTCTTCATCAACAAAGAATTTAATTCCATCATCTTCAGAAGCAAGTTTCTCAAGGATTTCAGAGCATTTCACAACAATAACTGTGCGCACATGCGGAGCAAACATCAGTTTCAAAACAAGTGAAACTCCACCAGAAGCAGCAATGAGCTCTTTATTGGCATAGCAACCTGATAGTTTAACCAGGGCCGATAAGGATAATTCTTTTGACTCAATATTCCCAGTTGTCATCTCAAGCAAAGGAGGTATAACCCCTTCCGCGCCAAGGAGCTTCAGATTCAAATCAGTCAATTCTGTATTAACAATTGTTCTTACCATTGACATCCTCGAAGACTGGGGCCCTGAAAATTTTCAGAATGATAAAATAATATGACTGATGTTGCATTCTAAGGATTCTAGACAATCAGGCATTCTAGCTTTAGTGTTGAACATATAGAGAGAATAAGATGAGAAGGGCATATATGGATACCAAAGGATTAGAATCAATCTACAATACATATCAACTCGTGTTGTGCCTTCTTAATCATTCATTAGAATAATGAAATAGTGCTGCTTATAGTTACCAGAATTTATGGTCATGGCTGCAGACCACCACCACATGCCATGAGTATCATGAAATGATATTGTGAGCATTATGTGGAGATGTGCTGATTTACCCGATGACACATTCTCTATAATTCAATTAAACGACAGTATTGATGGAATCTTCACAAGTATGAATCACAAAAAAAACATTGCAAAGTTTTCATATTTTATTTCTCGTGTAACCAAGTAAAAACATGTTATACCTAACCCTAAAGGAATTATATCCCCATACCTTGAACTATGCGATCAATAAGTGGTTTATACCATCCAGCTTTGGCGGCACGGGAAATATTCTCCTCATCTATCTCAAATAGCTTCATCAAGATTTTTTCGGCAGTCTGTGCTGACTCCCTCTGAAGACCCTTTAACAGCGTGACAAGAAAAATAATTGCACTGCATTGCTGAGAGAGTTTCCTGCAGACAGACGCATTCCAGCCAGATCTCTCTTGCAACAACTCATAAAGCAAGTCGATTGCGGCCTTTGAGATGCTTGGATCACGCCCTAAGCAAGGAATAATGAGATCCCATCCCCGGGAATCGAACACTTTCTCCTATGAATTTGATTCAACTTTTCAATTTAGAAACTGTGAAGCATTTTTTTCATTTTCTCGTTTTTTTTGTTATTTTAAATCAAGAAACAACTGAGAAATTCAAATATATGTTGTTACAGTATCTGTTGTTTTATGATATGAAATATAATTCATCTATATTTGAAATAATAGGAGTGCACGCCCCATCAAAACCAGCAAAAGAAAATTCATTCACGAGGTGATTGGTTAAACATTGAATATGTAAAATTTAACCATATTTTTCAGTGCAACTCTTCTTAGCTCTTAAGGGCCCTGATATTTTGTACACCATGCAATCCATCTTTTCCCTCTTCTTTTTTCACAAAAAAAATAAAAAATAAAAAAATAAATAAAAATTCATTTTTTTCAATTAGAAGGCCTATGGAAGCTTCTTACCTTGTTTCTCGCATGCCCTTCGACAATATCTTTCAAGGTAATCAAAATCTTTCCTTTAACATCTCTGTTGTGGGAGCTTCCGAGGATAGAGATTACAATATCAGTAAGCCCTCCAATGGAAACCCAGTCCTTGTTAGTAGAACTTTCTCTCACAAGATACTGCATCTGACTCAGTGCCTCTTGCACAGATGAGTCGACACCTGACAACAGCTTTGCCTTGGAAGATCGTATAATGAGGCAGTAATTAAGTTCCCGCCACTCTTCAATTGATTGTCTCAGTGGAAGGTTAGACCTTAGAGAAATATCTTCTAGAACCTCACCTGTTTCAGGATCCGTTTTCTTGCCACTGTCTAACCAAGCTATGAGGGCATCTCGCTCACATGTTGTACCAGTGCAAAGGCTGACAGGATCAGTCATCACAGATCTACAGATACAACAATGAAAAGAATTTAGCGGTGGGATATATTCTTCCGTATTATCATATCGTTCTATGACCTGAACTCTCTGGAGGTACTGCTCCTTGACTTCTTCATAGTCCCTTGCAGCATCAGCTCGAGAGAGGAGCTCAATAACCTGCTCCAAAAAGAGAACTTCGGCTCTTTCTTTCCGGTTGGCAGCTTCTTCTTTTTCTCTTCTGAAGCTTGCTAACTCTTTGCTTATCTCAGAGGGCTCCACAGGCACCCCAACTGCCCTCGCAATTTCTTCAAGCATGTCATTTGCAAAACAATGGTCAAGTTTCTGGTCTCTAATACCTTGGTTTAATTTGTCAACAATTTGGAGCTGAGAATGTGAAGCCTCAAGTTCCACTCTTTGCATCTCATTCTGTAACCTAAGCACCTGATCTGATATCCGTGACAGAACTTCAGTATTTGCAAGCGACAGTGCAGCCAAAGACTTTCCAATATCCCTTGTGACTTCTTGTACCTCCTTGACAATGTACCGGCACCTGATTAGTAAGTAGAATCGGGCACAATGTTTATACTTCTCAACCAAATTATTAGCCTTTTTAACATCTGCTTCAAGAGACTCCAGGGCGAGCCTCGCAGCTTGAGAATCATTTAATTCTCGACTCTGCAATTCCTTCAAGACTGGTTCAATTTCAAACAAGTGCTCTGATAGGACCTTGAAACTCTCCTTCTGGAAAAGAACATCCTTTGCTGCCTGAGCTGTTTTAAAGACCTGATTCGTTAGCACAGTCAAGATGGTCCCTATAGGTATGAGCTCCAAAGACATCACATTGACCTCTATGCCAGATCTTCCATCACAACCATAGAAAGTAAGTTGCTTCCATGACCTAGAACTTGAAGATCAGACAACCACGGTCTATATCCTCACCCTCCAGCGATTTCCACCGTGCCACTCCTGTTTTTGAGTATCTAAACTATTCCCCTCTTTACCTATTCATTAGTACAAAAAAAAAAAAAAAACTCCTCAAATAAGCCTTTAAACCAGAAAAGGGGGAAAGGGAGGGGTTGGAGAGGAAAGAAAGCAAACGAATATCAATTTAACAACAGACGCCAATCTAAAGAAACATGCACACATAAATAAGCTGCAACTTATAAATTCAGAGCTTTGTCAGTGGGGAAGAAAAAGTTATTGATCTCTCACACGTTGCAAATCTAAACAAACAAATTCATGTACCAGCAACTTGGATATTGACCTCCACAAACTTATATCATGGAAACTTTTGGGGGTAAAAGAATTCACATCAACCCAATTATAATCTTCCAATAACGTTATAGCAACAAACTTCAAAAATGAAAACCAAAACTACATTAAGATAAATAAAAATCCAATGTCTAAAAGAGGCACACTACATAAGCTTTCGAAATTTCAAATATGAAATAGCTACAAGGAAAACCATAATTCCTCTGTTTGGCTCCTGAGAAAGGGTCTACAAGGAAAAGCATATGGATTTTGATTCTTTAATGCCCCTCCTCCCCCCAAAACGAAAAAAAAAAAAGAGAGAGAGAGAGAGAACAATAAAATAACAAATACAACAAAAGAACTGCATTTCTTTTCTTTTTCATCAGATTTCTCGGCAGCCAAACAGAATTTAATCCTCATTCATAGTACATGCAAGGAAAACAAAATAAAAGGCCATACTTACAGTCTCTCTTCAATTCCTCCGAAACAAGAACCATACGAAAGAAAAAAGTCAAAACACGGGTGAGAAAATCTCAGCACGCTGGAACTCAAGCATTGGCACTATCGATGGCTGCGGACCTTAGGATAATACAGACATTGTTACGTACGGAAAGTGAGGACTTGGATATTATGAAGTCAAGGTTCTTCCAGGGAAATTTCGAGACAACATATGATCTCATCGTTTGTATTTATAGCACGCGGTGCGGAAAAAAGAAGAAAGAGCGTGTGAATATTTCGGGAAACTTTAACGCGGAGGGGGCAACTAATCGAATTTAACTTTTCTTCCAGCCAGTGTCGTGGATTTTTCCGGGAAAATTGTTTTGCTTCTCTTCCTTTTGGACTGGTCCTTTCTGGCAGTGACAGTTGATTTAAATGGTAGTTCTTACCAGAGCTCCAGCCTCCATTTCCTCCCTCGGGGTCAATGGATAAAATTCTATTTGGGATTCACTAGGGTTGCAAACGAACCAATTAAACATAAGCTTGAGTTCAATCGAGTTGAGTTGAAGTTAAATAACTCGAGTTCAAGTTTAAGCCAACTTAAGAGTTTGTCGAGTCCGACCGATTAAAGATGAACTCGAGTCGATTCGAGTTATTTATTTATTTTTATTTTTACTCTTTAACGATTCGAGCAAATCGAACTGAACTGAGTTGAGTAATTATTCGAATTGCTTACTCTTTATAAATATTTGATTTAATAATTTTTTTTGGACTTAATATATTATTATTGTAAAGAAACAAAATATGTTACTTGTACATAAAATAACAAAATATATTATTTATAAAAAGTATTAAAATTAATAGATATAACATATAAAATATATACATTAAAAAAATATATATAAGAGTATACATATATATGTATATATAACGAGTATTGTTACGAGCTCAAAACGAGCCAAGTCAACTTTATACGAATTTTGTTCAAGAACCTAAACTGAGTTGAGTCGAGATTATACGAGTTTAGCTCGTTTAATATTCGAACCAATATTAGTGCTCATAAACAACTCATTTATTAAATGAACCGAGTTCGAATCGAGTTTATACAAATCGAGCTCAAATTGTTCACGAGCAGTTCTATTCGTTTGCAGTCCTAGATCCCACTAAGCGGGAGCGAAGTCACATACAGGAGGGTAAAGGGGTTTATATATTTTTTTTTTTAAATATATATATAACTGGAATATATAATATACAAATAAATTTTAACCTCATCTTATATATATATATATATATATATAACTGGAATGTATATATTATCTTTTTATAAGTTAATAGGATAATATTAATCTCATCTTATGTTGACTTCCTCTCTAAAAATCTATCTTAATCCTTTATCTACAAAATTATTTTGATGAAAATGATATTTGCACATAGCAAAGCGTACACTTGCATACACGCGATTGACGTTGATAAATTAATAAAACGGTGCGTGGCTCTCTCTTCCTCCCTCCATTTCAAATTTCGTTTCTTTCCACTTCGCATCCCAACTCGCGCAACAGTCGTCTTCTTCTTCTGCTTCTTTGTATTCTCGATGTTGTCTCTTCATTTGCGCATCTTCTTCTCATCTTCCTTCTAATTTGGCAATTAATGAAGACTAACTAATTCTTTCATTTTTATTTCTCATCATGTGGTCATCACGAAAGGTGCGAAGATTCATGATTGATAATATTGAAAAAAATGTTGGAGAAGGGTGACTGTTTGGCGTTGTTGGTTGAGAAAATACGACATTGCAAGAGAACACAGTTCGCTTCAAAAGGCAATTCCATCGTTTTAAAAGCACTATATGGTACCATTACAACATTTTCCTTTATTTCTAGACATTATTCAACCAAAAACTAAGCAAAATCAAGTATAATCATGTATCAAATAACCCAAAAAAACTAGTGAGAAAATAATAAAACGATACTTTTTCTTGAGTCTCTCTTCCTCCTTCATTTCAAGTTAATAAACGGTGCGTTTACTTGGAAAATTAATTCACCTCCTTCTTCACTTTACATGAGCGCTCCTTCTTTCCTAAGCATTTTGGCTTGTTCTACTTCAATTCTTTGACTAGCCCCTCGCAAGGCGTCTCTGGGTTTTACCGAGAATGAGTTTCCGATGGGGAATGAAAGTAGAGCTGTTGGCACGAGGGAGGCGGTGGTGAAGGAATTCGTGTTTGATTTTAGTGAAGAATTAGAGAGGGACTCTTTGCCTGCTGATGAGCTCTTTGATGGTGGAAAAATCTAGCCTTTCACCCCTCCTTCTCGGCTACAAATTAGCAGAAAATCGGAGGTATACACAACTCCAAGAAATCCTCTTTTGATGTCTCCGAAATCCCCCATATCACTACGGAAAAAGGACATTTTTTGGTGTGTTCTCGCCTCGCCGGAAGAAACATTCCAACCGATTTGCGATGGAAGTGGAGAACACTCGCTGGAAAACAGAGCATGAAAGAGGATCGACTAGAATCTCTCTCTTTGTCGCGGGTCAAAGCTTATTGAAGTAGAAAACTCGAATGCCCTCTTCCTCCGACGATGGCAGACCCTCAGACTGCCTCCGACAAAGCATCCAACGACGGCAATCTCTTATCTCACGCGTGAAAGGTACACGACCCCCTTCCCTCTCTTCTCTCTCGCGGCAAACCATCAATCGAAATCTTCTGTCGCGGCTAAATAAGCTTTCCTCCTCATTTTGATTTTGTTCTTTTTTTTTTTTTAACTATTTCGGCTAACACGTCAGCCGTGTCCGCAAATGTTACACAATAACGTGTGTACCTATCACTACTCTAGATTAATTACTTATAAGTCCAATTTAAAAATAATTAATTAATTAATTCGATTTAAAAATAAAATACATCTTACATAAATAAAATGATCTAATGACACGATGAGACATTGAATATTGTTAAATATATATATTTATTGTTATAATTTTAACTTTATTTAGCCCCTCAAAACAAATTTATGGCTCTGCCAGAGCCACTATCACTAGGGGAGTTCGGTCTGGTACAATTGGTCTTGGAGGGACTTTATGGCGCCCACGACTCCCCCCTAAGATTTAGAGGGACTCGCGACACCAGGATGATTATCACATAGGTCAATCATCTCATCGTTTAGTGCTCCAAGAGTGAGTATGAAGCATGCATAAAGTGTACAAATAAAATATTCGTAGTGAAAAATAAAAGGTCATCCATTCTAGTACCAGAAATTTAAAATCTATAATCCCAATTAAAACTTTTTACAAAATTCTTACGATTGTCCAACTAACCAATAAGGTGAAAACCAAACATTAACTCACGACTACAATATTCCAAAGCTTCACTTCTCGGGCAGAACCAATCCAACGCTCAAACTAGGCCTCTGCAACAAAACTACAATTCCATAAAACGGAATCGTAAGTGAGCCTGATACACCACGTAAGATGTGAATTTCAGTAAGTAAGCAATCAAACACAACTAAGAGTTTAAAATTGTATTCATGCAACCAACACAATCTACTAGCATCCAAGAATATATATGTAAGAAATAAATCCGTCCTTTTCTCTGAAAGGACACATCAATACAAGAGAAAATAACTCCGTCATTTTCTTCGAAAAGGACGCATTAACATACACACACTAAACTGTCATTTCCCATAAAGGAACTCAACATGCACACTCGTCCTTTCCTAAAATGGAACTCCACACGCACACCAATCCGTCATTTCCTAAAAAGGAACGAACACACTAGACCATCCTTTCCCAAAAAGGAACGAACGCACCAGACCGTCTTTTCCTAGAAAAGAACGCATTTAGCCGTATACGTCATCCATCATTTCCCAAAAAGCAACACAATTCCGCTAACCACCCTTTCCCAGAAAGGAGCGCATTAACAACTTACGCCAAAAATCCCGTTTCTGGCTCACAACACAATTCCTTATTATTATTAATCATATATCATGGTCTCCTCTAGGGACCATCCATACGTCTTGATTCTATTCGCCACACCATGGGTAACAACCATACATGTGACTTTGGAACGAGCGATACCCAAGTAATCACGCCCAACAAGTACCATGACCAAGCATCCTCTAACCCCAGCCAGCAGAGGAGCCCCGAAGTTGGCATAAGATCGTTACCATCTCGTCCGATCTCGTTGACGCCCAGTGACAACCCAGGAGACGTCACTTCAGTATATTCCGCTCCCGAGTGACCAAAGGAGTTTCACCAAGATAATGTCTCATATCGGCTTGGGGTCATGATACACACGCACCCACCACTATGAATAGACCAAACCACAAACCACTCAAACATACTTATCATCAAAACATCTCACAATCATGAATAATCAGACCAATCAGATATAAGATATACATGATAAAAAGTAATTGGATGGTATGACAATATTTCACAGCAATGAAATAATTCAACCAAACATTTATAAATTCAACAAATAATTCCACAACAATCCAATCACAATCAATCCAACTACAAGGTAATCTCATCCTCCATTTAACGGCCTCAGACTCAACCAACCTACTCCCAAATTTTATTAATGTTATTAAACAGTTATCAAACACTTCAAAGTTGCAAATAAAAGAGTTAGCACATAAATATTATTTTAACCCTAAAGTTGAGTTTGGAATATTACTTATAGTGGAATGAGCAATCTGGATCATCGAACGAGCGCCGAATCACGGTGTCCACAGTGGGGTAAAATCATACGTTGATCGACTCCTAGCATGGCTAGTGGCAATTTGGGCTAGGGTGCTTGATTTGACCCCAGAAGCTAACGAAATACTCATTAAAGGAAGGAGAATCTAATAGCGATGGTGGTGAAGCGATGCAACTACCGAAAGGTAGTGAATCTATACAAAAGTATGCAACCGTGCATAGGAGAGTGAAGGAGAATGAGAGGTGGTGGTGACTCGGTTGAAGGAGTAGAGCTAGGGGGAGGTCGCCTGAGGTGGGGGACCATGATGGTGGTGGCGGTGATGCCGAACGGTGGCGAACGACGACGGCAAAGGTCTAAACCCGTGGGTTACATACCCATTTCGGGTGGAGGAGGAACGGCGAAGCTGGGTGGTTATCAACGATGGATTTTGCTTGCCAGAGGATGGGGAAGCTAGTGGTGGTGGCGATGAGGCAGTGGGGTGGCTCATGACGAAGCTACGGCAACTCAAAATGGAAGAAATCCATTTCAGGCTTAATGGATTTGGGGCTATCGTGGGTGGTGTCGATGGTTGGGGTAGCTACTAGAGATTGCTAGGAGCCTACCAGTGGTGGTCAGAGGCCATGGTGGCCGGCGGTGGAGATAGAAACGGGGGAAGACCCTTTGAAACCCATTTTGGGTTAAGGGAAGGTGAGAGGCGAAGAGGGCATCGTTGGGACAGAGTTTACCGATGGTAGGTCGTCGATGGACGACGGTTCTGATGAGAGGGGTGGTGTCATCCCTAGCGGCTAGTGATGGCTGGGCTTGGAGGAAGAAGATTCGGCCATGGGAGAGGGAGTGCACACGAGATAGAGGGAGAAAAGGAGAAGAGAGAAGAGATAAGAAAGAGAAAGAAAGAGGGAAGAAAATGAGGGCTAGGGTTTCCTCTTTGGACTATTTATAGGTCCAACGCATTGGAATATTCAAACTGACAAACGATGTGCTTAAAACACTTATCTGAAAATAAGTAAAATCAACTTAACTTAAAAACACTCAGAGGAATTAAAATAAAATATATTATTTCAGCTTAACTTTAGTTCATAACATAATATTCTCTATCATTAATTAAAATGATGAAACTTACTAATTATTTAAAAGAATAAAGCCATATATTTAAATCGGAGATTTAATGCATAATTAAAATCTCATAATATTTTAAATAACTAAAATCGGGTTTATAAAGCGATCTTGTACAAATGTAATATTTTGGAGCTCTTCAGAAAGCCACCAAACAAAATAGAATAAAATAATAAGATCTAATAATGTAATAAATTAAAATCAATGAACCAATCTGAAAGGTCCAATAAATAAAATGCTCATTGAAACAAAATAAAACACAACAAATTGAATCACCATAAAATACAATAACTAAAAAAAACAATAAAGATAGAAATTCAAATGAAATGACCAATATTAATAATTTAAATAAAATAACTAAAACACTAAAATTAGAGATCTAACAAATCACCAATAATCATAATAAATAAAACAACAATAATAGTAGTCAAATAAAAAAAGGTAAATAAATCACAATTAATAAATAAAATAAACCTCAAATAAGTATTTTAAAATCAACTAAACCACCAACAATAAGAATAAAAGCAACAAGTAAAAATGCACAAAATTTGGAGTCTCACAGACTTAATGGACCAGACCAAACATATTTGATCTAGGCGTTTCCCAGCCTAGGTTGAACCGAACACTATATGGGATTGGACCAGACCGGTTTCTTTCGGTCCGGTCCATTCAGTCTGAACCATGTCCAAACTGGGCCTATTAGCCCGATCCAACTTTCAACCCACTTCACATTTTGTCCAACTTCAAGTTTAAAAAAATCTATGTAACAAGGTAGTAAAGAGAAAAAAAAAATAATACTACAATTTAAAAAGTAGAATTCAAAGAGTTCAAATAAAAGGAAAAAGAAAGTCAAAAAAATAAAAATGGAAAAAAAAATGTCACACAAAATTTATTACAAATTTACAATTTCCAAATCTCAATTCAAATCACTGATTCACTCTCTAAATTTAACTTTCTAAGATAATGCAAGGTCTACATGTAGATTGTAGACACTAATGTTAAATGAGTTAACAAAATCAAATTTTCAAAAACACAAAAATCTGGCATCTTTAATCTTTAATCTTTATGTCCATTGTCCACATGTAGACCCCAGACTCTAGCTATCTGCAAAAAATAAAACATTATCTAAGATTCTTGTGTCCGACTTTAAAGACTATTTTACTTTGACTAGTATTTTTTTCCCCATAAAAAGAGATAGGACTTCCAATTAGCTAGCAACATAGATATATTGGTGGCAGTAATATATGGATGTAAATATTAGCTAGCTATTCTCAAAGGGGCCTGGTGCATTGGTGGTACATCTCAGACTCAAAGCATGCATATATGTATAGTGATCTTAAATATATATATATATATATATATATAAATTATCAAATCAATTCTAGTACTTGTAATTATTAGAGGTTTCATGTTCAAGCGAATGATCTTCAAGCATGCTTGAATTTGATGGGATTTGGAATGCAACTTTCTTGATAGTTGGAACGAGTTTTAAGCACATATGAGCAAAAACAATGAAATAGGGTGTGCCCGACTCATGGAATTTCATATTCATCCTAATGGGGGATGTAAGATGGTGAAAATGGTAAACAACAAGAATGAAAACTTCATTATCTTTAAAACTGCCAGGTCTTCCTTGTTCTATCACAGTGACATACAATAATTCTAAGATTCTTTATAATTGAAGTTCAATATATAATTGAAAACTGTATATGCTTCAGGTTGATTTAACCTTGTCCTATCACAGTGACATACAATAATTCTAAGATTCTTTATAATTGAAGTTCAATATATAATTGAAAATTGTATATGCTTCAGGTTAATTTATAAGTAAAATTAATTCATTTTTAATACTAGTAGTCTAGCAGTCTAGTAGTCCAGTATTCTCAGTCTCACCTCATTAATCTTTAATCAACATTGATTATAGGGTTTGTAGGAATTGAACTTGAATTTGATGGCTTCACAGATTCGCCAAAGTCCCCTTCAAGTTCTATTCATAAAAGTTTAAAATAAAACAAGTTAAATAAAATTACATAACATAGAAGAAAAAACAAATGAACCAAAAAAAGATATGAAAAGTAAATCAATTACATACTCATATCCATCTGCTTCTCAAATTCCTCTACTTTATTCATTAAATTTCTAAGGTTTATTGGGATAAAAGAAGAACAAAGTCAATTTTGTGCACATATAAGACCTCCAACTATCATTGGACTTAAACTACTTCGGAAATGGTCAAGTATATGACTCGCAGTGCTAAATGTAAATTCAGATACCAAAGTAGATACTGTTATTGCTAGTACATCACGTGCAACCTTTGAAAGTACGCGATATCTAACTACATTCACCTTCTACCAATTTAGAAAGTTAAAACCATCATCTTAATCCTCACATTTTTCAATTAGATATCTTTCAATCTTTAACTTGCTTTCCAAAGAGTCTTCTAATTGTAACTCAGATTTAAATTGGGCTATCAATTTCGCCTTTCTAGATGCAAACTTATCAACTAAAGGACTTACATCTTCATGTGGGGAACTCGACTGGTGTGGAGAAGTAGAACTCCCAGATTCATTTTCGTATACCTCATACATGCAGGTAAATGCATTTTTCACCTTCTAACTCAAATCAATAGCTTTTGCAAGACCATGTGCATATATTTGTTGCAAACCAAAGTCAAGATAATGCATCTTGTAACAAGGATCAAGAAGACCCCCAACATAAAACAACATATTCCGATTATCCAATTTCTCCTAATACTTTTCAAATGTTTTCTTCATATTTGTGGCCATTGATCTCGCCGCGGTGCTACTGCTTCCTTCTTCACACTCCTTGTTAATGCCATTAGCTATACTAACCAACTCCGAAAAAAAAAATTGTAAGTTACATATTCACCTCCCTAGAAGCGTAAAGTTACATCATGAAATAATTGAAAAAACCTCACAAACAACTTTATCTTCTCCCAATCACATGCATTGGGAGGCCCTAACTTCTTTGACTTCCTCTTATTCCCCATATCATTTTCATCATCTTCATCATCATCTTCTTCAATACTACGAAGTAAGATCAGATCGTCTTCCTCCAACCGATCAAAAGCTTTTGCAAATTTTGACGCCCTCTCCAACATAAGATAGATGGGGTTCTACCTAGTCGGTACATTTAGGCAAACATGGTTTTTTGATTGAATCTCTTCAAACCTTGCACATTTTTGAAATGTACTCCACCTTTGAGGGAAGGATTTAACGTACTTCACAACGCTTCTCACCTTTGCAATAGACTCCTCATACTCTTTCAAATCTTCATGGACAACTAAATTCAAAATGTAAGCAGAACATTGAACATGCAAGAATTCATGTTCCCAGATGGTATCCTTCCTATACTTCATCTTTTTTTTCAAATAAGAATCGGCCCCATTATTAGACTTTACATTATCAAGAGTGAGTGTAAGTAATTTTGGTCACCCCCAATTATGCAAACATGTCTCTATGCCCTTACCAAGTGTATAGCCTTTGTTATTTTCAACCAAATTAAAAGAAAGAATCATTTTGTGTAGCTTCCAGTCATCATCAATAAAACGTGTTGTGAGATACATATAGTTAAGGTTTTACATGGATGTCCATGTATCTGTGGTAAGGGAGACTAGTTAGGCAGTCCTTCAAAACCGTCCAACGAGATGAATCCCAACCCACTTAGGCAAACCATAAGCATAAATTTCCTGAAGCCCTCCCCCTCAACAAACCTAAGTAGCAACTCATCAAGAATGATCATCTCTGCTATGGCTTCTCGGCAAGTCTCAACACTAAATGCAATGGGCACTAATCCCCCCATCTTCCAACCTAAAATTGTTTGGAACTTATCCATCTTCCTACCCAAAAATTTCTTACATTGCTTGTCAATGTGATTATTCATTTTTGTCATACCATTTTTAATTGTATCACATGCATACATCTATCCATAATAATTACATTCAACCCAGGTTTACTGGGAGTCTGGGATCACCACTTGGTACTCTTGTAAAGTGATCCTAAACTATTGACCTAACTCTACCACTTTGTAACCCACCAATAGGGATACTTGTATCGGATATGGGTGAGGGTGGAGGTATGTCTTGACATTGAGTTGTGTCTTGCACATCATTTAAACTAATAATATCGTGACTATCATTTGTTGTAGAGTCCATCTAGTAAAATATGCAATCGACAATTTTATTAAATATATAGTTAACATACAAATAAAAAACAACATTCTAAAACCAAATGTTTGTACATCCACCACCAACTTAATAAAATAGAAAACAAATAGCAATATTTCTCCTACAGAACTTTCTGGATGACAATGAATCATGATGTTTAAATTTATTGGCCTCATGGTTCAAGTATTAACCTCTTAACATCTGCAAGACTCAATGGCATGCACGTTTAAGATTTAAATGTGATAAATGATATATTTATGGGTTTGCTTCTTTTGAGAAACTGATCAGGTAGTAGTTTAGCCAAATAGATTACTAAGGAGTGAGTCGTGACCCATAAACATGAACACCAAAACAAAAGTGGATAATCACAAAATGCCTAGCGAAATGCCCAAAATAAATTCCCAAAATCTTAAACATGAACACCACCTATAAAGAAAGAATCCCTAGAGAAATACCCAAAATAAATTATTTATTTTTATCCCACTTCGGAGGGAAAACAAAAAGGGAAAAGAAGAAGAAAACCCTAATGAAAGAACTACCTGTAGGGTCAAGGAGGGCTGCGACTTGTGACAGAAAGGAGGGGTTACGATGTGACGGAGAGGGGCTAGGGTTTTGTGGAGGCGCTGCGGACTAGGATTTCGTAGAGTTTGAACTCTGAAGTGGCGAAGTGAAGAGATGAGGGTAGGGTTCGAAATGGCTCAGGTTAGCCCCTTGTAGACCCTAATGAGATGCTGCAGAATTCAAAATGGCATTGTTTAGATTGAAATTGGTTCCAAACGACGCTGCATGTTGTTATTTTTTTTAGAGAATTTGTAATTTGTTAATTAGAAATTTAGAATGTTACTTGTTGATTAAAAATAAATTATAAAACAAATCAAATCCTAATATATATGGTTATAGTCAAGGCTTAGACTTTAGTACAATAGTCCAATACTATAATTTATACTACAACTTTTATAATATATTAATATATTTATATATAGTAGACTACTAGTGCTATATATTATAATTAATAGTTACACATTAAAGAATATAATAATACATTGATATTAAATATATATAGTTATAGACTTGCTATCAATAGTCTAATACTATAAGTTATAAGTATAGTTTATAGACTATACTAACAGTATACTATTTACTAACATACTAGATGTTAATTTAATACTAACATGTTAATTTAACTATAATAATACTGTAATACATTATACTATTATAAATTTATGCATATATTATAATTTATACTACAACTCTTAATATATGTTAATATATTTATATAACTAGTACTATAAGTTATAGTTAATAGGTACACATTAAAGAATATAATAATATATTGATATTTTATATATATAATATAGTTATAGACTTACTAGTTACTCCGACAGTCTAATACTATAAGTTATAAGTATAGTCTATAGACTCTATGCTAGTATAAAAACTATTTACTAATATACTAGATGTTATTTTAATACTAACATGTTAATTTAACTATCCTATATTACTAATATATTATACTATTATAAATTTATGCATATATTATAATTTATACTACAACTCGTAAAGTTATAATATATTAAGTGTTAACATTAAATTATTAATACATACTAATTCCTAGTACTATATATTATAGTTATACATTAAAAAATATGATAATACATTGAAACTAATTTACTAAATCTATAAAGTTATAGTCTTTAGACTTAGTACTAACTACTAGTCCAATTCTAATCTAGACCTAATAAGTATAGCCTATAGTCTATAATCTATACTAGTAGTCTAGTACTTAGTAGTATTAGCATTACTAATATATTAAATATTAGTGATAAATTGATAATACTTTATTATTTTTATTAAATAATACTTAGTAGTATTACTAATATATTAAACGTTAGTTTATAGTTTATACTATAACTATTATAATATATTAAATATTAATATATTAAACTATTAATGTATACTAATTACTTGTACTAATACTATTACTATAATATATAGTTTATAATTAACATTGAGTAATATAATAGTACTTTGACACTAAATAATATACATAAATAATAAATAATATATATTATATAATTAATTATATACAACTATAATTATATAAATAATATATATAATGAAAAAAATAATATAGTGTACATTCAGTCTGGTCCGATCCGATTTAGGCTGAAAACCTCCTGAACCAGAATCTGTAACACCCGTCCCTCTTTTCTCTAAGGTTTAGCAAATCTCGAGGAAATGATGTGACGGTTCGTTCATCTCGTTCCATTGAAATGAGACTTGATGCACGTGTCAGGTCTCGAAGCACGTGCCCGACCCCGATTGTGTGTTTTAAAAGATAACAGTCGATTTTAAAATACGCCCAGTATTTTAATGCTAACGAAAATTTTAAATGTCATGGAAATATTATACAAGGTATTTCCAGTATTATTAGACTCAAGCCTAATTTATAAGGAACTGCAATTATAATATTTTGAAAAGTTCCAAAATATTATAATTGTACAAAATCGTTTTATTAGTCTGGTCTTAGTTATTTAAGATATTATGGGATTTTAATTACGCTTCAAATCTCCAATTTAAATATATTGTTTTATCTTTCTAAATAATTAGTAAACTTTATCATTTTAATTAATGATGAGGAATTTTATGTTATAAACTAAAATAAGTTGAAATAATATTTTATTTTAATTCATCTGAGTGTTTTTAAAGTTAAATTGATTTTACTTGTTTTCAGATTAGTGTTTTAAGCACATCGTTTGTCCGTTTAAAGACCTTAACACGTGGGACCTATAAATAACCTAAAGAGGCTCAAACCCCTTACTTTCTTCCTTTTTTCTTTTTCCTTTTTCTCTCTCCTCTCTCTCCTCTCTTCTACGCGCAAAATGCCCCCATGCCCATTCGGCTTCCAGCCTGTGGCGGCACCACTGCCGCCCACCAAGCCTCACCACGGGTCCCACCTAGACCGCCAGCCTCTGGCGAGCACACCCATGCGAGTGGTGTCAACCACCGCCGTCTCACCTCCCACCGGCAACCCCAAACTCGAAATGGGTTTCCCCCACTTTGAGCCACCGTAGCTCCTCCGTGAGCCACCACCTTACCTCACCGCCACCACCACCAGCTTCTCCATCCTCAAAAGTACAAAATTCATCATCGGTAGCCACCCAGCCCTGTCGTTTCTCCTCTACCCGAAATAGGTATGGAACCCACAAGTTCCACCTTGCCGCTACCGCATGCCGTAGCCGTCGGCGTCACGGCCACCACCAAAAGCTTCCTATGCCTCAGGCAACCTCACCCTTAGCTCCACTCCTCCATCTATGGTCCCACCTTCCGCCGATAAGCCTAAATTGAAAAATGGGTTTCCACACCTTTTGAGCTAGATCCGTCACATTCCGGTGGTTGTACCATATCACCACCACCTCCATGAGATTTTTCATCCTCCAATGAGTATTTTCCTAACTTTCAGTATCAAAACGAGCACCCTAACCCAAACCGTCACTCTACGTGATTGACGTCATCGGATGCGACATAGCCATAACGTATGACCCTTCCTTCGCCACCAACGAACTCCCCATCATTTTGGCCACCCTCATACGACCCGGATTTAGTAACCAAAATTTTAGATCCAAACCCCAATGTATTCCTGCTCCGAGGTCACGGCACTGACATCGACGGAGAGGTTAACGCTCAAGTTAGTGGCTTTCAATGCCTTTAGCCGTGCTAGGAGGCAAGCAACGTACGAATTTACACCGCTATAGTGTAACTCTCTCTCTCTTGTATTATTTTATTTTATTGGTTGTGGACTGTACTGTTATGATTGTGGAGTTCGCTGTGTAGTTGTTGGGTGTTGTGAAGCAGGATTGTGGACTGTGTTATGTAGTTCGAGGGTGCTTTGTGAGCAATTATGATGTTGTGGCGCGTGTTGTGATGGGGGTAAGCGTAGAGCATACTCCATATGGTAGAGTAATGTACTGTGCGGTATGTACCATATGGCATTGTGAAGCAAGGTGTTTGTAAAGGGTATACATGGAGTGTACTCCATGGGGTAAGGCAATACATTATGTAGTGTGTATCGTATGGGTTGTGACATAATGTATTATGAAGAGAGTATATGTGGAGTGTACTCGGCGTGATGTTGTATGTGCGGAGTAAAGTGCACAGCAGAGGCGTGGAAGGTACTCCATGTGTTGTAGTCGTGATGCACCATAAAGCGTGTCATGAAGATGGATAATCGCGTGATTGAGAAATGTAAGACGCGTAAAATATAGGAAACCGTGAAAAGGCATCCCAAGGTGATGATGTGATCGGCGACCCCAGCGATTGTTGCTACCGTGTAGCCATGTTATGTCTCTGATGATGTGAAGAACCGTACACATGCCGAGTCGGAGATGACACGTGGCGTAACGCCAGGTGAAGTGGTTGATAATAACGGAGTAGCTCGATAGTAGTCTCGAACTACGTGACGTAACAGAAGTACATTGAGATGAGTTTTGTCGTGTTAAGTGTTGGGATGAACTTGTAAAAATGGCCGAAAAGTAGGTTAAGCCCTATCGTCCGTTATGGAGAAGGTTAATATTGACCTATGGTGTTTGTTGCTCCAGCAGGTGATCAACGTATTCTATGTTGATCTTAGGCAATGAAGAGGTAGAGTACATGTTTATTTAAAGAGACACGTGTACCGGACGAATCATCCTTTTATAATAGATACTCTGTCCTGAGCAAGAGTATGCGACGTTAAGTCCCAAAGCTTTCCTAAAGTCGCCCGGGGCGCATGGTTGGAGATAACAAGGGCGATGATGACTTGTAGGCTTGAAAGCCTGCAACGTTAGGTGTACTGTTTGGTGTTAGAATGTGTGACCCGGTCGGTCTAAGTCATGCAATAGTTTGAGGTTGTTTGTCAGGGGTATTGGTCGTAGGCTAATCCCCGAGAGTGAAGCATGGTAAGATTCCTATGAGCGCACAAGTATAGAGGGGAAGTGTCCGAGTGTCCATGAAGGAGTCCCCGATAGTTTTAGTGTAGTGAGTATGGATTCCAAGGACATGAGAATAGTTGAAGACTGTCCGTGAGTAAGTCTCCCAACGGTTTGAGTGGAGTAAGACTTCAAGGATATAGGAATATTAAAAAGTGTCTTAGCGTCCGCAGTAAGTCTCTCGATGGTCTAAGTGAAGTAGGACTTCAAGGACATAGGGATATCGAAAGGTATCCTAGTGTCCGCAGTAGGTCTCCCGATGGTCTAAGTGAAGTAGGACTTCAAGGACATAGAAATATTGAAAGGTGTCCTAGTGTCCGCAATAAGTCTCAATATGGTCTGAGTAGAGTAAGACCCCAAGAACATGAGGATGGTATGAGAGTGTTTTAAGTGAAGCTTAGGTCTTTCTAGTTTAATTGCTTAATTTACCATATATTGATGCTAGTTGTATGTATGCTTGTAGGTTGATTTCTATAATGTGCTTATGACTGGACCGCATAGTATGAGGATAGCATGGAAACCAGGTAAGTGTTATGTTCATACAACTCATAGTGTTTATCAGATTAGCAAAAGTAGATAATAGGACTAAAAATGCTATTATATGTACATAACGGTCATTCTTGATAGCCCCTTTTATCGAATCCCAAATGCTTAATTATATGCATGTGATTGGATGCCTATACGTAAAATTTTCTTCAATCTTTTTGAAAAAAATAAAATAAAATATTAAGAAATATATTAAAATTTCAAACTGAGCCGGGTACAACCCGGCTCGGATGAACAGGCCTACCTATACGTAGTAATTATTGAATGTATTATCTTAAAAAATATAAAATAAAACTTGAGAAATCTGTCTCATGATCTTATGGAAGAATGTCATGAACTGACGCTATACGAGAATACTATGCGATGACCTTACGAGATGTCCCTATTCGATGACCCTACGTCCCGATGAAATTAAGTGCATGCACATGCGTCTGGTTCATGGATATGCTTCTAGACGATATTTTTCTATAGACAAACTGACTAAGTAAAGAAGGGATAGAAAGCATAGGGAATAGAAGATAGGTAGGGTCTAGGAAAATAAGATTTTAAAAAAAAAAACGAAAGAATATTTTGAATGATTGAATGCTATAATGTATGAGAATGCGAAAGGGGTACAAAAGAAGACCCAATGGTACAAAGGAAGCCACAGGATCCAAAGAGCAAAGAAAGATTCGTCAATCCCAGCACACGGGGGTAATATTGTGCGATGGTCCATGTATGAAGGTCATGTTACATAGGATGCGTATGGCACATATGCTTTGAACGAGTGATTGTTTATTTGATGGTATTAATGGCTTGTAATTGATGGTTGTTATTCTTGTCTGCTAGTTGTGTGCTTGTTTATTGGGATTGTTTTCCTTATTTGATATTTACTTGGTATATTCCTGTGCTTGCTTGGTAGATAGCTGCTTACCTGTCAACGACTGTTTGTCTGTTAACGATTTTAAATGATTTAGTAATTTCTAAGAATAATGAGAGAATAAGAAGGAGGTTAAAGATTCATAAGAGACGAATGGCTTAATAATAGGGTTATAGTTACGAAAAAGAATGTATGTATTGTCTTGCATATATATACGTGTATGAGTATTATTTGTATGATTGAAAAACTTATTTGTTATATTAAAAAGGGTATTAAATAATGCTTACTGAGTATTCGACTCATTTTAATTTTCTTTATTTGTATTTCCTCCTCCACTCAATAATGCTTATTGAGTATTCAACAACTGTAAATATTATTTCTCAATATTTTTTCTTCTTTATCTTTTTTTTAAACCTTTTTTCATGTATTTTTTAATTTTTTTTAAATATTTAAAAAAAAATCAACAGTAAAAAAATAAAACCTTAACCATTAAGGTAAAGTTTTAAAAATAAATAAATAAAATCCACGTTCTTGAATCACATCGATGGGTTTAGCATTACTCTAAGAAATAAAAGCTCTCGATTGGAATGGACAAAACCAAACTCAAGTTTTAGCTAATATAATCATGAATATGTCTTTGTCTATTTCATTCATATTCAATTTGCACATTAAATTATTCATATATTCTTTATATAATAATAAAATAATATAATTTATTTTTAAAATTTTTAATTATTATATTTTATCATTCTACTGATCATATGTTAATTAGTATTAATATTATAGACATCAAAAAATTGCTACAACTAAATCTTGGTAGTAAGCAAGAAAATATTTTTTATTCCTACGGTAACTATCAAATACCCACAACACTAATTTATTATATTAAAGCATCCTCATGAGATTGGTTAAATTCATCTTCAAGATTTAGTTAATATGACCTTTTTTTGCATTTGCCTCTTCCATTTAAATTCAATCTTCACATTAGATTAGCTATTCACAATCTATATAATAATAAAATATTATTAAATTAATAGATTTAATATTTGGTTAGAGTGAGAATCTAATCTTTTCATGTTTGGTTGGAGTGAAAAACTAATATTTTCTTGTTTGAAGAACCAATTCTAGTATTCTATATTTAGCTAAACACTTTAGATAAAATCTAAATGTTTTAGTTATAACCAATTTAATGTGGAGTATTTTTTGCATAAATTATCTAAATTTTAGATATAACCAAGCTAATGAGGATGCTCTCATAAAGCTATCCCCTTTTAAATTTGTATAATCCAAATATAACACATTTTGAAACTCTATTAACCAAATTTAATGAAAGTGCTCTAAGATTTATTTAGTTCTATTATTTAAAAGAAAATAAGTGCTTAGGTAAATTTGCACAAGTCGCCCACTTTGTTTTAATTATTGTAAAAAAAATTTAAAAATGATATTGGCAATCGTGTGGACGGTGGTGTACAAGCAGTGAAGCACTGCACAATCGCTTTAAAGATAAAAAAAAAAAAAGTAAATACGAAATTTATATGAAAAAATAATTTTTTAATAATAAAAAGTTGCCTCTTTTTAAAAAGAGTGTGTAATATTTATGCAATTCATGACCGTATCTAATATATTCAAAAATTTTAGTTAAGCATTAGAGATTACAATAATTGAGTTAATTCTTAGCTATTAAAGAGATGCTTAGAAAATGAAATGAGATTAAATATATATATATATGAATAGTAATAAGATAGTTTGTAAATAGTTTGACTTAAGTATTTTATAGATTTTGAAAGTTTATAGAGAAAAAATTGAAAAACAAATATTATAAAATTAAAATATTGTTACAATAATTTTTTTTATATAATTTCAGTTTTGAAATATAAAAAAAAATGATTTTTTTTTATTTTTTCGCTTGAAAACTTAAGAAAATTATAATGATTAATTTAAAATGTTTGTGTTTGAATAATGTTTGAAAAGGAGATGAAATGGAAAGAGAATTATTACAAACATTCCCTAAGTTTTAACTATTGAGAAATTACTATGTATATATATATATATACATGTGCATATGAATAATATATTTTTAAAGTGCGAATAAGATCTGAATAACTTTACATGGTATAATGCAGTATTTTGACTATTACTTTTATAAAAATAAATAAATAAATTGACAGGTAAATTGATCAAAACACTCGCTATCTTGCAGTACATAAACCTAAAACAATTATTTATTTTAATTGAATGGAGATATTTATTCATTTAAGCGGCCCAAATATAATAATCCAACCGAGGCCACCGAAAGAAAAAGAAAAAGGAGAGGTATTGACATTTGACCCATAAATCAAATATTATAAACCTTAAGTTATTTGAATTCCTCAATCTTTTCCGGTGAAAATATGGGTGGGAGAGTACGGCACAAATTACAATTCGCTAGCCGAGATTGGCATTTTATTTTTCTGTTTTCTAATAGATTGACATCTCAACACAGCTAGGGAAACTAATAAATCTAGGACACTCATCTACTGAGATGAAACTTTATACATTCTTCCTGTGAAACCTTCTTCTTGGTGGGAGTGCCCTGCCTGCATAACTTGTTTATGCCATTACCCAACTCAAATTCGAACCTCCATTACAGTGATTTCACTTGACACCAGTGAACCAGCTCTTATCTGAGCTTTGGGAAAGCCTGTAATGAAATTAAGTTTTAGTCAACACAAATATTGTACAGCACAACAATTATAGACAAAACTTCATTGCTTAACAATAACATAACAATAACTGCATATGAGAAAACCGTACACCGTATCAAAATGTATATATTATTTCAGATTCCCAGCAGAACTAAGTAAACTCTGACTCTAGCATACCTTCTCATTCTCAAGAATTTTACTAGTTAAAAGGATTGCAAATATGAACTTTGTGTGGCCTAAGGCCTGAGCTTCTAAAGCTCCACAGTTAAGGTCCATTTTCATTATCAATATGAAATTCTGATAAAATTACATAGATATTTGGCACGTAATTTCAATGGTGGATTCCAGACAGATATTGTTTTTTTATGTGTTGTGTTGGTGCACGGGCATAATGGAGCACTATATTCTGTGAACAAGATGGCAATGATGTAACTTTGAAAGAACTTTTTTCAACTTGAATTGTACACAAGCATCCACAAACATGATTTATTTTACTATTCAATAAGCCTTCCACTAAGTCCCTTAGCAGAGCCAATGAAGAAAATATGCATCTCCCAAGCCAAAATGAAATATATAAAAGTGATTTATGAGCATTAGTAGTACAAAACAAGTCATTCCAGCTTTTAAAATGAGCCTTATGACTTTCCTTCCTGGATATTACATGTATCTTGATTTTTTCAGAGGCACCCATAAATACAACTGAAAAGCTACAATAGTCACTTACAAACCCAAAGAACATTCAATGGTTTTTGTTCTTGCGGGCTAGTTCACGGGCCATCATCCTTAGCTCCTCTGGTGACTGAGGCCTTGGTCCCTCAGGGGGATACACTACATAAGAACGCTTCACACCAAAAACAATTAACAATAATTTAGACCACTGGCACTAGACCAAGACAAGCATCCACCCCAACAGCTCAACCCCTCCAAAAGGAAGGGTAGATAGAAATCACCACATAATAAATTAGGACAAAAAGACTACTTATCAAAAATAAAAATAAAAAGGAAAAAAGACTAGCAACCATAGGATCGGCTCATGTACTGGTAGGTATAATGAAATGAAATGGCTCCAAACATCCAAAATATGAAATTCCAGCTGCATGAGGACTCACTGAATCAAATTCCAATCCATGGGCCCCATCTTAAGGCACAGTTGAGGTAATGCAAGTTACTCCAGCACCTCAATAGTCAAGATGTTGAATATTGATGTTCTTAAATTTGAGATTGAAAACAGCCCTTAATTGGAAAATAAAAGAACAAAATGAGCTCATTAGCTCAATAGGATAACCCTACAATCTCTCCCAGAAGTGTTGCAGAAAAAGATTATGCATCTTTCCATTGATATTAAACCAAAGCTTATAAGCAAATTATGCAAAAACATTTCTTTGATACAAGCTGCCGTGCTAGTTGAATATGCTCAATTCCACGCCACGTCTGTAGTACACATATGCCCACACACGCACCCACCCACAAAAACTGCATGTAAAATAATATGTAAACAGAAACTGCTGGTTTCAAAACACAAACAGCACCATCTATCACAAATCCCTAATAATACTCTATAATCAAAGATTATTTATTATAGAGTATGGTGGTTATGGAGTGGTGTTACATGTGCAAGAGGAATGGGGAATCGGTTGACCACTTGCTTTTACATTGTGATGTGGCTAGGGAACTATGGGAGGGAATTCTAAGTAGAGCTGGCTGAGTTGGGCTATGCTTGAGTGTGTGGTGAATCTACTCGCATGATGGAATACGCGTCACAACAGCCCTCAAATGGCAGCGGCATGGCGGATGATACCCTTGTGCTTAATGTGGAGTATATGGATGGAAAGAAACGAGAGGTGTTTCAACAATAGGGAGCAAGCAGTGGGGGAAATCTGGAATTTTTTTTGTTTCCTCTCTTTTTCTATGGTTTTCTGCTATTATTCTCAAGGGGGATGTACACGAGTTTCTTTCCACTTTATAGCTTCATAGAATGTAATTAGGTGTCTCATTTTGTATACTCCCTGTGTACATAAGCATTGCCTAGTTTCATTCGATCAATAAAGACTCTTACTTATCAGAAGAAAAAAGAAACTCTATAATCAAAGATTATAACAACTCCCAAAACACATGACAGATTCATAAACTAGACACAAGTGAATTGACACAAACTAATTAAAATCTGACCCTGAAAATATATAGAAACTTTAAAAAATACAGATGGAGCGAGAGTAGGGGCTTACATTTCCCATGAATTTCTGAATATTCTTGGTATTGTTAGCGAAGGCATACATAAGAACGATGGGAACGGTCACATAGATCCCGAACTTGGCGATCTCAAGTATTCCCTTCGAAGTTCCCAAAGAAGACATTTTCTTCCCCTAACAGAGTACTGATCTTGAACTAAACGGAAACGTACTCCTCAGTTTAACAGCAAATATTTTCCCAAAGCCAAAACCCTATAAATGCTACGCCGAGGGAGCGACAGAGAGATGATTTGCAAGTCGAATGACGCTGGGACGAGGATAAAGGCGAGACCTTGGTAAGTTGGGAGCTAATGAGCTATTGTGGTTGTTCGGAGCGTAACGTAAGAAATTTGGGTCGGGTGATTAGCCCTAACAGCTGCATTGGGCTTCAGAATGTAGGACTAGTCCGCCTTTCATGGGCTGGTATTTTGATGTGCGTGTTTCAAAAATGTTTTTTCTTTTTCTATGAATCAACCAAGACTCCCTTTCATTACTTTGCAATAAATCATTTATAGGCCATCCATTTCTTTCAAAAATGTCTTTTGAGTTGAGTTCTTAATTTATTCTTAATTTTGAAGAAATTATCAATTAGTTAATTTTGCATGTTGTGCATAATAATCGATGAAAACACAATACATCAAAGTTTTGAATACTGTATCGGTGTCAGTACCGGTCAAGGTACTGGAACGAAATATTTTGATACCGGTATCGTTTCATATATCGTTTCGGAATAGTTTATTTATAAAAAAATTATATATATAAATACATATATAAATTGTATTTCAAAAAAATAATCAATATATGAATAGATTATATATATAAATACATATATATAAATAATCTAATCTAAATTGAGGCAAAGAAAAAAAAATCAAGAAACAAAAAAATAAAATAAAATCCGGTACTATCGGTACAAGCCGGTATGGTCAACATTTGGGCCGATTCGGTATAAGTAGTGTACTTATACCGCCCAAGTGATCGGCACAGTATGTATCGACTGGTACTGTACCGTACCGTACAAAAAATAGTACAATACATCTCCAAAATAATCTCAAAAAAAAAAAACTAATAATAGATAATTGAGTAGACAAAAGGAAAATGCTACTTGTTTCTTTTTTTATTTAATAATTAAGAAATTATTTTTAAATAAAATTGTGGATTTTTTGAAATTGTGGATTATATTATATATGTGACATAATTAGCTTTTAAGAAAAATATATGTGACATAATTTATTTTTAAAATTTAAATCTCAACTGGCAAATCATAGATTCATCCCATTTGGAGTGCTTGATCCACCCTTAAATTATTAAGAAAAATGTTTTAGTCATAAAAGAATTTTTTAAAATAAAGTGATAAATTTGACATATTATAAAGAGCACATTAATTTATAATTTTTTTTTTTAAAAAGCTAAATTGCATTCATTAATAATAAATATTACAACTGGACTTGAAACGCATATCACAAATTACTAACAACGATGTGTAACTCTCCAACATCCAAAATGTGACGGACATGACCTATCTTTACTTGCACATCTATCCAGAACACTGTTCGAGAGATCACTCCAACACCTACCTTTATCCATGACAAAATAGTCACCAACTAATTCCAAACAAATCAAATCTCACGCCATTCAAAAAAGGGCCCTCAAGCAACTGTACAGATCCAAGATCTTAGAGACTACAAGTTTTTATTTTTTTTAAGCAAATACAAAAAATGGAAAATATATTTAAAAGACAACTCCAATTTTCATCTTAGAGGAACCTTAAAAAATTAATAGAGAAAGAAAAAATATTATGATACCAACGTGACGCGTGGGAGACATTCACATTCACCCCTCCCAAATTAATATAATTTTATTAATTTATAAACTTACTTTTAGGCCGTTCAGGCTTCTAACCACCTCCCAAATCATTCGGGGTGCTAGAGAGGGCAAAGGTTTTTATCTTCTATCATCCACATTCACCCCCCGTCATTTTAGATGTTGTTTTCATAGATGCTATGTGTCTATTTATTTATTCATTTGACAATCAACAGAGTAAAAATGTTAGAGATTAGTAGTAGCCTAGCTAAAATTAAATTTTTGGCCTATTAACTATAGCTAAGTTATATAAAAACTTCCTATACCAAATTTAACAAATGTACAGTAAATTTGGTCTTTTTCTTTTCTACTAGTCAAATTTGACCGGCCAAAAGGGTTGTTCAAATTCAAAAATATTAAGAACAAATATTAAAGACAAACGATAAATAAATGCCAACTGATAATTTGTGGCATTTAGTGCTTATTGTATACTGTATAATATATATGAATTAAAGAATGAAGAAATGAATCTAAAATTAAAATAAATTAAAATAATACGTTCTGTTTATTATGTCATATTAGTAGGCGTTTATCCATTATATATCTAAGACGTTTTTCCTTAACATTGCTCGTCCAAATTATTTTCCTTAAAAAAAAATTGTTGGTTTTACTTATTATAACAAATTATATCAAAACAATTGGTTGATTTTGCTAAGACATTGTGTTTTTCCAGAATATGGTCTATTTATTAGCAATTTAAAAAAATATATTCGAGTTCTTTGAGGTGGATCCTTTTATATCAAATTAATGTGTACTTACTACTTTTATAATAACAAATAAATATTTAAATTAGAATTAGAATTAAATAAATAAACAGATAAAATTAATATTCTAATAAAATAATAATAGATTCTAAGAGTTTATTATTTGATGTTGCTGATAAATAACTAGCTAAATTTATAAAAATGATTTTTATTTTTTACCAAACTTTGACTAGGTCACTACTGATGCTCTAACTGTATTTACAAAAAAATTTATATATTCACCTGATGTTTTCATCTGTGCACCATTTTCATTAAAAAAAAATGAAAAGCCACATAGATATGTAAGTCTTTTATGAATGTATTTAATATTTCTCTTGAGCAAAATGGTAGGCCAAAATATAATTTATTTTAAAGGGTCTAGTGAGATCGACTCGTTCTTTCGAGAACTAGTCCAAAAGGTGCCCAAAATATGCAAGCAGCTGCACATGATTGGCTCAAAGTCAAAACACAATGTTTGTTCCTAATAATTGAATATAAAATTCTACTTATGCCGTCCATTCAATCCATTAAAAAAAGACAATGTTTGTTCCTAATAATTGAATATAAAATTCCCATTTTTTAAATAATTAGACCCATATTAATTTAGACAATTATTCCCTATTTACACAAGGTCAACAATAACTTCCAAAACCATTATTTGTTATTAAATATTTTTTTAACATTTTCAACATTAGAAAAAACCCCCCCAAAAAAGGAATAAGACAAAGGATATTCCGATGGATGAAACGTGGATCTGCAATGGGTTGCATATATATATATATATATATATACACACATACTTAGATATTTTTACTGATAAAACTTAGTTTTCATGATGTAAGCGCCACCTTCATCATAAATTACTACTTCTCCCATCTATCACTATCCTTGATCTCTACCTAATTGGCCACTTGTGGGAGAGGAATCATCAATCATGCATCATCCATGAGCTATTAATAATTTAATTGGGATATTCGAGAAGCATGCTCTATAATTTGTATAGAAATTCTAGCAACTTTGGCCTTTTGTAAATTTGCAATTTGCAATTAGAGAATCTTTTTTAATCAGACTTTGATTTTATCATTCTCAGTTATATCTGTAAGATTATACTTAACTCCAATATATAAGAGTAGCATTTCTCTAATTTAGAACGCACTGAAAGGCAAAAGGTAAGGAACATCCAACCCCTGCACTTATCTTAAAGCATGAAATCGAAGATTACGACATTGGCAGTTAAGGCAATTGAGGTATTTCATATTGAATATCTTAAGCATTTATAAAGGTTTTTTTTTTTAATTATTATTATTATTATTATTATTTTGAAGAAAAGGATAACTATTATTAATATCTAAGAAACGAAGCATACAATGTGATCAATAATTGAGATAAACTCAGTCTACAAATCAACTAGTTACCATTGGAGCCCAACTTCTAATTTTTTATAAACAAAAAATCTGTAGAAACTAAGTACTGCCTGAACGGCAGTAACTACAACTCATTCTCTACAAGAGGAGAGTACTTAAATTTCATGGACATAATGTTCAAGACACTATTTTTTCATTTTATAATTTGTTCTATACAAACAAATCAAGAAAATAAAAAAGAAAATACAAACAAAATAAAACTACCTTAAATAACAACCAAAATGGCAGTTATTTATGGTGGTGCGTGGACACCATGTGCCACACTAAATTTGAATCACGGCAGGTCAACGGCATTAGAAAGTCATTGGATCCACCTTGAACCAACCGGTGATACCATCGGCGACGAGGATCCACCATAAATAAATCACATTTAGCTACGAACAATGCACGTTAAGATCATGCGTCCCTCCATTTGACAAAAAAAAAATTGTCGAACAACTACGATCGGCTAACGAGAGAGATGACAGCACGGTGCGTGTTGGAATTGCTGTCATGCTATGCGTAATGCACATACAATTATTATTATTATTATTATTTTGAAGAAACATGATAACTATTATTAATATCCAAGAAACGAAGAATACAATGAGATCAATAACTAAGATAAACTCAGTCTACAAATCAATTAGTTATCATTAGAGCCCAACTTCTAATTTTTTACAAATAAAAAATCTGTAGAAATTAAGTATTGTCTGAACTGCAGTAACTAAAACTCATTTTTTACAAGAGGAGAGTACTTAAATCCCATAGATATAATATTTGGGATACTATTTTTTCATTTTATAATTTTTTATGTACAAACAAATTAAGAAAATAACAAAGAAAATACAAATAAACTAAAACTACCTTAAATAATAACTAAAATAGTAGTTATTTATGGTGACGCATAAATATCATGGACCACACTAAATTTGAATCATGGTAGATCACCAACATTAGAAAGTCTTTGGATCCACCTTGAACCAACTGGCGACCGACGAGAATCCATCAGAAATAAATTGCATTTAGCTATAGATACTGTGCGTTAAGATCATTCATTCGTCAAAAAAAAATAAAAAACCAAACAACCACAATCGGCTGGCCAATGGGAGAGACGGCGGCACGGCACGTTATGGAATTGCTGTCATGCTGTGCATAATGCACGTACAATTCACAGATTAGAAAGTCATCAATTATTTTTATTTTTTAATTTTAATGTGAGTAAAGTGTCACGGATTCACGCGTGCAAGTCAATCAGTCAATGCTCGGAACCTTTGACTTCTCTGGTGGATCCAGTTGTGTAACCATAGGTAGCTAGTTTTCCACGTGGCAAATTTTTTAGCCGTCAATTTCGATGCTTCAACCTAAAATATTGACGACTGTAAGTTATTTACCCACAGGCCACACCACATTATTTTAAAATACAGTTTATATGCTATTAAAAAAAAAGTTTATATAAATCTTAATTGCATTAGTTTTTTCTAAAAACAATACCATTAGTGTAAACTTCTACAAGTTAGAATTCGTGTTTTATTATAATTTTAATAAAAGTATCATTTTTAAATAAGAATATAAAAACTCAAATTCAACTTTTCAAAATTGGCGGATAAAATTAGAGTATATAATATAAATAAGTTATTTTGTCAAAATAAAATAGCTCATGACAAATTGATAAAATTATATCTTCTAGTAAATCCTATAAAATTAAAAAGCAGTTAAAACATTATTAAGTGATTGCCTAAAGTAATACAAAGGTAATTTTAAAACCAAAAACAAAAACTGTATTGGTGTGAGGCAAACACTAAACTTTTTTTAAGATAGCCTTAAAATACAAACACATATACTCCATCTTATCATAAAATGTATATAAATAATTTTAACTATACAATTCAGTATAATAAAATGAAAATACCATGTCATAATGTCATTTATGCTCCCAAGGCAAAAATACTTAAATAATATTGGGTTCTTTCACGAAAAGTGAGAAATTTATCAACAAATTATTATAAAAATTATTATTAGACGCGTAGTCCTGACTTTTCTAAAAATCTTAAATGATTCTAGCCACACATAGAGATTCCAAGTGCAATTTTTTTTTGTTCTCTTATGTATTTTTTTAACACTATTAAATCTTAAAAAACTAAGGAAATCACAATATTATTAGAAAATATATTTTTAATCACTGAGTAAAAAAATAAAAAATATTGACCCTCTAGTCGGGATCTCTATTTGTGAATTTAGTATTTCTCAATAATCTTGGTTATTCAATATTCTTATTTGGATTTAGAGATGAGATGGAGATGAGTTTTAAAAAATTGAATAAAATATTATTAGAATATTAGTTTTTAATATCATTATTATTTTGAGATTTGAAAATTTTGAATTGTTTATTAAATTTTATGTAAAATTTTTAAAAAATATAGTAATAAATTTGAGATGAAATAAGATAAGTTAAAATGAATTCTAAATTCAAATAGAGCCTAGTCATTTGAACACTCGATGCACTCACACAACTAAACTCTATTGTTCGCCAATTTATAAAGAAAAATAATAGACATGCAAGATTTTTTACTTCAAGGATATTTTTATAAAATAGTTTATGAAATTAATAAAATTTTATAAAAACATTCATTTTAAAATAGGCCGATTGTATAAAGAATTATAAAAAGATATTGTACATGTATCATTAGTTTTTTATAAAATCACTATAATGGACTGTATATAAATAATTTAGTTATCGATGCCAAATGGAAAGAAAAAGTGCAATTTCCGCGATGAATCCCGTGAAATTTGGGAGACAAGTAGAGGAGGAAAAAGGTAGTTCAGCAGAGGCTGCTGATTTGATTGACTTTTCTGGTGCCAAAGTTTGAACAAAAATGGTTAAGTAAAACATGCATTGACAAGGGGGAGCCTGCAGGGTGGGTGAGTAATATACTCAATCACTGATACCTAGTTGATCCTGGAGTCTAGATGCTCCGCATATTCAAACGAATCATGTGCGTTTTGAGAGAATCTCTCTCCTTTTCTCTTTGCTTCGCATATTACGGTGACTCTATTATTTTATTTTATTTTTTTCTAAAGTTATTATTTATTTATTTATTGCTCTGAATATACTATGATTTTTGTTCATTTTGTTGATGTGAGTGTCCCCCCACTTTCCTTTTTTTAATGATAAATAGGAATTTAATCATTATGTTTATTTATTTCACAATTGGTTAACATCATTGTGTCATTTCATAAAGTGTTATATATATTCTTAAAAATTCTGAATTTTCAATGGGTTTAAATTTTAAAATTTTGTATAACTGTCTTACATTTTATACTAACTCCTTGTTTTGCTAACAAATATGGTATCTAGTTATCCTCAACTTGATTGTATAAACTTTACTATTAAAGATCATATTCCAAAACATAATTTTAAAAAAAAAAATTACTTTAATAGTAACAAAATTATACAAAAATAAATATACAAAATAATGTGTCTTAATATACTACGCTAATTTATAAAATTATTTTTATAATAAAATACATTTAATGGATTAAACTAAATAACATCAATTTATAGATTCATTTTTATATAGTTCTTTTAGTAAATGATATTTATTTTGGTAAATGTAAATTTACAAAACAATCATATGACTAAAAGATGATACAAATTTAAAAGAAAACTCGCATTACTTACCCAAAAAAAAAGGTCTAGTCAATTCTGATCACGATGCGGCAAGAACATCCAAAGTGAGTTTCTGGAAGGCGAAAAGAATTGCTCAAAAAAATGAATGTCATCCTTATATATGGATATTAAAAACCCCATTCACTATCTTAATTATGTACAGATAGATAAAAAATACAAATACAAATACAAATAGTTTACCTCATGTGGATAGAAACAAAGGTTCGAGATTAGGGATAATGGTTATCTATATTTATATATTTCTAAATTAAAAGTAAATATAAAAAATCACTATATTGTATTCCACTATATTTAGTATTAGAAAACACTATCAATTAATAAATTATCACTATTTAATATAATATTATCAAATTTCCGAATTAAATAAAAAAACATGTTCGTTTCGAAAATTTTACAGATACGCCAGTGGGCAGCCAACTCGTAATTGACCTCTATTCTAGTCTATAAATAAGGAAAACACACTGCAAAGGTCGGGATCCCTGTTCCGTGTGGTCTGTCGTTGGTGTTGGGAGTTGAGTCCCTTTCTCTCTCTTCCTCTAACCTCTCCAGCCATGGAGCCAGGGGTCCCGGTCCCACCGCCACCGCCATCGCCGCCGACCACGATCCTCGGGAAGTACCATTTGGGGCGTCTACTGGGACGTGGAAGCTTCGCCAAGGTGTACCAGGCACGGTCCATGGTGGACGACACGGCCGTTGCCGTGAAAGTCATCGACAAGTCCAAGACCGTCGATGCTGCCATGGAACCGAGAATAATCCGAGAAATCATGGCCATGCGCCGCCTTCAGGACCACCCTAACATCCTCAAGATTCTCGAGGTCATGGCCACCAAGACCAAGATCTATCTCGTTGTCGAACTTGCCACAGGCGGAGAGCTCTTCGCCAAGATCTCTCGCCGCGGCAAGCTTGCCGAGCCGTCGGCGCGACGGTACTTCCAGCAGCTGGTCTCGGCGCTGCATTTCTGCCACCAAAACGGCGTAGCTCACCGCGACTTGAAGCCCCAGAACCTCCTCCTCGACAAAGACGGTAACCTGAAGGTCTCCGACTTCGGACTCTCGGCTCTCCCCGAACAGCTCAAGAACGGGTTGCTCCACACGGCGTGCGGGACCCCGGCTTACACAGCCCCCGAGGTCGTCTGCCGGCGCGGATACGACGGTTCCAAAGCCGACGCCTGGTCTTGCGGGGTCATCCTGTACGTGTTCCTCGCCGGTTACCTCCCATTCGACGATAGCAACCTCGTGTCTATGTACAAGAAGATTCACCGGCGAGACTATCATTTCCCAGCCTGGTTTTCCAAGCCGGCGCGACACGTGATCTTTCAGCTCCTCGATCCGAACCCAGACACGAGAATGAGCATGGAAGGCCTCATGCAAAACGCATGGTTCAAGAAATCCTTACGAGAGAGAAACCAAAACCAGTTCAGTCTATTCGATTCAGCCAGTAACTGCAAATGCGACAATCTGACAAACATGAACGCTTTCGATATAATATCTTTGTCGTCGGGGTTGGACTTATCGGGGCTGTTCGAAACGACGATTCGTGGTGGGAAAGAGAAGAGATTTACGTCGAAAGAATCCGGGGAAGTGGTGATGGAGAGAGTGAGGGAGGTGGGTGGGAGATTAGGGTACAAACTCCAGGAAGGGAAAGGTGGGTGTAGCGTAGGGTTGGGGAAAGGAAAGGTGGTTTTGTTTGTTGGGGTGTCGGCAATCGCGCCGGAGCTGGTGTTGACGGAGGTTAAGGTGATCCAAGGTGGGCTGGAGTTTGAGGAGCTTAATCAGTGGGGAGATTTGGAAGCTGGGCTTCAAGACATTGTTGTTTCTTGGCACAACGATAACCGTAATGGTGGAGATGGTTAATTATGGATTTGCAGCGAGTGGATTTTAATTTCATGTGTTTGATCCATGTATTTGCAAAGATCCTGTGCAACAGTGCAAGGATTCATGCCCTGTAATTCTTTCACTTTGTGGAAATAGTATTGCAGAAATTAAGCTTTAAATCTCTGAAATTACTTACTTTTTTCAGGAGACATGGTAAAACAGATAGGCCATTAGCTCTTAAAATTTGCTTTTGTATTGGGTTTGCAAAGCTCAGAGTTGACCACTGTAGCCCACCCCTCCATACAACGATACAGTCTACAGATTTATGTTTGGTTAAAGGGGATCATACAGTCCAATCTTTCTGCTGCTAGCTGCTTCTTTCTCAGATGTTCATTACTTTTAAGTTAAAAGGGATTATGTGATTCAGATAGGGAAAATCACCCAGATATCCGAAGATCTATGATTGGTTTCAGGTTTGTGTGTTTAATTAGGAAATTCCTTCTGTTTCACGGAAATTCGAAAGAGAATAAACTATTTCAAGATCCTCAGTAGAGGCCGAATATCGTCCCATGACATCTACCTGTGCTATTTGATTTTGTGTGTTTAATTAGTATCTGCAAATGCTGATAGTGCGGTAACATTATAAGCACCATTAGCAAGAAGGCACTGAAAGCTCTAATCATACAGTTAAATAAAGGAAAATTCTATATATAAGCCGGTGTAGATTAACACACCTATCAGGATGGTTATATGACATTATTTGATTTAGAACATAAATTTTAAAATTCGAATAGAGATAAAACCTAGCACTACTGATGGGTCTAGCGAATTGCTTGATTCAGGAGTCTGCCGACTCTGTCCACAAAGGGAGCCGGAGGTCTCTGCCTTCAACAAGTTGAAGTGGAATACCTACGACTACGAGGAGCTCAAGATCTTACATAAGCTAAAAACAAATAAAATAAACTAATCGGTGAAAATTATCCGTAGCGCATTTCCCTTGTAATATTCTTTAGGTGCCCATTTCCCTTGTAATATTCTTTAGGTGCCCATAGAAATGAGATTATTGTATTATGTACCATAATGGCATAAATTAATTCTTCCGGCGGAAGACATCCCTGAATGATGTTGCTCAATATATTACATTGTTGTCAACTGTGAAGGGAGTTCTACAAATTGAACCAAAATAATATTTAATGAGGAGTACTACAGTCATAAAAGAATTCTACACAAGAAATCCCATATTTAAAAGGGTAATGTTAGAATATTTCTTATTTTGTGTGGAATGCTAGAGTATTTTTCATATTTAAAAGGGCAATGTTAGGGATTCTGCTAGGGGATCTCGTTGACCGGTTTTGTTAGTGTATTTTTTTTTTTTTTTTACATTATGTTTTTAATACTTTTAAATATTTATAAAAAATTAAAATTTTGTTAAACAACATTTTCTTAATCACTAAGTTAAAAAAATTAAACTTAAAAAAAAAATGAGGAGTGGGGCTGGAAACGGGATCCCCAAGCAGGATTCCTATCTTTTTCCTATTTAAAAAGAAAATGTGGGTAGGATGAGGATAGGGGACCTGCTGGGGTCCCTTTTTGTGTCCCGCTCCTTTTTCTTTTTCTTTTTCAATTTTTTTTATTTAGTAATTAAGAAAATATTATTTAATAATATTTTAATTTTTTAAAAATTATATATCTAAGAGTATTAAAAAAATTGTGTAAAAAATAAAAGAAAAATATATACACTAACCGGACACAAAACGAGATATCCAACAGATTCCCTAGCAGTGCTCATGTAGGTATTGCATTTGTGTAGAAAGAAACACACTACACACCACAGAAAAACATGGGCCAGCCCCCTTTCTTGTCATGCAGCCCAATGTACCTTGCTAAGGCCCCAAGGGATATCACCACGGCTTGGTCCATTAACTAAAAAAAACTTTTTTTTGGAAAAACTGAGTATAGTGTTATATATAGTTTTAAACATTACAAAATATAAATCTTGTCCTCTCGTTTAATAAATAAATAAATAATTGCATGGATCCATAATTTTTATTATCAGGTCTCGTTCAGTAACACAAATGAGATGAGATTAAAGTTAAATAAAATTTTATTTTTTTAATATTTTTTATTTATAAATTTAAAAAGTTAAATTATTATTTTTATTTAATAAAAAATTTTAATAATTAAATAAAAGAAAATAAGATGTAAAAACAAACCAAGCCTCAATCAAATTATTTTATTTTTTTAACGTATATTTCAGATGAAAAATCACAAGACCGAAGGCAACATTTTGTGACATTTGAATGATTGAATGCTCAGAAATTAAATGGTGTTGACAAGATTTGGCACGCATGTAAACTTGGCGTTAGAGGTGGGACAATGGATAGCGATATGATGTTTACATAAACAAGAAGAGTCCCCAATACAACAGCTACACGATGTGATGTTACCTCTTTTTACTACCCAACAAATTTGCTTCAAATTTTGTTACAAGTCTCACGACAAAAAAAAATATATATATATATATATTTATATTTTAGATTTACTACATTTGATGTTGTTTTTCTTACTAGTTCTTACTAGTTATGATAATATTTTAGTCTTCACAGCTATAAAGTAATTTTATAAAATTAAACTTTACATATTGTTATGATTTAATTATTAAAATTATTTTTATTATAAAATAAATCAAATGAGATTAAGTGAATTTGTGAATTTATTTTTGTGAAATATCTTTGTAGGTTTAATATTACTCTAATTTTATATCTAAATTGTAAAATATATTTAAATAAAAAAAATTATACGATGATTTGAGTTTTTTTTTTTTCTTTATTACTAAATTCGTTTCAGCAATCCGTTCCATCTCCATCAATGACGTTTTTAAACTGCACAGAGAAGAAAGAAAGAAAGAAAGAAAGAAAGAAATAAATAAATAAAAATAAATAAATAGAGAAGAAAACAAATGGCAACTGGAAGAGAAGAACAATGTGGACCCGTTGATCAATCTATGTCACGGGTTAATAATGACGTGTGAAAGTTGAGAGATTATGTAGAAGAGCTCCGGGTTAAGGTCTAGCACGTCTGTACCCCACCCTCCGGACATGTTTAGGGCAAGTGCCTTTTCGTATTCCGAGAGTTGGATTGGCCCGTAGGGGCCATCTGCCACCGCCCACCGTGGAGAGTAGATGTGAGGCTAGAGAGGACGAATCTCGATGGGATCCGATAGGATTTTTTATTTTTTAGTTTTTTTTATATGATTTTTAAGTAAATATTTTTAAATAATATTATAATTTTTTTATATTTTTAAAAAATATTTTAAGATATTAAAAAAATTATATAAAAAAAATATTTTAAACCACTTACTTAAAAATCAAAAATCATGTAAAAAAAAATTAAAAAATAAATCAATAAATCTTATCGAAATGTAATAAGGATCCCAAAATCAAAATTCTTAGCATCATCTTTAAAATAGAGAAAAGAGAGAGACCTTTGATGGGAGTTTAAAAAAAAAAAAACAGAATTTGGTTTGAATGTTGAGTAAAATTGAAATAAGTTGGATTCTTTATTATTGGTAGTGAATTAAAATAATGAAATTAATTTTATAGGACTTAATTTAGATGTATTTGAATATTAAAATAAATTCAAATATATTTATAAAATGTTAAAAAAGATTATAGATTTTACACGTAATTTATTTTTGAATTAATTGATGTTTAATAGTTTAAAATTATGTATTTAAATATTAGGCCCGAAATAAAATATTTTATTAGTGTAATAGTATTTTTTTTTATCATTTTTTAAGTATTTTTTTAATATTTTAATTATTAAGACAAAAATTTTAAAAAAAATGATTTTATTAATATTTATATTTTTAATCATTAAGTAAAATTAAATATTAAATTTTTTTAAAAAAAGTTGTAAAAAAGTCAGTTTAGCGTACGGGCGGACGCCCACGGGGCCCGCACTCTCGGACGTGGATGTGGAGGCCTGCCATTCAACTCTCAATTAAATTACAGCCTATTATAAATTTATTTTAATAAAATATTTTATTTTTTAGTCTAGAAAAGACAATCCTTAATCAAATCAAATGCAACTAAACGACAGACGGTTCACAGGCATGCAGCTTTTCCTAGCTCCTACGGATTGAGATTCCTGGCCCCTGCTGGCAGAAGCACAGCTTTTCCTAGTTCCTGGCCCCTGCCTTCTGCCATTCTGGCAGAAGCAACAGCAATTCTAGAGGGTGGAGTGATATACACGTAATATATTTTATGGGATATATTTTATGGGAGACGCTGGGACCGATCCGGTTGTCCTCAACGTCTAAAGCAACCCAACTAACGTTGGGCCTTTATGAAAAAAAACACATTAAAATAAAATAAAAAATATGATTAAATAAAAAAATAAAAATTAAAAATATAATAAAAAAATAAAATAAACAAAACATAATAAAAAACACAATAAAAACATAAAAACATAATAAAAAACACAATAAAAAAATAAAATGTAGATGAATTTTAGGAAATTCGGCCATGGAGAAAACGGAGCCGCCTCCGGTGGCGGTGGGCGACAGTACGGGTTCGAAACGGGTTGAAGGCTGCCGGGGGCACACCGGAGCTCGCCGGAGCTTGCCGTCGTATGGGCGAGATCGCCTGAGTCTGCCGGTCCCGATGGCGTGGGCGGTGTCGCCCACCGCCACCGGGGGCGGCGGGGGCTGCTTTAGTAGAGGGGGGCAGCCCGTCTGCCCCCCAGGATTTGCCATATTTTATAATATTTACACATAAATTGTAAAATAAAATTATTTTTATAAATTATTTTATAAAATTGATATTACTTTACATAAATCCTCCTACTTTACCACATACATTATTTAAGTTATTATAAAAATTATAAATTTATTACTTCTAGATATGTAAATAATTCAATCCAATTTAAAAAAGTGATTGGATCGATTCTATTCGATCTAACAATTTTTTTAAACTTGAACCGAACTAAACTTATATTTAATTCATATCAATTCGATCTCATTCAATTCAGGAGATCGTATATGACTTAATTGACTAAATTCAATCTAAAATTTTACAATAATCAACTTTTTTTTTTTGCCAAAATTCAATTATTTTTGGCCTATTTTACATTTTTATCACATATTTAAGTTAAAAAAATATTTAAAAAAACTTACTCTTAATAATAATATATTAAATAATAATACTCTTATTATTTTATTTTATACTACATCTCTAATATTTTTAGTACTTATATATATATTAGTACTTATATATTATATATTACAGTTATACATTAATATTAATAATTTATATATTAATACTTTTATACCATACATTATAGTTATACATTAAAAGATATATATATCTATTTTTTTTATTGGTAATAGTATGTTAAATACTAGTAATACTCTTGTTACTTTGTTTTACATTACAACTCTAATACTCTTAGTACTTATATATATTAGTAGTACTTATATATTATATATTATAGTTATACATTAACACTAATAAGTTATATATTAGTACTTATATATTATATATTATAATTACACATGAAAGGATATATATATATATGTGTGTGTGTGTGTGTGTGTGTGTAGTTTTTATTTTATTAAGCTATTCGGTCCTAATTTTTTTAGACTAGATCGGACAAATTTCATTTGGTCCGGTCCGATTTGATCCGATCTAAAATAGTTGGTCCGATCTAGATCAAATTTCTTACACCCCTAATCATTTCTTTTCCTGAGGACCTGAAACCTCTTCTTTTTATAAAAAACTATAATCACACAAACCTTTTCCCAACATATTTCGTAATAATATTTTAAAACAAAAAATATTATAATGAAATAGCATATAAAAATAATACATTTTTAATAAAAATGTCCTCATTTTACATATGTATGGTGAAAATTATTATAAAGAATATTATTATTATTCTTTTGAGTAAGAGTTCTAGGAGGTAGGTCTCTTGGAAATATCATAAAACATCTTTTAAAAAAATATTATTTTTTTGTTGGTAATTTTGTTAGAGGTTATTGCTACTTTTTCCTTTTTATTTAATAATTAAATAAATATTTTTTAATAATATTATAAATTAATTACAAATGATTTTAAAAACTATTTAAATGAATTAGCTAGACCCTCCCACGGAAGCTTGTAGCAGTGGCTATAGAGCCACAAAAAAAAAAGGTTTAAAATTTAGCTTCATAATTAATACGGACAAAGTATTTGTGGACTATCAATTTCTTGAATTAAAATGAGCAAAATAATAGTAATTAAAATTAAAAAATAATATTTGGTTTAAATAACAAAAACTAAGATCAACAAAAGATTACCCAATAAAAATAAGAAGTAATTGTGCACTATTAAAAATGTTTTTTTTTTTTAACTCTTGTCATCTCCCACTTGAAATCACGCTTGATTATACGATATATTTTAGACATAAATAAATTATATAAAGATAATTCTATAAATTAAAGTAATTTTATGTAAATTGTCAAATTTTAAAATTATTTTTATTATAAAATAAATTTAATATATTATATGAACATATATTAACTTATAAAATTATTTTTATATAATTGGTTTATAGGCATTGCAGTCCTCTTTATGTAAAAGCCGTGCCACTTCAGGGGAAGTGGAATTTATTTTGGTACAAAAGAGAGTAGGAAGGAACGTGTGGGTGTTGGTGCGTCTCAAAGATAGAAACAAAAGAACATGAGGCAGAGGACCAAATGCCCACTAGATGGGGTTAGTGAAACTCCACGTGGCACGTGATGTAAAGATTCGGTTCTTTTGTACGGAACTGAGAAAAAACCAGTGATGTCACGTGGGATTGTAAGAGAAATTCTAAACAGAATGAGACATAAGAAGGCGAGTTATAGTATGCTGACATCAGCTGATATCAGCTGTTATTTAACAAAAAATAAAAATAAACAAAATTAATTATAGGAAAAGTCGAGAGACAATCGACTTTAATTTTTTTTTTCATTTTCAATTATATTTTAATTTTATATAAAAAATAAATCAATATGAATCATTAAATCTATAAAAATAAAGTTTAAAAAAAAATTTAATTAAAAACAAAATTGAAAATAAAGATAAAGAAAAAAATGTTAAAATAAATTTAAAAATAATTTTTTTTTTCTTATTTTCAACTTTATTTTCAATTCCTCCACCAAAAACAAACTAATAAAATTTATTAAATCCATAAAAATAAGGTTGAAAATGAAGATTTTTTTTTAAAAAATTCTAAAACCAACTCCCTCTCAACTCCCTAACATCAACTCCCTCTAAAATTATTCAAAAAAAATGAAAACCCCAAAACCCTGCGTTTTCTTTCCCCTCCCCGAAATCAAAACAAAAACAATGTTCAAAACAATAAAATATATATATATATATATATATATATCTTGCAACCCTGAAATCCTATCTTTTCCCTCATCTTCAACAAATAGAATCGCAGAAGCAACTTCAAACTCCTCTTCAACTTTTTTTTTAAAAAAAGAAATCTTAAAACACCCATTAGATTTAAATCAGAACTTCATAACCATATTTAGTAGTCATTTCAATTTGCACCACGCTAAAGATAAGTACCAAAAAATTGAGCAAAATAATCAATTGTGCCGCCACTCAATGTTCCTCTTCTATGCAAGCTTGGTAAAAAGGGTAGGCCAATAAGACTCAACAGAGACACCTACAGCATTTACTAACATCGCAATCTTCTTTGCCGCATTTACTCGCATCAATCAAACAAATCACATACATATATATATATATATATATATATGTATGTATGTATATCTCCCTATTTGATCGCTGAGAATACATGGAATCTGGAAAGGGTTTGTTCTAACGTTAGTCAAAATTAATTTATTTGGTGTAAATTCAAGACTGAGAAACTAGAAAAACAAGAATCATACTAATTTCAAAAAAATGAAGCAATTTGTTAAATCAAATTCCTAAAGTCCAGAAATTTCTTTTCTTTTTTTCTCAAATCAATTTCAAACATTTTCTCATCAAGCACAAAATGACGCAATAGAGGGATAGAGTGAAGGGAAGGTACATTTCCCACCAACGAATACTTTGTGAACGAGCAAAAATCTTGGATTTGGATGCTTCGAAAGGCTTGGAGTTTTTGTAAGAATTAGAGTCAGAGGAAGAAGACAAGTTATCATCGTGCTGGGTGATCTTCTCCAAGAGTGATTCCGGTTCGCCTACATGATTAGCCATTGATCTCCGTTACGGTCATGCTAATCATAGAAAGGAAATGTGGGTGCAGCTTATAGGCATGGAGGAGACAAGAGGGTGAGCTTCCAGGATGAGCGAGTGCTTCAATTCTTTTAAATTAAATAACAACTGACATAAGCCGACTACAATTCAATTACCAAAATTAACTCTATGTAGAATTTCTCAAATTGTAAAGTAGAAATTAATAATCTATCAATTAATTTATGGAAAAATATACGCGTCAACTGGGCTGCAGCGGCACATTGAAGGAAAAGAAAAATAAATACAAATGTATGTGGTATGTCGATGTGCTGCTCTGACTGCAGCCAAGCATGTCCCTTAATTTATTACTCCATTCCATTTTAACTAAGGATAGTTAAGTAAAATTGAATTTATTTTGTTATAAAACGTCATGATTACATTGATTACTTAAAAAAATTATATAAAAAAAATTCATAAACTCGTATCCATATATGATTTATTAAATTTATTTTATATTAAAAGTGATTTTATAATTTGTTTATAGGCATTGCAGTCCTCTTTATGCAAAAGCCATGCCACTTTAGGGGAAGTGGAATATATTTTGGTACAAATGAGAGTAGGGAGGAACGTGTGGGTGTTCGTGCGGCTCAAAGATAGAAACAAAAGAACACGAGGCAGAGGACCAAATGCCCACTAGATGGGGTTTGTGAAACTCCACGTGGCACGTGATGTAAAGCTACGGCTCTTTTGTACGAAACTGAAAAAAAACCAGTGATGTCACGTGGGATTGGAAGAGAAATTAGAGTCAGACTTAAGAAAGCGAATTATAGTCTATTGACATCAGCTGATATCGGTTATTATTTAAAAAATAATAATTTTAAAAAGAATTGAGAGAGAGTGAATTTTAGTTAATTTTTTTTTCTCACTTTCAATTGTATTTTTAATTTCTATACTAAAAACAAACTAATATAATTTGTTAGATCCATAACAATAAGGTTGAAAATGAAAAAAAATTTAAAACTAAAAATAAGGTTAAAAATGAAAATAAAGAAAAAAAAATATTAAAAACAAGATTGAAAATGAGAAAATTGGTAATAGAATTCATTAAATTCATAAAAATAAAGTTCTTAAAAATAAAGTTAAAAATGAAAAAATTTCTTTTAAACTAAAACTAATTCCCTCTCGACTCTCTAAAAACGATTTCTCCTAAAATTATTTAAAAAAAAAAAAAAAAAATCCCAAAACCCCACATTTTCTTTCCCCTCCCTGGAATCAAAACAAAATCAATGTTCAAAAAAAAAATCTTGCAACCCTAAAATCACATCTTTCCCCTATTTTCAACAAATAGAATCGTAGAAGCAACTTCAAACTCGTCTTCAACTTCTTCTTTTTTTAAAAAAGAAGTCTTAAAAGTCCCATTAGATTTCAATCAGAACTCCATAACTATATTTAGTAGTCATTTCAGTTTGCACCACTCTAAAGTTAAGTACCAAAAAATTGAGCAAAAAAATCAATTGTGCCGCCACTCAATGTTCCTCCTCTTCTCTGCAAGCTTGGCAAAAACGGTAGGCCAACAAGATTCAACAAAGACACCTGCAGCGTTTACTAACATTGCAATCTTCTTTATCGCATTTACTAGCATCATTCAAACAAATCACAAATATATATATATATATATATGTATATATGTATGCATGTATATCTCCCTGTTTGATCGCTAAGAATACATGAAATCCAAAAAGGGTTTGTTCTAACATCAACCAAAACTAATTCATTTGCGGTAAATTCAAGACTGAGCAACCAGAAAAACAAAAATTGTACTAATTTCAATAAAATGAAGCAATTTGTTAAATCAAATTCCTAAAGTCCAGAAATTTCTTTTCTTTTTTCCTCAAATCAATTTCAAACATTTTCTCATCAAGCACAAAATGACGTAACAGAGGGATAAAGTGAAGGGAAGGTATATTTCCCACCACCGAATACTTTGTGAACGAGCGAAAATCTTGGATTTGCATGCTTTGAAAGGCTTGGAGTTTTTGTAAGAATTAGAACCAAAGGAAAAGGACAAATCATCGTCGTGCTGGGCGATCTTCTCCAAGAGTGATTCTGGTTCGCCTACATGATTAGCCATTGATCTCCGTTACGGTCATGCTAATCATAGAAAGGAAATGTGGGTGCAGCTTATAGGCATGGAGGAGACAAAAGGGTGAGGTTCCAGGATGAGCAAGTGCTTCGATTTTTTTCAATTAAATAACAGTTGACGTCAGCCTACTACAATTCAATTACCCAAAATCGATTCTATGTAGAATTTCTCGGATTGTAAAGTGAAAATTGATAATCTACCAATTAATTTATGGAAAAATATACGTGGCAGTTGGGCTGCTGTGGCACACTGAAGGAAAAGAAAAAACATATATAAATGCATGTGGTGTGCCGGTATGCAATAACACACTGGCTACAACTAAGCATGTCCCTTAATTTATTAATTTCTTTCTCCATTTTAACTAGGGATAGTTAAGTAAAATTGAATTTATATTTTAATAAAATGTCATGATTACATTGATTACTTAAAAAAATTAAATATAAACAAAATTCATAAACTCACGTATCCTTATATGATTTATTAAATTTATTTTATATTAAAAGTGATTTTATAATTTGATATATCGCATCAAATTATGTTAATTTATAAATTTATTTTTATATATTTTTTTATGATTAAAATATTTCACTTTACTTAAAATAAATGATAAAATAATAATAAATAATTGTAATTAAATGTTTGGTATTTTTTGATTAATTTTGAAAAAAATCATTCTTAAATATATAATATTATTTTTTTAATATTATAAATTTTTAAAATTTTCAGACTCCTTTTTTAATAAAATATGTATAAAAAACTTATATATTAAAAACTCTTGGTTAGTATTACCTACTGACGATGTTATATACGGGGAGGTTTTGCAAAGGTTGAGAAAGTCTTCCATGGACATCCAAATTCATCAATATATTATTATTTCTGCTTGAGATAATTTACGAGCTCCCACCATTTTATGAGAAATTATATAGATCTTCTATAAAAAAAAAAGAAAAAAAAAAAGAAATAGAAATTGTATAGATCTGGTTTCATTTCTTTATTCTTACCTGTTCTAGTCAACTTTAATTTGTCTTTTATGGATCTAATAGCCCATAGTATTTAATTCTCTTTGATAAATTGTTTTTCACAGTTTCAAAAAGTACACATTTAAATTTGTAAATATATTGTGCAGTTTGCACATGCTTTATTTTTTTACGAGTTTATTGGTATAGGTAACACGTTGTTTCTCAGTTCATATGGTAAACAGACCGCCTACTTTTGGATTGTTGTTTTTCATTTCTGATTTTTGGCTGTGTTTTATTTGGTTTGTATAGATAGAATTGCATACAAAAAAATAATCTTTCAGACAATAGTCGTAGAATTATAGTTCTCTCCTCCTTTTAGAAGAAAAGACTTTAGTTACCTATTTTGAGCTTTCAGACAATCTTTAATCTCTCAACCAATTGGTCTAAAAGAATTAAAAGTTTGTGTTTCAATTGTAATTAGTTGACTGGTATACTAAATTTTCTCAGTTCATATTAATCACATTTATAAAATTTCAAATTTCTTGAGTTAAATAAAAGTAAACTTATTTCTCTAAAAAAATAAATAAAAAAGGTAACACGTTGTTTTTCAGATCGACTTGATATGGTATTCAATTTGTTTCCTTCACGTGGGAGTGATCATTATAGCAATAGCAATTCTCTCTAAACATGATTATAGAAGTCTCTCTCTTTCAATATAATATCTGATTTAAACTATAAATATTATTCTACAGACAAACCCATCATTACAGCACTCCCAAAATATCCATATAGTATAAATCTCATGACCTAAATGGCAGGCTTTATTATTACAAATAATTTTAATTTAGAACATCTACATTAGCTTTATCAATATATTCTTCAAATTTTAATAAAAAGTACAATTTTTTTATAAATTCAACACCTCCATATTTATAATTCCAATTAGATTAATTATTGAATTCATCAAAATAATAATATAATAATTTTTATTATTATTATACAAATTTTTTACAATTTATTCATTCAACAAATATATTAAAAAATAATAAAAAACTATTTTAATAGATGAATAGTATATTTTCATATTTGATGGATAAAATAAAATTACATTAACTCATAGCTTCAAATAGATTCCTTAGATGAATTCAATGAAGCAGTGTTTTAAGTAAATATATCAAATCTTGCATTTGGCTGCTCTTATGTCCTCTTGAATTTTTGATCTCGAAGCTATAAAATATCAATTCATACCAATTAGACTACTACTAAAAGTGCTCTCAATAAATTAGCCAAATCTTAATATATATATATATATATATATATATGTATTGCGCCAGAAATATAAAAATCTATATATTCTTTTGTCAAATCTTTGTTTCTAGACCTTTTATATTCCAGTAATTTGTAAAATAAACAATTTGTGGATCCGCCTCAAAAACCCTTCTTTGCCGTATATATATATATATATATATTAATTTTTTTAAAGAATTTTATTATTATTAACAACTAATTTTTTATTAATAATGATGTAATGCTTTTCGGTAAGTAAGTTTAATTTTTAATTTAAATTTAATGATTACTCGTAATATTCTAAATAAAAAATAATTACACGTTTTCATATATTATAAAAGAAGAGCATTAATAAAAACAATAACATAGTTCCATAAATAAATATTTTCATAATTTTATGATACTTGTTTGAGATAATTTTGATTGTAGGATGATTCTAATATGACAATCTAGCATTTTCCTCATTTTGCATTGCCTCATAGAGAGAACATTAAAATGATTATATTTTTTCTCCTTCAATTTTTCTGGATCTGCATAAACTTGATTCTTCCACATTTTTTTTGATAATTTCTCCACACTACTTTTAATATATGGTCAATGTTCTTACAAAATAAATTTTTAATATCTTTACATAATTTATAAAAACCCAAATATTTTTTTTTATTAACTCAATATTACCGAATTGAATTTATGAATTAAAATTTTAAAAGATACATCTCCTGCATGTTTCATCAGCTCAACTGCTGAACAACCAAATGCCTCTTCTGCTACTTCACCAAACATAGTAGCATCTAGCTTTTCAATAGTATCGTTTAGTTTAACATATGCTCGATTACTATAAATGCAATGATAATATTATTTTCAATTTGAATAGTGTTAAATCCTAAATTAAGTTAGACATTAATTATAAGTTAAAATTGGAAGATACATACCACGATTTGCAAACCCTTTGATTTTTGCAATATATATAAACGAAACTTTCATTGTATCTATATCCAGTTCATTTATTACATCCAACGCATGATATGTAATAAAATACTTGAGTCAAGTCAATCACATTTATCTTCACCTTTATTTAGAATTTTGCTTTCTACATTCAATCACAATTAATTTTTAAATGGAATGCTTGTGTAAATATATTAATTTATTACTAATAAAATCATATTTACCTTTATGGGTTGCAAACCCTGCATCAACTCTGTAATATCGCAATTCTTTATATTTTTTGAATACCAACAAATGACAAAGGGGCAGATGGATATGTCAAACATCTTATAATGATACTTTTAATTGTCAAATCATTATTCTCTATCCTTAAAATTCAGAAAAGAATAATAATATAAGGAAATGAAATATATAAGTAAATTATATAAATTACATAATTAACTCTAACATAAATGCAGTATTATGTAATTGGTAATTTGTGAGAATCAGCATTGTTTCATTGTAGCTACCTCAGGAAAAAGATGATTGATTGTAAAAGTACTTGAAGGAGATGATGACAAAGTTAACCCTTTCTTGAAATTGAAATCATTGTTGATGCAAGTATATACAATATGAGAAAATATCTAAGCTGCTTAATTATTCAAAATACCATTATATGATCCAACATATATTTTTGTTCCAAGTATTATTGGTTTATCTTCAATAATTTCTGATATTTTATGACATTCATCTTGGACAAACGACCCCACATAGTCAAACATATGGGGTTCAAGCTACAAAATTGAAATAAGTAAAAGAATTAATAGAAGTCCCCTAATTAATATTGGAATTCAATCTTAAAAGAAATGAGAAGTTATAAGATTTTTTTTACCTTTCATCAATAACATATATCTCTTGGATTATTATTTGTCCAAATGCTGGTGTTACCTCTTTAGTTGGTTTAATTTTGATTGCAATAGTTAAAATATCTAATTATTCAAATATAAATTGTTAATTTTTTGATAATTAGTTTATAATAAAATTAAAAGTAAATTACCTATTTTTGCAATCGACTTTTTATAAGCCTCTAACTCTTTGAATGAGACGATCTCATATTTTGGTGCCTCTATTTGCTTTTCATTTTGTGGAATATCTTCTATTATCGTTCTTGAATTCAGAGTCCATTGATATTGATGTTCTCCAATTCTGTGCTTTGGATCTACTAGTTCGACATGTGCATTGCTGATATAATACGACTATAAAATATTTAAAGTGTCGTCTCGGGGGTCAATATCAGTTTCAAACATTATTGCCTGTACTCAATTCCCTTGGGCAATATAAAAAATTGTGATTAATAGTGAATTATATGAAATTATGAGGATTATTTTACCATAATAATTTTTTGTTAATAGTTTTTGTATTTTAGAAGTTTTTTTCAAAAAACAAAATATGAAGATAACTAAATAAATGCAATATCATTAATATTTTTATATGATATGATAGAATTTAAGAACATCTAATTTTAAAGAATATTAAAATTTGAAAACATAACATATATTAACAAATATTATACCTATTGATCAATTAATGTCAAATTTTGGTACTTCACTGTTGTGTGTTGGTTTGTTCGCTTAGGTGATTTCTCTGCAATGATCATCTTAATTTTTTAGTTATTTGTATTTGGAGTAATATCATTTATTGATGTATACACCATCTAAATTTTTTGCCTTTTCAGATACAAAAATATCAGATGCATAAGTATAATAAATCTTAATTAAATTCATGAACTGTCAAAATAATTGACGAAGATGTTTAACTAAATGACTGAATATTAGATATATAGAGATTAATATTATAATAGAAAATAAATCGAAGTTATACAATTGAATTCAGTTACCTATATAACATTGATTCAAACATGATAATATTAGTAATTCTGTAAACACAATATTTTTTGTGCAATTCTATTCACGATGTTCAATGGACACTGATCGTATTAGAATCCTTACTACGGATGCTTTCTTCGCCCTTGATAAAACCATATATAATTGACTATGTGAAAAAATTGGTTGAGGTAAATAAATTCTAACAAAATTCAATGTCTACCATTGTGACTTATTTATAGTCATTGCGAGACTTAAACTTGTAGGAAACTGAGTTCATTTGAATTGAAAACTACTATTTTCATCAACATTCGGTAAGAATGGTATCCTTTGAATGAACACTCTTTTTCCGATATGGTATCCAACCGCAATTTTTACATCTATGACATTTCGATCAAAAGCCTGACAAATTAAACGAGTTCTGTTGCATAACTCTTTTGAATGATTAATGTTTCTAAGCAGCATGATGAGATAGTTTTTCTTTAGTAATAATTCATGATATGGAAGTCCATTTGGGGTTAGAGTACTTAAGAAATCATCTATAATTGATTGTTCAGATGCATCTATTATCTCATCAAAGTTGTAATATCGCTGAACCTCACCTGGGAACCTATGAATTAACATTGCATTTTTTTCATCAACATAACTGTTCTTTGGTGTTAATATGGTCCAATTTATCATAGCTAAAATATTTATTGAATAATCATGAATATTGTGGAAAACATATTCTATTAAATGATCTAAAGATGTGTTGTCATCTTCATAAGGAATAAGCATGTCATCCGAAATTTTTATGGTTTTATCAACTGTGTTTGGTGGCATTCCGTTGCCTAATAGTAATTCATAATTTGAAAAGACTGGATCCAATCTTGCTCATATATATTTAGTTAATCGGAACTTGGTCAATGTAGGCCACAAATAGGAATAAACCAAACTAACATTAACCTGTTCTTGTCTTATTCCTTTATGAACGACAGGTAAAACCTGTCGAAACTCTCTGGAAAAAATGACAACATTTCCACCAAATATTATATCTGAATCATTGATGTCTCGTAACATTTTATCTAATACTTCTATGCATTATTTTCTTATCATTAGAGTCTTATCCCATATTATTAATTTTGTTGCAGGTGGTAGGTTTGCCAAGGCATTTTGTTTGCCGATACAACATGCTTCTTTCATTTGTATCAAGTGGAAGCTTAAAACATGAGTGTGCTGTTTGATCTCTTGGAAGAATAGATGCAGCAACACCTGTTGAAACAATTGTAAGTGCTACTAATTTTCTTGATCATATTATTATGAGAAGTGTCTTGTACAGAAATGTTTTCCCTCTCCCACCTGGGCCATAATAGAACAGAAACATTAATCATTTTCTGTTTTTGGTGTTTTTTTTAAGTGGTTTTAGTTAGCTTTTTTATTCCATTCTATTCTGTTTTACTAATGCATTATTATTGTATTTTTTTTTTTAGGGGGAAAGGGAAAGGGAAAGGGAAGCCGGGAGGGGGGGGGGTTTGGGGGTAATTTATGTAAATGTATCATTCATTGTCTTTAATTCTCTATTTACATCGTTTCTTCAATGTTTGGTAGCTTGACTTTAGAAGTGAGTTTAAGAGCAGTTAATTTACCTTATATTCTTATATATTTGTATCTTTTATTATATATTAAGGATATTTATTGAACATAGAAAGAACGAAATGAAGATGCATATTAAAACCAGAATATGAATTAAGATAAAAATGAAATAAAATAAAAATGAAGATAAGATTCCACAAGAAATTTGTTTATTTTTTGTAATGCATATTAAAAAAAGCAAATGAAGTTTAAGAAAATTAAAGAAAATAATACAAAGAATAAATATTTTAAGAGATTAGAGAATAGATTTAAAAGCTACAGATGAATATCTTAAACCCAGCAAAATTTTAGTAACTCACAACAGAATAAAACAGAATATAAAATGAGTAAATGTAATAAAATTAAATTGAAAGTTTTAAAAAATTATAGAAAATAATACAAATAAAAAATATATGAATAAATTAGAGAACAAATAAAAAAGATAGAGATGAATACCTTTAACCCACAAAATTTTAGTAACTCAGCAACACTATCAATACAATCAAAACAAAAATTAGAGGTGGTTTACACGAAATCAGTTTCTTTCTTATAAAACAGAATACTAAATGAGTAAATGTAATAAAATTAAACTGAAAGTTTAAAAGAATTAGAGAAAATAACACGAATAAAAAAAATATATGAAGAAATTAGAGAACGGGTAAAAAGATACAGATGAATACCTTTAACACAACAAAATTTAAGAAAATTCAAACATCAACAATATCAATACAATCTGAACCAAAAATAGAGGTTGTTAATTTTGGATTTTGAACACAAAATATAAAGAGAAACCATATATCTCAAGAAAAAACAAAATGTGATTAAGTTAGAGGAATGAAAAAAAAATCTATACATAAGTCTATACACCACACATCAGATATTTTTTTGATTTTTTTTTCTTTTATAAAATATATAGTATATAAATAATGAGTAGAAAATTCAATTAGTTTAAAAAGAATAAATTCAAAAAAAATTTGCAAAAAATAAAAAAACTATATGGTGTATGGTATATGCGCTTATGTATAGCAAAGTTCGGGAGGAATACCTTTAACCAGAATAAATATTTACTGTGATTTAGAATAATGGTGGGCATGAATGGCCTGGGCTTTAAAGATTGTCACATTTTGTATTCTATTTTTATTCTTCTTTTATATATTATCGAAAAACAATGGCACATCTTAATGTGTAATTGTCAATTTCAATTTAATAGAGAGTTTTTACGATAATTATGTCTAATATAGTAAATACAATGAATAAGAGCATGCATGCATGCCAAATGAGTGGGCACAAATTTATGGAGTCTAGACATTACTTAGACGATTTTTAAATCCATATTTGAATTTTCAATTCCAATGCAGGTATTAATGAATAATGGACGTAAAGCAGGAGACGTAAAGCAGTACAAAGAAATTAAATATTTCAGTGATAAATTCCAATCGAGGTATTAAACGGAGATTTTATTAAGAATTCCAATTGAGGGGACTTAAATGGTAATAAGCAGGGCAACGAACATGAAGAAGACATAAATGCTTCTTTGAAAAATAACAATCCAGATTCATATGTTTTAGTTAGCAGGGCAACAAACATGAAGATGACATAAATGCTTCTTTTAATTTTATCAATCTGCATGCATGTCTCAATTGAAACGCATGTGATTAATGAATTTTAATTCTACTTTTAATTGAGGATTGCAGACAGAAGTAAAAGTCAAACAAAATGTTAGATGACATCAGTTGTAAGCTTTAGAAATTTAACAGATCTGTTAAATCAATATCTTTTTTGTTAGATAGTCACATTATATATATATATATATATATATATATATATATATATAAAAAGATAAATATATACATATACACGTGCGCGCTAGTAAGGGTGCTACATGCATGCCATGTAACATCCAATTGGAAGAATAAAATAGCTCTATACAAAATATTTGTGCAAAAGCATATACCAATAACAATTCCTTGACATAAAAAAAAAAAACATTGGAACGGTACATATCTTACATTAAATTACAATCGATAAACACAAATTACACATAGGATAAATATTTATGTTCTAAACAATTACATTACGTTACAATCTATAAAAACTCTTTTATACATTAGATTACAATCTATAAAGCATACTTGATAATTCAATGTAAAAATTCTATCATATTTGTCATTCAAATTGAACAAATGATTATTATTCTGACAAAAAATAATTGTATTATTTAAATTGAATAATGCAACCTGCAAATAATCTATTATTTATTTCGACAAAATGATTAAATACATATTAGGTTGAGTCCATATTCTTGTGAATCTAAACTAAACCAAGTAAGGGTAAGCATTTGAGCCTCACAGCAGTATATATGGATATGGAATATTACCTTCTTGTAATAGCTTTAACGAACAACATAACTTTCATAATAATTATATTGAGGCACACAGTATAATTTCTATAATACAAATGCCTTGCCAACCATTCTCTCTTAAGGTTTAGAATATAAAGTTACCAATACATAAGTACATTAACCAGATGCATTCTTGAATGTTGGGAACATTATTGACATATATAAACCAAGATAGCAATTTCTATCTTTAAAGAATGTAAAAAGAAAAACCAAACATATAAGACATAACAAATTAAAATCCCCTTTGTACTTATATATAACTAAATATATCTAACAATTTTCACAATTAAATTTGTTAGATTTCAATTGTGTGAATAATAAAAAATATACAATAAATAAATTACCAAGTATAACACAATGAGTTTTTATAAAGGGAAACTCTCTGAAAAACTCTTCAAATGTAAAAGCTTATGGGGCAACCAAACACTGAAAAGTCAATTTTGTTGATTAAGGTGTTTACAAGTAAAACAATTACAAAATTTTTGTAACTTAACCCGTTTACTCAAGAAACGTGACCAACTTGTCTTCTACTACAGGTAGTCAGAACTTCTGACGATCTCTAATCTTTGGTCTTTCCTATTAGAATCTACAGTGGTTGATCACGAACACTAATCAACGATCCTCTCAAATATTGAGTAAGATCACACTCGCAAGTGTATAAAAATCATAAGGAAAACTCTCCACTAATTTTTCTCTCAAAGACTCTCACATATCTCCAAATATCAGCTCTAGCTGAAAATCCCTTGTTAGGTTTACAATCTAACTTGATTTAAATAAACTGTCCAAAAGTGTGCCGTTGGAACGCATTTGCTGACAGATCATTCTTCACCAAAGTCCACATGCTGAAAGATTGCTAACAGGCGTCCGAAATTTCTGCAACAATTTAAATTTGAATTGGCTGCTAATATGACACTTCTAGAATTCAAAATTTAATCTTTCAACCTCTCTAACAGACTCTCCAAACTTCTAAATGGACTCAAATTTCTATGGATAAATTCCATAGTTCAAATAACATTCATTGAAAAATTATAACCTTAAAAATAAGATGAAATCAAAGATAAGATGAAATATTATCCTATTTGAATTCAAGCTTAATGATCCAAAATTACAGTTTTAGAGATAAGATAAAATCTTATTTTATTTGAATTCAAATACTTCAACATTAATCCAAGTCAACAAAATCTGCATTAACAATATTCTCCTTTGGTTGATTGGTGACAAAATATTTTTAATAAATGTATGTTTCTTGTGATCATAAAAAAAAATCAATTAAAATCGAAAATCAAATTTGGTCGATTTACTTCAAATCTACCATAGTGTTCATCATTCATATATATATATATATATATATATATCAACATATCAAATATTATTCCAAGAAATAATGACACTATAGTTAGATAATATTAAAAGTATCAAAATAGAAATTTCTAAATTCATGCATCAAAATAAAAAAATCAGCAACTAGTTCAGCTTGCATGTCTTGCTCGAATTTTCTCCCCCTTCATCAATGCTTCTTCCCCTTAGTCTTGTGCTACTGCTCCCCTTTATTCGTTAATTTTTGCCCCATTTTTGTCATCAATTTAGCCAAATTAATGTCATGTATAAATTGAAAGTGCAGCCTCACTTGAAGAATTCGGTGATGGAGGATTTTTCTTTTTTCTTAATTCTCATCTGAGCACTCACAACTAAAAGGTTAAAAAAAAAAAAGATTCACAAGACAGTTTACATTTGAGAAATCGAATATAAAAAATAATCAATAGGCTTCGACATTGAGCAATTTTTTACACATGCATCTTAGGATCAGATATTCATACAATATGGTTCGATATCTAGTAATGTTATCTCAGAATTGTTACAAACATATATGAATGCATTCTAAATGAGATAACCATAGTCAATGTGAGTGAAAGAGAGAAGAAGCAATCAGTGATACAATGTATCGAACACATGGTGTGCATGAGAAACACATGTATTGAGGCACATTTTCCATGGTTTGATAACCATGGAAAATGTGCCTCAATACATTCTCAAATCACCACTAAAATTCTCAAACTTTATCAACCAACTCATTCAATTCAACAAGCTGACTCAGACATCTCATTAAAACCAAGAACAATTCTCTTTTGAGCAAATGCTAAGACTGAACCCTAAAAGTTTTGAATTCAAGGAAAATAAGCCAAGAATTGTGAAGACTTACCATGAGTGTGGTTCAAAAGTTGAAGATTAGAGAAGTCAAAC